>CM070557.1:10855097-11455097 GCA_036346405.1 Phyllostachys edulis
TGCAGGTCGTTCGCCAGTGCCTCTTTTGGCTAAGACCGGAGCTTCCTCCCATGCTCTTCTTCGCGATGACTTTCACGTCAACCAACTCAAGCCATTCCATGGAGAGCCTCCGATCACTCCTCCCGCACTTCCAAAGTTACTTGCATAGGCGCATTTGTTTGAAACCGTCTGTAGTTTTACGCGCACATTTATGCAATGGCGTACGGGAGGTTTTAGTTCAATGGGAGGGTCTCGCATCAACTGATGCTACTTGGGAACCTATCAAGGAATTTCAGCAACGTTATCCATCCTTCCAGCTCGAGGATGAGCTGTTTGACAAAGAGGGGAGAGATGTCATGAGTGGTAAGTATTATACGCGAAGATCACATTGAGTTAGCAAATGGCCCAACCGGTGGCCCACCGTCCAACAACCAAAGGCCCAAATTGATCTAACCGGCACGACACAGACAAGCTTGCTCAATCGGGTGCACCGCCGGTCCGACCAGGACACGTCCGGTCCAACCACCGTAGATGCATCCGATTGCCTCTGGTGTAGCCGAACAACATGAGGTGATTCCATAGGTTTGCTATTAGAGATAGTTTCGGTTGAGAATTAGGGAAAACTCTTTACTTGTATTCAGTTGTCATAGAGCCTATTAATAGGCAAGTACAAACGCAGGGGATGGTCATGCGTTGAATACACATAAGAGAGAACAACCCCATGAGCTTCTGACTGGAGCCGCATCATTGAGGACATGTGCGCGGGAGGCGAGGCTGGTCGGTTATCTCAAGACGGAACCAGAGGATGAGCGCCAGAGACGGAAGCAAGCAACTGCTTCACTTTAATTCAAAACGAAGTTTGTTGACAACCTCCTCTGCGGCACTTCAAAGTTAGCGACATGAAGACCGCTTCAACCCATTGAATAGAGATGCCGAAGACTTTGGCGAAGACATCAAGATATCGCAGCCGGATGGAACATGAAGAACTTTGACCTCGCCAAGAGAAACCTTGTCACGACAAAATGTAAATCGATTTCCACATGCTTTGTAATGCTGATGTTGCACCGATTCGCGGGACAGTATCGCGGCGCCACATTGTCGCAGTACACAATAGTAGCACGATCGTGGGGCGATGCGCTTGGAGGATATGACGCACCAAGATGATTCAAAGAATAAAGATTCGCAACGCCGCGATACTTAGCTTCCGCTACCGACCAAGAGACCGATGCTACCGCTTGGGAGGACCAAAGCTACTAAGTTTGAGCCAGAAGACACATAACCCGGCGGATCATCGTGGTGTCGAGCAAGCAATTACCCGGGCGCGGAATAGGCAACGAGATCGCTCGACGATGAACAGAAGAGTTGAAGCCCGAAGTCGAGTGTGCCACATACGTAACGAAGGATGCATTTGACTAGTTGGAGATGCGGGTCGCGTGGATCATGCATGAAGAGGCAGGCTTGCCGGATCGCGTGAAGCTGCGTGTCGGGCGAAGTCGAGATAAGTATTGAGGTCACCGCAAGATCCGCAGAGAAGGTGGCGCCAAAACCGAGCGCCATCGAAGCCGAAAGTTTTGAACGCTGCGGTCAACGGGCGCAGGCAAGGGTTGCAACCCGCCATATGAGCACGATCTAGGAGTTCTAATGCATATTGTTTCGTCCGAGGAAGAGACCGGTTATTATGGCGGATGTAAATGCCAAGAAAATGACGGTTGACCAAGATCCGCTATGGCAAATTCACTAAGACAAATGAGTCAATGACATGGCCAAGGAGAGAAGTGTTGTTGGCGTGAGGATGATGTCATCTACATAGAGTAGAAGGTAGGCGATGGCGTAACCGCGATTTATAAAATGAAAAGGGATGGGTCTGACTTGGAAGCAACAAAATCAAGAGAGTCTAAGAAGCGAGCAAAGCGCAGGAACCATGTGCGTGGAGCTTGCTTAAGACCACATAGGGACTTATTGAGGCGGCAAACATGCGAGGAACAACGAGCATCGACAAAACCGTAAGGTTGGCGAGCATAGACTGCTTTCGAAAGATTGCCGTAACAAGGCATTTTTACATCAAGTTGGTGTGTAGGCCATGAATTGGAGGTGGCGATGGCCAAGACAACACAAATAGTCACGGGCTTAACGACGGGGCTGAATGTTTCATCATAGTCCACGCCGACCTGTTGGGTGAATCCGCGAACCACCAATCGAGCTTTATAGCGGAAGAGAGAGCTATCCGGATTCAGTTTAAAAATCCACTTCCCGGTCACCACATTAACACCTACAGGACAAGGCACAAGACTCCAAGTATTGTTAGTCATCAAAGCCCTATACTCATCTAGCATGGCATTGTACCAGTTCGGATCTTTGAGAGCTTGTCTGTATGATGTGGGAATGGGAGATATATGTGGATGATTGGAAGTGGCAGAAAGATTAAGAACATGTTTTGGAACAGTGATTCCAGATTTGGAGCGTGTTTGCATGGGATGCGAGTTGGATGGTGCGGGCTGATTGGTCAGAGGATCCGGGGCTGCTGCGGTTGAGAGAGGTGTGGCTAAGAACTAATGAGGGTGGAGCGAGCTATGCGGCAATGGAGTGGAGTGCGCTGAGGGAATCGGATCACCATGGGGAGGTGAGTCCGAGGAGAATGGTGGTGGGTGGAACGACACGAAATCCAGGGAGGTGTCTGGTGGTTTTTCGGTGGCACAAGAATGCGCTGGACTGGATGAGTCCAATGAAGTGGCAAAGGGAAAAATAGACTCATCAAATATAACGTGATGAGAGATGATAACCTTACGAGTCTGAAGGTTAAAGCAGCGATATCCTTTGTGCTCAGAGGGATAGCCAAGAAACAGACAAGGTGTGGACTGAGGGGAGAGCTTGTGAGGTGAGGTAGCAGCAAGGTTGGGAAAACACAGGCACCCGAAGACTCGTAGGTGATCATATGATGGAGGTTGGTTGTAGTGGACTTGGTATGGAGTAAGAAGCTGCAGAGGTTGTGTGGGACGGCGGTTGAGGAGATAGGTAGCAATGTGGAGAGCCTCAACCCAATAGGTAGATGGCATGTGAGCTTGAAACAAGAGTGTACGTAGAATGTCGTCAACAGACCGAATGCCGCGTTTGGCCTTGCCATTTTGTGGAGACGTGTGAGGATAGGAGAGTCGCATCGTAATGCCACGGGAGGAGAGAAAGGTGCGAAGAGAGGTGTTGTCGAACTCACGTCCATTATCACATTGTATGCACTGGATGGAAAAATGAAACTGATTTAAAATGAGATGATAGAAATTCTAAAGAACAGAGAAGGCATCAGACTTTTGGTGCAAGGGAAAAGTCCATGTATAATGCGTGTAATCATCTAAGATCAGAAGATAGTATTTGTAACCAGAAGGACTAACAATAGGAGATGTCCACAAATCGCAATGTATTATTTGAAAAGGAAAATATGTGTATGACAGCGAGTGAGAGAAAGGCAATCGAGTTTGGTGACCAAGCTAACAAGCCTCACAAACAGGAGCCAGTTGGTTCGGATTATTACAATTAATGGAACTAAAAGAAGCCAAATGTGACATGGTGTGACATCCAGGATGCCCAAGTCGATGATGCCACACATCAACCGTGGACAGGAAGGTAGCGCCACCGACGGAACTTGTGGACGAACAGACACCATGGAACGGGTACAAGTCCCCGGAGCTATTGGACCTCAGAATTACGGTCTTGGTTAGAAGATCCTTCACAGAGAAACCGGCAGGGTCAAACTCAATAGAGCAAGTATTATCAGTTGTAAATTTGTGCATTGAGATAAGATTCTTAACCAGGTTAGGGGTATGAAGAACATGATTCAAGGAAAAAGAAGCATTGGAAGTGCACAAGTTAGATGAACCAGTGCCAAGAATAGACAGATGTGATCCATTACCGACAATAACATGTGATGAATTTGGCAATGATGAAGGACAATACTTGAGATTACCACTGTCACCAGTCCTGTGGGAGGTGGCACCGGTGTCAAGGTACCATTCGGTGGAGCTATTCGGTTGATGCAGCGAGGAGGTGTGCAATGCGTGGAGAAGCCCACTGGTGTCCCAAGTTGCAGCGTTGGAGGGAGCCATGGAGGTGACCGGCTGGAGCATGACAGGATAAGCCTGGCTGTGGGCGCTGGAGGTCGAGTGCGCAAGATGTCAGTGTTATGAATATTATGTGTATATTCAAGAGGGCCCAATGGGCAATATATATAGGGAGTACAAAGGGGGTTGCCATATACAGATAAGGAAATACAAATAGAGTCCTATTCTAACACCCCCCCCCCAAACTATGTTGGATCACACACACTGAGTTTGGAGAGAAAATACAAATGGTGTGCCCTAGTCTGTGGCTTCGTGAAGAAGTCAAGAACTCAGTAACTCGATGGCACAAATCAGTAAAGCAAGTACTCCTCCTCGCACTGCTGAAGCGAGTGTATGAAGCATCCACACCAATGTGCTTAAGTAGCTCATGCTTCACTGGGTCCCGAAACATACCGATAGCACCAGACTGCCGACAAAGAGTCGTGGGTCCCATCACAGCACCTAAAAATCAAGTAGCCACCTCAACCAAGTAACCTCTCGCACATCGCCGCCATAGCTCTCAACTCACCGTGACTCGAACGGAAAATGTAACCGCTTCTTAGTCTTCTGTGCAATCGGGAGGAGCTAAGAAAAAACACAAGAAGCGTAAAGAGAACGACGATCGAAGGATCACTAGCCTGTGTCGCATCGGAGTACGCCTAAAATCAGAGCGAGGTAGAGCTAGGGAAAAACAAATAACGAGAGATGGTCCCACGCAAGTAGCGAAGAACACGAAGAAGGTGACTATAGTGAAGACGGGTAGGACGGGCCATGAACTCGACTCAAGATATGAACAAAGATAAGCAATATCGTGACGAGTGCTCACAAGGTACACAAACTCCCAACAAGATGGCGATATCGAGTAGGATCCTCAAGAAGATCACCATCGCGGCACGAAGTCAGTAGGGATAGCTCCATAGGAGTCTCGGCCGCGAGTGTCACGACTGCACCGATCAAGAAAATCTCGACATACTGGCGGGAGAGGTAGTAGCCCTCGCATATGGAAGAGACCTCAATCCCAAGGAAGTACGAAGAGAACCAAGATCACCATCAAAATCGCCACTAAGATGCTTCTTCACATACGTGATGAATGAGGAATCATCGCCATGATGAGCATATCATCAACATACTGAAGAAGCGTTGTCCTACCCCGAGATGAGATATGGACAAAAAGAGCGTGATCATGGGAACCGACAAGGAAACCGACAAAGAAGAATCACCGAGGTAAACGCGAAACCGCACAAGGAGCCTGCTTGAGGCCATAAAGAGCACGCCAAGACGACAGACGTGCTCTATCGAGAACAGAATACCCAGTGGTGGCCGCATGTAGACCTCATGCAAAACACCATTAAGGAAGGCATTCTAACATCCAAATAAGAGATAGACCACCGCCGAACGTAGCAACCGCAACAAGAGTACGGTAACAAGGGTCATATGGGCTACAGGGCAAAAGTCTCATCGAAGTCACGACTGCATTCTCGCTGAAAACCACGAGCCACAAGACGAGCCTTGTAGCGCCGATAGTACCATCGCATCGGTTTAATCTTGTACACCCACTTGCACGTGATTGGACGAGCATGCACAGTGTCGGACAATATCCCAAGTCTCCGTGACGTCAAGAGCATCAAGCTCCTCTCGCTATAGCAAGCCGCCACTCGTAATGATGAGCAACCTCACGATAAGAACTAGGCTCAAGGACAGAGAGAGAGCATGAGCTATCCGAGCAAATCCAAGACGATCAGAGGTCGGGATGTTCGGTCACGAAGAACGAACGAGGAGCATCATCATAAGGATCGGATGCAGGGGCGTGCAAACACCGTAAGAGGAGATCGGAGGACAAGGACGCTCGGAGAAGCGTAACACCGTGAGAAACGAGACGGCTGTGCCGCAGAATAAGAGATGGTGCTGCAGAGGCGCACCAGGCGAAGGTACGAAGGAACCACCGGAGACAAACCAAAAGACTGTGATAGTGGAGAAATAGGTGAAGAGTCGAAAGAGACAACCATGAAAGCGACTCAACGGTAAGTGCGAGGAGCCGAATCTCAATATAAGAAAGGCCGAGATTCGCCAAGACAACGCCTCGTGAAATCTCGATCCGCCGAAAGCGAATGATCCCAAAGATCGATAACCCTTATGCTCGAATCAGATCAAGAAACACGACTCAACCGACCGCCGATAGTTTAGTGCGTTCACGAAGCCTCTGCAGCAGTAACAAAAACAGTATGCCAAAAACACGAAGGTGAGTGTACTGGGTGCTTTCGAGAGTAGAGGCGCCTATAGGATCGACACCCAAAGAGAAGTGGAAGGTCGCATATTGATGAGATATGCAACAGAGAAATAGCCTCACTTAGAACTGTAGTGAACGTGAGAGGCAAGGAGAAGAGCGCGGGCGCCTCAATCGATGATTTATGTTTGCGCCAAGAACCCTTTCGAGCATGGGCACCAGACAAGAAGATCGGTAAAGAGTGCTGCTCGCTTCGTAAAGAAACTGCCTAAAATTGCTGTAATAAGATCGCCAAAGCAGTAATCACAAATAAAAGTACGGATAGGAGAATCAAACTGAGTACGAACCATCGTTGCAAAGCTACGATAGATCGCAAGAAACTGACCACGATTAGATATAAGGAAAATCCATGTAAAACGGGAATAATCATCAATGAAGATCACATAAGATTTATGTCCCTTTAGAGATAATAGGCGCAGTCCCCATACATCCGAATGAACTAAATCAAAAGGGCGAGAAGACAAGGACTCACTAGAATGATAAGGAAGTTTGAGCCGCTTGCCCACCACAACCCCGACGAAAAACATGGACGGTCAATAGGAACACGCCCAACAACACCCTCGATTTAACTAATAAAGAAAGACGAGACCCACACAAGTGACCTAACGATGATGCCATCAAGAAAAACTCCAGAGGTGGTGGCAGCAAAGGGCAAGGATGTAGAGGTGATAGGAGTAACTCAAGTGGACTGAAGGCGGAGGCGGTCAAGAATGTAGAGACCTCGACGATCTCTACGGCGGCCAGCCCCAAGTATCGCCCCCACTGCTTGGCCTGAACAAAACAGCGTGAGAGTCAAAACCAACCCTACAAATGAGATCAAATGAGCTAACCCACCGAGAGAAGCCATGGTAAGCCGAGGAACATGAGAAACAAATTGAATGTAAAAGTTAGTGGACAAAGAGTGCCTCGATCACGATGCATGAGGAGTACCGCTTACCGTCCAACAGAGATAGGAAAGATCGGAGGTCCTATTGAAGTGAGAGATGTGGAGTCCGTGTCATGTGGAAAGAGGCACCAAAATCCGTAACCTAAGAAGTACTGGAGGAGACGCTCGAGCTAGACTAGCGTAACTCGCCGAGCCGAGAGAGAGGCCAACAAGAGCTCGCGTAGAATGGCCAACAGAGTCACCTCGCTGGGAAGATCTCCGACGGCCGGTTTGTCCTCCTGTCAGGAAGCGCCTCTCGCCTCTCCCTTGATCGTCTAACTCCACGCGTTTTATTCTCGCTGCGACCGCACAACGCCGTAGTCGTGCCCGGTTCTGCAATAATTGCATCAACCCCGCTTAGTGCAAAAACAGAGCGTAAATAGACACCGAGAAGGGATCAGAGTCGGGCGTAAACCGCTTGCAGAAGTCGGAGAAAAAAGGTAGCAAGCACAAAGAGAACAAATCGGCCGCTAGCCCGCGCGGCTCCTAAGCACAAAGCGCCGAAAGAGCTCTCGGTGATTGTCTGCTGTGGTGGCGAAGCGGCCAGTTGAGCCTCGACAGCTCAAACTCGGGCGAAGACGGCAGACGAAGTCATAAAGGCGAAGACGATCATGATCCGCTTCGACTTTATGACACTCTGGCAGAGCGAGAAGCCACTGCTCTCACCGTGGCGCCAGAGATCGCCGAGCTCGGAAGAAGTCGCCGACGGAGGAGTTCTCTGGCGAAGCATTCTCAACTCACGCCGGTTAAAAGAATCGAGCATCGCCGCTCTGCTGCGGTATCGCCGCGCAAGTACTCGCAGACCGACGAGTAGCACGCACCAACAATGTCCGGCCGATGGAGTCGTCGACATCGACCACCAAGATGGCGCGAACACGGCCTCACAAGACACCAAGCCAAAAGCGTCTATAGCGCATCGAAGGCCTCATCAACAACGCCGCAGAAGAAGAATACGCCTGCCTCCCTCTTGGCGGCCTCATCTTCGCAGGAGGTGCGAAGTAGGTCAGTTCGGGAGGGAGGTCAAGCGACGACGGTGGACAAGGTCGAGCACTGCTGACATGTCCCCGAGACGGAGACCATCGAGCGTGATTCCATGAGTGAAGACCACAACACGTAGTTCGTCCCCATGAAGCTTTGTTCTCGAGAATGGGATCGTGCGAAGCAGGACAGAGCCATCCAGTAGGCGTTGGACGCGCGCCACTGGCAAAACACGGTTCAACAAAGTGCTGTACCGACGGCCGATGGCCAGTTAGATAGACTTTTTTTTTTTTTTTTTTCTTTTTTGGGGCTCGGTTAGATTAAACCGACATCGGGCCGGCTCGATACCAAAAGAGCTCACGCTAGGTTAGGTTTTCCCTCGGGCGGTGCTTTCTACGGCAACAAGCGGCGACGCGGCGACGGCGCGGCTATTCGGCGCGGCGACGAAGGTCTGGTCAGCCAAAGCCTCAGGCGTGCATTGTGCGGCTTCATAGTACGCAACGGCGAGATCGAGATGGCGACAGAAGCGTGGCGGCTGGCGGTAACAAGGTTTGGCGGCGCGCGGCTCGACAACTTCTTCGCGGGAAGATCGTTAATCGAAAGCGACGCATCGAATGAGATGGCGACGGCGGCAGCGAATAGTTCGGCGGCGCAAGAATGGTGGTCCGCAGACGCGGATGGCTACCGTGGCGATGGCGGCAGCGGCGGCAAGACGATGGATGTGGCAGCGGAAGAAAAAGCTAGATTAGAAACATAGCTCTGATACCATGTTATGAATATTGTGTGTATATTTAAGAGGGCCCAATGGGCAATATATATAGGGAGTACAAAGGGGGTTGCCATATACAGATAAGGAAATACAAATAGAGTCCTATTCTAACAACAGACTCAGAGCACCGATCCATGGAGCCTACCATTGTCGGGTTACCACCTGAGTGCCCTATGGGCATAGATCGTAGCCAATGGACGGAGCCGTCCACGACCATCAGTTGCGGCTGCGGGCCGCCACGCCACACGCCATGACCTCCTTGTAGCACCGGCCACCGCCATTGGTACCGGAGTTGCCGCGAAGAGCCGTTGATGCTATTGTTGGCGTCATATGGCGCCACTTGCCATCATGCGAAGCTTGGCGATCGTAACCGCCAGACCGTCTCGAGGAGTTGTTGTGAACGCCGACCGCTAGAACAAGAGTGTTTTTCTCGCCTGCGGCATGAGCTTCACCATGGATGCCGCCGCCTCGCCATTTCTTCCTGTTTTGCACGATAGCACTATTGGCGTCGGCCGCCGCTCTCGCCTCCACCTTGACTCTCGCCCATCTCTTCCAATGAGTCCTCCATCCTCCAAGCCATGCATTCACCATCATCAAAACACTCGTCCTATATACACTTGACGCCCAAGCCAACAATTACACCAAATGGCGAAATCGATGATGCTTGCTCTCGGCATGTTCAACCTCTCACGCCATGTCAATGGAACCGATCCAAAGATGACGACCCTCTTGGGTCAAGGTTGACTGCATGTGCTTGGGTGGCTTTACGCCACCATCTCGTGAGGAATTGCCCAACATCGCGATGTCGACGACAACGACCGCTTTCGGTGTTTGCAGACACTCGAGCAACTTTTTCACAACAATAAGAATAGTCGCGTCGCTCATCTCGCTGTCGAAGTTCGCAGCCTTCTACGCAAGGTGATCTTTCGCTTCCACTTCTCGCCATCGCCTTAAGACGCTTGCAAACGCGACTTGCCGATCGTGATCGCTAGCGTCACCAACAAGGCCCTCGTTCTCTAGCTCCGATACCATGAGAATTAGGGAAAACTCTTTGCTTATATTCAGTTGTAACATAGCCTATTAATAGGCAAGTACAAACGCAGGGGATGGTCATGCGTTGAATACACAGAAGAGAGAACAACTCCACAAGCTTCCACTTTTGCCAGACTGCTGTTGAGGACGTGCGCAAGTGGAGGGGAGTTGGCCATGTCATCTGAAGACGTGAGCCGGAGGATGAGCGCCAGAGATGGAAGCAGTTGCACTATTCACGGAACGACAAAATTGAGTTTGTTGACATCGGTATCCCTTTAGGATATGGCAGGTATTAGGTAAGTCCCTTCATGACACTTAGGAATTAGGAAAGAGATTTGTATTCGGAAAGGGTTGTAATAGAGTTCATTTTAGCAAAAGAGGGGGTAGCATCCACTATACAAGGATGATGTGTAATTTCAGAACAATCAATCAAGAAGTTTATTTCCAAATCTCCCTCTCCAATTCTCTCGTTTCCCAGTCCCTTGCTGCGCCCTACCTCCTGCGCAATATCTTCCAGAAAGTCATGGCTCCAAGAAAGAAGCTGGAGCCAAAGCCTCCCACGACCCACAAATATCCAATTCATTCTTTAGGTCATGACATCGCCACTCCTACTACTGGTGCTGTTCACCATGGCCATCGCCATCTCCCATGGTGGCTGGTGAAGCGGCGAGGTCGACCTCCCAGCGTGATGCCGAAGCTGGCGAGGTCGACCTCCGGCAGTGGTGGCCAGTGCCCCACTCCTCCCCCTAGATCCCCTCTTTTGGTAGCGGCAACGCCCTACTGCCCACTTTTGGGCACACAAAGTGTGGGTGAGGATCGAGGTGGCCCTGTGGACTCGTTGGCCTTTGTGGGTTCTTGCCATTTTTGGACATATTAACTGTCTAATAACATCTTTTATGAGCCGTATGGTAAAGAATATATAGCTAATTAGATTCAGACACATTAATAGTGTACTGGCCTTAACTCAGACCGCAGCACCTGATTTAGGATTATTGTTTCTTGTTTGGTTATCCAAAATAAAGCATTCGGTTACCGAAACTAAAACATCAAATTTCTGAATTTTGTGTCATGTGATAAATACTTATGTTCTACTTTAGTACACAATAAAATAGAAACAATGGTCTAACTGAAATACATGAAAGAAGAATGCAAGACACTTATTCTTTATTTCTTTCAGTTTTCATGTCACTAAATACTAATTACAAAGAAATGCTGTTAGTCATATATTTTCACACTGACTTGATGACTTCAGAATTTGGGGATATTGCGCATCTCACAATTATTCCACACAACCAGTCAAAAAAGTTCACATATCCGCCATTAAGGGATATAAGACAAAACCTTCAGTTGAACATTCTTTGTTAGCCACAGAAATAGAAAATAGTGAAATGGGGATAAATATCAAGTCAAATATATGTTCGCAGAATGCACTCATGCAATTTTTTAAGTAAATTAGAGTGGCATAGCAGAAAAATACCTTGTAACGTGGTCGGTTTCCGGTAAATCTTTCAAACAAAGAAAGCAATGCAGATACTATACTATCAATAAGCACATCCAAGTGGAATGAACCGATCTCTTCTGCTAGCCTTTTGGCACGTGATCTGGTATCTTCAGAACTGTGGAGAAACAACACTGTGAACAAAGCAAAACAACAATATACTACATGGACCAACAAAGTTTCTGCCATAACATGGATTACTTTGGGGATAAGCACAACACATACACTCATTTCCAAAGAAATTGAGAAATAGTAAAACTATAAGTTAAAGTACAATGAATCAGCAGCATATATGGCATGTCTCCTCTTATCTAACACCTTGTGAAATTCTGATAGCCATCATTAATGCAAACTTCATTAATAAAAACATATTGTGCGATGCAAATAAAAAAAAGCTAGTTTCAGATCCATCAGACAGAATAGGGTTTACGAGCAAATACAGTACATATCATCGTCGATCATTATCAAGATAATCAATTCACACAAAAAGAATATGTCGATACATGTCAAATGGGAATAAAATAATTTTTTAAAAAAACTGATTTCTTAAAACAAAACCCACCTGTTTTCGGTTCCCATGTAAACAGTGTAAAATAAACGTTTCGCAAGTTCTCTGCTATCTGTGGGGAACTCCCCATCTTTATACTGGCCAATCCGCATAGCATCTGCCTTAACTTGCTCATCTCCTTTCTCTATATCTGCGTGTTCACAAAAATTGTTGAGAAATAAGTATTATCTTAATAAATCCTAATATTACGAAAAGGAATTTCACAAAAAGACACCGAAGTGTCACCATAACTGACCAATCTCTGGTATAAAAAGGGTCTAACGGTGAAAGTGACCACAACAATTTGAAAAAGGGTACATCAAGTTGCAAAGAATTAGAAATTACTACATCTGAGGATCTCACAGGATATGGTGACTGTCGACATGCTAACATAACATAATTTGTAGGCCAAGAGAATAGATGCACGGTTGCACATGTGAGAGGGAACTAGGCCATCTGCATGGGTCCAAGGTCATTATGCACATCAGAATAAGGTT
Organism: Phyllostachys edulis; assembly: GCA_036346405.1. NCBI lineage: Eukaryota > Viridiplantae > Streptophyta > Magnoliopsida > Poales > Poaceae > Phyllostachys > Phyllostachys edulis. The sequence goes on from CM070557.1 coordinate 10,867,695, forward strand.
GCTATGGCCTACAGTTTTGTCCCAAGGTCATATAGCATGGCCATAGCAGGGTGTTATAATGACATAACTTATTAGTTTTCACCAATTAATAACACGACTAGGACATGTACCCAAAGCAAATACAACAAAATCTAGCATACATTTAATGCAATATAGTGATCTTATTTGTAAGAGGATTAACATACCGCGAAAGTAAGTGTTCAGCATTTCTCAAGCAGTTGGATATCTACTGCACTTAAAAGACTTATCATGGAAATCTCAACTTTATTCTACTTCCAACTAATTTCCAAGATTAGTCCTGACTCCTGAGCAAAAGAACTAAGCAGGTTTCTCATGTTGGTAGAACCAACAAGTCATCAATCTCCTTCTTTAACCAAATTATAAATTCTGTGAACCAAATACCAACTATGAAGTTTAACCAGCAAGCATGGATCACTCCATCAACAGGAACTAAATACCAAGAAAACTTTGTTTGCCAGTGGGAAGGATATTTGACTATGCCTGGGCAAGAATCCAACCTGACCAATTCATGAACCCAGGTTATAGGCTTATAGCAGCTTAAGTGCCTGATGGAAGGAAGCTACAACCTACACATTTCATACTACTGGCACAATGCTGATTGTGAATTTGTGACTATATGGAGCCACCTTTCTAGGATAGTAGCTATTTGTCTATTTGTTCAGCTTGTTAAATTTTGGTACCAAGCTCAAACAAGGAATAATGGAGAGATCGTGAAATGAAGTATTCCAACATATAAATCAAATAGTCAGCCAGATGAATTTGTGCAAACCCTCAGTCATAGAATAATAGGATCTTTAGCGAATACCAACTGGAGATGAAAATGGAACCTCTAACCTCTTTATTCTGAGAAAAGGAAAATTAATCTAGATATTGCAGAGAACCCTAAATGTCAGCCTACGTATTGCTACAGCATCTTTCCATCAGGCCCACATTGTACAGTATCCATGTGATGTAACAATTTCAATATTATTACAAGATTCAGTTGCTCTTATTTATTTCCTATACCATGTCATGAACCACAGTTTTATTTATGTTACATAAAGGAGAACATATGTCTGCAAATTCATTTCACGGATAGATATTGCATTCTTGAATGACTGTCACTCTATTTATCTGCCTACTTTCCTGCAAACTACGTTTCACAGGCATTTTCATCAATTTTTTCGCTAATAAAGGAGGAAAAGGACGAAAGAGGATTACCTTTTATGACAAGCTGGCACATGCAGCCGACTATTGCTGCAACAGATGAACTATCTGCCCCGCCAGAAAGTGGAAGCAAAAATCCCGATGCTCGACTTCTCCGCAGATAATCCCATAGCCAACAACTAGGTCCAAATGCAACCTCCTCTTCAGGACAATGGTACATAATCTGCCAAGGATAAATGTGATAGAAAAATGTTAGTTGAACACTGCATCTGCACAGTGTTCACGACAATTATCCTGTATACTCTGAGGCTCCAAACACCAAAGAGTATTCAGATGCATTAACAATGAGAGGATAACAGTGATTTCATGTAATATTCTCTCGAGATAAAAAGTAGGATTAAAACAGTGTCAACTGTCAATTGTTAACAAATGGTTATAATTTTTGCACAGAGGAACTTTCCAAGACAACCCAAGGTGTCAGCATTTCAGGTTTTGTTCAGTACTATAAAGAAAAACAAAATGAAAAAAATTGTAAATCCCAAATCTTAAGGATGTCTAAGCATTAAGAAAGTCAGAAAAAGTTCAATGGGCTCCAATATTGGCCCATATCTTAGCCAAGTTGAAAAACGAAATGAAAAAAATTGTAAATCCCAAATCTTAAGGATGTCTAAGCATTAAGAAAGTCATAAAAAGTTCAATGGACTCCAATATTGGCCCATATCTTAGCCCAGTTCAAGATTGACTCATTGTGTTTTACTGTGAAATTTAAGAAAGACGGCTTGATAAATAACAATACACTAGCCAATACATATGTTGCACGGTTAATTATGAATATGAGTTAACCTTAACCCAAATGGCATTATGTCATGGGCATGGGACCAGGGGAGCTACAGCCATACGTTATGGGTAGGAAATACTGTTCACATGTACTGTTCATGCGCGCGGGCCGTACCTGAACGGAGTAGATTAGTTGTTTCTATTATATTAGGAATTGTTAAATGCATATCTTTATATTAGGAATGATTAGATACATATATTTATATTCGGAAAGTATAGATATTATCTTATCCTTAGTTGATTGGTTGCATTAGATATGATAGATTTCATATTGTTAGGGGGCTAACCTCATCTATATAAAAAGAAGAGCCACACCATTCATAAGCAAGTAAGAAGAAATAATCTAGTCTCTTCCGAGGTTCATCGTCTCAGTCTATGATCCCTCCCTTCTCCTAAGACCTATTTTCCTTCAGCTGAGCCATGCCGGCCCTCCTCTGTACGGTATTTACCCCAATGAACTAAGGTTCATTACACATTAACTGTCAAAACTCTTTTCATCGTATGCTATATAATTAGGTGATGTCTAATATTGTAAGTCCCAATACTTGACCACTGAAAGACTTCTTAAATCTCTTTCAATCATACAGTTGTAAAACAGTCACATCACTTTCAGACATACGGCTAAAAAACAATCACCAAATAATATTCCATACTGCAGCATACCAGAAATAGATCAAATATAGAAATGGGAACTAACCTCAACTGGAACAGTTGGAACCATTCCATTCCGAAATTGCTGGCAAAGCTTGTATGGTACCTTAACGAAAGGCACATTTGTTATGTGACTTGCTTACTCTCTAAAACTAGAAACAGATGCTCGATAACTCAATACCTGGTTACACAAAAGAATGCTCAGTTATGCAAGAATAAAATCCATATATTTACATTAAAGATAAATCAGCAGCTGCAAGAACTAGTAATTTACAGGCTAAAAAAGTTTGTTCAACAAATACAGAAGAGCAGAGCCAAAATTTATGACTTTGGAACGGCAAATAGGCAGATACACGATAAGAATTGTTTTATAAAAAGACAAGAATAAGATTTACCCTAGAATGGAGATATCACTGAACAAAATATCATAATTATAATAATGTAATAATTGTTAGCAAGTATTCTTTCCACACTAAAGCAAGAGAAGCTCGATGCAAACACGGTGGAAGCGAAGCGTGTCCGTGTCGGACACCGTGTCGGACACGGACACGGCTCCGACACGGCTCGACACGTATCGAGCGTGTCCGAAATCTATATCGCGAAAATAAATAGAAATAAATTCGGACACGTGTCGGACACATTTAGCCACGTGTCGGATCGTTTGGCCATTCCATTCGCCCAACATGCATGACACCTATACGCTCATGAAATCACTAACCCTAGCTCTCCTTATCCCGTCTCGCTCACTCCCACACTCCCGCAGCCCACCCAGACGCCGCTGTCTCCTTGCTCTCCTCGACGCCGATGCTAACGCCGCCCTATGCTTCTTCTTTCGCCGACCAAACAACGCCCTCCTTCTTCTTCCTTGCTCCCAGCGCCGCTTTCGCTTCTCCGCTTCAGCCTTGCCGCTTCTGCCTCGAGCCCCAGCTGCCGCCCGCCCTGCTGTCGTCTTTGTGTCTCGAGATCAACGGCAACGCAGGTGTGGGTGGCGGCCGGCAAGGGGCTCTAAGCGAGTGCGGCGAGCGCCTGTGAGGGAAGGCGCAGGCAATCTTGAGAGCGAAAGGAAGAAGCCTTGGCCGGCCAAGCGTTTTAGCTGGTGGCAGGGCGAGCAGAGAGGAGGTGGGTCGTAGCCGTGGCCGGAGAAGGGAAGCGGGGCTGGGCGCGTTGAGCATGCACTGTTGGTCAAACAACGGGCGAACCCTGCAGCGATGGACGCCAATGAGACCGAGCCGGGCCTTGAGGCCAGCTGCGCCATGGCCCGGCCGAGGTGGCGCCATGAGCCCATGGCGCAAGTGAGCAAAGTTCGAGGGAGAAGAATGGGTGGAGGAGATGAAGTGAGAAGGAAATGGAGGAAAGAAATACCAAGAAGAAAGGGAAAGGAAGCAAAGCTCAAGGCAAAATCTCCGGGGAGAAGCTCATGGAGAAAGAATGGGAAAGGAGTAGAATGGGGAAGGAAGGCATGGCGGTGGGTACATAATCCTAACATTTTACACTTTACATTTGATATAAACACATAGAAAAGCATTTAATAATACATATGCATATATTATTATTATTATTATTATATATCTGTACCGTGTCCCGTGTCGCCATTTTTAGAAAACAGCGTATCCAGTGTCCGATACGTATCGTGTCCGACACGCGTGTCCGTGTCCGTGCATCCTAGAAGAGAAGGACACAAAAGAATTTACAGAAGTGAGCAGAAATTGTTTGTTTGTGTGAGCATAGCTTGAAAGGAAAAGTAGCCAGTTGTGAAGGAGAAATGATACTTTGCACATCTAAACATCAAAAAAAGAATATGAAACACTAACAGCATTATAGAACTACAACTATTATTTAAAGGAGCTAGAACTTACAGCATCAAGATCTACCAGAGCATCCAATACTTCAACATCCTTCAACGAGAATTGCGATCCCTGGGCAACCACATCCCCATTCACCGCAATGCAGCAGCAACCATCTAGTGGGAACATTCAGAATACAAATGAAACAAATTGTAAACCTCTCTGGTAAAGACAATGAATAAAAACAACATAACACAACTATTGCCGGACTGAGGAACAGAGGGCTTATGATACATGGCATTCAAAAACCTTAAAATGAAAAACATTATACATCAGCATTGCATCTTATGGAAAAAAAATTAGGAAAATTTCACCGTAGCACTTTAATAGCGCCAGTTCAATAAAATATGACTCATAGGCTACATGGGCCAAGATCCTACAAAGTATATACACTTAAACACACTCTTAATAACCCCCCCCCCCCCTTCTCCTCCCTTCAAACTCAAGGTGAATCAAGAGGATATGAGGTGCTCCATAGGAGTAGCATTTGTCCATTGTCGGTGAGACACGAGCGAGCAAGTAGATCTGAATATAAGCTATTTCTTTGAGATAGGTAGTAGCCATCATCTGCGAGTAAACTCAATCCCCGAAAAATAGCGTAGAGGCCCAAATCCGACATCAAAAGCGCTTTCATTTGGCGTTTCTTAACAAAAACAATGTACTCCTTGTCATCTCGATGTCGGCATGTCATCAACATAGAGTAAAAGCATAAATGCGACCACGTGGAGATGTATGAATAAACAATGCGGGATCATGATTACTCGGGAAGAAACCGCTGACTAACACAAGCTGAGGCGAACCGCTCAAACCAAGCGCGAGGAGCTGTTTTGAGGCCATAAAAAGCACACGAAGGCGACAAACATGACCAAAGAGGAGCCACAACACCACAGGGTGGTGTCATATAAACCTCTCTCAGTAAATCACCATGAAGAAAAGCATTCTTCACATCCATCGAGAGATAGTCCAAGAAGCGAGCAATGACCCACAAACAACAAGAGTCTGAACTGTTACTATATGGGCAGCGGAGCAAATGTCTCATCATAATCACGACCATGTGCTGTTGAAAACCACGAGCAACTAGTCGAGCCTTGTACCTCTCAACAGAGCCATCGATTTTGTCTTAACTTTAAAAACCCACTTGCAAGTAATAGGAACAAAGATGAGCGGGTAAAGAACAAGATCTCATGTACTAAATGCGGTCCAGCGGCCAACTCCTCGGCCATAGCTAAGCGCCACTCGGGATGAACAATGACCTCCGATAGGTGTGAGGCTCGAGCACAACAAAGAAGGAAAAAAAACCATATCTGTCGGAGCGACAATAGTAGTGCGATCACGAAGCTCATCCGAGATAGCGGTCTTGGTGGAGGATCATCGAAAGAGTATCATCAATACTAGCCATGCCATCGGAGGAGAAACGGTAGAAGGCTAAGTATCGGGAGGGACCCTAGACCGACGAGTATAGTGAAGAGGAAGCGGTGATCGAGCCGAGGATGGAAGAGGACTCCACGAGAAAGAGGTGTATCGGAGGAAATAATAGGTGGAAGATAGAAAAAGAGAGACTTCGGAGGAGAGAGGACCGAGTGGTAGAAGAGTAAAAGTAGGGACGATCCTCAACAAAAGAAACATCACGAGAAATGCGGATCTGCCGAGCGGAGGATCATAACAACGATAGCCCTTATGCTCAAGACTATATCCAAGAAAAACACACTCAACGGTATCGAGTTGTTAACTTGGCGCGCCACGAGGCGAGCGAGAACATAGCAGTACAACCAAAACCGAAGATGGTCATCTGAGGTAGAGTGGAAAACATGAGCTCTCGGGACACTTTCCTGAAGGCGAGAAGATGGTACGCATATTAATGAGATAGACAGACGTAGAAACCGCATCGGCCAAAATGTCGTGGAACATGAGATGCAAGTAAAAAAGTACGAGCGATCTCAATAAGATGAGTGTTCGTTCAAAGAACACCATTACGAGCATGGGCTCCGGAGACGGAAAAGCCGAGGAAGGGTGCCCTCGGCGAGAGAAATTGACGAAAGGCATCGACAAATACTCCACTGAATCGAGCGAAAAATCTGAATAGGAGTGGAAAACTGAGTGTGAACCATACGAGCAAAAAACTGATAAATGGACAAGAGTTGAGAAAGATGTTTCATAAAGTAAACCCAAGTATATCGAGAATAGTCATCAATAAAGATTACATAGTAGAGATGGCCACCTTTGGAAGCAAAAGGAGCGGGACCCCAAACATCGAGAATGAACTAACTCAAAAGGACGACTAGGCCGAGATGTCACAGTAGGGTATGGGAGTTACAACTGTTTACCAAGTTTGCAACCCTTACAATCATAACTAGTGTCAACAATGACACGACCTAGAACACCTGACGAGCTAATGTAGAAAGACGAAATCCGCACAAATGACCAAGCCGATGATGCCAGAGGAAAACTAACGGTGATGCAAAAGCGAAGATGCATGGCGGAGGAAGATGGAAGACTCGGGCGATCAAGGAAGTAGAGACCACGAGAGTCTCTAAAGGCGATGGCGATACCAACAAGAACTCTGTCAAGCGATCCCGCACATAGCAAGTAGAGTCATCAAACCCAACAAAGTAGTGCATATCGACAAGGTGACCAACAGACATAAGATTCATAGAAAATTTGAGGTACAAAAGACACATCGAGAACGATAAAATGAGAAGTAGAGAGTGCCCGATGGTGGTGAACATGAAGTACCATCACCGTTCGTGCATATAGGAGCCATCCATAACAGTCGACATGATGCAAGGTGAGACTTATCCGATGTCATATGAAAAGAAGCTCGAGTCCAAAACCCATGGAAGACTAGTACGACATGGAAGAAGAGGCTCTGACAAAGATGGCGGACCAGCTGGGAGTGGCATTAGATGAAGATCATTCTTGAACTTGAGTCTGAAGAGCTTGAAGTCGAAATCAAAGTGACCCAACCGAGTGGCAAGCGCAGAATCCTCAGCAGATCACGGGAGTGGTGGCGGCAACCACACCACGACAGCAGCGATGAGATCAGTGTCGCAACTCTGGATGAAAGCGGTAGCACCTCTGAGCAGGATGACCGGGCTTCTTGCGGTGAGAGCATAAGACACAGTTGGATGTAACATCGAGAAAAGTGGAGCAGCCGGTAAACCTCTTGACGAGTCTTTGCAAGAACAGTGAGGTGATGTCAATCCAAAGGACGAGAGCGAAGTCGAGTCTCCTCGGCAATCAACGACAAGGGCCTCCTCCATGGTTGGAAGAAACGACGCGTCGATGGTTGAGCTCGAATAGACTCAAACTCGGGCGAAGACGATAACAAAAGTGAACATCAAATTCCGCGCATCATGACCCGCCTTGCCTGCACAGCCAGTACATCCAATACAAGAAGGTGGAAGCATGGAGGTCAGCTGTCGTGAAATGCGAGTGAAAGAACCGTAGTACTCCTCGATAGACATGTCCTGGCGGCGTAGATCATAAAGAGTGCAGTAGAAGAGAAAATTGGCGTGCCTTGTTTGAGTGCGCTCATAACGTTCTTTGAAGATATTCCCACATCTTGCGAGAACTTGGAAGATCAATGAAATCCATCTGATTGAAATCTCGATACTATGACATAAGATACCCATAACACGATCATCAAGACGCCGCCATGCGGCGACCTCGCCTTCACATCGGTCTTCTCGGTTGGAGGATCCGCCGTAATATATGAGAGAAGACCAATGGACCAAGAAGCATCTTGAACCGATGATGACCGCTCACGATAATTACGGCCATTCAACTTGATATCGAGGCCAAAAGAGCACCTCCCATACCAAGAGAATGAGAAGAAACATCGACCATTTTGCCAAAGGCGCTTCTAGAAATCGACCAAACAATAGTCTTGCCCCACAACAAATGGTGGCGGAAGCGTATAACTTGACCAAATTTGCTCTGGCAAAACACTAGAACACTAGAAACCGCTCGGTGTGAGCTTCCTATCAACCAAACCAAAGAACTACTCGGTGAGCTCCCAAACCGAAACCACTCGGTGAGCTCCGGTCCAGGCTCAATGGCGGACCCTAGCGGCCGAGCGAAGGCAAGAAGTAGCCAGCGCTGGCAGCGAAGCCGATCTGGCAACACGGAGGCGCGGCCGGAACCGGCCGGAACCGTGAGACCCGAGCGACCTGACAGGAGCCGGCCGTATGGCCTTCAGGAAGAACCAGACGACGCACAAGTCGCATCGGCGACGGCAATGGCCGGATGGCGGCTAGCTGGCGTGGCTGCGTGTCTTGTGGCGGCGACGACGACCGACAGAGTTCGAGCCGACGCCATTGCTTCGGGAAGAACCAGACAATACATGACCGTCACGGGCCCGACTCGGTGCGACTTAGGCTGTGCCTCCTCCTCTGCTCGGCGGAAGAACCACGCACGAAGCAGAGGGCGCACGATGACTGGCGGCGCCGAGAAGAACCCCTAGAGCTCTGATACCATGATACAATTACAGCATGATCTATTGATGGATGAATAGTGAGTATATATACAAACCCTAGAGCTTATGGGCCTCATGGGCCATACACACACAATTGCCTCATGGGCCATACACGCACAATAGTCATATACATAACAGTATTAAGTATGAGTAGATGAAGTCGGTACTGTTCTTGAGTCTAAGCCTTAGTGAATAAATCTGCAACTTGAATCTCTGAGGGTACATACTAGAGGTCAATGGTCAACTTTTGACAATGAGACCTTGTGCATCCACACCAATATGCTTTGTCAACTCATGCTTAATAAGATCACTTGCAATCTGAATGGCGCTTGTGTTGCCACAAAGCAGAGGTGTAGGATCGTCACAAAGAACACGCCAAAAGCCATCGAAGCCAAATAATCTCTGAGGTGGTAATGGCAATGGCCCGAAGCTCATCCTCCGCACTAGAGTGCGACACCGCAGTCTGCTTCTTGGACTTCCAAGCAATGAGCAAAGTACCAAGAGAGATGCAATAGCCATTGATAGAATGATGAGCAACAATGTCACTCATCCAAGTGTAGTCAGAGTAAGCGTGGGGCTGGTGTTGACTCGAACCGGCATAGAACAAATGTCTGGATGCAGTCCCTCTTAAGTATCTCAACACGCGAAGGTGACCATAGTGTAGTAAGGTGGGGGCACTAAAACTGGCTGAGCACATGAACACTATGAACAATGTATGGCCTGCTGAGAGTGAGATAAACAAGGCTTCCAATAAGCTGATGATAGTGGGAAGGATGTGCTAGTGGTACACCGTCTGTAGGACGAAGTTGCAGGTGGAGCTTCATGGGTGTGGGTGTAGTAGCAGTGCGAGTATCAGTCATACCAGACCAAGCAAGCAAATCTTGAACATAGCGATGCTGAGAGATAGTATCCATTGTTAAGTGTAGTATATAGGCCCATCTAGTGTTGGCCCATTTGGCCCATGTATCTTTTATATACATGTATTTGCTATTGGCTAATGCATACATACAACTTGTAATAGCTTGACATGGTATCAGAGCAAGGCTAACATTGCCCGTCCGTCGCTGATCTCCTGCCTACGAGCTCACCGCCGGGCACTCTTCCTCCTCCCTGTTTCTCTTTGTTTCCAGCGACGCCATCTCCTTCGATCTAGGCTTCTTCGTCGTCTCCATCGCTAGATCGAGCTATCCTCATTGTCGCCGGCTAATCCCCATCGTCTTCCACCGCAATCCCGGCCAGATCTACTCATCTCTAGCTCGGATTCCACGGGATCTGTCATTGTCGCCATGCTCTCTGCTTGGTCCCGACGGCAATCTCTACTGCTGCTGCTACAAGCCCAGCATGTTGCTGGCCTGTGCAATCGCCCCTAGCACATTACTGGCCTCTGTAGTTGTCGTCTTGCTCTCATCTTCATTATTTGGGGCTACTCTCTTTGCTAATAGCCATTTCTTTGTTTGTAACATCCTAATTTTCGTGACTTTTTGAAATTTTCAAAATAAAAATAACCATTTGATTTTTCCTGAATTGTTAAAACTTAATTTGAAATTTAAGAAAAAATAATAATTTAATGTGAGTAAATCAAACTCCAATTAAATAAAATTTGTTTTGTTTGATTTTATGGCTTTATCTTGGATTTCTTTTTTCCAAGACCTTGTTGTTATTTCCTTTGAGTTATTTTTATTTCCTTTCAGTTTTCCTGAATTTCGGAGTCTTTTTGAAACTTTACAAATTAAAATGAACCATTTGCATTTTATTGAATAAATTTAAAGCTTAAATTGAAATTTCAGAAAAAGAAAACATTTTAAATGATTAAATCAAACTTCAATTAAATTCAAATGGGTTTATTGGATTTTCCGAGTTTTAAAAGAGTTTTCATGCTTTTCTTGAATTTCCTAAATTTTAAAATTCAAAAATAAATTTCATGCAGAGCCAGGAATTTTCCAAAGCCTGGACAAGCCGCAAGCTAAGTACCAATCGCCTTTTTTGCCTAAGCAAGACGCCATTTTTCGGTCGTGTTCGCCGTAGAACTTCATCGGGGCTACCATGACGCTTCGCCAGCAAGGCTGATCCGCCCATGCCTGCCGCCCATGACGCACTGCCTCCTTTTCTTCCACTATAAAACGCGGTGCAGCCCCCTTCCTCCCTGTTCTCCTCTCTCCTCCCTTTTCTCCTCTCTCCTCCCTTTTCCCCCAACCGAAGCACCCTTGGAACTCACCACCGTGCCTTCCTCTTTCTTCCTCCACGCCGGCCACGCCACCTCCGCCCTCGATCTCCTCTCTGGCCAACTTTTTGCGCCACCACCCGCGTCACAAGGTGCGCCTCGGTGTCCTCTCTCAAACATCCAAACCCCTGTCCCGAGAGCATCACAATTTTCTCCGGATTTTGAAGCTTTCCGCTATCGGCCGAAGTGCTTTCCATCGCTGTTCCTGGTGCCGTCGACCTCTCCGCACCGTAGCCGACCCCATCTTTGGATTAAATGGTGTCGCGTTCTCGTGGTGCCCTCTCTCATGGCGTTGCCACCAGAGCACCATGCACGCCCGTCTTGCCGTTTTCACCATTCTTTGGCGCTTCTGGCCCTCTCTCGCCACCACCCCTTGGCTTCTCTCGGGCCGGGGTTCCATTTTGGCCCTTCCCACCGACCGCTGTCTCTCCCCTCACTGACGCCGCCTCCATGACCAAGCTGCCTCCTGGAGCTCCCTGCTATGCTCTGCACTTTCTTTCTTCTTCCTTTGTTCTGTGTCACTTACATGTGGGGACCACCATGTCATTCACAGTAGCCTTCCTCTCTATCTCTTCTTCTCTCACTAGCTTGTGGACCAAAATGCCAGCCACACGTTTGCTTTCTCTGTAAAGAAACAAAACAGCACAGTGTTTCTAGGGATATTCTGTTCCCTTTTCTATTTTCTGTCATTTCATATGATTGAAAACTTCCAAACATTCGTTCTCCGTCATACGAACTCCGATTCATCTAAATTCAATACCTTTCTTTTGGTTCTAATTTTATAATTTTTGGATTTCATTTGAATTTATTTTATTTATTTGGCACTTTTTGCGCATATAGATTCTGGCATTTCCAAAGAATTCTTGGACCCGTAGGCCAAAGCAACTCAAACCTTCAACGAAGGCAAGTCGTAAACCTTTGATCATGTTGTATCCATTCTTATAAAATTATATTGTTTCATATCAACATGCATTGCTAAGTTTATATCAAATGTTTCCGGGAGTAGTTAAGTATCTATTTGACATTATGCTGCCTTGAATAATTGTGATGGACATATATACTTGGACACTATAGGTTGGGTTAATTTTAGTTGGGCATATTCTAGTACCAACATGGGTATCATATTATGCTTAGTCGTGTCAGGATTCATGACCACATGTTCAAAAATGAAAATATTGACTAAATGATATATGAAATTGTGGTGTGGCCACTATTATTAAAATTTATTGTGCCACGGCAAAGGTTGCCATTTGGTCGGGTTGAACCAAAAATGATTTTCATACTCAGGCGAATGATCGTGCAGTAAAGGGGATGATTTTGGGATGTGGTTGCCTCACCTGAGTAGTCACTAAGGACTTAACTTTGTGCGTCATTGATCTGAGCCTTACCGTACAACCACATGTCTAGGGTGGGGTGGATCTGGCCAACTAATTAGCAATGTTTTGATTTGGTTCTGTTTTGGTTAACGAATTGGCACAAGAGGGGGTCTTGAATGGCAAAACCTTAGCGAGCAGAACCAGTGAAAACAGAGCTTGGTAAAAGCCTTATGATAATTGTTTAGTCGCACACAAGTGTGTCAAACAGACATTACCAACTAATCTTTTGTGGGTCAAGCTGTACAACCTTTGCAGAGTGTAAAACTATTCGAATAGTCGTGTCCCCAGTTATGAACAATGCCTGGTAATTTCACCCGAGGGATAGATTTACTCAAAAATGTTGGAATGGTTTGGTTGGGATTCGACTATATTTGGTTGATGGTTGGGAAGTGAACAGGAGATCACTAGTCGTTTTAAAGCACTTGTTTACTTATGTATTTAATCTTTTAAATTGTGTTTTTCAATTTATTTACTGTATTTACTATCAATACTGCTTTCTGCAAAATAGCCATAAATCTATTCTTGTTCAAGCCTTGCATGAATACTATTTGCATACATTTCTCTACGATTTGCTGAGTACTTTACGTACTCACGGCTTTGCACCATTGTTGATCAGTCATTGAGGAAGACCCAGAGAATGCAAAGTTCTACGAAGAGTACCTTGAAGACCAAGCGAACTAGGCCGCGTTCTCCATTCAATTACATGTGGACATGTTGGATGGCTACCACGAGTTGTTTCTTTCTGCTGCAAGTTTATCTTTTGTCGTTAAAGCCCTGCGTTGCAACTCTGCAAACCTTGACCATAAGGTCTGTTGCTACTAAGTAATATTAATCTGTCTGCTTCTTAGCTGTTTTGTTGAATGGATATGATTTCATCAATGTTGCAACTATGTGAACTAGCTACTGATCATGGGACTAGTTCGGAATACACAGAGGGCTCAGATTCAGTGATCGGGGTCCCGACAACTTTTGCTTTCGGGCGTGTGAAGGCAAAAGCGGCGTGGAGTGCGGAGCGGCGGAGGCCAGTGGCGGCCTTGGCGCTCCGTGGAGGTGGTGGGGGCGGTGGCACATGGGCCTTGATGGTATGCTTCTTGTGCGCTAAATTGGAGAGATGGGTAGGGTTAAGAGTGCTTGCGGGCCTTGCGGCCTTTGGGTGGCCCAGTCACGACCTTGTGGCTATCGCGGCGTCGAGATGGGCTTGCCGCTAAACCTTTGCGCTAGTGTCTTTGTGTGGTGGACCGGCTTTTTTCGATTTTCAGCCGGTTTTTACCGGAAAAACTGAACCCTCAAAAAACCTGATTTCTGGATCTCGTACCGAATACGGAATACTACTCAAACCGAGTTGACTGGTACGGTTTAATTTTTTCGGTACGGTGGCAAAATGAACAGCCCTAGTTGCCTTGTCTATCTTACTATCATCAGACCAGATATTGCTCATGTCGTGCATGTCCTCAACCAGTTTGTTAGTGCACTCACCTCAGTTCATTATGGTCATCTACTTCGTTTGTTGCGCTATCTGAGGAGGACTGCATCTCGACGCCTGTTCTATGCTCGTTCGAGTTAGCTCCAGCTTCATACTTACTCTGACTCAACCTAGACGAGTGATCCAGTTGATCATCGATCTATTACTGGATATTGCATTTTCCTTCGTACTTCTCTCATTGTATAAGAGTCTAAGAAGCAAACGACTGTGTCATAATCCAATACTGAGGCTAAGCTTAGAGCACTTGCTACTTCTACTTCTGAGCTTGTTTGATCTTGGTGTGGAATGCAAGGATCCTACACCTCTTCCTTGTGATAACACAGGAGCTATACAGATTGGTAATGATCCCGTAAAACATGAGTTGACTAAGCATATTGGAGTGGATGCATCATTCACACGCTCTCATTGTCGCCAACAAACAATTGCTCTTCAGTATGTGCCATATGAGCTTCAAGTCACTGGCTCCTTCAATAAGGCTCGGACTAGAGAGCAACATCGTCTACACATTCTCAAACTCAATGTGATAGATTCTCCAGATCATCCTTCAAATCCACCTTGAGTTTGAAGGAGAGTGTTAAGTGTAGTATATAGGCCCATCTAGTGCTGGCCATTTGGCCCATGTATCTTGTATATACTTGTATTTGCTATTGGCTAATGCACATATACAACTTGTAATAGCTTGACATCCATCACCATCAGAATGAACGTTAATCCCCATAAAGTAGCTCAACGGTCCCAAATCTGACATCATAAACTGCTCACTCAATTTCTTCTTAACAAATGCTACATAGTTCATGTCATCTCTTGTAATCAGCGTATCATCTATGATGAGGCCCTAGGAGCATCTAGTACCATGACGAGTAACCCTAAATTGCAAATTAGTGCTAAAACTCTATGTGGTGCCATTTTGCAACATAGGGAGAAATAGGAGGAATTGCTTCGGCTAAGAGGGAGGAGGGAGGTAGGCCGAGGAGCAGGGAGATCAAGCCATGGAGACTTGGATTTCGGCCAAGATAAGAATAGGGAGATCAAGTGGGCTTCAAATCCAAAATGGAATCCAACTCTGCATTCAATTCCGAATTGGAAGCATATTCAAAGCCACAATCCGAATTCAATTTGGATTGGCTCAATCCTGATTTTCCTATAATGTTTTAATTTCGTTTTCTTTAAATAATGTAGAATCCGAACTAAGGTAATAATGGGCCTTGGGTGTGGATTCATAACCAGCTAGGTCAAATTTGGAATCAAAAACCGAATTAAAGTAGTAGTTTGTAATAGGGATTGATTTCGGACACTGTTCACGTGCACGGCTGTTCATCAATTCGGGGTACTGTTCACGTGGTACCTTTCACCGATTCGGACACTGCTCGCGTGCGCATACTGTTCACCGATCTTATATAGTCAGGGGTAGGCCCCCATTGTAAGCAAGTTTGAAGTTGAGGAATAAACAGAAAAGTCACAAGTTCTGGTGCATAATGTTTTGCCGTGAGGGAGAGGAGAACCGAGCTAGGGTTTTCTTGATTTTGGTGCAAGGATCGGAGGGTGGTACTACTCTCTAATCTCCGTGATTTCATGTGAATCATCCACACGATTATTTCTTCCAATAGATTGGTTCGTGTTGTTCTTGTTCATGGTTTGCTTTGGATCACCTTGATCTATTAACCCGTGTTCTTGCTATCAATTTGGCCGAAGGAAAGGGAAGGAATTTGCTATGGATTGTTGCTACTACAGTGTCATGAAAGATTGAGCCACTTTGTGCATCAACTAAAGGTTGATCCATATCAATCTACATACATTAGAAGCAGAGTATGTCCCCATTGAGAAGTGTGAATAAACAAGGCAGGGTCATGCTCACTTGGAGTGAAACAAGTAGCTCGAGTCACAGAATTGAAATGCTCAAACCAAGAATAAGGAGCCTGTTTGAGACCATATACAGCACACCGAAGATGACAAACATAGCCTGTAGAAGCATCAATACCTGGGGGTGGCTGCATATAGGCTTCCTCATGTAGATCACCATGGAGAAAGGTATTCTTAACATCCATTTGAGATATAGCAATAAGAGTGTGGACTAGTCATATGAGTAATAGGAGTGAAAGGCTCATCAAAATCACGACCATAAGCCTGCTGAAAACCTCTGGCAACAAGACGAGTCTCGTATGGCTCCACTGAACCATCTAATTTGGTCTTCACCTTGCACACCCACTTACAAATTATAGGAACAGTTTCAGATGGTAGCGAAACAAGATCCCAAGTGCATGTTCGCTCTAATGCTGTGAGCTCCTCAATCATAGCCAACTGCTACTCAGGTATACTGGCCGCCTCCTAATAAGTACTTGGCTCGTATACTGTACCATCACAAGGAAAATCCCATCTCTCTAGAGCCTAAATAGAAGAATGATGACGTAGAGCATACCGTGGTGCAATAAAGGGATCGTCAAAGTCAGTGGTACTGGCCAGAGGATCAAGTGAAGGAGTAGAGAACTGAGGATTGGAATGTCCAGAAGGAATGGAAGACTAAGGATCAAAAGGAACTCTCGATCGACGACTATCGTGAAAAGTAAAAATGGAAGTGTTAGAAACTAGTGGTGGTGGAGCTGGTCGAGGAGACACACTAGAAGGTGGAACTGGGAGAAGGTGAACCTAGTGGAGGTGGATCAACAGGCTGAACTGAAGGAGGCAAGTCTGATTAAGGAATTTGAGGTAGACACAAAAAAGAGGTGGACTCTGTGGAAGAAGAAGAGGGACGCGTGGAAGGATGGTAAAAGAAGGGTCGATCTTCAGCGAAAGTCACATCACGTGAGATGTGAGTACAACGTGCCAAAGGATCATAGCGACGATAGCCCTTATGTTCAGGACTATAACCCAGAAAAATACACTCAACCGACTGAGCATTCAACTTTATATGCTCACAAGGAGCAAGCAAGACATAGCAAGTACAACTAAAGACACAATGGTGATCGTAAAGAGGAGCTACGAACAAGATCTCACCAAGACAGTTGCTCTAAAGCGTGGAAGAAGGCTGACAATTGATAAGATAGACCGTCGTAGAGACAGCTTCCCCTTAGAAGTGGGAGGGAACAAACAGGGGATGACCCAACAAGGGTCATGGGTGTTCAATTGAACACCCTTTTTTTGCAAAATACCATGTATTTAGTAGATATATTATGCATATATGTTGATAATTAGACCAAATACTTCACATTTATACCCCAATAGATTTCAGCTCACTCCCACACCTCTCCTCTCCAATTTGTCTCAAGTAGTACGGCTAAGCCCACCAACTCAATAGTTTTCAACCCATTCGGAGACTCCCTCCCCCTGAAACCAAGTCCTAACCTCTCTCTCTCTCTCTCCTTCCCCTCCTCTCTCTTAGGCCGTTAGGCAGCACTAGTGCACGAGTCTACGAGGCAACTAGGCGTTGGTCAAGGCAATTTGGTGGCAAGCGAAAAGGCGAGAGCGGCTCTAGGCTTCGGCTTGGCCTCAGCGGCAACGCGTTGAATAGAATGTAGGAGCAAGGTAGCAAGCGCCAAGAAAGTAAGCATCGAGTAGGACCTAGCCAAGCCGCTAGGGACGACGAGGTAGATCGCACACGTCGATAGCAACACATGTGCATCCCCATTCCTCAATTGCTCAATCCCAAATCCCAAATTCCCAATTCAACATTTTTTTCTTAATTATTTTGTAATTTCTCTAAATTCTTTGTGTTATCTCTAGTACGGTAGAGGTAGATGTTGTTGTTGCTGACACCATAGCCAACACTGATCCAAAAGTCGTAGTAGGTGTATCAGCAGTGATCGCCCCAACGGGTGCTCCACGAAGACAACCAGATGAATGCCTAGCACGATAATCAGCGAGCTGGTCTAGATGTAACATGAAGCATATGTCAACACAATGACCGGACCTCTTGCAGTGAGAATAGATAATCACTCATGTGGAGGTGGCTCTGGAGTGTGGTGAGGGTGTTGAAGTAGGCACGAGTGAGCGGAGACGAGTGTCCTCAACAATCAAAGTACAAAGTGCCTCGGTAAGAGTCGGTGAAGTAGGGCAGTTGAGCAACTAGGTTCGAATAGGCTCAAACTCTGATTGAAGCACCATCACAAACTGATACATAAGGGTCTGCTGAGCATACTCATCCTTGGCAACACATGACTGACATTGAGAAGCAGCCTTGGTGATGAGGACATCCCAAGTTCCACTACTACACATGCAGATTATCATCCTATTTTGAATGATACAAGTGTTATGATACCTAATGAAGACATTAATACATATAAGGGTCCTATGACAAGAGCAAGGACTAAGCAAATACAACATGAGGACTAAGCAAATACAACATGAGGTGACTTCTTTTCTTGTTGCTCATACTTGTGATATTAATGAGAATTGTTTACTACCTAATTCAAGTGTGTTTATTGTGCTTAGGTTTAAAGAGGGAGACTTCAAGGAGTAGGCACACACCATGGAGAAAGCATTCGGCCACAAGGGCAAATGAGCTATTTGGCCAGAGGAGAAGAAAGGAAGCCCACAAGGAGGGGAGAAACCCATTCGGACAACAAGTTATGAGGGGCTTTCCACATCAATATACGGCCAAGGGGAGGCAAAACACTTGGCCCATGCGTCAGAATTGAAGCCCATGCGGCTGGAGGACAAGAGAGGCGCATGAGGGGAAAATCTACTCAAAATCTAAGCCCATTAATTTCTGTAATTATTTTCGGTTTTAGTTGGGCCAAAATAAGCTAGAGTTCAGTTTTCATGTAAAAACTATTTCGGAGTAGGATTTAGCCTTAGAGGCCGAATTGGCCACTTAGGCCGAACTGATTAGTACTTGGGCCTAGCCCATGCGTGTGGAGGGAAGGTGGGGCACCCTATTAACCCTAGGGGATCCCTGAAACACTGTTCACCACGGAAATTGAAGAAATGCCAGATTGCTCTTTTGCATTGTTCTAGGGTTTGTGCAAGCCGTTGGCTGCCCCATGGAATTGTGTGATCCCCCATTGATTTTTGTTTGTTCGTGATTGAATTGTAGGAAGATCATCTCCACTTTGGTCGTGGTCAGGTGGAGCTATCATAGCGTGTAGTTCAGGAGTTCGTCGTAGGTCGTTGCATTGACATCGATTGGCCTCGTCAATTTGTTGGGTTTCATAGTGTATCCAAGATTCTAAGTCGTGAAGATCGGGCACTCCGTCTCACTTGGGAGTCATCAACTCTAGATGTCCAGTGATACTACTGAAAGCAAAATAGTACTCCACAGACATACCCCGCATCTAAATATTATGGAGACTCTTGAGTAGAGTCAAGCAAAGAGCACCACTAGACTGAACATAGTGCTTCTCGAAATATGTCCACATCTGCTTGGCTGAAGTGTGATACTCAAGACACATCCTCAAAGAAACATCAACACTCAGAACTGGACCAGTCATGACTTTCTCATCCGCTTTTTGCCGAGTCCTAATCGCCTTTGCATCTACCTTCTTTGGATCAGGGGATCATCGGTCAGATGGGAAGCCAGACCATGACCCCTCAAAGTAGTCTTGACAGAAAAGGTCCATGCTCTGTACTTTTTCCCATTGAGCTGGACGTTGGTGATCAAGAGAGGTGACCCACCTCCAAACAATAAGTCAGACTTTGCCATCTCAGTAGTAGCAATGGAGCAATAGCACATCAGAGATACCAACAGCGCAGCAACACAATCCCAAACACAGCACAATCACTACCACTGACTGATCGACCAAAACTACAGAGCCGGAGCAAACGGAGATACCAAAGACGTGTGGGCGATGTTAGAGACGAGCAGTAACTGCCGGAGATGTGCTGGCAACGACAAGAAAGCCCAGATCCGGCTAGAGATGGTGCCAGGGACGAAGGGGAGGCCGGATCCAATGATGAAGAAGACCGGCGGTTAGGAAGACAGTCAGATGGCACCGGAATCGAGCACATCTGGCCCCGACGGCGATGAAGACGGCTAGATTGGTCGATGGCGAGCTCGACGAGTGGCAGAGACAACTTGGCACATGAACCTGGCACAGATTGAGCTCGAGAACGACGAATCGAAGTCGGCGGTGACGAAGTCAGCTCCAGATTAGAGCTGGAGATGTCTAGAGATGACTGGTGAGCGGCGACGGTGGCATGGGTAGCTAGGGTTATGGTAAGGCTATAATACCATATTAGATAAGTTGAGTCCGATATTTTCCTATTCACAAATGTGCATTTTATTGATTATATATATACATTTGAGGTTGATGGGCCTCATGGGTTTTATGGACCAAGATTGGCGAAGGTACTAGAAACTATATACATATGCAGTTTTTTAATCAAAAGAAGACAAAATCGAAGTATAATCAGATCATGCTAAAACGTATTTATAGCAAAAACGACAGCATTTTGACATACCATAATAAAGGCGGCCACCATCACACCCCTGGTGATTAGCATACATGTAAACACCACCACATAAACGTGTTGCATTTCTTATAGAATCAATCCGAAGATTGAGCTTCCTTAACTGATGATGGCTTCCATTTGCATTCATGAAAACCTCAACGCCATTCAATGCTAGTTCAATCCAAGGAGCATTTGCAGTAAAGAGCTCTTCACAGGTTTCAGCAGCCAAAGATCTGAAAATTAATGAAAATCAAAGCTATAATAAAACCAGATGATAACCACCTAAACAGATAATTAAATAGTTCAGTATCATCAAGAAATGCATAAATTATCAATTGCGAATAACATACAAATTTACTAATTAACAAGGTGTGAGTCTCCTGTTATATCAAGTTTGTAGTAGAGAATAATGAGTTAAGTTATCCCTTTCTTGTGTAAGAATTGGTCTCCCCGGTAAGCCACTTACTTCTAGTACTTAGTGCTTGTTGAGTTATGATTTGGAAGAACACTAAGAAAGTGAATATTTCATACTGTTTTTTAATATCCAACTTGATTTTGCATGTCTAACTGGAGTTCTTAGTATTGGCTTTTTAACCCCCTAAAACAATGATCGGTTCTCAATCCAGTATGCTCACTAGGAAAACATCAAGCTGAAATCACAAGTTCACAATCAGAAAAAAAAAAACTAATTTATGCATTAGTACTTACACATCAAGAAATTGAATATAACCATAACCAAAAGGCACAGTTTCTTGGGATATAGCCTCTGAGACATCAACAGGTAGTTGAAAGTCAACAAGTTCCTCTTTAAATGTCCAAGCAGAAAACCAGCGAAATTCCTGATAGTTTCCATCATTTGCAAAGGACATCTTTGGTCGAATCATAATTATCTTGCGATTTAAGCAGAAAACCTGGCAGTTGTACCGTACACTCTTGAAAATAACAGGCATTCCTATGCTGCACAAGATATTGTCTGTATAGTCACCAGACAAAATGTCCTTCAGGCACTCCCATCTGCAAATTGATACAGGAGGTTCATTAACAGTTAGTGGGCATAATATAAAACAATGCATAAAGATATGCATGCTGAAACTCAGCAATAAAACAATATAATGCCTTCCAAATAAGCACTGCATATCCAGCACTTCTTCCAAGCTAAAATGATGGCATCATTTACTTAACACAACTTGTTAACTTGTTTTATTATTAAATAGAATGTGAATCCTCAAACAGAATTTCAGTATCAGGGATCAGTTAGCTGTCTGTCATGCTTTGGAACTACCAGTTCTTGTGCAATAAGTATTCAAAGAGTCAAGATATGAATTCAAGATTCCTATGCATGCTTTGAATGACACACAAAAACAATATAGCTAAAAAGGATTACTTAAGCTAGTATTTACGGCCTGTATTTCTCCCTCTATAATGGATCAGGCAAAACTCCTGCCTTTGCATTAAAAAAACTATCATTTACAGCAGGAAGATTAATATCTTATAGAAGCTAGTGACTAGTGTAAGTTAGTTCAAGCTATAAATGATCCGATTCCTATCATTTCAATTAGCAATTTACACACAATGAATTTCCATATAAAAAGGAGTTAGTTAGTAATGGAGAAACAAAACTTCATCTAGAGTTTTGTGATACTCAGGAATTTGACTTAACAATACATTCATGCAAAAAGAAATGTAAAGATCTCCCTGTGCTGAAGAATATAAAGAGAAGAAATATATGTGCCAATACAAACCGAAACGGTGAAAGCTAAGACATGTTAAACATCTAAAATCTGCATTCCCAAAAAAAAAGACAATTGAAATCTCACTCTCCAATTGTAAGATGCAAATGCTTCGAAAAGAAAATAACAGGTACTATTCAATAATCAATTATCGGTTCTGGTTCCCAATTCAATTAAATTCCATTGTAATGCCTGGATGCCCTACCGATCCTACCAAAGTGGAGTAGAACTAGTGCATTGCCCTAATCGTGAGAAGATTTTCCACCACATGAAGAGATTATTCAAAGTAGCATGTTCACACTGCTACTGCTATATCTGCTTTGTCTAACCCATAGGTTCAAAATCAACAGTAGGCCATGATGGTTTCCACCAACAATCCACCAATCACGACAGGAAAAGAACTCAGTAGACCGTGATGATTGATAAAGGGCTAGAAATACTCACACGTGCTCGGCTGTGTCCTGCTCGAGGAAGTGGTCCTCGCAGCCGTATCCAGTGAGCTCGAGCTCAGGGCCGACGCGGACGGCGGCGCCCGCGGCCTTGGCCCGGGCGATGGACTCCTTGACGTTGCGGAGGTTGGTGTCGAAGTCCATCGCCCACTGGTTCAGGTTGCACGTGGCCACCCGCAGCAGCCTCATCTTGCCGCCCGAATCAAGAACCCCTCCCCTCGCAATCCCAGCAAGCTAGGTAGCGTTCGTCACCAACAAAAAGAAATCAATCCCAGGCAGAACGGAGGAGGAGGAAGACAGCTATGGGAGAAGAATTATGTGGCGGCCCGGTCCTTGGATGGATTCCCAATTGACCGCAGACGCACAGATTGGAATACAAATATTTCGAGAGAATTCGGATGAGGACAAAGAACTGGGGACGAGAATTCAGAGGACAGAGATAGCGACAGTAGATTTCATTTTTTCAGACTTGTGGAACGTTGGCTATAGAACTCATACTTAGCCCCAACTCACGCAAACTGACAGGTGGGCCCTATGGCTTATGCACCCAGTCTATAACGCCCACCGGTCAGATCAGTCACCAACGGCGGTAGACCGTCCATTGGCAAAAAAAGAAAAACAGATTTTGCATCCACTTCATCTTAATTACAAAACACATTTGTCAACTGACGCGTGACTAGTCATCAACGGCGGTAGACCGTCCATTGGCAAAGAAAGAAAAAACAGGTTTTGCATTCACTTCATCTCAATTGCAAAACACATTTGTCAACTGACGCATGATGCAAACAAGAAATGAAAGCAAGATATTTAACAAGTTGTAAAGCTCATTGCCGACTTTTAGAATGATGCCATAAGAATTAGGTACATGGACTCAAACCGTTTGCAAAACGCATTTGCAAACTAAAGTCACATACTACAAGGACATTGCATGAGCCTCAACTATTTCCAAAACACATTCGCAAATATCAACAACATGTCATAGAAAGCTAGAGCAAATAAGATGAGCTATCAACATATAATATACTCAAACTACTAGTCAAGACCCCTCTTGATAGTACGATAACCTACACTAGACATACCAATAAACACCGTGACTAGTAAATTAACTAAGAAACATATTTTTAGCCTACGTTAGATATGCCTTGGCCTTACGTATTCCCTTGGAGCTTTAGGATGATGATTTGCATCTTTTCTCTAACATTGGGTTTTTAACTTAAGCATCAACACATGACGCTACTCACTTGATTTGATAAACTTTAACACATTGAGCTATCAATTGTATTCATCATCATGTGACTTAACCTATTTCACCAACTCATGGAAATATTAGTCCACATGACAATTGTCATTAATTACTAAAATACTCCATTAACACATAATGGCGGGTCTAGATTCTTCAATCTGCCGCTTTTTAGCAATTGATGATAATCCTCAACAAATAAGGAATTGAAAGTTGATTTTCGAGTATACATTGAGTACAAAACAATTGTATACTCTAGGATGAGCTTTGATAGTAATTAATTTATTTGAGTGGAATCAAAAGAGATTTTCAATTAATTGCTAGCAAAACCACAACATATAGATAAAAGTCCCCCTAAACATGTTCATATGAGATTTGAAAGAAATTCATGCAAATTTGTGGGTTTAAAAAAAATGGCAGAATTTCCTCCATATATTGGATGCAAAATAGCGTTTAATATCTCATTTAAACATAAAATAAATAAGTGATTAGTACTGAAATTAAATAGAATTAGAAAGGAAGAATTCAGTTTTTGAGAGAAGTATTAGAACTCGAACTTTCAGCCCACAACATTTGGCCCAAGAGGGAAGCCATCCTAGGGGGCAACCAAACCCTAAACCCCTCCCCTCCCTTGCACCACATCCCCCTTTTCCCCTGCCCAGCTACATGCATGTATGTCAAAGGAAGGATTTACCCATAAGAGATAGTTTTCTTAACATGTTGTCCAAGACACGCTTCCGTAGATGTGCGACTAAACAACTATCACAGGGCCTTTACCCTACACTATTTCAACATAGTTATGCTTGTTAAGGTTTCGCTACTGTAGGTTTCACGCCAATTGGTTACCCCCTCTTACGTCATGTGGGTACTAAAAATAGGTCTTCACGACACCCACACCTCTGAATGACACAACTACGGTGAAATAATACAGTTTAATTAGCCAAGTCTGTCCCATACCAAACTTGTGGAAGTACAATTATGACTTTACAATCCGTAGCTCGCAGACCGGTCCTTAATTAACTGGGCGACTTCCAAAACAACCCCTGAGCCTCAATCATTCACTGAATTGAGCCCGTGCATAAATCTGCACCCACCAACTATCTAGTTCTCCCAGGTCCAAATTTTACATGTCAAATCATTTTCTAAAAAATTTCTGGTAAAAACAATACAATAGTTGTCGAACCTTGGAATGAAGGATCTCGAATTCTCTATGTTTCCATACACTAGTCCAGGATAGCTAGTGTACACAGTCGCACAAAAGTGACATCATAATCATATCACACATTATTTAATATAAATTAGAGTTTATTACAAAATAGGGCCTAAGGCCAAATAAAATAACACAGCGGAAATAAAATAGGTAGTAGGCCACATGATGCGCCATAGGCAATCGTCTGGGGCATAGGCCTAAACGTCTGGATCCTCACCGTCTTGATAAAATTCTTCTTCTAGATAAATTATATTCAGCAAGAGTGAGCACAACTTCTGTGCTTGCAAGTTACACCCAAAAAAAAGAATATGACGCATGCATATGTAAACAAGTGAGGCTAGTAGGGTCTATTTTGCATAAAGCAGCATTTTCAGTTTTAAATACTCATCATAATTTCCATGGCCATTTTTATTCTATAACTAAAATCAGATTTTAAAGTTGGTAGTTTTATAGTGGATAACCTCTAAGAATGAATAGTGAAGGATAACCTCCTATCACATGGCTAACCGCCCAATTTACCACAAGGTTTTACCATCCTAAAATCATTTTGAAACCAAAAACAAAGTCTAGCTTAGAGTGGCTTTGCTCAGGATGTCCATGACCGTGGACACGGCTATTCGAATAGTTTTATACTCTGCAGAGTGTGTACAGTTTTACCCACAAGAGATAATTTACTTTTATTGTCGGCCAATACACGCTTCCGTAGGCATACGACTAAGAAATTATCATCAGGTTTTTACAATGATCTACCTTAAAGTCTTCATGCCCGCTAAGGTTTCGATTCCATTGGGTTAACCGCCCTCCGGGAGCCCTCTCTTGCGCCAAGTGGGACTACTGTCTAACCAACACCCACACAACAACATGGCGCAAATAACAATAGGATATCTCAAATTATTAGGCCTAATCTGTCCCATTCCAGACATGTGGTGGTACGGTGAGGCGTAGCAAAATACGCTCAAAGACCGGTCCTTAATTGATTTGGGCAACGTTCCACAACCTTGGACTCAATTATAGAAATGAATCGATCCTGTGCATCGACTTGCACCATACCAATAACCATTATGCCCAAGTCTAAACCATTTTAATTTATTTTTCAAATAAAATCATTTTATAAACTTTCTATGGTAAAACAATACCATAGACTCGATTTAAATCAAGTTTGAATAATTAGGCTAGAACTTCCCAAATACAAGATCTTGATCTAAGCATGGTCTAAGCATATAATTATTTTCAAATTTTTATTTTAACTATGGGGACAAGGAAATGATAATCCAACAATCAAAATTGGCTATACAAAGGATTTGGAATAACTAGGAATTTAAACCGGAATTTAAAATAGCTGAATAGACTTATGAATGCAATAATAATTTAAAACAGAATTAAATAAATTTAAAATAGTGGGATCAACATGATCAACGGTATAACTTGCCTCGCTCGAAGTCCTGATAATCTAATTCCTCAGAAGGGTCAAGCTCTCCGGAGTCGTCGAAATCTATACACGAAAATACGACAAATTCAAATAGTACTCAAATAAATTCAAATGACAATAAAAATTAACTCCAAATCAAATAATTTTAGTTTATTTAGCTAGATCTTGAATTTGTATAAATTTAGAAATTTGAATCACCTAAATCGGAGTTCGTATGCTGAAATACGAGCTCCTGGAAGTTTAAATCTAAAGAAAACCCTAATTTCAGATTTTATTGAATTTCTTGATTTATTTTTCTAAAGGAAAATCGGTTTATTGTGCAAGATGACATCAACTCTTTTCAGTGGAATTATTTTCCTAAGGAAAATAACTGACATGTGGGCCCTATTGGTCAATAGACCAGGTCTACGGTGGTCAACCAGTCCATGGTGGACTGGGCTCATGGAACAGTGGCTAGGATCGCAAGTGCTAGCGTGGGCCACCACATAGGCGCTGATGTGGCCACATGCGTGGGCGTGGTGCTGACGCGGCGCTGAGTTGGCGACTCATGGCCAGCCATGTTAGCGCCGACAGCGAGCGCCGCTCGGGGCCTAATGGCACCGGCGATCGACAGGGATTCAACCGCCGGTGAGGTCATCAACAAAGAGAGGAGACTCTAACGAACCTAATGCTCACCTTGGAAGCTTGAGGGTGCGAAGATTTGGCTGGTGGCGAGAGAGGTTGGCGGCGCTGGTTTAGGTCAACGAGGGCGAAGGTGCTCCAAAGGTGCTTGAGCAAAGGTGATGGGCGCCCCGGGACCAGAGTGCCACAGCGATGTCGAAACCGAGGTCCACGTCGACGATGGGCCTTCACTGGCGCTGGGAACGAAGATTTACCCAGCTTCGGTTGCACGAAGAAAAACTCGAAATCCGGGAGCTTAGGAGGGAGAGGAGATAGGAAACTTGGGGGTTTGGGATGAGATGGAGGGAGCGGCCCTGGTGCGCACCTTTATAGTGTGAGGGCGGCACAGAATCAACGTAGAGTGCAAGAAGGTCGTGCGACGTCTTCGGCGGGGATTGAGAAATCCGGGCGAAAAAGGAAGGGGAGAATTGGGTGCGGAATCGATAGGGGGTTTAAATGCGCTAGAGAAATCAGGGATTAGATCGAGATTTTGCCGGGTATGGAAGCTTCCAAATCGTGTCCATGGCGGACGGTGCGAGCGAGAAAGGAAAGGAGCGGGAGGTTGAAGATGGAAAGGGGAGGAAGAAAAGGGTGACGTGGCCAGGGTGGAGCCCACCTGTAAGTGAGATGGTGAGGGAGAGAGGAGATGGGTTGCGGCGGGCCGAGCGGCTTTGGGAGTGAGCCAGATGTGCGCAGAAAAAGGAATGGGCCGCGAAGGTTTTGGCCCACGGCGAATTTTTCGATTTTTAATGGATTTAGCAATTTAATTAATTCGATTAATTCAAAAAGGCTTTAGAAGAATAGCAGATAAAATCCAAGAATATGATAAAATTCACATAAATTCTCTAAGACATTTTGGATTTAAATAAAATATTTCCAACTTATATTTGGTAATAAATTTTGTACTTAATTTATTTTGTCTTTGAAATATATAGAGAAAAGCTTTTAAAATTTTAGAAAATTCCACAAATATAAATATATTTTATTTTCGCTGGAATTTGATATTTGGGTCATTATAAACCTACCCCCCTTAAAGAGAATCTCGACCTCAAGATTTAGACTTGGTTAGCAAAAAGGTGGGGATACTCGACTTTCAAATCTTCTTCTCGCTCCCAGGTGGCTTCTTCTTCTGAATGATTACTCCACTAGACCTTGCATGAGCTGATGATGTTACTTCTGGTGATATGCTCCGCAACATCAAGGATCTTGGTTGCTCCACATAGGTGAGATCTTCCTGAAGATCGATACTTTCAAGCGGTGTTTCTTCTGTTGGCACTCTAAGGCATTTCTTCAATTATGAGACATGAAAGACGTCATGCACTGTAGACAAAGATGCTAGTAGCTCTAACTGGTAAGCAACTTCACCTCTTCTTACCAAAATCTTGTAAGGTCCAACAAATCTAGGTGCGAGTTTTCCTTTTGTCTGGAATCTTCTTACTCCTCTGAGTAGAGTAACTCTGAGATAGACAAAATCTCCTACCTCAAAGGACAAATCCCTCCGACGGTTATCGGCGTAACTCTTTTGTCGGGACTGAGCCACTTTCAGGCATTCTTTTATTGCTTTTACCTTACTTTCAGCTTCTTTGATCAACTCCGGTCCAAAGAACTGATGTTCTCCTACTTGATCCCAAAGGAAAGGAGTTCTACACTTTATGTCGTACAATGCTTTGAATGGTGACATCTGCAAACTGGCTTGTTAGCTGTTGTTGTACGAAAATTCTGCATATGGTAAATTCTGATCCCAACTTTTACCATAATCTATAGCACAGGCTCGAAGCATGTCTTCTAGAATCTGGTTCACACGCTTTGTCTGGCTATCTATTTGAGGATGATATGTTGTGCTAAAGTTGAGTCCAGTTCCCAAAGCTTTATGCAAACTTTTCCAAAATCTGGAGGTGAACTGTGAACCTCTGTCGGACATTATCTTTTTGGGTACTCCATGCAGACAGACGATCCTGGCCATATATAATTCTACTAACTTACTTATGAGAACCCGCAAAATTAACCTAAACTAACTAACAGTAATCGGTAATGAGCGATAATTAAAATTCTTTAAATTCAGAACAAATAGTAATTTCATAGTTAATATCAAGCGCATAATCGTTACATCTGACAACAAGAGGGTTATAAAAACAATTTCTCCAATATCTTTATCAATCAAGTTTCAATTTCAGAATAAATCCATTGCAGACATAAGTGGATCATTAATACGAACTCAGGAATATTTACACCATTCAATACAATCAAAGAATACACCCTTGTGACAACCTTGAAAACATTGCATCAATCCAAGTACAAAATATAAGTAATATATTACAAACCCATTGCTTGTTTCAAAATTAATTTTACAACCAATTGCAATGCTTATAACAACAATTAATTAAATCATAATCCGTTTCTTGCATTCTTTTAGCATCAGATATCCTTGCCACCTTGTATCTTGAGCACAAGTCCATAGAGCCATCTCTCGATCCATCCCCATCGCTCGTTAAAAAAATTAGAAAACGGTTAGTAAGTCAAAGCCAAGTGGATAATAGAAAATAGAAAGTAGAAGGTTGGAAGTGGCCGTCAGAATTTTTCGAAGAACACTAGGGTTCCCTGATCAACTCAAGCTAGCCAGCCCCTTGATCGTCAAGGTCCCTAGACTAACTAGATTTAACCGACACCTCTTTGCTTTCGTGGATTTCATCATCCGACGTTTAATTTAATCCGGCACCCACGTATATTAAAGTACTCAGCCACAGAAAATTACACGCATAGTAATTTCCTAACCACAGACCAAAAAGCCCCCAACGAAAATCTTGCCATGAGAATAAGAGCAAGGGCAAAATGGTCTTATGTTTGGGCAAGAGAGTGCTTAGCCAAAGCCACCTCCATATAAAGACTATCATTCACAAAGCCACACACTGTCTCCCCTCATTTCATTCATGCACCAGCACCAGCCAACACCATCAAATTCATCCCCCATGACCAGCAGCACCATCAAGTTCATCCCCCAAAACCAGCCAGCATCATTCATCTCCCCTTAAGCCTCCTTCTCCACGAAGTAAGCATAAGGCCAAGAAGCCAAGCACCACCAGAGCAAAGCCATCCACAACCAGCACAAAGCAAAGGAGGCAAGAAGTCCAGGAAGCCAAGGGAACCGAGGAAGGGAGCAATGGAGAAGAACAAGGGCCTGCGCCGCCAAGGCCGTCACCTTACCAGTCATCAAGCCCACAAGGAGGAGGAGGAGGCTCAGAGTTCACCTCATCATCGCCTGTAAGCCAACCGCAGCGGGGGTGAAGAGGAGAGCACCAATGAATCCCAAGCACTACAACCCCCTTCCCCACCCTTAGCTCAACAAGAGGTAACCCACAATGGAATCTCAGTGCTCCACACATGCACATCATTCACCCATAAAGCATCTCATCATAACATTCAGATAGCTCTCAGTTCATTTTTCATCACAGAGCAGAGGAGGGTTTGGGTTAGAGAGCGAGGGGAAGTATACCGTAGAGTGAAGTTTTAGCAGTACCACCATCACCATCTTTAGCAAGCTCCTTAGCCACCTCAGCACTCATTTCTCATACATAAGCAATAAACCCACATCGATGAATGCAATCAACAAAAATTAAACAAATCAAGGTAAAGCAAGAGTTAGAGGGAGTAGAGGAGAGGCAGATCAGGCCAAAGAGCCGGCGTCAGAGGCCGAGCCGGCCGAAAGGCTTGCCAGAGCGGGCGGGCCGAGGGGAGAGAGGCGTCGGTGACGACCACTAGCAGAACCAAGCGGCGCAAGAACCAAGCAGGGCGGCGGCACCAAGGAGAAGGCGGCGGAGGAGGAGCCAGTGGGCGAACCAAAGACAGAGAGGGCCGGCGTAGGCGCGGCCAGCCTGGAAGGCCATGAGGAGGTCGGGTAGGCGGTGGCGCCGCCGGTGGGCGACTTCGGGCGATCTGGAGCGAGGAGCGGCATGAGTAGAGGCAGACCTAGGTCACGACGGCAAGGCGGTTCTTGGCGAACTGCCGTGGCACCAGGCGAAATGAGGCGGGGAGCCGAGGAGGCGAGGCGAGGCGGCCATGGTGACCCAGCATGAGCCACGGCATGGGCTGAGCCGTGGTGTGAGCCAAGAAGACAGAGCGAGACAGCAGTGGCAAGCCAGCAAGAGGCGCAGCGAGGGCAACAGCCACGAGCAGGGACACCCCTAGTGGCGGCGTGCAGAGAGAGTTGAGAGATGGGGAGTGAGATTTGAGAGATTGGGGTAGAAGATGAGAAGCAATGGGTTTTTGTGGTCGTGTGTGTGTGCGTGTGTTGTGTTTCTACGAATGGGTGTGGGTGAGAGAGAGAGAGAGAGAGGAGAGAGAAGCTTAGGAAGTAAAATTAGGATTTGTATAGAATTTATTTATTTGTTGTAATTATTAGCTTTTGTTAATTAATTATCTCGTTAGTCGCTTAGCTCTTGTTATTAAATAACTTAACTTGGATCTTGTCTAATTAATCAATCTAAAACTAATCATGCGTTAAATTGCTAGATAGGTGTAGTAAATGCGTTATTTACATTGTTAATAGACTAGTTAGCTTGTGTAGCCACTTTACATCATTTGGTATTTAGTCGGATGGTTTGAGCCGTTTAATTACATTAGTTTAAATTAGTTAAGTGTGAATCTCGGGTTTTAATCGTAGCTCGATTAGATAGCGGAGCGATTATTTTGGGAGTGCTAACTTAGTATTAGATCCCTAAAAAGTTTTATTTAAATTAAACTGTGCTAACAATTAGGAATCACTAACTTAGATACTTATTATAGCACTCAAAATCAACTATGTATTTATATTACTATTCGTATACTCTTGTGTTGCTACGGAGGGCTAACCAAAGACCGATTGTGAGTAATCGACATCGATTTCATCAATGGCGTTTTTCTTCTACAATTCTACAGGCAAGCGATCCTCTTGAACATGAATATAGCTACTTTAAATGTAAACCGTATCTTGCACTATTATGTTTATTGCATCAAAACTGTTTCTCAAAACTTTAATGGAAAGAATAAGATAAAGATGACTAAGATAAACTTGAATGAATGAGAATGATGAATGAGATAAGAATGAGGAAAGAAAGTAATATGAGATTATTATGGCTGGTAAAGGGGGCCCTTGGCAGGTAAGATATGAGGCAAGGTAGTGGGACCCTTTACATATGGTTATTATATAAGGATCAACCAACTCTTGCTCGGTCTAAAGCCGTAAATTCAGTACCAACCATTTTTCCCATTTCAAGTGAGTGAAAAATGCTACCTCATTACGTGACTATGCTCTCCACAATGGGTAAGTAATAGGTGTGAATGTGTGTGATGGAGGAACCCGTAACCGTGAGGAGAGACCTGAAGTGGGGATCCAAGGCGCTATAAGCGCTAAGGTGGAGTGTTGGGTGCAGATAGAAGCGCCCCAACCAACATTGCTAGAACTCGGTGGAGGATTGGGTGCGCTCAGACACCGACTTTAAGGTAATGGGTGGAGAAATTAATTCACGAATCGGGAAAACGTTACAGATTCGAACTCGAACCGCATCAAAGGAAATGCAGGGGGCCCAACTCATTTAGAGCTCGTAATGACTATGGGTAAAGTGGTACAAGCTCAGCGATGCTATATCAAATCATGAATTCATGCCGTCTCTGGATTGGAGTCTACGGAACCGCTCGGGGTCTTTCTTCTCTCCGAGTAATAAGTAGCGTTTTCGAGATTAAAACTTGCCACCAAATATTTTAATAAATTATTTTCGAATGAGATGACTTAGAAAATGTGATAACAACTAGAGATAGTCATCCAAAGGCATTCTTTGCTATTAATGCTTCTTGAGTACATTCGTGTACTCAACCTTGTTAGTATTCTCCTTTGTAGATCCTAGTCCTACCGGGAACTTTCTCGAGTGGGATGACTTGACGTGCAGTGCAAAGTAAGTAGTCTTTGGAGGAGAAGGCACTGACTACGGAGGCCAGGGCG
The DNA here is from genome assembly GCA_036346405.1 of Phyllostachys edulis. Taxonomy (NCBI): domain Eukaryota; kingdom Viridiplantae; phylum Streptophyta; class Magnoliopsida; order Poales; family Poaceae; genus Phyllostachys; species Phyllostachys edulis. Next base: position 10,900,821 of record CM070557.1, read on the forward strand.
AGGGCGACGCCATATTTGACTCGTGGGACGAATAGAAGGTCGAGACTTCAGTGTTGGCGAGTAAAGCGGAGTTCGTTCCTTTGTAGCTGTTGAATATATGTACTAAGAATCATAGCCTTGCGTGGCTATTACTGGAATAAAAAGTACAGTTTCTATCTTATTGTTCTGCTGCATAACCCTGATAAAGGCTTACTATTCGTTGGAGCAGTGTTCTACTGAGCAAACGAATAGTAATCCGTATGCTTAAGTGTGATTACCCTTAGGGTAATGACACGGGGCGTCACATTACTACTCTGGTATGTGGTCTTGAATGGAATAAAGTGAGCCACTTTAGTCAACCGGTCAATTATCACCCAAATAGAGTCATATCTTGATTGGGTCCTAGGCAATCCGGTGATGAAGTCCATACCAATTTCCTCTTATTTCCATTCAGGAATTGGTAATGGTTGTAGCAAACCAGCGGGTCTTTGATGTTTTGCCTTGACTCTTTGGCATACATCGCAACGTGCAACAAACTCAGCGATTCCCCGCTTCATACTAACCCACCAATATTTTTCCTTCAGATCCTAGTACATATTTGTACTTTCGGGATGGATAGAATAAGGAGATTCATGTGCCTCCTTCAGAATCAGTTGTTTTGTTTCCTGATGGTTAGGTACACAGATGCAGTTTCCAAACCACATTGTTCCTTGCTCATCCTCCGAAAATCCTGGAGCTTTGTCTCTTTTCATGTTCTTCTTGATTTCCTTGATATCCTCATGTTCTTTTTGTTTCTCCCTGATTCGACTCTGAATGGTTGGTTGAATTTCTAGAGTGTTTGCACAGCCTTGGCTAACAATCTCCAAGTTCAAGTGCTTCAGTTCTTCATACAACTCCGGCTGATTCTCCTGAACCAACATGGTGTTACAATACGCCTTTCTGCTCAGGGCATCTGCTACTACATTTGCTTTGCCCAGGTGATAATGGATTCCAAGGTCGTAATCCTTTATCAGTTCCAACCATCTCTTTTGCCGGAGATTAAGCTCTAACTGGGTGAAGATGTACTTCAGACTCTTATGATCCGTTATAGCTTCGACCTTGGCAAGGTCTACTGCAACTCCTCCTGCTGACACAATATGTCCAAGGAAAGTCACTTGACTTAGCCAAAATTCGCTCTTGCTGAATTTGGCATAAAGCTGATGCTCCCTGAGCTTCCCCAAAATTATCCTGAGATGTTTCTCATGCTCTTCTTCATCTTTTGATTAGATGAGAATGTTATCGATGAAAACGACTACAAACTTATCCAGGAATTCCATAAACACTTTGTTCATCATATTCATAAAATAAGCAGGGGCGTTTGTCAAACCAAAGGACATTACTGTAAACTTGTACAGTCCATATCTGGTTGTGAAGGCAGTCTTAGGAATGTCTTCTAGTCTGATCTTCAGTTGGTGATAGCCATATCTTAGATCAATCTTCGAGAAGACGCTTGCTCCTTTCAGCTGATCAAACAGATCATCAATCCTGGGTAACAGATACTTGTTCTTGATTGTCACCTCGTTGAGTGATCTGCAGTCCACATACATTCTCATGTTGTTGTCTTTCTTCTTGACAAATAGCACTGGAGCTCCCCAAGGCGATGAACTTGGTTGAATATATCCTTTGCTTTGCAACTCTTCAATTTGCTTCTTTAGTTCTGCTAGCTCATTTACAGGCATACAGTAGGGTCGCTTCGAAATTGGGGCAGTCCCTGGGACTAAGTCGATTAAAAACATTATGTCCCTATCCGTTGGCATGCCGGGTAAATCCTCAGGAAAAACATCTGGGTACTCTTGCACCACTAGTATGTCTTCAAGCTTTACTTCCTTCAAGTTGGCCAGGATGGATTTTCCTCCTGTAGAAGTCTTGGGTCTGAATTCTACTGTAATCCCTTGCTCATTGGTGAGGGTGATCGACCTATTGGCACAGTCAATCTGCCCTTGATTCTTGGCGAGTCAATCCATTCCAAAAATCACATCCAAACCTTGAGAATGCAAGACTATCAAGTCTGCCAAGAAGAATACTCCGGATATTTCCAGGGTAAGGTTTGGGCATAGGGAACTGGTCCTCGTTTCCAAACCAGGGGAATGGATTATCATAGGGTTAACTAAGGGATAAATAGGTAACCCATATTTTCCCACAAATTTATTTGAGACGAAAGAATGTGAAGCTCCTGAATCAAATAAGACTGATGATGGTATCGAATTAATGAGGAACGTACCAAGAACAACATCTGATGCTGCCTGGGCTTCCTCTGATGTGACGTGATTCACACATCCCTTCATGTATTGAACCGTTGGCTTTGGGGTGCCGCCGGTGGCTGGGACTCCTGATGCTAGCCTGGCTGGAGCTACGGGTTGCTACTTTTTCAAGCATTTATTGGCATAATGCCCTGTCTTGTTGCAGTTGAAACATGTCACTCCTATTGTTGAAGAAGTCGGGTTCTTCTGTTGGAATTGGCCTCCGGATGAACTGCTGCAGGCCGAAGTGTTAGGCTACCAAAAGTGCGGGGTCCTAGATAAAGAAGACTGGAACCTTCCACGCTGAGGTGGCTGAGGCTGGGTGAAGCGGGGCTTGGGAAGACCTCCAGAGTTGAACTTCTGAGCGGCCATCCTTCGCTTGCGGTTCTCCATCTCCTGATGCTTGCCTTCCTAGCGGATTGCCTTGTTCACCAACTACTGAAAGTCAGTGAAGTCTTGAGAGATCAGACGAATAGAGAGTTCATCGTTCAATCCTTCCAGGAATCGCTCCTGTTTGTCTTCATCCCTAGCCACATCTTCTGGAGCGTAGCGAGCAAGCTGATTAAACTTGTGTAGATACTCGCTCACCGAGCGGTTGCCTTGGCGAAGCGAGCAGAACTCCTTCTTCCTCAAAGCCTGCTGTAACGCCCAACTCGAGGCCACCCAAGTGGTCCTCCTAGATCAACCGAAAAGTCCATCCGGACCTCCCAGAGGATCCAACAGAGCCACCCGAGAGGACCTCCAGGACCGCCCAGGAGGTCCTGGGAGAGTCCCCGAGGAGATCGTGGAGCCAAGGAGCACCCCGAGGACCTCCCACGGCCAGACCAGGGGAGGTCGTGGAGGTTTGAGGTCATCCCAAGACCTCCCACGACCAACCAGAGGAGGTTGTGGAAGACTGAGATCGCCCCACGACCACTTGGGTGGCACACCCTGGTTTTTTGAGGCCTTTTGAAAATTTTCAAAATAAAAAAGAACCATTTTGTTTTGATGAGAATTCAAAGCTTAACTTGAGATTTTCAGAATTTGGGTGTTTAAAATGACTAAACCAAACTGCAACTAACCCTAAAGTTTGGTTCTTGGGAGCTGATAGAGCTCATGTGTTGATTTCCCTTGCCTCCGCTTGTTCCACGTTTTCCTTGACTCAGCCATTTCTTTCCAGACCTCTCTCTTGTTTGACCTCGCCGAACCTCCCCTCGCATTTTGTTCGGATTCCTTTATTTCAGACCACATCTTTGTTGGCTTGAATCTCTTTGGTTTAGACCTCCTTAGGTCCAGACCTCCTCTCTAGTTTCTCTTCGGTTTTGACCTCTCCTCCGAGTCACAATTACCCCTTAGATGTCCTAAGCTCAGGTTTGTGTTTCAAATATCCTTGATCTCTGAAATCTAAACTTTGGGTTAAATTCCCCCTTCGGGACCTCTCTCTTGTTTGGGTATTCCTTTATGCCCAGGCCTCCATCTTTTTTGGCCATCTCTTGGAGCCCAGATCCCCCTGTGTCTGGAACTCTCTTGTGTGTCTAGACCTCTTTTGTATCTAGACTACCCTTGAATTTGGAACCTTCCTTTAGTTCATCTGGACCTCCCTGTGTCCACTTGAACTTCCCTCATGTTCATGTAGACCTCCTGTGTTCACCTAAACTTTCCGTGTATTCCTTTGGACATCCCTGTGTTCATTGGAACCCCTTCTGTATCCATTTGAACCTCCCTTGTGTTCATTTGAATCTCCCTGTATCCCTTTGCCCCTTCTTGTGTTCTTTTGGACCTCCCCGGGTTCCTAAAGACCTCCTTGGTCCTTCATCTTGGCAGCTAAGACCTCCCCGGGGTCCTCTTGACCGCCAAGACCTCCCTTTGGCTTCATCTTGACCGTTGAGACCTCCCTTGTGTTGGTCTTGACCGTCGAGATCTCCTTGATCTTCTCTTGACCATCGAGATCACCTTTGAGTTTATCCTGATCGTCAAGACCTCCTTTGGACCACCTTCTGTGGATCTCCTCCGTTGGATCCCTCTCCCTTGGAAACCTCTCTGTCTAGACCTCCCTTCGTCTGGATCTGATGGTCCAGACCTCCCTTCGGTTGGATCTAAGGGTCCAGACCTCCCCAGGTATAGACCTTTCTGGTGTTTGGACTTCCCTATGCCCAATTGGACCTCCCCGTGTCCAATCGGACCTCCCAAAGTTCATTTGAACGTCCCCAGTGTTTGGACCTCGTGCTCAATCGGATCTTCCGCTCGATTTTGACCTTCATCGCTTGAGAACCGTCCGATCTGTGTTGGACGGTCCGATCTTGTGGGCACGTTCGGATGGTCCGAACATCCCATCCTTCCAGAGCCATCGAATCCGTGTCGGACGGTCCGATTTGATGAGGCGTTCGACCGGTCCAAACGTCCCAATTATTTTGGACCACTCGATCCAGTTCAATGGCTGAGATCTGACGGTAGCTTTGGATGGTCCGAACGGCCCAATCGTTTTGGTCCCCTCGATCCAAATCCAACAGCTCCCGCTCCTCCCACTTCTTATCTCGCTATCGCTCACCTCCTTTTTGCTAATCTTGACCGTTAGGACCTCCCTTTGGAGATCCTAGCCGTCAGGACCTCCCTTGATTAGATCTTGACCGTTAAGACCTCTCCTTTGGAGATCTTAGCCGTCAGGACCTCTCTTGATTAGATCTTGACCGTTAAGACCTCCCATTTGGAGATCTTAGCCGTCAGGACCTCCCTTGATTAGATCTTGACCGTTAGGACCTTCCTTTAGAGATCCTAGCTGTCAGGACCTCCCTTGATTAGATCTTGACCATTAAGACCTCTCCTTTGGAGATGACCTCCCCGTCCCTTGGACCTCTTAGCCCTCTGGACCTCCTTGTCCACGGGACCTCCCCCTCAATCTTTTTGCAAGGACCTCCCTCGCGGGTTGAGGTCACCTTGTAATCAGGAACTCCGGTCTTGTGCTCGGACCTCCCCCATGGGTCAGGACCTCCCTTGACCTCTACGGGATCTCCTCTAGGCCTCTGTAGGACCTCCCCTCCGGGCTCTGACTGGTCCCATATGTCAATCATGCCTACTTTTCTTTATCCTTTGACCATGTACTTGGCACTTGGAAGTCTCCAAGCATTTAATACATGTTGTGTCGCATTAAATGCTACCACCTTTTGGCAGCACCGGGCTATCTTTAGTCTCATCTTTTACCTGCTCCCATCTCCTCTTTTACCTACTCTTGAACACGCTTTGTTTTGGACTCTCCACTATATAAGTCGGGCATTTCTTCATCTTTACCTTTTTCCCCATTCTTGTTCTTTTGCTCACCCAACTAGTTCTCTGGACCTCCCTCTAACCATTGAGCATCATTTGGCCAGCTCTCTGGATCCTCTCTCTAGCCATCGGAGCTCCTCTAGCAAGCTCATTGGACCTCCTCCAAACCCATCAAACCTCTCTGTCGGCTCTAGTTTTATGTTTCTTTAGAGTTCTTTTGGTTTCTACTTGGCTTTGGTTTGATTTGCGCTATTTTAACGTTGTGGATATCATGGGGATATACTCATGATCTTACGTGATGAGACAATTGGCAATAGCATTTGAGTTTTGTTGAAATTCGAGTTTTCAGCAAATGTTAGGATTTTCAGTAGAACCGGCATTTAAAGGGCGGTACGACCATAGAACGGTACGACCGCAAGTTGTGTGGCGGTAGTACCGGATCACGGTTATACCGATTGGTAGATGGCGGTAGCTTAATTCCAAAGAAGATGTTTTGGGAGTTCTGGTCTTCATTAAGAAGCTGACGATGATCTTGGCAAGAAGCATCACCGTAACACTCTGCAATGTTATACCGATTGTGTTACGATTGTCGGCCATTTTGGAGTTTTGGCTTTGGGATAGGTTAAGTTCATGAGCTTTAGTGCATATGTGTTGCATGATGCATGTTTTAGCTAATGTGGGTCAAGTTGTGAAGAACTTGTTCCTGGAATCGATTTCTTTATCTATTGTTGTGCAGGACGCTTGGAGGTCAACGACGGTCAACGGTGAGGATGATCGGGACTAAGCTTGGAGAGTTGAGGTTCAGAACGATAAAGAATGCCGGGTGAGGTCTATGGACTCAAGCATGCCGCAAAATGGACAAAGGTGACCGAACGGGCAGTTCAGTGCGATGGGTTGGATCAAGCGGCGCGGGGGTCGGTGCAAGTACCATGGTGGTTTCGGCGGAGCCAGACGGGGGAGACTTGCTAACATGATGAGAGCCGTTGATCAACCTACACGTGGCGAAGCAAGCGATTGCTTCGCCAAGATTGTACTTGGTCTTTAGAGAAGGATCGAGAAGGGGTATTTAGGTAATTTCACCAAATACCACCTTGGTAACCTTTTGGCTAAACCACGGCGCGAGACGACGCATGGAGAAGTGGTTTAGGTCAAGAGAAAGTGAAGACGGCGCTTTGAAATGTGTGCGTGTGTGACCCGTTTGTGTTGGGCCTTAACGGGAGCCCATTAGGGTTAACTCTTCTAGAAGCTAGGCCTCACTATAAATAGGAGTGGGTTGTTGTCCAGCAGCTGGGAAGCCTTCATTTGCAAACCCTAGTTGGTGTCTTAGGGTTTTGGAGAGAAAAGTGAGGTTCTAGGGTTCTAGAGAGATGATGTGATTGTGTGCTCTTGAGTGATCTCTTGTCCTCCAGGTTGGAGTGGCTGTAAACATCCATTAAACACGAATCAATCCAAACAAGATTCTGAAAGATGAGTTTATCCTTTGTTCTTGCTTTCTTTCAATGATGATTTTGTGTTTTTGATGTCTTGTTGGTTTTACCTCGAGTACTTGCTGTGATCTAGCTTGCTGTGACATGTGGGAGTGCATCTAAGATCATCTTGATCATTCTTTACCCACGAGCAAGGTTTAGATCATGTTTAGGTTTGAAACTTGGTTTTGAAACCTTCTTCGTTCAATTCGAGAAAGGTAGGAACTTTGACGTGGATCTAGTCAATCTTTGCTTGGAATAGGTTCCTAACCTCTATAGGAAGGTGTGTTTAAAATCTCGTAGAGTTTGGCCAAGCGGTTCAAAAGTTGTGCCAATTTTAGTTTTTGTCGTCGAGTCGTTCGAGGAAATTGGTACAATCGCCTGCTTGCCTACTGATTGTACCTAACATTGGTACAATGCCCTTTTTGCCTCTGATTTGTATTAACATTGGTACAACCGCCCGCTTGCTCAACGGTTGTACCGATTTCCTAATTTCTTCAGCACTTCCTCGATTTTGTTTGCTCAGTTTTGGGGGTTAGGAGTGGATTCAACACAAGACTTCCTCTGTGCTTAATCATTGATCTTCATAGCTCTCATAGCTATTGAAGTGATTTACAAGTTGAATCCATTCAAAGCGAAAAAGATTTTGAGCTCCGATTCACCCCTCCCCCCCCCTCTAGTCACCTTTTCGGTCCTACAAACGTGTAGACCTCGACGTCGCTGGAGAGCCTAAGCTTCGTGAGGGAGAAGACCTGTAAAGCTTTCGAGCAGGAGGCAAGGTACACTCTTGATCATATTGCACCCATTATTTCGCCCTATATATGTTCCATTTGAAATGTTAATACATGCTTACTTTACTAAGTTATTTCAATACATGTCTTTAAGATTGTAGCTATGCCTAAATCCTTTGTATAGCCATTGTTACCTTTGAACCGAACATCATTGTCACCCTAGGCAAAACCTGGTTTTACGCAATAATGTGGACCAGGACCCTTTTAAAAAAAGTAAGGCCTAGTCATGCTTAGAGAAAAGAATCTTGATTTGGGAAGTTTTGGCCAAAAATATCACTTGCCTAAATGATTTGAACCATGGAATTGGTGTCCCATGGAGGTTTTTCAAATGACCATGGCATTGGTGTGTCATGGAGGTTTGAAAAGCAAAGAAAATGGAAATTGGATCTGGACTTGGACTTGGGCGGCGCTGGTTGTTTGGTTGGTGCAAGTCTATGCACGGGGGTCGTGTGATCCGATGTCCCAGGGTTTGTGGTGGCCGCCCGGGTCGATTAAGGGCCAGTCTTTGAGTCATATCTTGCTAAGCCTATAATGGGCTATGCCTTACCGTGCAACCACATGTCCCAGCATGGGGAGTGGACCTGGCCAACTAATTTGCAAAGTTATCACCGCGGTCCATCTAGCGGAATAGTGGGTGGTCTTTCATGGCCTGTCTTTTATGACTATGTTGTACCCACTTGGCTCAAGAGGGGGCCCTGGGGAAGGGCGAAACCTTAGAGTGGATGGATTGCGGTGGAATGATGCATTGTAAAGGCCTTGCCACGTGCTCTAGACCACTTACCTTCGGCAGTGAGTGGTGGTACAGCCGGGTGCCAAACAAACTAGAGAAAATGTGTCTTGTGGGTAAAGTTGCACACCTCTACAGGGTATAAAACTATTCGAATAGCCGTGTCCGCGGTCATGGACGTGCTAGCAAAGCCTCTCAAGGTTAGATGTTGGTTTTGCTTTTCAAAAAAAGACTTTGGTAAACTGTTTTGGATTTCTATCCAAAAGGAATTGGGCGGGGAGCCTTGTGACAGGAGGGTATCCTTCACCACTTGTGATGAATGTTATCCAACTGAAAACTGAGATTTGCAAAAGGAACTTTACTTATTGTAATTGCCTTGAACTTAGTACTCGTATTTGAAATAAACTTGGCTTTATGCAAACTAACCATATCAACCCGCCTTTGATATATCCATTATGCATGTCATTCTGTTATTTGCCGGGTGTAACTTGCGAGCACGGTTATTGTGCTCACTATTGCTTGAAATTAATCTTTTGAGCAGGAATGGAAGCCTTGAGGTGATCTTGCTGTGTATCTAGTAGTCCTGGACGACTAGGATGCACCCTCCAGCCGATTACCTGTGGTGTATCGGATGACCTTTATGTTTATCTCCCGCTGTGTTTTGGTTGTTGGCTTGTAAGCCTCCCCTTGTAATCAACTCTATTGTTGTTAATAAAGCTTGTGTTGGAGTTATGTTATCACTTTTGTTACTGTGTGAGCTAGCCAGTGATCCTTGGGACTAGCTCAGTTGGCATAAGGGACCTTGGAGTGATCCCAGTCCTCCCCGACCACTCTCGGGGCTGATCGTGAGTGGTCCTGGGGCGATCTCAGTCTTCCACGACCTCCTCTGGTTGGTCGTAGGAGGTCTTGGGATGACCTCAGACCTCCACGACCTCCCCTGGTCTGGCCGTGGGAGGTTCTCGGGGTGCTCCTTGTCTCCACGACTCCTCGGGGACTCTCCCAGGACCTCTAGGCGGTCCTATCGGACCTCATGGGTGGTCCTGGAGGTCCTCTCGGGTGGCTCTGTTGGATCCTCTGAGAGGTCCAGATGAACTTTCCGGTTGATCCAGGAGGACCACTCGGGTGGCCCCGGGTTGGGCGTTACACCTGCACAAACTCATTCCAAGTGATTGCTTGAGCATTGGCATGCGAGACACTGAAGTTGTACCACCATTCAGAAGCAGGTCCATTCTGCTGATGAGAGGGGAACAGAACCCTCTCGTGATCCGTGCATTGAGTGATGTCTAGCTTTTTTCCAATGGGCGAGGGCCAATCATCTGCGTCCATAGGTTCTATGCTGCTAGAGAAGGTTGGCGGACACATCCTCATGAACTCTGACATAGTTGCTCTTGGCGAGGGTGGAGGAGCATGAGTTGCTGCTACTACTGCTTGAGCATTCTGATTGTTGTTTAGGGACTGAGCCAGCAGATCAATCAGATGAGTCTAATTGGCCATCATCTGGCGCCAAATAGGTGCTTCAGTCGGAGGCGGTGGTGGTTGCTGAACTGGGTTCTCCTGGTAGTCAACGTTCTTGTTTCCCTGGCCCCTGGCGCCTACCACTGCCGATACAAGTAGTCACCATCTGCTGTGTTCTCCAAATACTTAGAAGAGGGAAAGAAATCTCTAAGGGGGTTAAATCTAAATAGCCCAAGAACCAATAAACACAAGGCAAAGAACAAATTTGCAAAATAGTTCTTTTATTAGTTTATTTTATTAATTGATTATGGCTACCACAAAGGATATTGGTAGCTCATAATTCGCATCTAGTGGATGAACTAAGGGTAACATCTAAGGGGTCACTAGGGTATAGTCTGGCTCACTGGAACTAGCTCACTTGCCTTGTAGCGAGCCAGCTCCTCTTCTGTAGCTTGCAGCTTCTCTTCTGTGGTCTACAGCATCTCCTGGGTGGTACGTAACTCATCCAAGGTATACCCGTAGGCATAATCCATAGCCTTCGCCAGAGTCACTTGGTGTGTGAGATTGGGGGAGTCTTCATCTCTAGCCGAGTGGAAGGTACTGCCAAGCCGGGTCGGAATGTGCATCGGATGGTAGTGAAACCCGGTGCCGTGGAGGCGATGATCATAAATGTAGTAGAGTCGGTGAATTGCCTCTCTGGCCGCGTCGAAGATGTGAAACTCCGTGTTTGGCTGCAAGTTGGAGTAGAGTATCACCTCTACCCTCCAACGGTCTTGACTTCCCACCTTGTACTTGTATCCTTGGTATGTTGGCCTCTCGTTGAAGTCCAGATGTTGCATCATCTTCCAGAGAACTTCCGCCTAGCATCCAGCGAAAACTCCGTGGGAAATGGCGTTTGGTACTTCGGCCATCTACAATTTTTGAGAGAGAGATGAGTTAGTAACCATTTTTAAAGAGAAGGGTTAAGAAAGGACACCAGAAAGACCAAAATATTTTTAGTTTTTGAAAATAAGTCCTTAAGGGTTTTATCCATTCTAGGCCACGACCTACAGTCAACCTGGCTCTAATTCCACTTTTGTCGAACCTAAGAACAAAGGATCCTGAATTCTCTGTGTTTCCATACACTAGTGCAGGATAGCTAGTGTACACAGTTGCACATAAGTGACATCATAATCATATCACACATTTATTTAATATAAATCAGAGTTTATTACAAAATAGGGCCTGAGGCCAAATAAAATAACACTGCGGAAATAAAATAGGTAGTAGGCCACACGATGCGCCACAGGCAATCGTCTGGGGGCGTAGGCCTAAACGTCTGGATCCTCACCGTCTTGATAAAATTCTTCTTCTGAATAAATTATATTCAGCAAGAGTGAGCACAACTTCCGTGCTCACAAGTTACACCCAAAAAAAAGAATATGATGCATGCATAAGTAAACAAGTGAGGCTAGTAGGATCTATTTTGCATGAAGCAGCATTTTCAGTTCTAAATACTCATAATAATTTTCAAGGCCATTTTTATTCTATAACTAAAATCAGATTTTAATGTTGACAGTTTTATAGTAGATAACCTCCTAGAATGAATGGTGAAGGATACCCTCCCATCACATGGCTAACCGCCCAATTTACCATAAGGTTTTACCATCCTAAAATCATTTACTAAAATCATTTTGAAACCAAAAACAAAGTCTAGCTTAGAGTGGCTTTGCTCAGCATGTGTATGACCGTGGACACGGCTATTCGAATAGTTTTCTACTCTGCATAGTGTATACAAATTTACCCACAAGAGATAATTTTCTTTTAATGTCGGCCAATACACGCTTCGTAGGCGTGCGACTAAGCAATTATCATGAGGCTTTTACAATGATCTACCTTAATGTCTTCATGCCTGCTAAGGTTTCGCTTCCATTGGGTTAACCACCCTCCGGGAGCCCCCTGTTGCGCCAAGTGGGACTACTGTCTAACCGACACACACACAACAACAAGGCACAAATAACAATAGGATATCTCAAATTGTTAGGCCTAATATATCCCATTCCAGACATGTGGTGGTACGGTGGGGCGTAGCAAAATACGCTTAAAGGCCGGTCCTTAATTGATTTGGGCAACATTCCACAACCCTGGACTCGATCATAGAAATAAATCGATCATGTTCATCGACTTGGACCATACCAACAACCATTATGCCCAAGTCTAAACCATTTTAATTTATTTTTTTAAGTAAAATCATTTTATAAACTTTCTATGCTAAAACAATACCATAGACGTGATTTAAATCAAGTTTGAATAATTTAGCTAAAACTTCCCAAATACAAGATCTTGATCTAAGCATGGTCTAAGCATATAATTATTTTCAAATTTTTATTTTGACTATGGGCACAAGGAAATGATAATCCAACAATCAAAATTGGCTATACAAAGGATTTGGAATAACTAGGAATTTAAAACGGAATGTAAAATAGCTGAATAGAATTATGCATGTAATAATAATTTATAACAGAATTAAATAAATTTAAAATAGTGAGATCAACATGATCAATGGTATAACTTACCTCGCTAGAAGTCCTGATAATCTAATTCCTCAGAAGGGTCAAGCTCTCTGGAGTCATCGAAATCTATACGCGAAAATACGACAAATTCAAATAATGCTCAAATAAATTCAAATAACAATACAAATTAACTCCAAATCAAATAATTTTAGTTTAGTTAGCTAGATCTCAAATTTATATAAATTTCAAATTTTGAATCACCCAAATCAGAGTTCGTATGATGAAATCCGAGCTCCTACAAGTTTAAATCTAAAGAAACCCCTAATTTCAGATTTTATTGAATTTCTTGATTTATTTTTCTAAAGGAAAATCAGTTTATTGCGCAAGATGACGTTAGTAGACAAAATTCTTTTCAGTGGAATTATTTTCCTAAGGAAAAAAACTAACATGTGGGCCCCTTGGTCAATAGACCAGGTCTACGGTGGTCAACCAGTCCATGCTGGACTAGGCTCATGGAACAGTGGCTAGGATCGCACATGCTGGCGTGGGCGCCACATATGCGCTGATGTGGCCACATGCACGGGCGTGGCGCTGACCGGGCACTTAGTTGGTGACACATGGCCAGCCATATCAGTGCCGATGGTGAGCGCTGCTCGGGGCCCGATGGTGCCGACGATCGGCGGGGATTCAACTGCCGGTGAGGTCATCAACGGAGAGAGGAGACTCTAACAAACCTAATGCTCACTTGGAAGCTCGAGGGTGTGAAGATTTGGCCGGCAGCGAGAGAGGTTGGCGGCACCGGTTTAGGTCAACGAGGGCGAAGGTGCTCCAAAGGTGCTTGAGCAAAGGTGATGCGCACCCCGGGACCAGAGTGCCACAGCGATGCTGAAACAGAGGTCCATGTCGACGATGGGCCTTCACCGGCGCTGGGAACGAAGATTTACCGAGCTTCGGTTGCGCGAAGAAAAACTCGAAATCCAGGCGCTTAGGAGGGAGAGGAGATGGGAGACTTGGGGGTTTGGGATGAGATGGAGGGGGGGCCTGTTGCGCACCTTTATAGTGTGAGGGTGGCACGGAATAGACGTAGAGCGCAAGAAGGTCGTGCGGCATCTCCGGCGGGGATTGAGAAATCTGGGCGAAAAAGGAAGGGGAGAGGTAGAATTGGGTGCGGAATCGACAAGGGTTTAAATGCGCTCGCGAAATCAGGGATTAGATCGAGATTTTGCCGGGTATGGAAGGTTCCGAATCGTGTGCATGGCGGACGGTGCGGGCGAGAAAGGAAAGAAGCGGGAGGTTGAAGATGGAAAAGGGAGGAAGAAAAGGGTGACGTGGCTAAGGTGGAGCCCACCTGTAAGTGAGGTGGTGAGAGAGAGAGGAGATGGGTTGCGGCGGGCCGAGCGGCTGTGGGAGTGGGCCTGATGTGCGCAGAAAAAGGAATGGGCCGTGGAGGTTTCGGCCCACGGTGAATTTTCCGATTTTTAATGGATTTGGCAATTTAATTAATTCGATTAATTCAAAAAGGCTTTAGAAAATAGCAAATAAAATCAAAAAATTATGAGAAAATTCACATAAATTCTCTAAGACATTTTGGATTTAAATAAAATATTTTCAACTTATATTTGGTAATAGATTTATTTTGGCTTTGAAATATATAGGGAAAATATTTTAAAATTTTAGAAAATTCCACAAATATAAATAAATTTTATTTTCACTGGAATTTGAAATTTGGGCTGTTACAATAGTCTCATTTTGAAATCATAGTCCAACATTTTTTGCTAAATTCCCCACATTCAATATTTTGGATCTAAGGTTTGACTAAGCATAAAGTTTTCCAACATGTTCTAGTTCATACTATTGTACCAACTAGATTTTGAACTATGGTGACAAGCGATGGCTAATTCAACATCAAAATTGGCTATACAAAGGTAATGGGATTAACTAGAAATTTAAAATAGGAATTTAAATTAACTGGAATATGAATAAGCATGTAATAGTAATCTAAAATAGAATTTAAATAATTTTAAATACAGGGATCAAACATGATTAAAGAATGTAACTTTCCTTATGATGCGACAATCAGGTCCCGATCTTCCGATAGGATGATAACTTCGATTTGGAGGAGAATGACTTTGACGATGCAGGGTTCTAACCGGTCACGACCAGAACATCAAGCAATCGCTAAACCACACTATGAGTCGTTATCAACCATGCCAAGAACACAGTTGACCTGACCACGAAGGTCTATTCCTGCATGCAATCGAAGAACACGCAAGAACAAGATAATAAGCAATCTGAAATTGCAAATAGGATTGAAATATTTGATAAAGTTGGGATTCTGTGGCAGTATTATGGTTGGTCTAATTGACACAAGCCAATACACGAAGTTGCAACGAAGCTAACTTTTAACTAAACAAAATCTAAGAAAACTAGAGGGCTGTGACCTTCTTAAATAGGGGAGGGGGAGCCGCACAAAGCTAAGAAATATGGGTTGGTACTATTTATGGCACTGTTCATATGTGAATAGTACCTTGTGAATAGTACAGGCCGCCTAGATTGGCACCTTCCCATGGGCCCAAGCATTACAAGGCCCAATTTGGCCCAAACAGGTGATGTAGCATCTTCTTTTAGTGATTGCGGTGTGCATAGAAGGAATTTGGAGGTGAGACTGGATTCGTTGGAAAGAGGACGAGATAAGCTTTCCATCAAGCACTTGTAGACCTCAAATGGACTCTGTATGTGAAAGTTATGCATATTTGAAGTCGGTACTGTCTCTAGAGGCCGAATTGGATTCCAGAATGTGTCTAGCTTGAACTTTTGTTTGGTACGTGGAGTAGTGGTCGTATCCGGAGAGTCGATGTCTTCATCACCTTACTCAAACACTTGTTGGTTTAACTCGTCAAATAACTCGGGCTCTCGGGAGACGTCAAAATCTATACGCGAAAATGAGTCAAATTCAAATAAATACAAATGAAATTTAAATAAATCCAAATTATATAATTTTAGTATAGACAACTAGAGCTTGATTTTAGATGAATTTAGAAAAGTGAATTGATGAAATCGGAACTCGTATGAAGGAGAACGAGTCCTTGGAAGATTAAATCCTAAAGAAATAAACTAAACTAGAATGTGACCCGCGCCAATGGCGCTTCTACGACTGGTATTAGGGTAGATGAAAGTAGGTATTTTCCTATGTGTTTTGCATCAACACAATAATTTTAGATGTAGCAACATGCTAGACCATCATATATACCTTTCATTTTAGGGATACAAAGACAGCACAGAAATAACTCTCTCTACAGGTATATTCTACAACAGATATTATCATAGACAACGGTTCATTTTGTACCTCTTTTGCAAGCCTTATCTATAGGTCATTCTATGTGATTTTGGGTCTTTCGATAGTAAGGCTGAAAGATTTATTTGCATAGTGAAAGCATGCAGTATAAAATCAAATAATCACTAATGTGTTGGTCTTATTGATTCAATGAAAAGGCAAAACCTACAAAACCAGCACTCTCAGTTCTATCCTCACCAAGGAATAGTTGCACAGGCCACAAAGCCATCACAGAAATAACTCTCGATAGGTATATTCTACAACAATTATTATCATAGATAATGGTTGTTACATATTTTGAGTAAATGAAAGTATCCTCAGCTAAGCGAATCATAGAAAAATGTTCCAGCATACAGAATTAGGACCATACTTATTAATATAACAACTCAAGATTAAGTAACTCTACAATTATGACCACTTATAGGAAACAATCATGTAAGCATGTAAATTTAGCGCTCGAAACGAATAGGAACTCACTCTTCTGCACAAAATCTACATTTAACAAAAGAAGATAGCCAACACAATAATTTTAGACGTAGTGACATGCTGGACCATCATATATATCTCTCATTTTAGGGATACAAAGCTAGCATAGAAATAACTCTCTCGACAGATATATTCTACAACAATTATTATCATAGACAATGGTTCCTTTTGTAACTCTTTTGCAATCCTTATCTGCAGACCATTCTTTGTGATTTCGGGTCTTTCAATAGCAAGGCTAAAAGATTTATTTGCATAGTCAAAGCATTCAGTATAAAATCAAACAATCACTGATATGTTGGTCTGGGTGATTCAATGAAAAGGCAAAACCTACAAAACCAGCTCCTCTAAGCTCTAGCTCTAAAAAACCGGATCCTTATATGACATTGTTCCTATAACATTAGAATCGCCAATTATTAGTGTCACAGAGAAAAGAATGTGCAAAAAAGAAAAAGAAAAATAGAGGTAGTTACAGATAGGGGTGCAAACGGAGCGGATACGGACGGATATCGCTCATCCCGTATCCTTTTCCATATTTTTTTTCTCGGATTCGGAATTAGACACGGACAGTGCCGGATACGAATACGAATGCGGATAGTCTCGGTCACGAATACGAGCTTAATACATGCCGTTTAATACGGATTATCTCGGTCACGAATACTTATTCGATATTGTGCGTAAAACATAAACCATATATATCACACAAATAAAGATCAATCAACAATATTACATGTCCAAAATGCAACTAGATTAGTAGTTTAACAAACAAATTTAAATATATCACACAATAACATAGGCTATTTAAGCAAGTAGTACTAACTACTAACTACTAACTAGCAAGTAGCAAGTACATGATAGGGGCTAAGTAAACAAGTGTAACTACTAACTAGCAAGTCACAAGTTCACAAAGAGATTATATTTAACTAAGTATTAGTGACTTGATTAAGCCCTATAAAAGCACGTTGTATTTACCTAGCCCATATCAAAGAGATTATATTTAACTAAGTATTAGTGACTTGATTAAGCCCTTCTTTTTTTAAAAAAAAAAGATAAGATAAGATAAGATAAAGCTCTATAAAAGAACATTGTATTTACCTATAGCCC
Source organism: Phyllostachys edulis (assembly GCA_036346405.1). NCBI lineage: Eukaryota > Viridiplantae > Streptophyta > Magnoliopsida > Poales > Poaceae > Phyllostachys > Phyllostachys edulis. The sequence goes on from CM070557.1 coordinate 10,918,171, forward strand.
ATTGATTTGTAATAGAAGCACGGTCAAATCCATTTGCCTATATTGGACCGCCTTGATCTACATTCTTCGTAGGCAACTTTTCTATGGAAACACACAGCTAATTAAGTCACACATACGACAAAACATGCATTAATCTAGTCTTGCAAATGACACAATTTTGACTGGTTTTGACATCTGCGATTTTCCACGGAATAAAGAAAGGTGAAAAATCTGAAAATGCTATATCTATTGAGGAAGAAAGCAAAATGTACATGCTCTACTCTTCTTGGCTTTGCACGCATCTCGACCTATTGGTTTATCTTTAAGTGTAATCTCTGAACAACATGATCACTCTTTTTGTCACAGAACGGATGACAAGGTATAGGGAATTAGACCCAAGACAATATGCTAGAGTGCAGAAATAGTTTTGGTGCACACAAAATCAAAATTTAATAATAAACTTTCCATATCTTTTTCTTTGGTATAGAGGGAGAGTGAGAATGCAAGCCAAATTATAAGATGGACCGTATTCAGTATCTAATGTTTAACCATAGTTCAAAATACGAAAAGTGCAACTACATACATTGAATATTGGAAGCAACTATACCTAATAAAAGTGTAATATAGAAAAACCACAAGTAAAAGGAATCATAATGATAAGCATCAACATGCAAGCATATCAACTATTAGCTATCAAATACTTGCTCAATCTATTGACTTAACAAATAAAGTAGTCAACGTATAAATACTTGATAGTTGAACAAACAAGTATCCAGTTTGTAATTCATATCATCAGTACATTGCATTACAAAAGAAGAGATCTACATCTACGGAGCACAAAATAGAGAAGCAACCTTGATTCATCTTGACCTTCGATAGAAAAGATAAATTCCAATAGATGTCTAGTCTTCTCCTTGCAGGCATATGGCGCCTCTGCCAGATAACTGCAACAGAGTAACGTGTAAATGTGGTTTTCTAACTAAAGACAGCATAAGAAATATGAAGTGGCCGAAGTGTAGATGTATTTGTTTCACACGGTCAGAACTAAAAAGTCAAAAACTTAGTCTATGTCTATCATGTTAAAATGAGTAAATAGTACATCATGATGAGCAGCACAAGCAGGTGGAGGAACTAGTGTTTATAAAAGTGACAGCTAATGGACCTTTAACATGATAATAATTGTGTCAAACTATTATCTCCAAGGAGCAACTCTCAACAAAAGAAAAATGTAGATAAAGAATCCATAAAACTAAATTGATTGTCTCATTTAATCCTGTTATAGCCTGCATAATGGCAACATCTTACAAAAGCAGTCTTAGTTTCACCTCAAACTTCGTGAGTTCGAACAAGACCATGCAAAACTAGTGTTAATGCCAGCATATTCAAAGTGGTTGGGCAATTTAGGTTCATAAATGAATCGAAGAATACATCACCAGAATTTGATATAAATAACAAGAGCATATGGAGCTTAGCTTAGATGACTAAGTCATGGAACTAATAACCACGATGCTATTGAATGTGCTGCTAAATTAGCACATCTGGGGATCCAATAGTATTTGATCCACTCTTTTACACTTTTAGGAAGCGATTTCCCTTTGTTTAGATATTGTTACAACTAAAACAAAGAAATAATTCCAAGATAACGGATAGATCTCAGCACAACAAAATAAAAAGAAGGGGGTTAGGCTAAAATCATTAGGAAGAACTCATCAAATAGCATGTATAACTAAACACATTCCCATGAGAATATTGTTCAATCACGACATTAATTAATCCACATACATCAAACTAGCAAACCATGTGCAAGAATAACAATTATCAAAGATCTTGAATTTTCAAAGAAATGGTAACTTAGTGGACCTAAAAGTGAATCATGAGCTAGAATGAAGTGCATTCTCTGAATCCTCTGCACCAACTTTATGAAAGAACGTGATTAATGAACTCTAAAGGTATCGTTGATGTCTATAGTCTACACCCTATGCAAATAGCAGAGTACCAAAAGATGGATTTGATTATCTTGCAGTAATGCCTGAATTTTTAATAATAAAGACTATCTGCAATCACCACCATTGCATGTTGCCGCTTGATTGCGAACCACTATAATGTTCAGAAATTGTGTTGGAAACAGTTCAAACACACTTCATGTATTCAATACATTTGAAAAATGTATAACATAAAAATGTCTTTTAAGTTGAAACTAAAATTGGGAATCGTTATTTGAAACAGCAATGATTCTTATCAGTTAAAAGTTATGCCTTATAGTCCATTGATTGATTCATAATCCAAAGTTTGAAATCTGCAAGAGAACATGATACTCACCTGCGAACCCTTCCTTGATTCTCTCGAACCTCGTAGCATATTTTTGAGTATCTAAAAACTCCATGTGGCCCAGATCATCAAAGCCGCAAAGGACATAAACAAGAATGCAAGCAGGATAAAAAAAATCATAACTGTCAAAAAGTTGATTATATGAGAATCGCAAAACGCAAAGTTTGAGTGAAGGAATAAAAGTTCCATGCAACGGTCTGGAATACAAGGTATAGGGAATTAGACCCAAGACAATATTAGTATTCCATTATACTTAATTCATTAATTCAATGGAATAATATATTTATTGAAGATTGCTTCTATACTACTCCAAAAGAAAATTGTACAATATCGACGCCCATATTTAGATTATGATATCTTGATACTGTGTATCATCCCCAGATAAAGCACGGTACTATTATTGCCTGTTGGCCCAGAAAAAAGCAGAATTGGAGTAAACAAACAATTAGTTCATAACACAATAGTTTATTATTGTAATTTTGTTATCTACATGGAGATGACAAAAATTCATAGTAGTGTTGGTAGGGAGCTCGAAGTCGACCATCAACAGAAGCATTTGGTTTAAAACAAATCATAAGAAGCTAAAACTTGAGGAAGCAACCGGCCTCTTTCTGACTCCCTCTCCTTGTTTCTTGAGCGAAAAGGGACCTGTACATGTGAGAACAAACAGAGAAAAGAGACTTAAAATCCAGTAATCCATGGGTGGAGAGACAAGCTATAACTCAACAAGACAAAAAAAAGAGGTGTAGTAATCAACCTCAATAACTTCTCTTTTACTAATCTCTGCAGCAAATCAAGAGACCTTTTTCCCCCCTGCAGTTATCAAGGGAGCCAATCAAACAGGGGAAATCATAAAAACCCACCAATCCAAATCATGGCTGTCATGATATGACAAGCTGTTAACAACACAAATATATGGCTAATAACAATGATGATCTAAGCATGGTATTGCTGAATTACAAAAAAAGAAAGAAAGAAAGTAATGAGCAGATCGCTGCAAAATTGAAAATTCATGTGTATATATCAAATATCAAGTAGGAATTAACTTCAAAGGGTTGCAGTTTTTAGTAAGTTATCAACTAACTTGAAACATATGTAACACATCAACATTCATCACTTAAGAAGACTGTATAATTCATCTAAAAAAAGAAGGCGCATTGCATAGCATATCACCATTAAAGCATCATCTGGATTCTGGAAGGACATCAATTGGTGCAAAGACAAGCTGGAAGAACCGATGGAGGATCCCACAGATTTCTCATACATATTAATTAATCCATTGCTGCAAACAGAAGAGACAAGAGACATAACTACATATATTTGATATATCAAACAAGCCTTCAGCAAAAGTAGATATCTATTAGGTGTAAAGTATGGAACCACTGGCACAAAATTTTGAAACTACTAAATGCCCGCCTGTCCATTACATAGCATATCAGTATATCACCATTGAAGCTATGTAGTATTCGCTAAACAAGTAAACAGTACTAATGTCCAATGCAAAATTAAGTCTGAACTGTTTTTCTCAATCTACTCTCCATATAAAAGTTTACAAAGTGTTCATATTCAACACTCCTGCTCAAAGATCCAACTGCACTATGAAAAACAAAATTCTGCTAACCCAGCCTCAACGAATCCAAGGGAGAAGCCCATACGGGATATGGCCATACCCATGTAATGCCCTCCTGGAGCACGACAGCAAGGCCGCCATCTTCGGCGGCGTGGCGGTGATCTCACAAGTGGCGGGAGGAGGGAGGCGGTGATCGCAGCTGGCGACTCAGCGATGGAGGATGGCGGCAGGCAAGGCGAGGGCGCGGGTGGGGGAGGCAGAGATGAGGAGGAGGTGACGGAGGCAGGGGAGGCGCAGCTGGCATGAGGGAGGAGGGAGGCGGCGGCGACGCGACGAGGGGGGAGGAAGGCAACCATGTGGCGATCGGGCGAGGAGGTGGGAGGCGAGCCGCGGACGGGACTGCAAGTGTGGGGGAGGACTGGACTAGAGGGGAGATGAGGATTGAGGGCCGACCTGGCCGAGGAGGAGAGGAGGGACCATGAGGGGCGGTGGCGGCGGCGGCAAAAGCAAGCGCGCGTGAGCCTAGGGTTGCAATTTGGGAGCTCCTTCGGTCCTTCGTTTGAGGCTTTGACTGAGTCACTGAGAGATTAGAGAGTGAGAGTGAAAGGAGCACCTTTTAGTTTTAGGGGCTGGGGGCGGGCGCGGGACCGCGAAAAATCGGATAGTTCTCGGATAGTATTCGGTTATATCCGATTTTAATTCCGGATAGTTCCGGAAAAACCGGATACATGATTATCCGAATCTGTATCTGTATCCGATGAAAAATACCCGAATCCGGATCTGGAAAAAACCTCCGGATATCCGGGAAAAAATCCGAATTTTGCCCACGTTTATTCGGTCGGTCGGTCGGGAATTATCCGCTCCGTTTGCACCCCTAGTTACAGAAAGGGATACAGAACAATAGTAGTCAAGATTGGAAGGGCATACTTAGCAAAGCATCGGCGAATGCATATTTTCCAACATTTGTTGAACCCTGTAAGGATGTATGAAATACACCAAACATCACTATACCAGCTGAAAAGCAGATATGTAAATCCCATTGTTTTAAGTTCTATGATTTGAACCATTAAATGTGCTTAGTAAAAAACAATGGAACTAAACATGATACACGTCCTATTGAACGTGAAAAAACACTATGAAATGGGTCTGGATCTTCTTGTACTATGACTAAAAAAATAGGACGTCTAATTGACCACTATCAATTCATCATTATGTGCATCAGGCTATCAGCAATGACCTGATTAATATATGAATGCAGTTTGTTAAGTTTCCACAAATGGCATCAATTGCAGAGTGGAATAGCATTCGTCAAATAGAAAAATACAATGCCATGTGGATATCACTCGAGAATTCATAGAATTCAGAAGGTAAGCATAACAGATGTTGCTCATAGTTTTTTTGGTGGGTTTTCCAGCATAACAAACATTTCAACCAAAAGGCGTGCAATTTTCAACCAATTTCCCTTATGCAATTCAATTTTGATTGGACGAAAACTATGCTTGAGAACTCAAATATGTGCTCACCGTAACTTACTATACTATACAAACCTAGCATGCTACCCTGAAGGTTAAATTTGCATGCTCGTTTTACTTTACCAAGCAGGTTACCATTATGTTGAGCAGAGGAGGTTAAGATGGAAGAAATTTGACTAACCTCTATCAGCCCAACCATACTGGTCTCAGGATGAGTGAAACAGGTAGCTGGGTTGCTTAGATGATTTAGGATGTTGTCATTCCCAGAGACTTGCTCAACAATTGTATTCAGATGAGCAATTACTTATAAAACAACTACATTGATTTGCAGCAAAACACGCATATAAGTAAAAAGTGAAAAAATTATCTACCTAAGATTCCTTGTGCGCTGGCCGCATGAGCAAGTACCATTGGCATCTCCAATGCAATACAAATTCAAGACCTACATAGTAAAAGATGTTTATGTCGCAATTAGTCATGCTCTGGAGATATTTTTGTAGCAAAGGAAGACAACAATAATAATGATACATTATACTTCCTCCATACTCAAATAGATTCATTTGAGTTCGTGCAGTTAAACTTTTAAAATTTTGACCACTAATACACACAAAACTGTTTTTGTTTGCCACATAGAATAATGTTAATAGATTTTCCATAAAAAGTAACTACACATCATTACATGTTTTAGTAATTTGTATTAACGTATAATTAAAAAAAAGTCAAATGTATGTATTGGTGACCGTGTCAATATCTGGAACAACAGGTAAAAGAAGAGTGTACATAGTATGTAATTTAACATACCAAATTGGCATTTGCATCCATAACTTGCATCCACTCATCAACAGAACAAAAAACACGTTGTGTAACAACATTGATTAGAAAAAAACGTATTATTTCTACGCATGTAAATTCAGTGAGAAATAACCTCTGCAGGCGAGATAATGGAGGACCTAAGGTAAAGGTGAGAGCACATAACCTTTCTAGTTCTATGAGAGCAATGTATCGGAAATTTGACAGATATAAAAGTAAGATAAGTGTGAATTGACAACCTTAATATTAATATGCAATCTAGGAGTATACCGAGACAACAGATATTGTCAAAAATCTGAGACCTTCTACAACCAATGCCATAAATTCCTAGGATTTTATAGGCTCCATAATTGTTAGGAAGTAGGTCTAAAACAGGAACATAAAAATATGTCATAGGATCTCTAAACTAAGATGTTAATCGCATCTCACTTACTACCTTAATAGTTCCACTACCTGGTTCTTCCGAGAGAGTAGCTTGTTCTTGAATAAAAAAAGACATTGACTGAAAAATGGAAAGCCTGTATTGTAAGTTTGGGTTTTTTTTTGGTGAACCTGTTAGTTCTGAGATGTAAAGAACACACATTCATATATAGACATGCATACATTGACATGAATGTCTTCATCGAGTGGCTAAAGAAAAGGTTGTATATGAATACATATATGTATGACAAAAGGTCAGGAAAGGTCAGACATGCATACATGTTCCATCGCCGGTTCTTCCGAGAGGCGACTTGTTCTTGATTAAAAAACAAAGATTGACCAAAAACTGGAAAGTCTGATCAGAAGTTTTTTTTTTGGTGAACTCATAATTCTCAGATGTAAGGGAACACACATTTATATATATACATGCATAGATCGACATGAATGTCTTCATAGAGTGGCTAAAGAAAAGTCTGTAAAAGGTTGTACATGAATACATATATGAATAACAAAAGTCTGTGAAAGGATGTACATGCATACATAGACATGAATGCCTCCCTAGAGTGACTCAAGAAAAGGCTGTACATTCATATAAATAGAGCAAAAGAACAGATAAGCAAGTTCAAAATGATTAGAGCATCTATTATGTCCGATATGATTTACGTTACCAATTATAAAAGAAGGCATTTTGATTCTATTAGCTGGGGATTCATAATCTATAGACATCAACATGTGAACATAAACATGGAGACTGACTCATGAATTAAAAACCTGGCATAAATAAATAATGAATCATGTCATAATTGGAGCATAAATCTAATGATTAGCCTGAGAAAAGCATATGCATACATGTAAAGCTCTATGATTTTTTACTTTTTTCTTGTGACCTATTCTTCTGCAAGATTTCTTTGATTGATTTAGTTGTTGTGTCGAACAAACTACCATTTCCCACATAAACCTGTTCCTGGATGCCATAGAGATCCGTCAAGCTAATCTGCAACAAATAGGCACAGTAGAGTTACCATCAATCGAAAATGGGAACAGAGCTCATAAAACAACAATATTGACCTAATTGTTTCATCACAGCTACCTAATGTCCACAGCGGCATTACGTCGAACACCTTGAATGCAATAATGCAAATAATTTTCTCACTGGTAGTGGCTGCTGGACATGGCCGTCGCCACGACAGAAGGAAGGTGACAATCTTGGCACATGGTCGCCCCATCTGGACTCAGTTTGTCACCCCTATTCTCCATCGCCGCCGACAAAGGCACTTCGGGTCTACTTCTGTCCTCCTCGGTGGTAGCGCGGGGAGCAGGCTGGGGTAGGGTGGGGAAGAACAGGAGGAAAAGGAAGAGAGGAGGGAGAGGAGAGGGAGGAGGTGGAGGTGTTCGGAGAGAGGACCGAGGGGAGGCGGCGTGAGGCGACTGGAGGCACGTGGGAGAGAGGAAGCGGAGCCTCATTACCTCACCCGGGGGCGATGTAGGACGACGGCATCCGGGGGCGGTGCAGGATGACGTCGTGAAGGCGACTCAGAGAGCGGACCGAGGGGTGTCGATGCGCCTAGGAGAGAGGAGGCGAGGCGACGCGAGGCAACCGGAGGCGCATGGGATTGAGGAGGCGGGGCAATTTGGGGATGGCGCAGGACGACGACATCCGGGGCGGTGCAAGACAACGCCGTGATGGCAAGACGGCGCAAGGAGGGGTGACCATAGGCGCTCGTGAGAGAGGAGGCGGAGAGGACTGCGGCGGAGGCGGAGGCGTGAGAGAGGAGGCGGAGAGGACTACGGCGGTGGCGGTGGCGAGGAGGAGGCGTTGGAGAGGAAGATCTCGGGAGAGCGGACACAAGCAGGGGATCTGGGGAGGAGAGGGGGTGCGCGTGAGGGCAGGCGAGGCAGAGCTCGAGCTGGTGGAGGCGTGGGGCGACGTGGCCCATGCTTGACCGCACACGGCGTCGGATCAGAAGGCGCAGAGGCTGGCGTGCACGCGATCGGAGGGCCGAAGAATTTTGGGTGACGTGGCTGCACGGTCGGAAGCTAACTCCTTCGGCTGTTAAATATGTAAATTCAATTTTCTGGAATTAAGGAATTATTTTATTAAAGGAAACTCCAATTATGAAGCAAGCATGATGTTAACATCTGAACTTCTTTTTCGACCGAAATAAATTTCTATGATACATTCCTATTAGACATTGACAAGTGGGCCCATGGTCCATAGACCAGGTCCACGAGAAGGCAATGGTCCACGGCGGACCAGGTGCGCGAAATAGTGGCGTGAGCCATGCATGGTCTGGCACAAGCACCACGCAGCAATGACGTGGGCGAGTGAGGGTGACGTTGTGCTCATGTGGCGGCCAGGTGGTGCCATGTGGCTACCACCTCACACCAGAGCGGCGGCGGTGCTCGGTAATGTGACTGCGGCCCGATCTTCCGAAAGGTAGTGATATGTCGATAGGGGAGGGGGAGCCACACATAGCTAAGAATTAAGGGGGTGGTACTATTCATGTGGTACTATTCATGTGAACAGTACATCCGTGAATAGTGCGGCCCAAGGGAGGGCGGCCAGGGGGATGGCCGGCCAGTATATGGCCCATATGGGCCAAGTCAGCCTATTCATTACATAGCCCATGGACCAACAAGAGGTGACACAGCACCAGGGCATGTAGACATAGTACGATGGCATGTAGACGCAGCTCGGCTTGTAGGAGTAGACGTAGCTCGGTCCAACTGGTGAATATGACAGTGCAGTAGCCGAAAGTCCTATTAGAGAAGATGTGGTTGAAGTAGAGGATGCCGTGCAGTGGGTTGAAGCAGTGGTTGCATCCTTAGGGTTGATGTCCTCATCATCCTCCCTTTCTTGAATTTGAGTCGTCCTCGACTCAATCGTTGTCTCTAAATCATTACTTTCCTACAAAAGGTTAGTAGCAACAGGAGGTAAAGAAACATGCTTATCTTCTAACGTATCTCTGTACGCCGCACGGTTTGGCAAAGTCGCTCCCGGAATTAAGTCAATTTGGTGTTCAATCCCTCTAATATGTGGCAGTCCCGGGGATATTTCAACAAGATTAGATTTGGTTGCAAGCACGACACAACCCTTTAATTTAATTCCCTCAGTCCTAGAACTAGGTGCCAACTTCTCTTTTTTAGGTGGGAAAATGTTCTTCACTACGTGCCGATTTTTAGATTCATGTTCACGTTCTTTCCTCTCATTTTTAGCTATCTTTTTATCACATTTCACAATTTCAACAGGTGTCAGAGGTAGCAAAATTATTTTCTTTCCTTTGTGCATAAGAGAGTACATATTACTTCTACCATGATGAGTTGCATCGGTATCAAATTCCCATGGACGTCCTAATGAAAGTGAGCAGGCTTGCATAGGCACTACGTCGAAATCATCAACATCATGATAGAAACTAATGGAAAAATGCACTCTCACAGATTGTGTTACCTTCACCTTACCGCTGTTGTTGAACCACTGAATGTGGTATGGGTGAGGATGCGCACGCGTGGTCAAGCCAAGCTTCTTGACCAACCCTGAACTCACCAAGTTATTATAGCTCCCGCCATTAATTATGACATGAACACGGCAATCATTGACAATGAGGAACATTTGAAACAAATTATGGTGCTGTAGCTTCTTCGCTTGCTCCCTTTGAGGGCTCAATACTCGTTGCACAATTGGGGTCCTATAATTCTCTGTAGCAGTGGCACCTAAAATTTCCTCACCATCGCTATCTGCCTCATGATCATCATCATTACCTGCAAGGTTAGTTGCAAGAGCATATTCATCCTCAGCATCACTAGCACTTACATAATCACCGTCTTCTGTTGCAATGTATGCTCGCTGACTTGGGCAATCTTTCATGACGTGGCCCATCCATTTGCAACGGTGGCACACAATCCCTGTCGTACGACCCGTTGAAGCAACCGATGAAGAGCTCTGCGCTGGTGCCTGCACACTAGTAAATTTACTTGTCTCGGATGCGCGTGATGGTGGAGGCGGTGCTACTGAATGCGCCCTACTCACAGAGGGGGCAGAAGACCGAAAAATAGGAGGTGGGGCTGTGTTGGCTTGTCCCGGCATCGGTCTTGATGTAGACGTACTTCTAAAGTTGTTCCTTGTCCTTTGTTGCCTAGCCTGCAATTCATGTTTTGCCAAACAAGCAAGTCGGAACAACCTGTTGATACCAATATACTCTTTGTAATCAACTATGTCCTGAATTTCACGCCTTAAGCCCCCATAAAAACAAGCCATCTTATCCTCCTCATCCTCAACAACGTCACAACGCAACATGCTTATTTGTAGTTCTTGATAATATTCCTCGACAAATCGATTTTCTTGGTCTAAGCGCTGCAATTTCTTACGCATATCACGTTTAAAAGCAGGAGGAACAAATCTAGCACACATAGCTACCTTCAATCTATCCCATGTATCAGGTGTTAAGCCAGAATTAACTACTCGATTCCACCAAATGATAGCAAAATCTTTAAATTCACTAGTAGCTTGTCTGACTCTATGCACTTTAGGAACTAGATGGACATTAAATGTTTGTTCAACTGTGATCTCCCAATCTAGATAAATTTCACTATCATAAACACCCGCAAAAGATGGTATGGCAAATTTAACTTTAGCAAACGGGTCATCATTAACACGAACATTGTGGTGCTGAAAATTATTACCTCCAATACCGTGACAGTTGTGATGTAGGAGTGGTCGTTGACGTACATCTTAGACAACAAAAACGACGTCGGCATCGCAGTTTCTCCTCTCATTAGCATCTCCCACCTCAAAATCTTGGGCTGCATCATGATCAGACTCGCGTCCATTGTTAGGTGGCTGATTCACCATTCTTTTGATTGAGCATTGCAATGTAGTTGTAGTAGTTTGAAGCTTCCTGTCGATGTCCTCATTAATGGTAGTGCGTTGTTCATCCAAGAACGTCACGAGCTTTCCCTTAAAAACACACTCTTGCTCATTAGACAAGTCACCTGTCATGGTTAGTAGAAAACAAAAGACAACACCAAGGTATTATCCTTATCAATTACTAGGTGATGGAAGGTGGAAACACACACTCTCAAGCGTCTTACCACACTCTTACAAGTGTTCTTACCAACGCAGAGGGTATGTACCGTATGGGTCGGTTCGTGATACCGTGTCAAGCGTGGGTACGATTGTAAGAGGGGACCTATCGAGATCAAGAGTAGGTGGAGCTCGGAAGGCAAAATATGTAGCAAGGATTAGCAAAAATCGTAAACTGATTAGCAAAATTGAATAAGGGTCCAAAGTACTTGTCACAGTTGCTGGCCTAAGAAGTGTCCCTAGCCCTAGCACAACGCCGACTAAAACAGGGGACCAAACACAAAGGCAGCAAACCTGATTGCTTCTTTCCCCCCCCCCTTTTTTTTGCGAATGTGCACCCGACTCAAATCTCTTCAAATTCCTCTTCCGGGTCTAGGGAGGTATATGGGTCACAAACTTTTTTTATAAAAGGCAGGGGTATAAAGGTAAACTTTGATTTTTTTTGATTGTGTTGCCGAAGTCAGATGAATCCTTCTGGTAGCACGAAAACAACCTCTTTTCTTTTCTTTTCTTTTCTTTTCTTTCTTTTTTTTTCTTTTTTTTTCTTTTTTATGTCACAAACCGAAACCAATCTTGGTTAGGGTTTGCCGTGTCAAAGACGTCGGCTATCATGGCAGCGCGAGGTGCAGCGGCGGCAAGGTGCTAGAGTGCCACAGCAGCGGTGGTGGTAGGGCAAATTGGTTTCCGCGGCAGGGATGAGCGGTGGGGCAATTTGGTTGGCGCGACAGGCGTTTGGCATCGGTGTGGCAGCGGAAGGTGACGACTAGAGACCAAGAACACAACTCTAAACCAGCAACACGACTTAGACAAAGGACACAAATTCAACAATGCGAATCCAAGAACGAAAATTGCAAAGGCGCAAAGGGTGATGGGACAGCAGAAGAACACGATGAACAAAATATTTTTCTGGGTTTATTTCTGGAGTTTTTAGGACGATGAACAACAACTAATCTAAAAGGGGAAGAATTGTGATTACCCAATGGGCAACCTTTGCTCTGATACCACCTAATGTGACTGTGGCCCGATCTTCCGAAAGGTAGTGATATGTCGATTGTGGAGAACACGACGTTGATGATCCAAATGCTCCGACCAAAACAGATCGAACCCCTCGCAATCACTACACCACTGCTCCAATGGTTATCAACCGTGCCGAACGCAGTTGACCTCGCCAAGAAGGCTATCTCCTGGAAGCAAATCGAGAACACAAGTAAGAGAATAGAAGATGCAATCTGAAATTGTATTGCGAATAATGATCATGCTCACAAAGTTGGGATTCCTCAATCGAACGTGCGGCGAAACTGCTATGCAGAATAATCTAAAAAGAAACCCGAGGAAAACTAAAGGGGTGCGGTCTCCTTAAATAGGGGAGGGGGAGCCGCACATAGCTAAGAATTAAGGGGGTTGTACTATTCACGTGCTCTCGCTCACGTGAACAAGACAAATGTGAATAGCTTGCCCTAAGGGGCGGCGGGGATGGCTACCAAAGATATGGCCCATATGGGCCAAGTCAGCCCATTCATTACATAGCCCATGGACAAATAGGAGGTGACACAGCACCAGGGCTTGTAGACATAGTACGATGGCATGTAGACGTAGCTCGACTTGTAGGAGTATGTAACGTCCTGTTTTTTCGGAGTTTTGAAAAGCTTTTAAAAATAATAACCATTTGGTTTTGATGAGAGTTTAAAGCTTAACTTGAGATTTTAAAAAGAGCTTTAACTTGACCTAACTAAACTTCAACTAAACCCAGTTGTTTGGTGTTCTTCGTTTGTTGGAGTTCCTGGCTGTTCTTTGGCTTTTAGCCTCTTTTCTTTGTTGGCCTTGTTTGTCCTCCTGGCTAGTCTCTCTCTCCCCCGCCCTCCTCTAGGTCTTCCTCTCTTTCTCTAGACCTTCCTCTGGCTGGACATTTCTCTTATGCCCAAACCTTCCTTTCGTTGGACATCTCCTGATGTCCGGTCATCTCTCATCTTTCTGACCTTTCCTTCTTCTTTACTTCTTCTCTCAGGACCTCTCTTGAGTTCCTCCTTTTGGATCTCTTACCTTGGATCTCCTCCTTTTGGGGATACCTCCCTTAGGTTTTCCTTTCACCCGCATATCCTTTCGGCTAGACCTCTTTATAGGTTCAACCCTTCTCATTCTCTCGACCCTCTTGTAATCTTCTGCTTGGACTTTCCTTAGTTCGCACTCTCCCTTTGTTGGCTTGAATCTCTTTGTGTTTAGACATCTCTCTCGCCTAAACCTTTCTCTGCTCTAGATCTCCTTCTATCTAGACCCCTTTCCCTATTTTGGCCTCCCCCGTGGACCTCTCACCTTTCGTTTGAACTCCCTGAGTTCATTTGGGCGTCCCAGAGTTCCTCTGGACCTCCCAGTGCCCTTTTGGAACCCTCCTTGAACTCCCTTCAAGCCCAATCGGACCTCCCTGAGTCCTTTCGGGTCTCCCTTTGTCCTTAGGACCTCCTCTGCGTCCTTTAGGATCTCCCCTTGCCTATTTGGATCTCCCCTGTGTTCAAATAGACCTCCCGGTGTTCCCTTTTGACCTCCCTTGGTCTAAACCTTCTTCCCTTGTCTAGGTCCCCTTTGATCTAGATCTCTCCCTCTGTCTTGGACCTCCCCTTTGTTAGATCTGGCCGTTAGGACCTCCTCTCTTGAGATCTTAGCCGCTCAGACCTCCCCCTTTGTTGGATCTGGTCGTTAGGACCTTCTCTCTGGAGATCTTAGCCGCTTAGACCTCCCCTTTGTTAGATCTGGCCGTTAGGACCTCCTCTCTGGAGATCTTAGCCGCTCAGACCTCCCCTTTGTTAGATCTGGCCGTTAAGACCTCCTCTCTGGAGATCTTAGCCACTCAGACCTCCCCTTTGTTGGACCTGGCCGTTAGGACCTCCTCCCTGGAGATCTTGACCGCTCAGACCACCCCTTGTTGAGATCTGGCCGTTAGGACCTCCTCTCTGGAGATCTTGACCACTTAGACCTCCCCTTGTTGAGATCTGGCCGTTAGAACCTCCCCTTTTGAGATCTTAACCATCCAGATCCCTCTTCTATTTGATCCAACGATCCAGACCTCCTCTTTGTTTGGATCGGAAGGTCCCGACCTCCTTAGGTCCAAGACCTCCCTTGCGCTTGGACCCACCATTGGCTCCTGCGGTCGTACCGCTTGAGGCTTTGCCTTCATCACCTAAGGACCGTTCGATGCTGTTTGAATGGCCTGATCCTGAGGGCACGTTCGCTGGTCCAAACGTCCCCTTCCCTCCCAGCCGTCCGATCTAAATCAGACGGCCTGGTCTTGTTGACCCGTTCGCTCGGTCCGAACGGCCCCTTTGTTTTGCACCCTCCGATCCTAATCTAATGGCATCAGTTTTCCCCGCGTATCCTTGTCTCTGCGGACCTCCCTTTGATTGAGATCTTGACCGTCAGACCTCCCTTTTGGAGATCTTTTGGTCAGGACCTCCTTTGGTCTTGATCTGACCGTCCAGGATCTCCTCCTTGGACCTCCTCCTTGGATCTCCTCTTTGGACCGTGGACCATGCCCTTTGACCGTCTCAGGCACCTTTTGATCTGCTCCTTGGTAGCCTTAAGTGCATTTGATGTGGGTTGAGTCACATTAAATGTTGTCACCTACCTTTGTACCTTTTTCTACCTTTTGTCACCTCCTTAGCCCTGCTTCAAGCCCTTTTTGTACCTTTGGCGGTGTACCTTTTGTACTAATGCCTTGAACACAAGCGTCCCTTTGGATGGTGCTCCTATTCTCCCTTTTGCTTTAAATAGAGCACCGGGGCACCCATTTCCTCCTTGTTCGTCATTTCTTCTCCCTCTCTCTCGGTTCTAGAGAAGCTCTCCTTGCTCCTCTAGGACCCCTTCGGTTTTGGACCTCCTTTCCCTTGTTGGACCTCCCCTTCTGTGGATCTTTTCTTTCTGTTCTTGCTAGTTCTTTTCGGTTTCCTTTTGGAGCTGCTTTATTTAGTTGTTTCTTTTTGCGCCGTGTAGATTCCGTTGGCCGAGGAGCTCGAACCCAAAGAGCGGTTGCTGAAGTTCAAGAGACTCACCACCAAGGCAAGTCGTTGTCCTTGATCATTTTGAACCTATCTTTACAAAAAAGTACTTTGTTTTACTACAACCTGCATTGGCTATTTGTATAAAATGGTTTGGGCTCTAGTTAAATACCTACTGGTTTTATGCCTCCTTGTCTATTTGGTAATCCACATGTTGACATGTCACCTTTGATAGCCTTAGGATGGTACTGTTAGCTGGCCTCTTATTGCTATTGCCAACATGGGTATCGTTCCTGCTTAGCCTTGCTCTAGTAGACGTTGGTCTCCTCATGAATCATCTTTTATTGCTGAACTTGACTATTTGAATTATGGAACTTTGGTTGGTGCCACTGATAAGCAACTGCGGTTGGAGCCACAGGTTGTGTTATTTGTGGTGCGAGACCACTTTGTTAAAATTTGCAGTGCCAGGACTGGGTGGTCTTGGCCAGGTTGAACCCAAAACTGTTTTATGCTCGGGCAAGTTGGCAAGGTGCGAGTAGTGGGTGCTCCATATGTTGGTGCTATGGAGTCATCTAGGGGCTCCATTTGTTGGTGCTATGGGGTCACCTGGGTGCCCCAGAGTTGTAGAGCTCGGGGTCACATTGGGTTTGTGGAAGCCTTGCCTGAGCAACAATTAAGGACTGAACCTTGGGAGCCATTGATCTGGGCCTTTTCGTGCAACCACATGTCCATTATGGGGTGGACCGGGAGTAATAATTGGTCTTGTTCTGATTCGGTTCCAAGGTAGAGGAGGTGCTTAGTTCACCACGGCTTAAGAGGGGACCACCGGGTGCTATACGCACACTGTGATGGCGAAACCTTAATGTTGGCGACTGAGTCGGAGCAGGACCTTGTAAAAGCCCGGTGGTAGTCTCCACTTGATTCGCATGTCTAAGGTAACGTGTGAAATATCGTTTACTACCTCTTGTGGGTAAAGTTGTACACCTCTGCAGAGTGTAAATCTATTCAATAGCCGTGTCCTCGCTATGGACATGCCCGAGATTTCGAATGAGGGGTAGAATTCTGCTTGTGAAATGGTGTTCCTCCCGGCGCTTTGGTGAGAGGTCATGGCTTTTACCTCAAGAGACCTTGGCCGGCTCCAGAGGGGTCATGGTCTGCTCACAAAGTGGTCCAGGGTGGTCTTGTGGTGCTCTGAGTGGGTGCTCCAGAGAGGTTTGGGTTGGTGCCTTGGGTGTGAGTGGGTGCTCACTGTCCCCTTTGAAAATCAAACGTACTTATGTATTATGTTTCCTAAACTTGAGCTTTGCAATCTATTATATTATTTACTATCAAGCTTAGCTTTCTGCAAACTAACCATACAGCTCTCTTTGTCAAGCCGTGCATAATACTATTTGCATACCTTACCCATGGCTTGTTGAGTACATTCAAAGTACTCATTGGCTTGTGCCCTGTTGTTTTGATCAACAGAGGTTGGAGTTCCAAGTGGTCCAGTGCTCTCAGGAGGGGAGCACCTTTGAAGACCTTGCGCAGTAGGTGGCGTCCTCCACTTGGTAGCCTGTGGGCTGGCCGAATGGACCTTGTGTTTATGTCTTTGCCTCCGCTGTGTTGTTGTTCTCTTTTGTTGTTAGCCTTGAGTGGCACCCCTGTACAAACCTTGCCCATAAGGCCACTTGTTAATATATGTGTTATTTTGGTCTGTTTTATCTTTGAGCTTGTTGTATGGATTTGATTACACTTGTGTTAGATCTGTGCGAGCTAGCCATTCTGTTCCTGGGACTAGCTCGGTGCACAGGGGCAGGACCTCCAGGAGGTCCTACAGGACTTAGCCTGGGAGATCCTGTCGGACCTCCCTGATGATATACCAAGAGGTTCTACCGGCAGGTTGTTGGCCAAGACCTCCTCTCGGATGTACCGAGCGGTACTACCGCTCCTCCGTGCGATAGTACCGCAGCTCAAAAAAAATGGTCCTCCCGGACCTTTGCTGTATATCACAGGGTGGGTCGTCACAGAGTAGACGTAGATCAGTCTGACTGGTGAATATGACAGTGTAGTAGCCGAAAATCCTATCGGAGAAGATGTGGTTGAAGTAGAGGATGCCGTGCAGCGGGTCGAAGCAGTGGTTGCATCTTAAGGTTGATGTCCTCATCACTCGGGGCAAGGTGGTCGTCGGCACTATACACCACGGCGATGGACAGCAAAGGTACCAAACAAAAGAAGGGAGTGAGGGGAACCTTGTGCGCGTGTTGGCAACAGCGAGGCACGATGAGGTTGCCAGTGGCGACATCGGTCGACGGGGGCAATGGAGCTCGGGTGATCCTCCAGCGTTGAGAGTGTGCACACAATGTAGAACGCGAGATGACAAAGTGCTGGTGGTGAAGATGGCTGTGGAGCGTCATTGTCGGCATCGGGAACGGTGGCGGAAAGTTCCTTGGCCAGCGAACTTCAACTCACGATTTCGGCGACGAGAGACGAAGGGAGGCAGTATGGTTTGTGGGGTTGGGATGAGGGGGCAAATGCAGTGCTGATGCTCCCTTTTATAGTGCAAGGGGAGCACTGAAGCGGTGTGAGGTGCGGAATGGCGGTGAGATTTGGGGGTTCCGATGGCAGAAAAAAGGGATAAGCGCTTAAATGGACGCGGTGAGGTGGCAGGATAAGGATGGCAGTGGAATCGCGAAAAAAATGGGTTGTTTTGGCCAGATTTGAAAAGCTCCGTGCAGGCGAAAATGGCGGCGGTGGGCGCTGTTGCGAGGAAGAAGAAAGGGGGAGGAAGAGAGGGGCTCACGAGTGGGCCGAGTGTAAGTGAGAGGGAGAGAGAGAGAGAGAGAGAGAGAGGGAGGCGCTGACAAGAGAGGCCCGCATGGCAGCAAGAGGGACAGAGAGGCGTGGGAATGGGCTGGCGCGGGCTGAAAAGGAAATGAGCCAGAGAGATTCGGCCCAAAAGGTAAAATCCGGATTTTTAAGACTTTAACAATTTCAAAAATTGAGATAAATTAAATAGGCGTTTAGACAATAACAAATAAAGTCCAAAAATTATGGAAAACTTTTCAAAAATTCCCTGAGTTATGTTGGTACTTAAATAAAATATTGCCAACTTAAAATTATTATTTAGCTTTGCAAATAAATTTATTTTTGCTTCAAAATAAATAGGGAAAAACTCTTTAAAATCCAGAAAATTCAAGGAAATTAATTAAGCTTTATTTTTAACCACAAATAAAATTTTGGGATGTTAAAAACCTACCCCCTTAAAGGAAATCTCGACCCCGAGATTTAGACTGGTTAGCAAAAAGGTTAGGGTACTCGACTTTCAATTCTTCTTCTCGCTCCCAGGTGCCTTCCTCTTCGGAGTGATTGCTCCACTGGATTTTGCACGAACAGATAACTTTGCTTCTGATAATGCGTTTTGCGACACACTACTACAAAACAGGGTATAGAAGACGCCTCATCACAGACGGTTCATTTGGAACCGTCTGTGTTATTATTTTCACAGACGGTTCTAAAGAAACCGTGTGTGATACGTACCTATCACAGATGGTCTATCACAGACAGTTTATAACTGCAACTATCTGTGATAAGTCACACACGGTTGTTATTACAAACCATGTGTGATATGCTAGGCTATCACAGACGGTTTATCACTGGAACTGTCTATGATAAGTCACACACGGTTCTTATTACGAACCGTGTGTGATATGCTAGACTATCACAGACGTTTTATCACGGGAACCGTCTGTGATAAGTCACACATGGTTCTTATTACGAACCGTGTGTGATATGCTAGACTATCATAGACGGTTTATAACTAGAACCATCTGCCATAAGTCACACACGGTTCTTATTACGAACCATGTGTGATATGGAACGTATCACAGATGGTTCTATTATGGAATCGTCTGTGATAAGTAATCACAGATGGTTCCGTAATAGAACCGTCTGTGATATGCCTTTATAAGAACCACTAGGGCTCGCCCATTATTCTCCCCTTGCACTTAACCCTTAAGCTCTCGCACGCTCGTTTCACCTCCTCTAGGGCTCGCCCGTTCACCGACCCTTAAGCTCCGACACCGCCGCCTCCGACCTTGACGCTGCCGCCCCCGACATCGACGACGCTGCGCCACCTCAACGCACAGCCTCCTCCCCGTGTCGGCGTCCTCCCTCTGCACCGGCATCCTCCCCCGCGCCAGCCTCATCCCCTGCACCGGCCTCCTCCTTGCACCGTGAGTTCTTGTGCAGCATCCTCTCTGTGAGTATTCCTATATTACGTTTGTGCATCACTTTGGCTATATACTTATATGCTGGATTGGCTTCAAATTCTATATTAGATTGTGCACTGAGAGATAGCAAAGTATTTATGTGGGCTCGGTTGATCAGCTCTGTGATGAATGTCAAATTTGAAATCAATTTGATAATTGGAAACAATCTTGAGCTAAAGCTATTACTTTCTATTGTCAGATTATCCTTGTATGAGCTAGTTGATCTTTGTGAGATACTTACATAGTTATCCCCAATCTGTGGATAAGGCTTATTGCTGAAATGATATTGTGATTATCTTGATATCATTGCTCTGTTTTGTTTTTCATAACAGATTGCCTTCTGTTGTCTCGATGGATAGAAAGAAATGGCGAAAGAGACCGTGAGTGTGCCTTTCTATACAACTGTCTAGTCACTCAATCATTGGATGACTTGGCAGCAAGAGGCCCCAATGGTTCAAAGGACACGGTGGTCAGATTTGTTGCTTGCCAAATCGCCTAAGGGTCATGCGATTTTGACTAGTCGCTCAACCATTGGGCGACTGACCCAAGTTGCTAAACCACCGGGCGACTATTGCGTGTGTAGCTCGACCGTTGGGTGACTTGGGTAAGGCGACTAGTACCAAGTTGCCCAACGTTAGGGCGACATAGGATTATTTCTATAAAATAAAAAAAGGCAGGTATATTATTATATTTTGGAATAAAAAATTGATTATTTTAAAAAATCATTATATCTAGCTAGTTTTATTTGCTAACCCACTAGGGTTTTGAATTTACATACAAAGTTGCAAGAATATTTACCTATAAAGTGGGAGATCGAATCTGCTTCTCCCTCACTCTCTGCTCCGCTATGAACCGACAACACTTCGCTAGGTCACTTTTCCCCTCTCCTCTCCCTTCTCCCCCACTTCTCTTTTTCTCCGAATTAAAATGACTTTTCGGCCGTTTTTTGGCGGTTTATATAAAATGTCTTCTGTCGCTAGTTGGAGTAGCGACGGGAAGACGCGGATTTTCGTCGCTATTTCAACTGGAGATTGGCACACAATTCAAAGCCAGTCGCCAATTGAAATAGCGACGGGGGTTTGAACCGGCGATTGGGCAGTAAATGCCCCCTATCGCTCTTTCAACTAGCGACTGGCACACAATTCAAAGTCAATCGCTAGTTGAAATGGCGATAGGACAAGGCAGTAAATGCCCTCCTGTCGTCATTTGAAATAGCGACAAATGACCGTTTTTTGTAATTTTTTCTAACTATATTGTTTTTTGTAATTATTTATTAAAATAATATTATTTTAAAAAATATGGTGGAACGAGGTGTGTGTGTGAATGGTGAAGGCCTCATTTATACCCCCTCCATCCCATGCATCGGCCGATGAAGGATGATTTTTAAAAAATATTATTATTTTAATAAAAAATTATAAAATTAGATAGTCAATTTTTTATTAAAAAAATGGCCACTTGTCGCCATTTAAAATGTCAATAGGAGCATGTCGTCAGATGAAATGGCGACAAGAAGCCATTTATTGCCTAGTCGCCGGTTTAGCATCCTATCGCCATTTCATTTGGTGATAGGAGGTAAACAGTGCAAGTTGCCAATTTGTCCTGCGAAAGGAACCCACAGGCTCCTCTCGCTAATTCATTGGGCGATAGGGTCTACCCTATAAACCCCCCAAAAATTGGGCCAACACTCATTTCTATCCCGAGAAAAAGAGAAGAGGGAGAGAAGGGAGAGGAGGAGAGGAGCAAAGTGGCTAGCGAAACCCTGACGGTTCGTAGCGGAGGAGAGAGAGAGGGGAGGAGGAGAAGCAGATCCGATCACTCACTTTGTAGGTAAATATTTTTGCAACTTTGTAATTAAATTTGAAACCCTGGTAGGTTAGCAAATAAAACCGGCAACGTAGAATTGGTTTCATTAGATAATTTTAGTTATAGTGTAGTCTATTGTAGTTTAGATAATTTTTACATGGGAAATAATTTTGAAACGCTGAAAATACTTTTGAAACTAGGAAAATAGCAAGGTAGCTCTAAAAATTCTATAAAAATTCTAGAGAAGTTAAATAGGGTGTTTTGATCTTAATTAAAATATTGCCAGCTTCAATTTGGTAGTCTTTTATACACGTTAAATAATTTTGAAACGCAAAAATACCTTTTAAACTAGGAAAATAGCAAGTTAGCTCTAAAAATTCTAGAGTAACTAAATAGGGTGTGTAGAGCCTAATTAAAATATTATCAACATCAATTTGGTTCTCATTTTTTAAAGGTAAAATTTTTGTAAATGCAGGAAATACTTTTAAAACTAAAAAAATAGCAAGATGCCTCTAAAAATTTTATTAAAATTCTAGAGTAGCTAAATAGGGTGTGTAGAGCCTAATTAAAATATTCTTAGCATCAATTTTGTTCTCATTTTTGCATAGTAAATATTTTGTGTATGCTGAGAATACCTTTTAAATTAGAAAAATAGTAAGATAGCCCTAAAAATTCTATAAAAATTCCAGAGTAGGTTCATAGGGTGTGCGGATCTTAATTAAAATATTTATTGCTTCAATTTTGTTATTTATTTTGTACGGTAAATATTTTGTTAATGTCGAGAATACCTTTTAAACAAGGAAAATAGCAAGATGGCTCTAAATATTATATTCAAATTCCAAAGTAGCTACATAGGGTGTGTACAGCCTAATTAAAATATTCTTAGCTTCAATTTTGTTTCTCATTTTAGCACGGTAAATATTTTGTAAATGCCAAGAAACCTTTTAAAAGGGAAAATAGCAAGCTAGCTATAAAAATTCATGACTAGCTACATAGAGTGTGCAGATATCAATTAAAATATTGTTAGCTTCAATTTGGTTCTCATTTTTGCACAGTAAATATTTTATAAATGCCAAGAATACCTTTTATAATACAAAAAATAGCAAGATGACTCTAAAAATTATAGTAAAATTCTAGAGTAGCTAAATAGGGTATTCACAGCTTCAATTTTGCCCTTATTTTTGCATGGTAAATATTTTGTAAATGCCGAGAATACTTTTTAAACAGGAAAAAAAATGCAAACTAGCTGTAAATATTCTATAAAAAAAATTCCAGAGTAGCTACATAGGGTGTGGGGGCCTTAATTAAAATACTGTCAGCTTTAGTTTGATTCAATAATTGAATTATTTAGATATGTCCCATCTTATTACTTTTTTGTTTATATTTCGTAGTGTTTACAATGTATGCACTGAATTTTCAGGTATGGAAGCCCTAGCAGACGCTATGTAGTAGCCGTACGAGCTACTTGACCCGGCCATTAATGCGACTCACCATAGCCGCCTCAGTATCATCCTCCCTAGGAGGGCAAGCGGCCCATTGAGCTTGACACGTTGTAGCTGCAAACTCCCATATGGCATGGAGGGTGGACCCACGTTGGGTTCTGATGTATATGTAGTTCTGACCTTCGTGTATTCAATTTTAGTCTGACTTGTGTGGGTGTACTCACGTATGTTCATAATCCTTTCGACGTAGGTTGAGAACGGAAGACCTCATTCGAGGCGGTTTTCGTATGACTGGTGCCTCCTAACGGTGCTGGTTGAAAGTTGGAGGCCGGAGACGCACACATTCAACCTTCCGTGCGGGGAGATGGCGCCAACACTTCAGAACGTGGGCATCCTAACCGTGTTGCCCTATGTGGGCTTCCCCTAGCAGCGTACGACGTTCCGGACACGTGGCGCATGGAGATCCTCTCGATGTTCCAAGGGGTGCTGCTGGCCAACACCGGCTATAGGGAGTTTAGCAGTACGCACGGGGCGACACTGAAGTGGATCAACCAGTTCGATGTAAGTATTTATATATCTTGTGTTTCTGCTTCAATTGCTTTGTTCAACTTTATGATGTGTCACTGTCTTCTTGCAGCCAGTTGCCCTGGGACCGGACACACCCGAGTACACAATGAGGAGGTACTTCGAGGTCTACTTGTTGTGGTTGTTTGGGTGGGTCATGTTCCTAGGGTCCCATGGCGACAGCGTGAACAAACACATGATCCGCTACACACAGGAGCTGGCGAACCTGGAGGTAGAGGCGATCCTGCTATACGCCTAGGGTCTGATGGTGCTGTGTGCTATGTACCACGCCCTATGCAGCATGTGCGACTGGGTTTGAGACAGCTCCACCCTCTTCGGATGCCCACTGCTTCTTCAATTGTGGTCCTTCAAGCGTTTCCAGATCGAACGACCACAGCTGTGTTGGAAATATGCCCTAGAGGCAATCATAGAGATGATTATATTCCGTTATGTTCATAACATTGGATAATATGTTATCTTGTTACTAGAATAATATTGTTAATATTTATTATCAAGTAAGTGACTTGATTGTGAAACTCTATATTTCTGTGATAATTATTCTTAAACGCTCCCTAGTCAGAAACATATGAGAACACATATGAATAGACTAGCATATGTATTGGTTGATGACTATGTTTCACAGGTCATAGATATGGAGATATCAAACCAATAATATGGACACATGTTCGAGAACATGGTGTTGGTTTGACCCACCTTGAAACACTGTTGAGATTGTTATGATTTCATGTGTCATCAATTGGTCTCAAGCAATGATGATGTATAATGCTTAGACCTGAGATCAACCTAGTTTCCTACATGTGTAATAGCACTCTTAGGGGTTGCCAAACGCTACTCGTAACTGGGTAGTTATAAAGGTAGCTTTTGGGTATTTTATGAAACATGCGGAGGGATGTGACCGATCGGATATGGGATTTGCCCCTCCTAACATAATAGGAGAGATGTCTCTGGACCCCTCATTGTGGTCGGATAAAGAAAGTGCATGGCCATATCACTAGTGGTCGAAGTGTCGATCACAAGAAGTTATTCGACACTTGATTGAGAAAGTATTGAACAGTCCATGTATGACAAATTATCTCACCTGGAGTTCAACCAGATATCATGAGGCAAAGGGAGAATAGACAAGCAGGTCATTCGGTTCGACCAGATACAAGCTGATCGTATAGAGATATAGAATGGTCATAGACTAGTCGAACATAGTCTCGCACTGGTCGTAAACTGGTCGTATGGAGATACGAGCTGGTCGTAGATTGGTCGAAGCTGGTCAAAAACTGGTCGTATGGAGATACGAGCTGGTCATAGACTGGTCGAAGCTGGTCATAGGCTGGTCGAACATAATCACCAACTAATCGTAAGGAGTTACAAACTAGTCGTAATTGAATACTAACTGGTCGTAAGGAGTTACGAACTGGTCATATCTAAGTATGTATTGGCTGTGACTGAGTACAAGCTGGTCGTAAGTGATAAGGACCTGGTCTTATATCATATTGCACTAAGGTTTGTTAGATATATTCTATGTGTATTCAGGAATCGTTATGTGCTGCTAGGTACCGCTAATGACTCGTGGTCAGAAAAGAGTTTCCGAGTCACAATCGATTACACATGAACCTGTAGGGTCACACACTTAAAGGGCTAGGATTTGATTTGGATGGTGATCCGAATTCTTGTAGACCGCGAATTACTAATGGGCCTCAAGTTCGAGACTCGTCATGGATGCCTATATATAGATGGGCCGTGGCATGGGGTATGTGGATCCTTCAGAAGAATTCCCGAAACCCTAATAGCCATGTCGTCCTCATCCTATACCACGCCGCTGGCGCTAGCACTCTAGTGCGTGGTGTCCCTGCCTTGTACGTGTGGATACCTTGGAGGTGTTGTTACGAAGCATCAACACTAGGACGATCTGTAACTCGTGACGATCACAGGAGCAGGAGGAGAAGACGTGCGGCGAGTACGACTACGACTGCATCAACTCGCTACATCGACTCTACTTCCACTATGAGTCGGTGTGTCTAGTGGTAATCCTGT
Organism: Phyllostachys edulis; assembly: GCA_036346405.1. NCBI lineage: Eukaryota > Viridiplantae > Streptophyta > Magnoliopsida > Poales > Poaceae > Phyllostachys > Phyllostachys edulis. The sequence continues at coordinate 10,943,921 of CM070557.1, forward strand.
GATCTATTACTAGCGGAGGTTCCTTGGTTGCGCGGTAAAATTTTTGTTTTATGCAATCGTAGCCTCCCCGTAACCCAACAGTGGTATCAGAGCCATCCCGTCTAGTTTTAGATTCGGATTACATGCATATTGTGATATGTGGCAGTCATAGATGTGATCTATTTCTGTCTTTTGTTGGTCGTAGATTGTTTTTGGCAATGGTCAATATGATCGTCTATACGCGGTGGCCTCAAGATGGGTTCATGATCGTTATTCCGTGATTGTGTTTTTAGGGTCGTATCACGACTTGCCTCTACCGGTCGGTTTCCGCCATCGGGGCAGACGGCGGTCGTAAATCCATGGAGCACGCGAAGATCAATCTGGTTGATCGAATCGGAGTTGCGATCAAAAAGGGTTAATGTGATTAATCCAATGCGATTTACATGGACAGAACAGTAGATTAGATCTACGTAGTCCAAAAAATTTTTGCATTGGTTTAACTTGATAAGGTTATCATAATGGTTATGGACCTTGGGGCATAGGGTTGGGTACCCGAGCATAGAGATGCTGCCCAACAACAAGAGTCATATAGAGATATGATTAGCAAAGGGTTGCTTATCAATTTCACTAATCTTCTAGCAGTGATGCCAAAACTCACTAGTAAATTAACTGATTGAGGATCTTGAATCACTAAATGTCATAAGAGGGATATGGTTTTTAGTGGGAGTATCTTTATTAAATTGTTTAATAGAAATTACTTTTCTTGAACATATGTCTTAGTTTTGCATATTTTATGTTGTAGATCATGGCACCATCTACTGTACCTACATCCAGTTTTGCTTTACGTTCGATACTTGATAAGGAAAAACTGAATGAAACAAATTTTGTGGATTGGTCCCATAACCTAAGAATTGTTCTTAGGCAAGATAAAAATGAACAAGTTCTAGAGGAACCAATTACAGATATGCATGCTGAAAATGCTGCTGCTACTCTTAAAACCGCCTATAAAACAACATGTGATGAGTCCCTTGATGTTAGTTGTCTCATACTTGCCGCCATGAACTCAGACCTTCAGAGGCAAGTTGAGAACATAGAGGCCTACGATATGATCATGGTGCTCAAAGGCATGTTTGAGACACAAGCAAGAACTGAGAGATATGAGATCTCAAAGAAGTTGTTTGGCAGTAAGCTAGCTGAGGGTAGTCTGGTGAGCCCACATGTGATCAAAATGGTTAGTTACGCAAAGAGCTTGAAAAAACTTAGTTTTTCACTTAGTCAAGAGTGGGCTACAGATTTCATTCTTGCTTCACTTCTCGCAGGCTATGGGAAGTTTATTCTAAACTTCCATATGAATGGATTAGGTAAGAATCTCACCGAGCTGCATATGATGCACAAGACTGGAGAGGACAGCATTAAGAAAAGCAACAATCATGTGATGATGATGCAAAAGAGTACAAGCTTCAAGAAGAAGGCTAAGGCTAGGGTCAAAGGAAAGGGCAAGGCTAAAGTTTCGGATGGAATCCAAACTAATAAGCCTAAGCCCAAGACTAAGTCCAGCCCAACTCAAGAGAATGAATGCTTTTACTGCAAAGAGCCAGGCCATTGGAAGAGGAACTGCAAGAAATACCTAGCTGATCTGAAAAAGAATGGTGGGGCTAAACCTTCCACTTCAGGTATTAATGTTATAGATGTTTTTCTTACTGATTCTTCTGTTAACTCTTGGGTATTTGATACCGGATCGGTTGCTCATATTTGCAATTCGATGCAGAGTCTAACAAGGAGTAGGAGAATTACAAGAGGTGGGATGGATCTTCGCGTCGGGAATAAAACAAGGGTTGCTGCATTAGCCGTCGGGACTTTGCCATTACTTATTGCCCTCAAGATTTATTATAGAATTAAATAATAATTATTACGTTCCAACCATAAGTAGAAACATCATCTCTGCCTCATGTTTGATGGCAGAGGGTTATAAATTCATTATTGAGGACAATGGTTGTTCCATATTTTTGAATGAAATATTTTATGGTTATGCTCCTGTTATGAATGGGTTGTTTAATTTAAATCTTGATGATGCACACATCTATAATATTAATGCAAAGAGGCTTCGGTCTAATGATATAAATTCCACTTTTATTTGGCATTGTCGTTTGGGTCACATAAGTGAGAAACGTATGAAGAAGCTCCATGATGATCGAATTGTAAACTCATTTGATTTGGAATCATTTGAAATGTGTGAATCTTGTTTGCTTGGAAAGATGACCAAAGCACCTTTCACTGGTTGGAATGGGAGGGCGTCCAATTTGCTGGCACTCATACATACTGATGTATGTGGACCAATGAGCACAACAGCTAGAGGTGGTTTTTAGTACTTCATTACTTTCACCGATGACTATAGTAGATATGGATATATCTATCTAATGAGGCACAAGTTGGAATCCTTTGAAAAGTTAAGGAGTTCCAGAGTAAAGTACAGAATCAACTTGGCAAGACAATCAAATCATTACGATCTAATCGTGGAGATGAATTTTTAAGCCATGAATTTGGTGATCATTTGAAATAATATGGAATTGTTCCACAGCTTACACCACCGGGCACTCCACAATGGAATGGGGTGTCCAAGCGGTGTAATCGGACCTTGTTGGACATGGTTTGATCGACGATGAGCCAATCGTATCTGCCATTGTATTTTTGGGGTTACGCTCTGGAAACTGCTGCTTTCACTTTAAATAAGCTACCATCTAAATCAGTAGATAAGACACTATATGAGATGTGGACTAGGAAGAGTTATAGTTTGTCTTTTCTAAGGATTTGGGGATGTGATGTTTATGTTAAATGTTTGATGTCTGATGAACTCACACCCAAGCCTGATAAATGCTTCTTTATAAGATATTCTAGGGAAACCAAAGGATATTACTTCTACAACCGAGAAGAGGGCAAAGTTTTTGTTGCCCGAAATGGTATCTTTTTTGAGAAAGAGTTTCTTTCAAAAGGAGCCAGTGGGAAAAAGGTGCAACTCAAAAAAATTCGGGAAACGTCTGAAAGTGTTTCAACTCCTACTAAACCTCTACAGGATGAACAAAATATTGTTGAACCTGTAGATGATGCATCAGCCCCACGTAGATCTAAAAGGACATGTCAATTGCGTATAAGGTATGTGCATGATGTATTATTATTGAATAATGATGAGCCTAAGACTTATGAGGAAGCAATGATGGACCCAGACTCTGAGAAATAGTTTGGAGCCATGAAATCCGAGATAGACTCCATGAGAGACAACCAGGTTTGGAACCTAGTCAATCCACTTGATGGTGTTAAAACCATTGAGTGCAAATGGATCTATAAGAAAAAGATTGATATGGATGGAAATGTTCACATTCATAAAGCTTGACTAGTCGCAAAAGGGTTTTGATAAGTTCAAGGAGTTGATTACGATGAGACTTTCTCATTGGTAGCGATGCTTAAATCTGTATGGATCATTCTAGCTATTGCTGCATATTTCGACTATGAGATATGGCAAATGGATGTCAAAACGACTTTCCTTAATGGAAACCTAGATGAGGATGTGTACATGACACAACCTGAAGGCTTTGTTGATCCAAAGAATGCTAGTAAAGTATGCAAACTTCAGAAGTCCATTTATGGGTTGAAGCAAGCATCTCGGAGTTGGAATTTACGTTTTGATGAGGAAATCAAAAGGTTTGGTTTCGTCAAGAACAAATAAGAACCTTGTGTTTACATGAAGATTAGTGGGAGCTGGAATCCGTTAAGGTATCATTGAAAAATAGTTTTTCTATGAAGGACTTAGGAGAGGCAGCCTATATCTTAGGGATAAAGATCTATAGAGATAGATCAAGAAGACGAATTGGATTAAGCCAAAGTACTTATATTAACAAGGTGTTGATTCGGTTCAACATGCAGGATGCCAAGAAAAGGTTCTTGCCTATGTCACATGGTATAAATCTTAGCAAGAGTCAGTGTCCTTCGATAACTAATGAGCGAGACTGTATGAATGGTATTCCATATGCTTCACCTATTGGATCTATCATGTATGCCATGATATGTACTCGACCAGATGTATCATATGCTCTAAGTGTTACAAGTAGATACCAAGCTGATCTTAGTGAAGGTCACTGGACAGCTGTGAAAAATATTCTTAAGTACTTGAGAAGGACTAAGGATGTGTTCCTAGTTTATAGCGGTGATGAAGAGCTCGCTGTAAATGGTTACACCGATACAAGCTTCCAAACCGACAAAGATGATTATCGTTCGCAATCTGGTTTTGTATTCATTTTGAATGGAGGAACAATGAGCTAGAAAAGTTCCAAGCAAGAGACGGTTGCTGATTCTACGACGGAGGCCGAGATGTGTCTGGACCCCTCATTGTGGTCGGATAAAGAAAGTGTGGATATCATGGGGATATGTGCATGATCTTAGGATGATGATACAATTGGCAATGGCTTTTGTGGTTTATCAAATCATGCGTTTTCGGCTAAGTTTCAAAGGCTGTTAGGTCACTGGCGGTCTAACCGGCCACTTTGGCAGTCAAACCGGCCTTGCCTCGGTTGTATTTCAGGTTTGGTGGCTGACGGTCTGATCGGCCTTGGTGGCGGTCGACCAAGCTAGTGTGTGATCTGACAACCATCTTCGAGAGGTCGACCGCCACTTTAAGATCTTTGGATTTTGGAGCTGAGTCAAAAATAAAAGGTGTAGGTAAGTGAGAGGGTTCTTCTACACTTGGTCTTATAATTTTTTGAGCTTCCAGTCAAAAGTTCCATTCGATTTAAAATTCCAGAGAGCTCTCGGGTTTCCAACAGGAAAATTTGGCTAAGTCCCAAGTGGGCGGTCGGACCGGCCTTTTGTTGGCGGTCAGACCGGCCAGTGGGCGGTCAGACCGGCCAAGGATGGCGGTTTGACCATTTTGACTTGTTTTGCTCGTCAGTGTAGCGCGATGTGTGTTCGTTAGGTTAAGTTCATGAAGTTCAGTGCATATGTGTTGCATGATGCATATTTTCACTAACGTGGGTCAAGTTGTGAAGAACTTGTTCCCGGATTCGATTTCTTTGTCTATTGGTGTGCAGGACGCTTGGAGGTCAACGGCGAGGAGGATCGGGACTAAGCTTGGAGAGCTGAGGTCTAGAATGATCAAGGATGCCGGGTGAGGTCAAAGGACTCAAGCATGGCGCAGAATGGACAAGGGTGATCGAATGGGCGATTGATCTGACGGATTGGATCAAGCGGCGAAGTCGATGGAAGTGCCATGGTGGCCGGCGAGCCGGACGGAGAGACTTTCCGACACGATGAGAGCCGTTGATCAACCTACACGGCGGCGGTAGTGCTTTACTAAGATTGGACTTGGTCTTGGAGAAAGATCAAGAAGGGTATTTTGGTAATTTCACCAAACCGCCTTTGTGACCTTGGACTAAACATGGCGCAAGGCGGGCGTGGAAAAGCGGTTTAGGTCAAGAGAAGATGAAGACAACGCTTTAAGATACGTGTGTGTGTCCTGTTTGTGTTGGGCCCTAACGGGAGCCCATTAGGGTTAACTCTTCTAGAAGCTAAGCCTCACTATAAATAGGAGGGGGTGCTGTCAAATAGCCCCCAAGCACTTCATTTTGTAAACCCTAGTTTGGTGTTAGGGTTTAGAAGGGAAAAGAGAGGCTTAGGGTTCTAGAGAGATGAGTTGAGTGTGTGCTCATGGATTGAGCTCTTGTCCTCCTTGAGGGAGCGGCTGTAAACCAGCAACAACCACGAATCAATCTATGCAAGATTGCACAAAGATGAGTTCCTATTTGTTCTTGTTCTCTATTTCTTGATTTTGGGGCTTTCCTTGATTCGATGGGTTTCTAGTGGTCTCTTGCCCCCATCTACCTTGCTGTGACTTATGGGAATACATCTAGGATCATCTTGATCATCAATCTCTCACGAGCAAGCTTTGGATCAAGTTTTTTGTTTTTGCTCGGTTTTGAACCCTCCTTCGATAAAATGGAAAAAGGTTGAAACTTTGATGTGGATCTACTCAATGCTGCTTGGAATAGGTTCCTACTATCCTTAGGAATGTGTGTTCCAAATTTGGTCAAGTTTGGCCGTGTAGATCAAAAGTTAGACCGATTTTCGTTTTGATTTTTGAGCTGTAAGCACTGTTTCTCGTCAGGTCCGGTCAGACCGCTCCTTTGCCGCCGCCGATCAAGACCTTTGCCCCGACCGCTCAATGAACATCGGTCTGACCGCCTAAAGAAGCTTGAGCCTATTTTTGTTCTTTACTTTGGGGATTTTGGTTTGGATTCAACACAAGTCTTCTGCTATTCTTGTGTGTTGATCTTCATAACTCTAATAGCTATTGAAGTAAACCTGGTGTTGAATCTGAACAAGGTGAAAAATTAGGCGAGCTCCTATTCACCCCCCCTCTAGTCGCCTTTTCGGTCCTACAGAAAGTGCATGGCCATACCACTAGTGGTCGAAGTGTCGATCACAAGAATTTATTCTACACTTGATCGAGAAAGTATTGAACAGTCCATGGATGATAAATTATCTCACATGAAGCTCAACCAAATATTGTGAGGCAAAGGGAGAATACAGAAGCATGTTGTTTGGTTCGACCAGATACAAGCTGGTCGTATAGAGATATAGACTGGTCAAACATAGTCTCACACTGGTCGTAAACTGGTCGTATGGAGATACGAGCTGGTCATAGACTGGTTGAAGCTGGTCAAAAACTGGCCGTACGGAGATACGAGCTGGTCGTAGACTGGTCGAACATAATCACCGACTGGTCGTAAAGAGTTACAAACTGGTCATAATTGAATACTAACTGGTCGTAAGGAGTTACGAACTAGTCGTATCTAAGTATGGACTATCGTGACTGAGTACAAGCTGGTCGTAAGTGATAAGGACCAGGTCTTAGATCATATTGCATTAAGGTTCGTCCAATATATTCTATGTGTATCCGGGAATCGTTATGTGCTGCTAGGTACCGCTAACGACTCGTGGTCGGAAATGAGTTTCCAAGTCACAACCGATTACACATGAACCTATAGGGTCAGACATTTAAAGGGCTAGGATTTGATTTAGATGGTGATCCGAATTCTTGTAGTCCACGAGTTCCTAATGGGCCTCAAGTTCGAGACCCGTCATGGATGCCTATATATAGGGGGGCGGTGGCATGGGGTATGTGGATCCTTCATGTGAGACCCCGGGGTATTTAACTTGTAATGCTTAGTTATCATTAACCCTAGCATCACAAACAAAATATCTCGTGCCTCGGGAAAATATGTACATCCCAGAAGTGCTGTACATACACCCTTTTACAAAGTTATGCATCAATTCCATACAAACATAGAACTAAGCACGAACTAGATTAAACAAAAGACATACATAATAGAGATATTACAAAAGAGGCCGACCGGCCAAATAACAACTAAACAGCTAAATAGATAAATAAATAGCGGAAGCAAAAGCCATAAGATGGCAATAACAAAAGAGCCAATTAATGTGCCTTAACCCACAAGGCAACCAACCGGACCACCAACCTAGTCGTCGAACCGCAGCACATCTCACAAAAGTGCATCCCTTGGGGATCCACTTCTTCCTCTGCAACAATTACAGTTAAGCAAAGCAAATGAGTACAAAAATATACTCGTAAGACTGACGTGTAAGGGTAACAGACCTATACATATGCTACATGCAAGCTTTATTTAAGTGGATGAGGCTTTGGACTCATTTTAGCATAAAGCAAGTTTTCATTTGCAATAATTAAATAGATTCAAAGCAGTTTTGCAATTCATTTTTAATTTGCAATTAACAGTGAGACAACAACATAATAACAATAGATAGATGACAACAATAATCCTGGAAGTGACTAACCCAATAGTCACCACAACAATAGTATGAGCATCCACTCATACCCAACCCATCAAGTTTTAATTAAATGCTTAGTCTAGTTCTTGCACGACCTTACCAAGCATGTCCATAACTTAGGACGAGGCTATTCGAATAGTTTTAACCCTGCAGGGGTGTACCAATGTACCCACACGTCAGACCGCCTTTTCGCCAAGCTATTTAGCACACTTCCTTTGGTATGCTTAAGACGCAGCTAAGTCCTACGAGACATTTCCAATGGATGATGCTAATTAAGAGCTGCAACCCACGGGGATAAGGACACATTAACCAGCCTATGGCCGATCTGTTAATGCTCCCCTCCCAACACCACCCATAACACACACATTTTTAACACACCCACCGACCAGCTCATAATTAACACCTCCCAAAGTACTTAGTCAAGAGAGGTCCCATATCCCCCTCGTGTGGTTAGCACGCAAAAGCGCTTGGCTTAGTGACACAAGTAACTCGGTCCTTCGGGACTTAGGCACCATTCCGTTCACACCCAACAAATCACACCAACATCCATTATGCTCAAGTCAATAACAATTTTGTTTTCATTTTTGTTTATTTACAAAGTAACAAAGCACAAGATGGACATAATGGAATAATAATTTTTGTGTGATCAAGGTCATCGACATAATATCGACAACCGCCCATTTCTACCGTTATCTAAGCATTTCTAAGCATGACACCGAAAGACAATAGAAAAGCATAATTAAATCATCGGCTCTAATTACGCCAATATATTATTAACCTATAGTTTGTGGCGGGGATAACAATTTAAGGGCAACCATGCAATAGGAATAGCTACCTCTAAACGATAAATTACTTTGACACAAAAGCATGCATACATACAAGTTAAACAAAGTATTAGACTTTGAAAGTAATGGGATTAACGGGATATGATCAAACTGCTTGCCTTTGCCTTGCTAGAGATGCTCAATATGCTGCAGAGGATCACTCTCGCGATCAACGTCATCTAACGATAAAAACTGCCAAAGCGAATAAACAGCGAATAAACACCAGAATACCAAAAAGTCTCCAAAAATTAAGAAATTAATACAAAAGAAAGATAATGATTTCAGATTAATTTAGAGACATATACTAATGGATTTGGAGTATGAAACGAAATGATTAAGAATTTTTTTTGAAAAAGGGACGAAGGCATAAGGTCTAAAGTTGATTAATTTACCAATAAGTCAATTCTTGACTTTTGATAAATTTTACTCTTTTGGATTGAATTACCAAGAGCTAGTTGCTAAGAAATTGTACTTACTAGTTAAGTGATTTAATCATGCTTCTACTAACCAACTTAATGGAATGAGCCCTACCGCCAAACTCAACATCTTCACTCCTCTACTCAACTATCTAGCCAAAACAAAATTCTAAGCTAGAAAGCTACTAACAACTAAATGGCCAATTAACTATGGTAAAGGCAGACTTTTAACTACATGAATTGGTCAAGTTATTAGTCTTTTAACAATTCTGAAATTTGTCGACATCGCTCACAAATCCTACATCTGCACAACCATCTAAACTAAATCGCTCTCATGGACAAGTGCTCAAGGCTAAAAGAGCGAAGCATTACTAACTACTTTGCTTAGGAAGCAAGATAGCGGATCAAGTTTGAAATATCATTTAACTTATCAATAGTTGACATACATCCTCTAATCACTGACATGTTTCAAATAAACACTAAAGGTCATTAGTCTCTAACTAGAAAATGGATCCTCTCATTTAGTCTTACCTTTGCAACAATTATTCTATACTAATCTCACTAACCAATGCCATTAGCCTTCACTTACGCTAAAACAAGCCAAATGACATGCTAATCAGAAGCTCCCAAAACCATACACACAGAGAAAAGCAACAAGTGTACGAAAGAAAAGCTGGAGCTAACAACGGATGAATGGCCATGAATCGAAACAACAAGGCGAATGGCTCGAAAGGCAGCCGGGCATGGCGTCGTCGCCCAAGAAGGAAGGGTCGACGACGGCCACTTTCACACCCACAATGAGTGAGTGAGGCCTACCAGAGAGAAACACAAGATACACTTTGAGGCATTTTTACAAACACATAGAGTGCAGGAGGAAGAAACCAAGGGGCTCGGGCATGTGATCGATGGAGGTGCTGCAGCCTCTACGGCACAGAGAAGACCGGAGGCGACGCAGACACGGCGCGGCTGGTGGCGACGATGAGCGTCCGGGCGCGGAAGACCGAAGTTATCGCAGATCCGCGCGAATCGAGCCGAGGTAGACGGATCCGGCGAGATCGGGCGGATCTGGGGTGACGAAAGCGGCGGCGGCGGCGAGCAATGCCGGGCAGATCTGGGTGCACGGGTCGGGAGGCGCGGGACGAGCCGGTGGATCCGGATCTGTGGCCGGTTGAGGACGGCGGCCGACGCGAGCCGGGCCGTGGAGGAGGAGCCGGTGGCGGCACGGCTCTGCATCAGGAGCTAGGAGGCAGGCGTGGAGATGAGGACGGCGAACCGGCCGGGAGGAGGCGGATCCGGCATGGCCGAGAGGAGGAGACGGCAATGGCGAAAGGCGGTGGTGGAGGCAACAAGATCTTGAGGAGGAGGCGGCACAAGGCAAAAAGGCGACGACAACAAGGCCAGGGAAGGGCCATGGGGGAAAGGGGAGCTAAAGGAGCCGGGCCAAGGATCCAGGAGGCAAGAAAGCCGAGGTGGCGGCAGAGGAGGGCCAAGCCTGAGGCGGCGGCCGGCGGGGTTGAAGCGGAGGGAGGAGCCGGGGGCGGCGACACCATGGCCGGACCAAGGGGAGGCGACGCCATGGAGGAGGCCGGTGGGAGCAAGCTCCATGGTGGAGCTTTGGGGAGGGAGGAGGAGGAAGAGTTGGGGAAAGGGAGAACTGGCATGGGGGAAAAGCTGCTGTGTAGTATAGAGAATGAAATGGAGGCTCAAAATGGTGAGGTGGTTGGGACAGTGGCGAGGAAACCAGGGGCGTGCAGTGAATACCGTGGGCGGAGGAACAGTAAACGAGTTAGAAGGATTTTTGTAAATTGGTAGAGGTGTTTAGGTACTGATTAGATAGAGCAAAATAGCTCCCCAAAAAAATGAAATTTTTAGGGAAGGCTGAAATATAAAGAATACTATTTTGTAAATTTTCTAGGGTTTTACTTAAAGTAAATTTTCCCCCAACATTATTTTAAGTGCATGTTCTTGGTGTTTACTTTCGATTTTCTTGGATTGACTGGTTACTTAAAATAGTAATTAAAATCTAAAAATTGTGAAATTTTGAAGGCGAGTTGATAAAGTGTTCCAGAACCTAGGAAAAAATATTTCCAGGCACTGTTCAAGTTTTGTTTGTATTTTAAATTCCAACTCAAATTCGAACATGCAAATCAAATGAGAACCAAATGTCCTCCAAGAATTCCAGCAAAATTTAAACATGTATAACAGAGCACATAAATCCAAATACATTATTCCCAGCTATGGGTATACCATATTTTCAAAATAGAAATCAGTTTGTATGTCTAAGCTATAGAAAATATATTTTCCAGTTGAAAATGGAGAAGAAGTCTTGGGTTACTAGGTTTCAGATCTAGTCTTCAAAATCAAAGGACTTTCAACATAGGGTTTTATACCCTACTCTGAACTAAATTTTCAAACTCTTGACAAATTTTTATTTTGTTTGAAAATTTTTATTTCTAGGTTTTGAAAATCCAGGTTGTAACCTATTTGCTTGGCAGCAAAAAGTTTTAAAAGGTCCAAAACTTCATAAATGCACATTAGATGCTTAACTAATCCAACTTAAGGATTTTGGGCTGTTACACTTCAGAAGAATTCCCGAAACCCTAATAGCCACGTCATCCTCATCCTATACCACACCGCCGGCGCTAGCACTCCAGTGCGTGGTGTCCCTACTCCGTACGTGTGGATACCTTGGAGGTGTTGTTGTGAAGCATCAACACTATGACGATCTGCAACTCGTGACGATCACAAGAGCAGGAGGAGAAGACGTGCAGCGAGTACGACTATGACTGCAACAACTCGCTATATCGACTTTACTTCTGCTACGAGTCGGCACGTCTAGTGGTAATCCCGTGATCTATTACTAGCGGAGGTTCCTTGGTTGCGCGATAAAATTTTTGTTTTGTGCTATCGTAGCCTCCACGTAACCCAACAAGCTGGACTTGGGAGCCTACACCGACGCCATGTATGTCGTTCATGACACCGTAGACCGGCCGACCATGGGAACGGTGTGGTGTCACCGATGGGTAAGTTTTTTTGAACCTTTAGTCTTTTTCATAATGTAATTTAATTGCATGTGCTAAGTTTTTGTTGTTATATTCCATAGGTTACCTTCACTTCGATCATTACGCACACGTCCCACCCGGACTATGTTGTGATGTTCGATTAGTTGATGGATGACTGCGTCATCTCAACATCGTACACTCCCGAGAGGATAATCGCGCGTGCATGTAACATCCCAAAGTTCTATTAACAAAAATAAAATTAATAAAGTCATTATTTTATTAAATTTTCTGAGTTCTAAAAGTGTTTTCTTGCTTTTCTTCAATTTCCTATATTTGAAAATTCAAAAAATATTGAGTTTATGGGTTTTTCTGGATTTAAAGCTAAAAAGAAAATTTTAATTAATTTCTTGAATTGTCTAGAATTTAATAATTTTTTCTTATTTTCCGAGAAAATAAAATTAATTTATGTGCAAAAATAAAAGCCAACTTTAAGTTAGAAATAGTTTTGTTAAGTTTGAAATAATTCAAGGAATTTCTTAGCTCTATTTGCTATTTTCAAAAACCTTAAAAATAAAAAGAAATCATTTGTATTTTATTGAATTAATTTAAAGCTTAAATTGAAATTTTAGAATTTAAAACATTTTAAATGATTAAAATAAACTTCCATTAAATTCAAAATTTATTTATTCAAATTCTTGAGTTCCAAGGACTTTTGTGGAATTTTCTTTAATTTCTTAAATTTTTTTCGGATTTTATTTTATTTTTCTCGTTTTTCTTTCTTTCTTTTCTCTTTTCTCTTTCTTCTTTCGTTTTCCTTCTCTGCTTTGTTCTTCTTCCTACTTCAGCCGATGGCGCTGCATTGCCAACCACTGCCACCGACCGCCGACCATCCCACCACCCTTGCCCTGCTCCACCGCGCCGCCCCTGCCCTACTCCACCGCGCCACCCCTGCCCTACTCCAGCGCACTCAAAGCTCTATTTTCACTTCCGTCGGAAGCACCATGATCCCACCTTCATAACCCACATTCTCTCGCCATCAATTGCTCGCCATCAACATCCCTTGTAATCAATTTTACCATTTCCCTGACACACTTCAATGACAATCGAAATTGTCCACATTTCCCGCGGGTAGTCCCCGTCGATTCGACTACCTCCTCGGCCCTATAAAAGGAGCACCGTGTGTTCCTGGTTTTCCTCATCGATTTGCCCCAAACCTCAGCATCTAAGTCCCCTCCGTTTGGCCGGAACGTGCGATGCCATCCTTCTTCTTCCCCAAGTTTGGCCAAGACGTCATCGCGTTGATCTTCTTCTCTGGTGATCCTCCGATGAAATTGATTGCCGCCCATGCGCCTCCCCAGCCGTGTGCCGCCGCCGGCCACCTCCTACGGCCTCCTCTCGAGGACAGAGACCCATTTTGGCCTAGTCGAGCCTCCCACGCCGCCCCTTACCCGTGCGGCTGGAGCTCCTCTGTTTCTTCTTCATTCCCCTCCTTGTTTCACTTCCAAGAGGGACCCCAAAGTCAGCCAAACCATTTTATCCTGAAAAAGAATATACCAGGAATATTCCCTCTTTTGCAGAATTTTCCATTACTTCATGTGAAAACCAAACTTCCGGATGTTCGTCCTCCTTTATACGAACTCCGATTTTGTCAATTCTTGTTTCTAAATTCATATCAATTCAATATCTATCTCCTAGAACCTAAATTATTTAATTTGGATTTAATTTAGATTTAATTTGGATTTTGTTTGAATTTGGCTTATTTTCGCATATAGATTTCAACAACTTTGGATAGTTAGATTTCGACACCGTTTTAGAACAACAATTAATTGAGAAAGGCAAGTTACACTTTTGATCATGTTTGATCCCATTATTTTAAATTATTTATTTTCTTCTTTAAATTATTATTGCATGCTTACTTTTATTCAAAGTAATTTAAATTCCTCTCTTTAAATTGTAGCTAAATCCCAACACTTGTATAGCCAATTTTTTTCATGATAGGTGGTATGGAGAATCATTCCAGGTGTGATATATTTTGGAGTTGGAAATTGAAAAGATTGGATAATACTTTCGTGAATTGAAGGAAATAGAGGTATATTTGTGGATACCCATTGATTGTGAAGAATTATAGGAATACATTATTGTTGGATATTGGATTATAGGAATATATTATTATTGTTAGATATTGGATTATAGGAATACATTATTGTTGGATATTGGATTATAGGAATAAATTATTCTGGATATTGGATTATAGGAATGCATTATTATTGGATATTGGATTATAGGAATACATTATTGCTGGATATTGGATTATAGGAATACATTATTACTGGATATTGGATTATAGGAATACATTATTGCTGGATATTGAATTATAGAAATATGTTATTGTTGGATATTGGATTATAGGAAAATGTTATTATTGGATATTGGATTATCGGAATACGTTATTGTTGGATATTGGATTATAGGATTACATTACTTTTGAATTAAATAAAAAATGGCATTTTGGTAGAATTAAATTGTTTTTAGTGATTGTTGGAGAACTAGTATGGATCTGCAATCGAAAGGACAAATTAGATTTAGACCAAATCACAGTTGAGTTAATTGGATTATTAGTAATTGTTGGAGAATTAGTATTGAGAAATTGATTCGGTAAAGGTGGTGATTTAAGTACGAAAAGGTTGGATTTTTATAACAATTCATGATGTTAGTTTTGGTGGATTGGTTGAACCATGAAGTATGTGTAAACTTTGTGAAATTAATTGTATAATTATGATGTGTAAACTTTGTGAAATTAATTGTATAATTTGGTTATACTGGATTTATTGGATATGATTGAATGTAGAAATTGGATTTGATAGAAATCTTAGTGGAAATAAATATATTATTAGTGATTGTTGGAAATTTAGTATTGACAAACTGATCGAGTGTAGGTGATGAATAAAGAATGAAGTTGGATTATTATAGTAAGTTATTATTGGAATTTAGGTGCATTGGTTGAATTATATAGAATTGATGAAATTAGTATGGTTAATTGAATAATAATGTTTGGTTGATCTACAGTTGTTGGTGAACTAATATAAACAATGATGTGGTAGATCAATGGGTACAATAGATTGATGTGGAGAGTGTGATTCTAATATTGATGATTGACTTGCTGATCTTAGAGATGACAATTCTTGGACATCGAATCCCTCACACCTTAACGCCCTAGATAAAACTCTAGTTAATACAATAGTATTAACAAAATGATTTTGTAGAAAAATGTGCTTAGTCATGCTTAGACAAAAAAAAAGTTCATTTTGGGGATTTTAGCCAAATATTCAATGGTTGTTTAAAAATGAGTCTATGGCATTGGTATGCCATGGAAATTTTGCAAAAGATTTTGAAAAGCAAAATAAAATGAAAACTAGTTTAGACTTGGGCGAAATGGATAGTTGGTGGGTGCAAGTTTATGCACAGGCTCTTTCAGTAAATGGTCGAGGCCCATGGGTTATTTTTGGAAGTCACCTAGTTAACTAAGGACCGGTCCGCGAGCTGCGGCTTGCAAAGCCCCTCCGTACTACCACAAGTCTGGAGTGGGGCACACCTGGCTAACTAATTTGCAACGCTTCACTTTGGATGTGTAATCCGGTTGTTTGGGTATCAGAATGGCCTACTTTTATTTATTCCCACATGGCGCAAGAGGGGTGTAACACCCTGATTTTCTGAGCCTTTTTGAAAAATTTCAAAATAAAAAGAACCATTTTGTTTTCATGAGAATTCAAAGCTTAACTTGAGATTTTCAGAATTTAGGTGTTTAAAATGACTAAACCAAACTTCAACTAACCCTAAAGTTTGGTTCTTTGGAGCTGTTAGAGCTCTTGTGTTGATTTCCCTTGCCTCCGCTTGTTCCACTCTTTCCTTGACTCAGCCCTTTCTTTCCAGACCTCCCTCTTGTTTGACCTCGCCGGACCTCCCCTCGCATTTTGTTCGGATTCCTTTATTTCAAACCACATCTTTGTTGGCTTGAATCTCTTTGGTTTAGACCTCCTCTCTAGTTTCTCTTCGGTTTTGACCTCTCCTTCGAGTCACAATTACCTCTGAGATGTCCTAAGCTCAGGTTTGTGTTTCAAATATCCTTGATCTCTGAAATCTAAACTTTGGGTTGAATTCTCCCTTTTTGAACCTCTCTCTTGTTTGGGCATTCCTTCATGCCCAGATCTCCCTCTTACTTGGCCATCTCTTGGAGCCCAGATCTCCCTGTGTCTGGAACTCTCTTGTGTGTCTAGACCTCTTTTGTGTCTAGAGTATCCTTGTATTTGGACCACCTCTTTATTGGTTTGAATCTCTTCAAGGTTTAGATCTTCTTGCTGCCTAGGCATTTCTTTTAGGTCCAGACCCCTCCCTTGCTTGGACACTCCTTTGTGCCCAAACCTCTGTCGTGTTCATTTGGACCACCCTGTGTCCATTTGAACCTTTCTTTAGTTCATTTGGACCTCTCTGTGTCCACTTGAACTTCCCTCTTATTCATGTAGACCTCCTATGTTCACCTAAACTTTCCGTGTGTTCCTTTGGACCTCTCTGTGTTTATTGGAATCCCTTCTGTATTCATTTGAACCTCTCTTGTATTTATTTGAATCTCCCTGTATCTCTTTGCCCCTTCCTGTGTTCTTTTGGACCTCCCCGGGTCTCTAAGGACTTCCTCGATCCTTCATCTTGGCAGTCAGGACCTCCTCGGGTTCATCCTGACCGCCAAGACCTCTCTTTTGGCTTTATCTTGACCGTTGAGACCTCCCCTATGTTGGTCTTGACCGTCGAGATCTCCTTGATCTCCCCTTGACCATCGGGATCACCTTTGAGTTTATCCTGATTGTCAAGACCTCCTTTGGACCACCTTCGGTGGATCTCCTCCACTGGATCCCTTTCCTTTTGAAATCCCTCTGTCTAGACCTCTCCTTCGTTTGGATCTAAGGGTCCAAACCTCCCCAGGTCTAGACCTTTCTGGTGTTTGGACTTCCCTGTGTCCAATTGGACCACCCCGTATCCAATCGGACCTCCCAGAGTTCATTTGAATGTCCCCAGTTTTGGACCTCGTGCTCGATCGGATCTTCCGCTCGATTTTGACCTTCATTGCTTGAGGACTGCCTTATCTGTGTTGGACGGCCCGATCTTGTGGGTACGTTCCGATGGTCCGAACATCCCATCCTTCCTAAGCCATCGGATTCGTGTCAGACGGTCCGATTTGATAAGGCGTTCGGCTGGTCCGAACGTCCCAATCATTTTGGACCACCTGATCCAGTTCAATGACTGAGATCTAGTGGTAGCTTTGGATGGTCCGAACGACCCAATCATTTTGGTCCGTTCGATTCAAATCCAACAGCTCCCGCTCCACCCATTTCTTATCTCGCTATCGCTCACCTCCTTTTTGCTAATCTTGACCGTTAGTGTAATATCTCGGCCTACTCGTATGCGGCCCATGTGGCCCATGAGGAGTTGTGTGGTGGGATTAGTCCCACATTGCTTGTCTAAAGTGAGTTGTACTAGTATATAATGCCTGTTGGGTCCAAACATAGTACCTCCGGGTTAACCCTTTTACACGAAGCGAGGATGAAAGTGTAAGTGGGGTGCTATGTGTCTTGTGAGTCCGCCCCACGTGGTTTGGGCATTGGCGGATTTTGGGCGAGGTGTTACAGATGGTATCGAGCATCAACCTTGCCTTGCAGGCGCAAGGGATGGGGGGCGCTGCATATGGCGCATGGCGCGTGTGGTCCCGGAGTGGACACACTCGGCATGGCATATGTGCCAAGACCGGGCGCTGCGGACGTGTACCGAGGGGTGGTTACAGGCATTTGTCACGTCTGTGATGTGTCTTTGCCGAGGCGCGGCCCTTAAGGGGGTGAATGTAATACCTCGGCCTACTCGTATGCGGCCCATGTGGCCCATGAGGAGTTGTGTGGTGGGATTAGTCCCACATTGCTTGTCTAAAGTGCGTACTAGTATATAATGCCTGTTGGGTCCAAACATAGCACCTCCGGGTTAACCCTTTTACACGAAGCGAGGACAAAAGTGTAAGTGGGGTGCTATGTGTGCGCGGGTCCGCCCCACGGTGGGCTGGGCATTGAGCGGATTTTGGGCCAGGGTGTTACAGTTAGGACCTCCCTTTGGAGACCCTAGCCGTCAGGACCTCCTTTGCTTGTTGATCTGACCGTTAGGACCTCATTTGTTGTTGATCTTGACCGTGAAGACCTCCCCTTTGGAGATCTTAGCCGCTAGGACCTCCCTTGATTAGATCTTGACTGTCAGGACATCCCCTTTGAGAATCTGACCGTCAGGACCTCCCCTTTGTGGATCTGATCGTCAGGACCTCCCTGTCCCTTGGACCTCTTAGCCCTCTGGACCTCCCCCTCAATCTTTTTGCAAGGACCTCCCTGGCGGGTTGAGGCCACCTTGCGGTCAGGACCTCCGGTCCTGTGCTCGGACCTTCCCCATGGGTGAGGACCTCCCTTGACCTCTGCGGGACCTCCTCAAGGTCTCCGCAAGACCTCCCCTTCGGGCTTTGACTGGCCTCATTTGTCAGTCACGCTCACTTTTCTTTATCCTTTAACTATGTCCTTGGCACTTGGAAGTATGCAAGTATTTAATGCCTGTTGCGTCGCATTAAATGCTACCACCTTTTTGCAACACCGAGCCATCCTTTGTCTCATCTTTTACCTGCTCCTATCTCTTCCCACACCTGCTCTTGACCTCGTGTGCCCTTGGACCTCCCAGTAGCTCTGGCAATATAAGCTTGGGCCAGCTCTCTTCCTTTGCCTTTCCTTCATTTTAACTCTCTGGCTCACTCGGTTTGCTCTCTGGACCTCCCTATAACCATTGAGCCTTATTTGGCCAGCTCTCGGGATCCTCTCCCAAGCCGTCGGACCTCCTCTAGTTAGCTGTTTGGATCTCCTCTTAACCATCAAACCTCTCTGTTGGCTCTAGTTTTATGTTTTTTGGGAGTTATTTTGGTTTTTTTTACTTGGCTTTGGTTTGATTTGCGCTGTTTTAATGTGTAGATCTCGACGTCACTGGAGAGCCTAAGCTTTGTGAGGGAGAAGACCTGTAAAGCTTTCGAGCAGGAGGCAAGTTACACTCTTGATCATATTGCACCTATTATTTCACCCTATATATGTTTCAGTTTAAATAATAATGCATGTTTACTTTATTAAGTTATTTCAATACCTATCTTTAAATTCATAGTTATGCCTAATTCCTTTGTATGACCACTGTTGATCTTGAACCAAACATGTTGTTACCCTAGGCAAAACCTGGTTTTATGCAATAATATGGACCAGGACCCTTTTAAAAAGTAAAGCTTAGTCATGCTTAGAGAAAAGAATCTTGATTTGGGAAGTTTTGGCCAAAAATATCATATGCCTAAATGATTTGAACCATGGCATTGGTGTGTCATGGAGGTCCCCATGGCATTGGTGTGTCATGGCGGTACCCGTGGCATTGGTGTGTCATGGAGGTTTGAAAAGCAAAGAAATAGAAAATAGATTTGGACTTGGGCGGCACTGGTTGTTTGGTTGGTGCAAGTCTATGCACGGGATCGTGCCTTTATGGTCGAACGATGCCCTTGGGTTTGTGGTTGGCTGCCCAAGTCAGTTAAGAACCAGTCTGCGAGTGTATTTTGCTATGCCTTATCGTGCAACCACATGTCTTGTATGGGCGGGACCTGGCCAAATAATTTACAAAGTTCCATCGCAGTTGATCCTGTTTGTACGTGGGATGATCTTTTATGGCATGTCTTTTATGACTATGTCTTCATGACTATTTTGTTACCCATCTGGCTCAAGAGGGGGCCCTCAACCTCTGCAGGGTAGCTATCCGTAGGGTGGGGCGAAACCTTAGTGGGGTGGACAGCGATGGAACGATGCATTGTAAAGGCCTTGTCATGAGCTCTAGACCACTTACCTTCGGTAGTGAGTGGTGGCACCTCGGATGCCAGACAAACTAGAGAACTCGTGTCTTGTGTGTAAAGCTGCACACCTCTGCAGAGTGTAAAACTATTCGAATAACCGTGTCCGCGGTTATGGACATGCTAGTAAAGCTGCTCAAAGTTAGATGTTGGTTTTATTTTCAAAAGACTCGTGAAAATGGTTTTGGATTTCTATCCAAATGGGTTTCGAGCAGGGAGCCTTGTGATAGGAGGGTATCCTTCACCACTTGTGATGAATGTTATCCAACTGAAAACTGAGATTTGCAAAATGAACTTTACTTATTGTAATTGCCTTGAACTTAGTACTTGTAATTGAAATAAACTTGGCTTTATGCAAACTAACCATATCAACCTGCCTTTGATATATCCATTATGCATGTCATTCTATTATTTGACGGGTGTAACTTGCGAGAACGGTTGTTGTGCTCACTCTTGCTTGAAATTAATCTTTTGAGCAGGAAAGGAAGCCTTGAGGTGATCTTGCTATGGACCAAGAGGTCCTGGACGACTAGAATGCGCCCTCCAGCCGATTGCTTGTGGTGTATCGGATGATCTTCTTGTTTATCTGTCGCGGTGTTTTGGTTTGTTGGCTTGTAGGCCTTCCCTTGTAATCAACTTTGTTGTTATTAATAAAGCTTGTGTTGAAGAAATGTTACCACTGTTGTTACTGTGTGAGCTTGCTAGTGATCCTTGGGACTAGCTCGATTTGCACAGGGGACCTTGGAGCAATTCCAGTCCTCCACGACTACCCTCAGGTCTGGTCGTGGGAGGTCCTGGGGTGATCTCAGTCCTCCACGACCTCCTCTGGTTGGTCGTGGGAGGTTTTGGGATGACTTCAGACCTCCACGACTTTCCCCTGGTCTAGTCGTGGGAGGTCTTCGGGATGCTCCTTGGCTCCACGACCTCCTCGGGGACGCTCCCAGGACCTCCAGGTGGTCCTACTGGACCTCCTGGGCGGTCCTGGAGGTCCTCTCGGGTGGCTCTGCTGGATCTCCTAGGAGGTCCGGATGGACTTTCCGGTTGATCTAGGAGGAGCCCTCGGGTGGCCCCGGGCTGGGCGTTACAAGGGGGCTTTCGGCGGATGGTTTAGTCCAAAGGAAGTGAAATCTTAGAGGGCATAACTACTCTGGGATGACGTATTTTAAAGGCTTTGTGATAATCACTTAGTCGCACACCTATGGAAGTGTGTCAGACGGATATTATAAGTTGATTATCTCTTGTGGGTAAAGTTTTACTACCTCTGCAGAGTGTAAAACTATTTGAATAGCCATGTCCACGGTCACGGACATGCTGAGCAAAGCCTTTCGTGGATTAGACTATGGTTTTGTTAAAAAAATGATTTGACAAAGAAAGAAAATGATTTGATGGATGTTTATTCTATGTGGGAAATTGAGCAGAAAGTCTTGGTGTAGGGGGTTAGTCCTTCACCAAAAGTGCATCTTGCACTAATCAGTTTAAAATCAAAGAATTTTAGATATACTATAACTGCTTTGGAACTTAGTACAAATATTTAAAAAGAAAACATTGCTTTATGCAAATTCAACCCTATAAGCATTCCTTTGATATATCCCTGCATGCATTATAATATGTTATTGGGTGTAACTTGTGAAGTATATTTTTGTACTCACTCTTGCTTAATAAAATGTGTTCAAACAAGAAGGACTTCGCTACCGGTGTGGATCTCGACGACTTGGTCGCTACCCCAGTCAATTGCATGTGGAAGATTAGCTGGGCTCTACTACTTCTTCTTCGTCTTCCACTGTGTTCTTTATTATTGGCTTGTAAACCTTTCTTGTAATAAACTCTTATATTTATTAATAAAGTTTTGCGAATTATGAATGTTACCACATGTGTTTACTGTGTACACTAGCTACTGTTTCAGGGACTAGTATAGAATACACAGAGGATTTTGGGGTGTCACTCCCACATCCGACACCTTAGGGTTGTCCAGCCAGCGCATGCGAGACTGGCGGTACTGGTACACGCAGAGGAGCTTCGTGCACGATGTCTTCGTGGAGGAGTACCACGTGCACCGGGTGATGCACCAGTTCGATCTACGATAGGTGATCCCAGTGCCGTGGGGGCAGCAGTTGCCACCGAACGTCCGGTAAGTTCACGTTTTATGTCTGTCGTATTCTTTCCCTTACGTACTTACGAATTTATCGTTTTGCTTTCTACAAGTACACTAGGAAGGGAGTACCTGGTATGACTTTCTGGGGTGAGAAGATGGCCCATTGGGTTGAGCTGTGGCTCCACGCCTTGGAGGACGTGCACCAGGAGATTGCTCCTTATGACCCTAGGACGTACAAGGAGTACATCGAGTGGTACTCCACTCAGACGAGGGTTCGTTGCGTCATGGTCATGGACGACCCACCACGACATGAGGCCGTGATGATCGACACCCACCCACCCAGCCGGACTCCGTATTCCATCACGTGGTACGAATTGAACGATCCATACTTCTTATTTACTATGCATGTTTTCGGTTTCTAACTTGCTAATTCTGTGTACCGAACGATCTCTAATAGGAGATGCACGAGTTAGCGACCTCTATGCGTAGTCTAACGATTGAGGAGCGCTTCAGCACGGGGCAAGAGATCAGAGAGGCCATGGACCGAATGATAGAAGCGATGAGGCGAGGCATCCAACTTACGTCGTGCCATGAGCCGAGGGACGTGGTAGACCCACCAATGCATGGACGGGGGTGAGCCACGGTGCGTCATTCCCCATGGCTCCTCATCCGAACGTGGCGAGCGGGTCCTCGTGGCATCGTGCCGGGAGTACCCCAGCACGAGCTCAGTTCGTAGGTACACCTAAAACACTTACATCTGGTTGTTAATTTCGAACTCCAGTAGTTATATACTAATGACATTTTCTTCTGACATGTCCTCAGTACCATCCGTACCTAGGGAAGGACTACGTCAAGCCGTCCACTGCGATGCATCGACTAGGTGTGTCTATCTTGTTTACACGCATAACACACTATTTTAGCAATTTCTTCTTGTTTACATGCATAACGTATTCTTCCACAGGTCGTAGACCCCCTATGGGATGAGGAGCTGGTGTCACAAGAGGGAGCACACTCCGTCGACTACGAGTTCGACTAGGAGTGGGCGCTACAGCAAGAGAGCGATGGGCCCTCAGACGACGAGAGCAGCCAGGTCTTGTTGGGGCTTCATAGTTGCACTGTGTGCCCGAAGCGAGCCAGTCGACGCAGCACCCTCTCAAGACACCACCTCAGGTTACTCGCGTCGGTAGGGTACCTCGGCCACTGAAGCCTTTGACATACTCGCACCAGCGACCGCAGCCGCCCCAGACGAGGCCATAGGACACACGTGGGGTACGCCCAAAGAGGGCCCGTGAGTAGATGTATTAGTCATGTTATCTAAATATTAATTATATACGACTTACATTACGCTAGTATCGTGTTTTGATACTATTTGTTCTTGTTGTGTATACTGGTAACAGTGTGAGGGAGTCGACATTGTGACACCCCACACGATCCTAGTTCCAGCCTTTTCGTACGCGAAATGACCACACCCTGTTAGCAAAGTCATTCTCTCTAATATTTCGTTCGGTACTCTCAAATAAATAGGGGTTATTTCTGTTATTGCGCCGTCGAAGGGGGGTATTTTTCATATTGCGTTGTCGAACGGGGTTATTTTCGATATTGCACTGCCGAAGGAGGCTATTTTCTATATTGCGTCACCTAATTCCAAATATATTTGGTCATATCGAAACTCCTAAATTGTTCTCTACTGCATATTTCCTTATCTTTTCGAATATTATCAGTTGCATGGACGCTTAAAGATATACCAAAATTATAAGTTTAATTTAATTTAATTTTAAAAATGGGCTCCTATCGCTATTTGAATTGGCGATAAGAAACCTGTCGTCAGTTTAAATGGCAAAATTACTGTTTCATAGTGGCAACTAGTTTCTTGTTCCCATTTCATCAAGCAATAGGCTCTGTGTTGCCAATTGAAATCGCGACAAGAGACCATTTTTAATATTTTTTTTTGATTATTTAATTTTATAATTTTAATTTAAATAATATTATTTAAAAAAATCGATGAAGGATAGGATTGGCCGACCAATTCACGCGGGAACTTGGGAGAGATGGCGCCAAGTGCATCCACCAATGCAGCTGTTCGGCCGATCATTGTGCCACGTGTCGGTTGATGGATCCTCTGCTTAGTCTTTGGTTGGAGTGGACGATCATGATCCCTTGACGTTAGCGCGAAGGAATCCAATGCACGATTGCGCATCGGCCGGGAAAAGACCGGATCGGGCGGGCAACCTAGTCCAGCTTGTACTTGGTTTGCATGGTACCAATGGACCGAGGCCTAACGGAGTGCATCGGCCGATCTGAAGTAGGCTTGGTTCCTTGCTCGAGCTTGGCTTGGGCTACTTCTAAAATTAGGCTCTTGAGCCGAAAAACTCAAAGTTGGAGCTCGGCCGACCGGGCCTGAAAAACGAGCCTCCAGATTCCTCTCTCCACACGGCCACACCCGACTCCGCCTCCTCTCCTATACCCTTTCCCCTCGTCTCCTCACACCCGCCGCCGCTGGCTGCCCGCAGCGCCACCTCTCCCTCATCCACCCTTGCTTCCTCACGCCGCCACCGCCTCCTCCCCGCGCCACCTGCGGCTCCTCCCCACGCCGTCCCCTCCTCGTTCACTTGAAAAGCTGAAAATCCAACTTTGAACTGGTGAACTTCGCAAGTAGCCCAAACGCAACGCGCCAAGTTCTGAATCACCAGTTCGTCGAGAGGGAAACGGACCGCCTCGTCACGGTGGCATCCATGGGCGACCTCACCACCTCGCCGGCGAGCGAGGTGCCGTTCCGCATTAGCTTCTCCGGCCACGGCGGCCATCTCCGCCTCGACCCCACCTCCCACCCCCCCAACCCTATGCCCGACTTCGTCCTGGTACGCGACCCACCGCTGCGCCCTAAATCGCACGTTTTTATTCAAAATGCGAAGTATAAACCCTAAACCCACTGAGGCTGTGATGGGGACCGCAGCCGCCGGCCTACCCACCGGAGAGCCCGAGCAGCGTAAAGGAGTACCTCGAGGCCAACTACCTCAACCCCGAGCTCCACCTCCCCACGGCGGCCGATGGCGCGAGGGTGTGGGACGTGGACTGGTTCGCCCTGGCCAGGCCGCCTCTGGAGCCCTCCGCCCCGCGCACCATGCTGGCGCCTGTCTGGGAGCCGCCTTTCTGCTGCCGACGGCCACCATTGTCGTCGTCATCGGAGTCACAAGTGTGGGATCCTGAGTCTGTGCAGATGGAGATGAGCGAGGTGTTCGATTCGGGGACTGGGGGAATTGCGCCACGGATGCCTGGTCCTGCGAAGGACTTCGTGAGGGGGAGCATGAACAGCAGGCCGTTCCGCCCGGGGGGCTTGCTGGATGATGTGGCTGGGGAGGCAGCGTTGGATAAGGCATTTCCAGAGGGTGCGCGAAATGGCGATTGGGTGCGTGAGCTTATGAGTGGTGGCCCAGCACAGATTGCTCCTCCGGGGTTCCACAAGGGATTGGACTTGGGCCAGTTGAAGGTTTGATCCTTACTAAGTGTGTGTTTCTTATGCTAAGCAAGGATTGCTGTGGATGTGCTAAACTGTGGAACTGACGACTCCTACCTTCTTATAGGAGTATAACAGCCATTGGAAATGTTTTCAAGATGGAGGGCTTGTAGAGGAGCAACCTGCGTCTTCGTCAAGTGACACAATGGTAATCAGCTTGTATGCTTAACAATCCAGCATTCTGCATTTTTGTGCAGTTTTGGCATTATAGTCTGATTGCCCCATGGTCCTGCAGGATAAATACTCGGTGCAGTTTGATGAGCTGTTCAAGATAGCTTGGGAGGAAGATGCTGTCAACAAGGTGTCGCAGGAAGATGATGCTCGTCAATGGGCTAGAGATGAGGGGACCAATGGTAATTAATTGTCCTCATACATCATATGTTCAAGTCACACAAGTATATTCTCTTGTGGTTAATCATAATGGCCATAATCCCTATACTACTACTTATAGGCTATTGGTGTTTCTTATTGTTTATTAAGTCTTGTCTGGTTTCATGTTAAGCTTTCCATTTTCCATTTGTAGATGTTGATGAACGAAAAGTTGATACATTGCAAGATGCTTGTGAAACTCTAACAAGGCCAGATGCTGAGAAACAGGAAGGTGATGTCATAGGAGATGTTTCTGAAGACCAAACAGATTTGGACCAAATGTTATCGTCTGAAGTGCAAGATACTCGCAGAGAATCAGGTGGATCAGGTGACGATAAGCCGGCACAGGAGGGCAAGGTGGGTGCACTTTATGCTTTTTTTTGTGACTCGCTTCATCTGCTGTGTTTCTCATTCCATAAACTTCATTGATGCATATTGTTTCGGAAGTGGCATCACAATTCTCTAAAGATAAATGAACTAATGGTGGCTATTTATTTCTATTTACTTATAGGTTTGGGCACTTGTTGGTGGGGATGAAGACATTGTGACTAACTTCTACAAACTTGTTCCAGATATGGCAATTGAGTTTCCGTTTGAATTAGATAAGTTCCAGAAGGAGGTAAGGTACTCATTGGCATCTGTACCTTTGTCTGAATATCTTAAATTTTCTATACTGATGGGAGCATTTAGTGTGCTATGTCGTCCAAGAGCATACACCTCATTTTGTTAACATGAAGTTTAATAGGCACACCACGCTACATGCTTGTTAGTGAATGATAAAGGTCCATGGCTCTATGCACCGGTGATATTATGTCTGTGTGCTGACAGCCTGCACTTTTGCCTTGTAAAGTACCAGAGATAGTAAACATTCAATTTCAACTTGCCTAGCAACTGTATGCCATAATTTCTAAATTCCAATAGTCGTTAGTTAGAATGGCACAACTTTTTATGTACAGGAGCTATCAACATTGGCAAACTTGACGTTATCATCTTTCCATTTTCTCATGCCCCAAATTGTGAATCAGTGATGTGTTGTGAACCTTAGATCTAACAAAACCTGTTCAAATTTGTGAAGTGCTTCAAGTTAATGTGTAATACAAGGATTATGTGTTAAGAAAACCTAATTAGTTCGCACTTATATAATATTTCCACCAATATATTTTGTAGTGTTGTAAGTGGCTAATGGACTAGAAGTAGGAATTCATCACCCCTTTCAAAATCTCTATCCGTCACATCCAGAGACATTGGTTTTCATACTTTTGATTCTTTCCAGCTTAAATAGCATTTCAGAATTACATATTGATTATATCTGGAAACTAATGAACTACATATTGATGGTTTCTGCAAATGATTTCATTCTATTTCTATTAGTTCTTTGTCTAGGGCCTTTTTTGGGACACAAGATTACCGCAGGAATTTTGGATAAAAGGAAACATCAAGCGAGAGTGGATGTTTCCTTTACTCCATATTTCCTGTGGAAATTATGTATAAGAGCAAGCCCTGATTGCTGTTAAGTATGGTACTGGATGCTCGAATATAGTTGCTAATCTATATTATTTCTATCTACCATATATAGGCTATATATTACCTTGAGAAGGGTGAATCAGTCTTCGTGGCAGCTCATACATCAGCAGGAAAGACAGTTGTTGCAGAGTATGCCTTTGCTTTAGCAACAAAAGTATGGTTGGCTTCACTGTTTCTTTTTTTGTATGTTATTTTTGTTCATTTAAAACAACGGTCCTTCCACTTTTATTAACCACACTTTTATTAACCCTGGTATTTGACACTCTGCTTCCGTTAGGAGGGAGACCTCTAGCTTAGTATTAGCTTTTAGTTGGTCTGAGAAGTATGCAATTCTGCATTTCTGATAAGACTTCAGTTTTGCTTTTGTCAGTAGATTGATCTTTAGAGTATCGTATACATACTTTATTGCACTGCTTCTCTGCCTACTGTAGCAATAGGTTCAAACTCTCCCAAATAACATATAATGATGCCTTAATATAACAATCTTAGAATGAACCTGGTGATGACAGATAGTGTTATTATTGCAGCATTGCACCAGGGCTGTGTATACTGCTCCCATTAAAACTATCAGCAACCAGAAATACCGAGATTTCTCTGGGAAGTTTGATGTGGGACTTCTTACTGGAGATGTCAGCATTAGACCAGAGGCAACTTGCTTAATTATGACCACAGAAATATTACGCTCAATGCTCTACAGAGGTGCTGACATTATACGGGATATCGAATGGGTATGCCGTTTCATTCTGATTTCATCATAGTGTAATATTCTATGGTTTTAACTTTCCACTTTACATTTTGTAATCTTATTAATGGACCATGGGTGCTGATTAGTGGTTAATGATGCAATCAGGTAATTTTTGATGAAGTGCATTATGTAAATGATGCTGAGAGAGGTGTAGTTTGGGAGGAAGTTATTATAATGCTCCCGAAGCACATTAACATTGTCCTTCTTTCGGCAACGGTATGGATTTAGTGAAAACTGCAGTTTAGCTATCACTGTCACAATCACCCAAATGTGGTATATACTCTATTGAATGTTGAAACTGTTTCTTAGTAATAGTTAGCAATCATGTCAAGTTTAATATAGTATATTGTAATTCAGAACAAGAATACTTTATAGTTGCTTTTGGTCTCTCGAAATAATTGATGCAGAAGACCTTAAGGTGATCTGTCCTAGAAAGTAAATTGTGCAAGTTTCATAGTATGCAAGTATGGTCTAATGATCCAATTACCTCGATTCTTTCATACATGTACAAGAAAGTAATTTGTTCGTTGGTGATGATTGTACAAGTTTTAGGCTACTATAGTATTCACCCACAATTAGTACTGTTTGTAGTAAACAATATAATTGAAAATTCTTCACCAAACCATGAGGAACAGTTAATATAATAATTTAATGCCAAAAGTAACATTTAGAATACATTGTATTTTTTTCTTTTTCAACTATGTTATGGAAAACTAAAGTTTGATAATTTCATATTATTTCTCTCTTGTCCAGATTTACTTTGGAGTTGAATTTTAATTGTTCTTTTCAGGTTCCGAACACAGTTGAATTTGCTGATTGGATTGGTCGAACAAAGCAGAAGAAAATTCGTGTCACATCGTAAGTGTAGTTACTATCATTTTTAAGCGGGCAAAATTGCACTATAGGCCCTCGACTATTGATTTTGTGTGCAATCAGGCCCTTCTAATCTAGTTTTGTTGATTTGAGCCCATGTACTATACTATTCTGTGCAATAAAACCTCATAACTATTTATGTTGATTTAAGCCTCTATGCAAGTGAGGATTCTCAGCTTTTTCCTATATGACTAAGAAATTGATAACATGGTTACAATTTCCTGCAAGCGTGGATCACTGGCTCAAATATGACCTAATAGTAAACTACTACTAAAACTTGCTAGCCAATTTTAGTCGAATTTCTTTGTAAATTAGCTTATAAAGGGGCTTGGTTGCACATAATTGAGTAGTATAGAGGATCATATCAACAAAAATATACTTTAGGGGCTTGATTGCAGAAGGTCAAATAGTTTCAGCAGCATACAGTGTAATTTTGCCTTCTTAAGCGTAAAAGTTTTGAATATACTTCCTATTACAATTTGTATCATACATTATGGCCACTATGTGTTCACCAGGACCAACAAAAGGCCTGTTCCCCTTGAACATTGCTTGTTCTACTCTGGAGAAGTATACAAAATATGTGAGAAGGATATGTTTCTTACTCAAGGATTTAGGGAAGCCAAGGATGCTTTCAAAAACAAAAATTCTAACAAGCTTGGAGTGAAACCTGGTTCAAAATCAGGAACACCTGCAGTGCGTGCTGGAACTCAAGGCAGAAATCCAGATACATCTAGTAGAGGGAGAGATCAGAAGTACTCAAAGCACCACCATGCCAATTCAGGGGCAGCAGCAGTTCAGCAAAGCACCTCAGGGTCAAAGAGATCGGAGTCTTCATTCTGGATGCCGCTTGTAAATAACCTTCTGAAGAAATCCCTTGTGCCTGTATGTGAGAATGATAGCACATTCCTCTCTATGATGCAATTCATGCCATTTTGTTCTTTTTGACCTCATGTTCATCTATTTTGATTTTTGAATTTCCTTTACCCTTCATTGTGCATTCTGAAGGCAATATTATAATCCACTGTAAAATAACAATTAGTTGCATTATTATGGTCATGGACTGTACTGTTCCTTATTATCATTCCATGTCATTTTACATTTGACATGAGCTTTTCTGACCACAGGTGATAGTTTTTTGCTTTTCTAAGAACCGCTGTGATAAATCAGCAGATAGCATGTTTGGTGCTGATCTCACCAGTAATTCGGAGAAAAGTGAAATCCGTGTCTTCTGTGATAAGGCTTTTTCACGCCTTAAAGGATCTGATAGGAACCTTCCTCAGGTGATCTAATAACACAAAATTTAAGTCTGGTCAACCTTAACTTTGTTTTGATGTTTGAAACTTTGACCTCCTTGTTAGGTTGTAGGAATACAAAGCCTTCTACGAAGAGGAATTGGAGTTCACCATGCTGGGCTTCTTCCTATTGTGAAAGAAGTAGTTGAGATGCTATTTTGTCGTGGTGTGATCAAGGTTAAGGCATTAAGCTTTGAACATCTAGTAGATATGTCATATTTTAGTTACATGTTAGAAGCTGTTGTACTAAGCTAACCAGGGAACGACTTTTTTTGTGGTAAATTTAGTTTCTGTTTAAGTAGCTGCACTTCTTGAAGCTTGAAGGAAAAATTTCATGGACGGGCTGGGCTCTATTATCTGTTATTGGATATTTGCTAGATGTTAGAAAAAAAGTAAATGCTGATTGCTAGTCTATCCTGTCCAAGTTTTCTAAGATGCTTTTGCACAGTACAACAACCAGTATCATCCATCAAAGGTGTCGAACTTAAAAATTAGCATTCTAACAGTGAAATGATTCTTCTGATCAGATCACAGTGTTGTTAGCTACTACCTAAATAGTTCTGATTTCAACACCCTAGTAACCAAATATATCATGTTCTGCTGCAGTTTAATCTTACAATTATCTGAGTTGTAATCTTTTGACTTACTTGAACTCGTTGCAGGTACTGTTTTCCACTGAGACATTTGCAATGGGTGTTAATGCACCAGCAAGGACGGTGAGTTCTTATTTATTACTTTTTTCATAGAGGGTGTTAGCTTTCTATGACTAAGCATGGTTCTACTCTATATTAGGCATACCGCTTGCATTCCAGCGTCCACTTATTAATTTTACTTATTTGAACTGTGGGAATGAAACCGATCAATTGTCCTGTCATTTGTTCTTGCGGGTAACTACCATCTCTTCGCAATTAATTCTAGTTACAGGCAAGGTGCTAATGATGATATGCAAGCATATTTAATAGTTGAAAGTAACAGTTATGCAAAATCTAAAGAGACTTCTTCCGGTTCATTTGTGAAGGAAACATACTAGCTAGTAGTTACCACTGACCAATCCATTATCTCACTGTGGATGTGCAATATGAAAGTCAACTTTTGTCTTGGCATGCATATTGGGGCTAATTCTATGGACTGCAGGTTGACATTGTTCTATTAACATGCTTTGGACTAGACCAATTTTTAATGCATTATTAGTCTTTTACCAACATTGATTGACAGTTTGCTGTGCAC
The DNA here is from genome assembly GCA_036346405.1 of Phyllostachys edulis. Taxonomy (NCBI): domain Eukaryota; kingdom Viridiplantae; phylum Streptophyta; class Magnoliopsida; order Poales; family Poaceae; genus Phyllostachys; species Phyllostachys edulis. The sequence goes on from CM070557.1 coordinate 10,975,574, forward strand.
AGTTACACATTATGTCCGGTGTTTAGTTCATGTAAACATAGATTTAGCCAGACAAAAACATGCAACAATTTTTCTTGCTTCTTTGTGCAGTTTTAATTTAAGATAACTGTAGCTCATGCTTAGTTTATACGCATGCTTTTACCATGCCTTTAAGCTCAAGATTCTGATAAACTAGCTCTGAGCCTCTGACTAAATTTTGCTAATCCAACAGGTTGTGTTTGATTCTTTAAGAAAGTTCGATGGAAAAGAACATCGTAAGTTGATTCCAGGGGAGTATATTCAAATGGCTGGACGAGCTGGTAGGAGAGGACTTGATAACATTGGTACAGTGATCATTATGTGTCGTGATGAAATTCCTGAAGAGAGTGATTTGAAGAATTTGATTGTTGGAAAACCAACTCGACTGGAATCTCAATTTCGATTAACATACACTATGATACTACATCTTCTACGTGTGGAGGAACTGAAGGTATACCTATCAATGCCAACTAGAAAACTTTCCTGCTTAGCTTTTTATATAAAAAAAAATTCAACTCCACATTTCAATGTGGATATATTGCCCATGCGGCCATGCCCAACCATCTTTTGATTTCTTTAGATTGTAGGCCTCAGGCACATGCATTAAAAATATATATGTTTGAAATTTGAAGGCTGAAAACTGAGATGCAAACCAGACATATATGTTGTTCTTCCTGCAATGCTGAAACCAGGTTCTTTGCGAATTTTTTTTCACAATAATCTATTTTTTATTATTAATTTCAATATTATACTTGCGATAATATTTTTTACAGAAATATACCCAATAAGCTCAGCGGTTGAGCGGTCGGTTCTGATAACTCAACCGTTGGCGATCGGACACTTGTCGCTCAACGGTTGGTCCTAGTGTGCGCTTCACTCATCTAGCAGTTGTGCCCATTGGGCGACAAGTGTCCTGTCAACTCAACGGTTGAGCGACTGAAACCAATCGCTCAACCGTTGAGCGACAGGGGTATATTTCTGTAAAAAGTATTATTGCAGGTATAATATTGTAATTAATAATAAAAAATGGATTATTTGAAAAAAAAATTCGTTCTTTGCTTCATAATATACTGTGAATTGTCTGTCCATATGATGAATATGTTAATCAAAAAGTATATAATGAGTATACTTCCAAGCCTGTGTGTGACTAAATTTGTTGATTAACTATCTGCTTAATAATATATTTTCAAGTGCTCTTTTGATGTGAGCAGTTGCAATTGGCACTGATTCTGCATGGCCATGGGAGGATAATATAATTGATTGCACTATGGTTAATTATATTATCAGTTGGAAATTACTGAATACATGATACAGATTTGTCACGTGTAGGTTGTAAGGAAAAGTGATATCATTCATTGATGTATTTTCTCGTAGGTGGAGGACATGCTTAAGAGAAGTTTCGCAGAATTCCACGCACAAAAGAATTTGCCTGAGAAGGAAAAGCTGCTATTGCAAATGCTTCGTCAACCTACAAAGACAATCGAGTGAGACATTAACTCATCTTTGCCAAATTGATACAATGGATACCTACATTTTGAATGCAAATCCTACTTAAAATTGGTAACAAACACAAACAGTAGTCAGTAGTACTATTACAGTATCATCATTGACAGAGAAAGGTAACAAGCAAGGAAGGGGTGTGTACTTGTGTAATCCTGTTTGATTTATGGTTTGGGTAGGCAAATTATGGAGCCACGATCTGTGGTAGAATAGAACAGGCACACCTTTAAAATAAGAGATTTGGTACAGTAAAGAGGTGGCAGAGAAAATACCACAGTTGGCAAATGTAGTGAGCTAGTGTCACGTTTTGGATCAGCAGAAAATACCATCCCTTCCTACAAGATCAGCCTTTGTTGGTTTGCCCAAATTGTCAAATTGACAACAGGAATAAATAAGCAGCATTATTTTATAGCTAAATCTTGGAGTAGCCTGGAGGACATGGTTACATAAATGCAGAGGTTTAGAATTAGATATTGAATCTGGAAGCAGGCTTAGATCCCTACCTTGCAGTTGTGAACTGTGCCTCTAACCCAAAAAGGATGGGGAGTGTAGCAATGTAGGCATTTTCTGTAACACCTTGCGGGACCAGATGTGCAGTTGGGTTGACCCAGATGCACATATCAGTCATCTGTCAGATCTATTGTTGATATGAAATTGCAGCAAGAAACATTTTGAATAACAACATGGAAAATTCCAATGCTGTATTGATATCTTTGCTAATTGGGTTTTTGTTTTGTATACATTTTCATCATTGCTTTGCAATACTATCTAGTAGCATTATTGAACCTGTACTTTGTTTTCATAAGCATTCTATGTATAAATTTACTTAAAAAAGCAGCATCTAGTGCATTGTGTACTATATACTTTGCCTTATCTTGTTCATTCTTCTATTATCAGGTGCATAAAAGGAGAGCCTTCTATTGAAGAATATTATGAGATGGCTTTAGAAGCTGAGACACATAGGGAATCTGTTACAGAAGCAATTATGCAGTTGCACACTTCTCAGCAGTTCCTTACGCCTGGAAGACTAGTGGTTGTTAAATCCAAATCGGTATGTCTTCATCCTATTGGGTTTCCTTTTATCGGAGCTTTCTTTTTGTTTGTTTCATTCCTTTCAATGATTTTTTTTTGTTTGCACAGTTAGTCCTCCTATTGATTTATTTCCCAACACTTCACTGCTTAGACAATCAGAAATTGACTTGGGTCATTTGGTCTTCTATATGTATTTAACAAGCATGTCGAACTGTGAAAGTGGTATATAAAGAAGTGAAAAAAGAGGAAATTAGAAGAAAGCAAGCATTATTGAAGTTCCATATTGAGGGGGAAATTATTGTATGCCATATCAAAATTGACTGGGTATAATCTTTGGTAATGTAAATAAGAAATCCATTTTACTACCTTTTATTATATAAGCATCCCAGCCCAAAGGGAGAATTGGTAAAAATCAGGTGACTTGAGTATACACACAAGCACCTAACTTGAGTTTGGCTCAAAATAATTTTTGAGCTCGAATAAAGCTTGATCTTAGCATGTTCTTGGTTCGAGCTGAATTAAATTTTCATAGGATCTCAAGTAGCTTATCACCTTCGAGCTTTTTTTATCAGCATTTCCACTTGGAATGACAGGAACTAAAGCTGACCAGCCATTTTAAGCAAGCTTCATTAAACCTTCCACTGATTCTGTCCCTCAGTACCATTCTATCTTTTGTACTTGATCTACTTATTAATATTTGTTTGAACTAGCCTAAACATTTTTAAGAGTATGAAGCACAACACTGGCCGCTATTCATTTAATCATTTCTCTCTTTTTTTGTGTCACTTTAATATATTTTGTTTGATTTTATCTAAGTTGTAATATTGAAGCAACTATGCTACTGTGGATCCCAATAAACTACAGTGGACTTGAGAATTGTGTGGCTCTGGGCTTATTGCTGTCTCTTTTATTACAAAATGGTTACTGGCAAATGTGCAGCGGTTGCATCTTTTCCGCATTAAAATTTTGCATCTTTTACAACAGGATGATGATCACTTGCTTGGTGTAATTGTGAAAAATCCATCTGCTACACTAAAGCAATATGTTGTTTTTGTGCTGACTGGGGATTGCACTTCATCTGCACTAGTCCCTGACTCATCCAATCAAGACGAAAAGGAACCCGGGGAATTTCAACAAGGATATTTTGTTACCCCGAAAGGAAAACGTGGCATGGACGATGAATATTTCTCTTCTGCCAGCACACGAAAAGGTTCAGGTATTATCAATATCAAGCTACCATACAAGGGAGACGCATCCGGAATGGGTTTTGAAGTAAGAGCAATTGAGAATAAAGAGATCATTAGTATATGCACGAGAAAAATAAAGATTGATCAAGTCAGACTCCTTGAGGAACCTAGCAAAACAGCTTACTCTAAAACTGTTCAACAGCTTATAAAAGAGCAACAAGATGGAAATAAGTATCCTCCTGCTTTAGATGCAATAAAAGGTACATATTTTCTGCCATGGTTAAGCTATCATATGAAATCTTCTGCTATTTTATTGAATTTTCAATCAGGCTAGAAAAAAAGAAGTTCTCTGCTATGGTGGCTATTGTGTTCTATAATTTACTACTACGTTTGAAATTGTTTACAGTTCAGTCAATCTTGTAAGTAGGATAAGGTACAGGGGAGCTCCCACGTGATCCTGGCTTATACTTCACTTCACCAAACTCCCAAGGTGTTTGTGCTAGAGAAGATAAGACTTGAATGAACAAGAGTTATTGAATTAAGATGGGAGGTACACAAAAAGTGACCATGTAACTGTTAATAGGTTGTGTTCACCAGCTGGTTAGAATTGTTAGCATCTTATTACTACAATGGGACTGTCTTAAGTTCCTTGCTGTAACGTCAGTGTTATGTTTCATTCACAAATCAAATATGAATATTATTTGGGTGTTCCTTTCGATTGGAATGAGTAATCCCAGTGACCATTTAGTGCTTGTTTATAAACTGTGTCACTGTCTAACTTGTTCATTTTCAATGGAATACAGATCTAAAAATGAAAGACATGTTTCTTGTTGAAAACTACCATGCATATCACAGACTACTGCAAAATATGTCTGAAAACAAGTGCCATGGCTGTATAAAATTAAAGGAACATATAGCATTGATGAAGGAGCAAAAGGTGTACAAGGATCAGATGAATGAATTGAAATATCAAATGTCAGATGAGGCACTTCAACAGATGCCAGAGTTTCAAGGCAGAGTAAGATGCTTACATATTTTGTCTTATTGGGTAGATTAGAAAAAGAAACTCCTGAATGAACTAGATCCATTATTTGTATTTTGTGGGATAATAAAACCCAAGGGGATTAGAAAGCCACGATTTCTTCATTTGTCCAATCACTTTTGATTTGGCCTACATAGTAGGTTTTAGGCACCTATCCTACTGTATCCAAACAATAGGTTGTGTTTCGATTCTAAATATTAGACCTAATTTTTGACGGAATTGGGTGATATACACTCATTCCAAACAGGATATAAAAGTTGGAATGTCAACCACTATAAAGATCCAGCTGAGTGCACTTGTGGTTTGGGTTGGGAAACTATCATTGCTAATTAGTTACCATGGATTGCTGACAAGGCTACTATTAGGATGTTGAGAGTGAAAGATCGGTACAAGCTCAATGACAAAAAAAAGATATCATCTTTGACTACTACGCAAATCTTCTTGGTCGACCACAAGAACGGCACCATACCATTGACTTGGAGTACTTAGATGACCCAGCAGTGGAGATGCTTGATCTGGAGCAGACATTCTCCGAGGAGGAAGTTTGGGAAGCAATTAGGAGCGTTCCGAGCGAAAAGGCCCCCGGGCAATATGGCTTTACCGGATTGTTCTACAAAAAATGCTGGGATATCATAAAAGGAGACGTCATGGCGGTGATGAACAGGCTATTTCTCTTGGATGGCAGTAACTTCCATGCCATCAACCAAATCCTCATCACGTTGATCCCCAATAAGCTGGACACGGCTGAAAATCAAGGATTATCGTTCTATTAGCCTCCTCCGTAGTTTCGCCAAGCTCTTCTCCACGATATTGGCAAGGAGACTGGCACCGAAATTAGGGAATGTGGCCACAGCTAACCAAAGTTCATTCGTTAAAGGTCGGCATCTAGTATAATTTCATGCTAGTGAGAGAATCCGCCAAGCTGCTGCACAGTAGGAAGAAAGATAGCATTCTTCTCAAGTTGGACATCGCTAGAGCTTTCTGTTAGAATAGGAACTCTTCAATATACACATAATATTCATAACATGGTATCAGAGCAAGGTTAGGGTTACCCTAACCTTGCTCTGATACCATGTTATAAATATTGTGTATGTATTGAAGAGGTCTAATGGGCAATATATATAGAGTGCACTAGAGATATGTTAGAGATAGAGATAGGAATACTATCTAACACTTTCGACTCTGTCTCTTGGCCTTTCTTGCTCCAAGTATTGACCCATAAAGGATTTGGCTGCCGATGGTGCAATTGGATTGCTTTAATCCTCTCTACTGCTAGTACGAGAGTGATTCTTATTGGCAATCCGGGTTGTCAAATTTGGTATGCTAGGGGATTAAGGCTAGGAGACCCACTCTCCTCCATGTTTTTCATCATCGCCATGGATGTTCTAAATAGCCTCCTATGTAGGGCTAATGAGTGTGGTTTGCTTCATCCTATTGGCGGGCTGACCGGCATTGCTCATCAGGCGTCCTTCTATGCGGACATTGTGGTGCTCTTCCTAAAGCCATTCGTGCATGATCTTAAGGTTGTCAAACGGATTCTCAATATCCTTGGAGAGGCCTCGGGCTTAAGAACTAACCTCGCCAAAAGCTCCTTCTCGCCAATCCGATGTACTTATCAGGATTTAGGATTTGGAGGTCATTGCTTCGGAGCTCCCCTGTCCAAAAATTGACTTCCCTTGCAAATATCTTGGCTTGCCCCTCTCTTAAAAAACCGAGGAAAGTGGAGCTCCAACCAATAGCTGATAAGATTACAGCGAAGCTACTGGTATGGAAAGCCAATTGTTTAACCCTGGGAGGCCGATTAGTATTGGTTAAAACGGCCAATCTACATGCTTATGGCCCTTGAACCACCAAAATGGATAATCAAGGAAATTGACAACAGGAGTCGAGCCTTCCTTTGGAAGGGTTCGGACAGTGTTCGTGGTGGGCATTGTTTGATCGTGTGGTCGTCAGTCTGCAGGCCTACCCAATTCGGAGGACTCGGCATCCCTAACCTCGAGGTCTTGGGACATGCCGTAAGGATCAGATGGCTGTGGCATACCAGCCTCGAGAAGCTGTGGCACGGACTGCGGATCCCATCAAGCAAGATTGAACAGAGCCTGTTTCAACTATCCACGGAATTGACTTTGGGTAATGGAGAGAGGGCACTCTTCTGGAAAGACAAGTGGATCAATGGACAGTCCATCGAATTTCTTGCCCCTTACAGGACAGGCAGTGGGTTCATGATATCCGCGCGGGCGGGGTGGATGTGCAGACAATTTCTGAAGATCTGGCACTTGCTCCAAGGGGTAGGCATCAACCAACCAGGGGCAGGAAGATGTCCTCATATGGAGATGGGACAGCTCCGCGGCTTCCTTTAAATCAGCATACCTTGGGTTTTTCCAGGGCTCGATATGGTACGGTTTGCTTGTGACAAGCCGATATGGAGATCTTGGGCGCCGCTGAGGTGCAAGTATTTTGCATGGCTGGCAGTGAGGCAACGCTGCTGGACAGCAGATCGTCTGGAGCGTAGAGGACTTCAGAATCAAGCGCACTGCGTCTTCTGTTTAGCATAAAAGGAAACCATAGATCACATTTTTGTTGGTTGCACAGTGATCTCCCAAGTGTGGGCCGCCATACTAGCTTGGATCAAACTGCCGAATTGCCTGTCATGCTGTCAGATGGAGTTCAAAACCTGGTGGATTACATCACGGAAACAAGTGCCAAAATCAATCAAGAGAGGTTTTGATTCCTTTGTCATGCTGGTGGCTTGGATGGTCTGGAAAGAGCGAAATAACCGAGTTTTTAACAACTCCAAGATGAGCCTAGTGCAGCTTATTCAAAAGATCCAGGAGTGTGCCCAGTGGCGGCTGGCAGGAGCAACTTGCATGGAGGCGCTGCAGTTAGTGTAGCTATTTTCTTAGGTCCTCTAGGTCGCCAAATTTATCATGTAATAGTTGTCTAAGCGCTGTTTAGGGTTGCTCTTTGGATTCTGAGTTGTGGAGTGTCGGGTTCTCTAGCAGTTCAGGCTCTCACCGTTGTACCAAACCTTTTCCTTCTCAATGAAATGACACACAATTCTCCTGCGTGTTCACGAAAAAAAGATCATTTGGTGGACCACATCTAACTCCATGTCTAGTTTTTCTACCCTTAATTTCTGTGTAAACATTTTAATTTTTTTCCATGTGTGCAGATTGATGTACTGCAGGAGATCCATTACATTGATTCTGATCTTGTGGTGCAACTTAAGGGCCGAGTCGCCTGTGAAATGAACTGCGGTGAGGAGTTAATATCAACAGAATGTCTGTTTGAGAATCAATTGGATGACTTAGAACCTGAAGAAGCGGTGGCTATTATGTCTGCATTCGTCTTCCAACAGCGGAATACATCAGAACCATCTCTCACTCCAAAATTAGCCGATGCCAAAAAGAGGTTAGATTTTTTTAGTGGTTGCTCTAGTGCTTTTGTTGGGCACACACCTTGTGCTTGTGTGCAGTAAAGATTCCTAGGGATTCCTTACATGATACATTTTGAGAATTTTAGTTGCATTTGCCCATGGGACATACCTCAAGTTCCTTTTGTTCTTGTGTTTGTCTCTGTATTAGGCTCTATGATACAGCAATCAGATTAGGAAAGCTCCAAGCAGAGTTCAGGGTGCCTGTGGATCCTGAGGAGTACGCACGTGATAATCTCAAGTTTGGCCTTGTTGAGGTTGTCTACGAATGGGCAAAGGTATAATACATAAATCTTCGGGGGAACTCTTTTCTCCAGGAGGAATGCAAGCATTATAGCGCAGTTTTTGTTACATCAATGCAGGGAACGCCTTTTGCAGACATCTGTGAGCTGACAGATGTATCTGAAGGGCTCATTGTAAGAACGATCGTGCGGCTAGATGAAACGTGCAGGGAGTTCAGGAATGCAGCTTCCATCATGGGGAACTCTGCGTTATTCAAGAAGATGGAGACGGCGTCAAATGCTATTAAACGCGACATTGTCTTCGCAGCAAGTTTGTATATCACAGGAATATGATGCCTGTAAGCTTGTAGCCTAAACCTTTTGCCTCCTTATTTCATGATGTTTGTAAGGAGAGGTTCCTGTTCTGGATATCTAATTTCTTTGCAAAAGCTCAACCTTAACAAGCACTGAACAACTCATCATCAACATGAAAGGATGTTTTAATGAAAGTGGCATCTGACGCCGTTGATACTGTTGTAATTTTGAGGGTCACTTGTTAATTTCTCAATTAGAGAAAAGAAGAAATAAAAAAAGAAAAGAAAAAGAAATGGTGGGGTCCACCTGTTGGTGAGAAAGGGGATTGGGTGCGTGCGGCTTCGAGGGCTTCTCCCTCGTGAGCGGTGGTGGTGAAGGAGGTGTTGGCGGCCCGTGTGTTTCGGGTGCCGGTTGTTGGCGACAGCCGTGTGGCCTCCTCTTCTTAAAGGTGGCTCCCTTTTTCTTGCAAGACCCAAAAATCACTGACCTTCCTCCCTTTTGGTTCTTCTGATTTGACTTCGGTATTGGTTGGTGGGACCTACTACGCCGCCGTGGTTGGACACGATGTTGTCGGCAGTGAGGACTAGCTCCTTGCGCACCACTGTTCTTCTCTTGCTCCATTCCTCTGTTGAGGTTGCGGAGAGGGGATTTGGGTGTTGCATCATTGAGGATTTGGGAGTGTGGACTACGGATTAGTAGTGATTTCTTACTCTTTGGGTGTATTCGGCTGGTGCATCTTTGATTGGTTCTTGAGTGGCACTCTCCTATACCTCGATGTCAGACCCCAATTTTGGAACTTGGGATTTCCTATGAATACTGTGTCATTCTCTGGATCAGTAGCTGACACACACAGAATACTACATTTGCTCAAGCGTTTACCTACCAAAGCTCCACGCGGTCGCATATGTTGGTTCGTAGATATGGCCATATTTGGTCAAAATAGCAATTTAGAAGAGTCTTAAAGAGATCCTAGTACGGTTTTATAGTGATCTCAGGGAGGTCTTGAGTGACCCTAAGAAGGTCCTGTGGAGATCCTACGAGGAGGTCGGAGGAGGTCCTAGGAGGACTTAAGGTGATCGGGGGAGGCCCTAGGTATTCCTATATTTCACGAGGAGGTCCTGAGAGGTCTTAAAGAGATCCTGGAAGCTATAAGAGGTCCTGAGGAATACTGTAGAGTTGTCTGGAGGAGGTCTTGAGGTGTACTGTGGAGACATCCTGGGGAGGTCCTGAAGAACTCAGTATAGATGTTCTGGGGAGGTCTTGGGGATACGACAAAAGGGTCCAGAAGAGATCCTGAGGAGGTCCCGAGAGTACGACAAAAGGCATAGGAGGTCTTGAGGAAGTCCTAAGGATACACCCTACAAGGAGTATAGGAGGTCCTAAGGAAGTCCGGAGGAGGAGGTCCTGTGGTGCGACAAAAAGAGTACAGAATGTCCCGAGGTGGTCCTGAGACGTTTGGAGGTAATCTTTAGACCATATAGGGATGATCGTGGAACATCTGGTTGTGGTCTTGGATCACCTAGGGGTGGTCGTGAGACATCTGTCTAGCGATTAGGCACAAACTGATCGTGAATCTTACTCAATATGTGCAATACTTGATATGAACAGTGCAAGCTCATAGTATATTACATAATTATTCGGCCGTGCGGCCAACTGTTTACAAAAGCACCACTTAGGCGTGAGTTTTACAAAAAGCCAGAGCGCGAAGCGAATGCAGTCTGAAACAAAATACATCATAGTGGATCCATTCACTTTGCCCACGAACAGCGGTCGGGTTCTGGCCTAAGCTTCGTTATCTTCACCACCATCTGGTTCATCCTCCGTGAAGTACTGGTAGGGGTCTTGATCATTCGGGTCTGAAAAGAATATATTGGCAGAGCTTGAGTACACAACCGTACTCGCGAGCCAACCCACAATGCAGTTCTTATAGATGCAAAGGCTAATCAAAGGAAGCTTTAGAGTTCTTTTATTTGCACAAAGCCAGGTTTGAAATAGATGAGTAGTAGTAAATCCTAAGACTTAGCAATTTAACAAATCTGTTTTCATAAATGAGTTTTCTTTTGAAAAGTATTAGTGGAGGTCCCACCTCCTATACTCGGGTTATCGGTCTCCGACCAGGCCTTTCTCAAATCCCTGGGGTCCCACCCCAGCCTTCCTTTTCATCACAAATGGTTTTTTGTGAAAACGAAAACTATATCCAGCAAGTTCTCAGCACTGCTCTTGACCGTGAGCACGGCTATCATGATAGTTTTCTTACTCTGCAGAGTTCGCACACTTTACCCATAAGAGGTAATCACCTTGATATATACACATGTTTCCTTGGGCATGCGAATCAAGGGGAGATTACCACAAGGCCTTTACAATGATCATTCCTCGACGCAACCCCACCTGCTAAGAGGTTTCCACCGCCCGGTGCCAAGCACTTCCAGGAGGCCCCCTCTTGCGCCATGTGGTTTCTCTGTGGTTCCCTTTCCCCTTTACCCACGCCACATTCCTCCAATGGTGAGGCCACGCCGAGGTGAGCAAATTAGTTGGCCAGGTCATACCCATATTAGACTTGTGGTTGCATTGTTTTTGCATGAGAGATTATCACAAGATTCGGTCCTTACTTGACCAAGGCGGTACATCCACATACCAACATATTCTCGTGCCCCAGGCACTGGCCATTCTTTCTAGCCGTCCCAGTCGAAAACTGTTTTTCAGGTTTTATTGTTTTTGAAAATATCATTTACTTCAACATACCAGTTAGGCTCCCAGCCTTACTGCCCAAATTATTTTCCAAAGTTTTCAAGGATTGTGGTTGGGCAACTTAATGCCCTGATGACAATGTATCTAAGCAAGGCTAAGCATGACACTTAGATACAGACCTATCAACTAGTATGTAATCCATTAAGTTTAGGGTGACAAAGGATAATGTTCAAGTTCAAGGGTTGGAAGTTTATACACAAGTATATGTTAGGGCATTAACTATGATCTAGACCAATTTAGTTTGATAAAACATAGCAATGCAGTTTCATAATTTAAAGCAACATAATTTACAAAAAGTGGGTGCAACATGGTCAAAGGATTGACTCACCTTGTTTAGAGTGCTGCTGTTCGGGATCCTGGTCGACGAACGGTTCTTCGGCCGCCTCGGCTTCTATAATCGCAAAACAACCGAAAAGGCAAATAAGCACATATTCCAACTTAAATCATTTTCAAATATGCAAAGAACTCCAAATAATGCAAAATCGTGGATTAAAATGTGAGACCAGCACAGTTGAAAACTCAGTGGTCATCGGATCTGTGGTGGTCGTGGAAACCATTTTGTTTCAAGAGGGATACGACCGGGAGGTCGTGGAAGCATTATGACTTGGGGTGGCCCTGGAGGTGCTGTGACTCGGGGAGGGGAGGTCCTGGATTCACTGTAGCTAGGGGGAGGTCCTGGAATTACTGTTCCAAGGGTGGACCTGGAATTACTGTACCCGGGGAGGTCCTGGGATTACTATAGCCCGGGTGGTCTTTGCAAAAAGACCGTGAGGGTGGTCTTTGCAAAAAGAACGAGAGGGAGATCTAACGAGAGGAAGGTCTGGACCGTTAGATCTAAACGAAGAAAGGTCTGGAACGTTAGATCTAAGCGAAGGGAGGTCTGGACCATCAGATCTAAACGGAGGGAGGTCTGGACCATCGGATCTAAACGAAGAGAGGTCTGGACCGTTAGATCTAGACGAAAAGAGGTTTGATCCATTAGATATACACGAAGGGGGTCTGGACCGTTATATCCAAACAAGAGGAGGTCTGGTCCCTTAGATCTAAGCGAGGGGAGGTCTGGGCCCTTAGATCTAAGCGAGGGGAGGTCTGGACCCTTAGATCTTAGCGAGGGGAGGTCTGGGCCTTTAGATCTTAGTGAGGGGAGGTCTGGGCCCTTAGATCTAAGCGAGAGGAGGTATGAGCCCTTAGATCTAAGCGAGGGGAGGTCTGGGCCCTTATATCTTAGCGAGGGGAGGTCTGGGTCCTTAGATCTGAGCGAGGGGAGGTCTGGTCTGTTAGATCTCAACGAAGGGAGGTCCGGACCGTCAAATCTGAATCAGGGGGGAGGTCTGGATCGTCTAGATGTACGCAAAGGAGGTCCCGACGATCAAAATGGAACCAAGGGAGGTCTCGATGGTCAAGATGAAGGCAAGGGAGGTTCCGACGGTCAAGATGAATGCCAAGGGAGGTCCCGACGGTCACGATGGAACCAAGGGAGGTCTCGATGGTCAAGATGAACGTAAGGGAGGTCCCGACGGTCAAGATGAGTGCCAAGGGAGGTCCCGACGGTCAAAATAGAACCAAGGGAGGTCTCGATGGTCAAGATGAACACAAGGGAGGTCCCGACGGTCAAGATGAACGCCAAGGGAGGTCCCGACGGTCACGATGGAACCAAGGGAGGTCTCGATGGTCAAGATGAACGCAAGGGAGGTCCCGACGGTCAAGATGAGCGCCAAGGGAGGTGCCGACGGTCAAGATGGAACCAAACTTATTTAGTTGGAGTTGATTTAGTCATTTAAGGTTCTGTATAGAATCTAAAAAATAAGCTTTAAACTCTCATCAAAACCTAATGTTTCTTTTTATTTGAAAGTTCATAGAAACGGGGATGCTACAGGGAGGTCGCGGAAGCGTACGACCTATGGGAGGTCATGGACATACCGTGACCAGGGGTGGTCGTGGAGGTGTACGATCAAGTGAGAGGTCGTGAGGGTGTTACATCTAGGGGAGGTTGTGGAGGCGCTATGACCAAGAGGGTGGTCTTTGCAAGAAGGGAGGTCATAAGCTAGAGGGTGGTCTTTGTAAAGTAGGAGGTCGCGGCCAGAGGGTGGTCTTTGTATAATGGGAGGTCGCGACCACAGGGTGGTTTTTGTACAATGGGAGGTCTGTGCAAGGAAGGAGGTCGTGAGAGTGTTAACCGTGCGTAGTCGATCAAGAGAAAGGATCGATTACACAGCGGTGATCAAAAGAAACAAATGTTCAACTGTATTGTCGCGATCGGATGAACCAGCGGAAAAGCCAAAAGAAGGACCAAATGAACATTCAAGAGAGAACAAGGCGACTCGAACTATGGAGGGTTTCTGTCCACTAGGAACTTACCAGTACGGAATCTGGGAAATGGTTAGCCGGTGCCGCACTGGCGATGGTGGATCACAACAATGGAAGAAGCTTCGTGCTGCACGTATCTTGAGGAAAAGAGGGTGGTCTTCGGTCTTCAAGGGTGCTCCTTAGAAGCAGATAGATGGTCCGCCAGGGAGGTCTTGAAGTATCCTGATTGGAGGAACAAGAGTTGTATCTAAGGCAATTCTAGTGGGTGTTAGTGGCAAGGTGGTGGTGTGGGGAAGCTCGACAGAGACGAGCGCTTTAAGCTTGGCTGGAGCTCAATCTCTCTTGGAGGAAGAAGAGAATGGGGTTAGCATTGGAATTGGTGAAGAAAAGCAACAAGGAGGCCACAAGGTCTTGGGCAACCATACATATACATGCACGACCTGCCCAGGGGGAGTGTTCGGAATGGTTGAGGCTGTTGATGGTATGGCCAACACAGTGTAGAGGTTGTGTCGGTTTTTGTGTGACGGGCATTTTGTACTATGATCTTGTTTGATCTTTTGTTAGCCGAAAGGCTTAAGTGTTGAAATTGTGGTCCATTTTGCACTGTGATATAAATGATCCTCTGTTGGCTGAAAGTATAAATTATTGTTTATTGCTTATGAGATAATTCAATACTTGACATATTAGTAAAACATTCATTTGGGTTCAAAATCTGATTTATTGTTGTCATATCTAATTATTGAAGAGTATTGACAAATGTGGTGAGGAGGCTAGGATTTGATCTTGAGTAGCCCGACATCTCAGAGCAAATCTAAATATTTAAATATGAGCATTATGCTGATTTTGTATGTTTTCAAGTCCCATCTTTTGAGCATATTATCCTATTTAATTTACATGATAATATTATATGTTAATATGTCATTTATATGCTGCTGGAATTATTTCTGAATATTTGCTAAAATTGCTAATTTTACAACATATACCAGTTGAAGAAAGGTTGGCATACAGGAGTGAAGGGTATCAATGTATCACATATTAAGTGCACTCTATTCTTCCTAGTGTGGATAACACCGCTCCTGAATTAGAGTTGAGGAGGAGTAAGAGGCAGTGGACTGAAAAGTCTCTTAGCGATGACTGTGTCACTTATCTCGTGGATGATGAATCACGAACCTTTTCAGAGGCATACGCATCTTCGGATGTGGATTACTGGAAGGAAGTAGTCCGCAGCGAGATGGATTCCATCATAGCTAACAGAACATGGGAGGTTATGGACCTTCCATCTGGGTATAAGCCAGTGGGCTGCAAATGGATCTTTAAAAGAAATTGAAGACACGATGATACTATAGTAAATTACAAGGCCTGTTTAGTGGCTAAGGGTTTCACACAAAAAGAGAGTGAAGATTACTTTGACAAATACTCTCCTATGGCTCGTTTGCCCACAATTCGGGTGCTTTTAGCACTAGTGTAACATCCCAAAATTTGGGTTTTCAAAAATCTTTTGTGTAGTTTAGGTCCCTAAAAATTTTCACCAATCTTCCTTGAATTAATAAAGCTTAAATAATACTTTCTGAAATTAAAACAATTTAATATGATTAATATATACTTCAATTAAATCAAAACTAGTGTTAGTTGGGTTTCTTGTGCTCCAAGGAATTTTCCTGTATTTTTTGGGTTTTTTTTTCTGAGTTCGTTTGCTATTTATTTTGCCTCTTTTGAATTTCCAGCCTTTTCTTAATTCCGAAATCAATTCTCCTTTTGTTTTTCTCTAATGGACCAAATTGGTTTGGCCCATTTCCTTTCCTCTCCACCGGCCCATCTCCTCATCGCCATTTCTCCTTTGGCCCAGCCCGCCTGCACCCCTACTCCACTCCCAACGTCGCCTGCATGGCCCACATGCCAGCCACTGCATCACCTTGGCCCACCTGCCAGTCGTAGCCGCTTGCCAGCGCGTGCCCCCCGCGTTGCTGCTCCCGTGTGTGTTCCGGACACCACCTTCGCGTCGCCACTTGGAGTCCGAGCCCTACACGCCTCCCCATGCTAAGCCACCACCCCATGCGCGTCCCTTCTGCCTTGTTCTGCCACCTCCGTGCCCTAGCTTCTCTCCGTTCAGGACGTCGCCAATCGCCGCTGCTCCGGTCGTCTTCTCCATTGCCGATGACACGCCCCGCATCGTTCTCCGCGTCGCACGTCCTCGAGTCGTTCCATTCGCGTCATCGGGACCGCAACATCCTCCTTCGCCATTTACGCCTACTCACTGAAGCTTCCGTGCACCACGTCGCCATCGTCGTCATTGTCTTCCTTGTGTTCGGTTGCACCCTGTTTTCATCGACAGGCTTCCTATGCGTTCCCTGTTGACTCGGTGAGTCCCTCTTAGTTTCGATCGCGTCACTTTATATTCTAGTCTCTAATCTATCCATCCTAACACTTGGTTCTGAGAATTGTTCATCGTGTGCGGAGATCCCCTTCTTCTCTCCCATCTTCGGTCGCTGTCCTTCACCGCCCAATTGCGCTGCCACCGGTGAGCCTTCACCTCCATCAACCCCACCTTCACCTTCCCCGCTCCGTGTTCTACACGGTGCTCACCTTCTTTTTGGCAAAAGCCCTTTCCCTCGTCGTCGTCGTCATGACCGAGCTAGCGTCGCCGGCCAGCTCCGACCACCTTCGGTCTTTGTGTCCGCATCACCACCTTCGCCTCGTCGCCCTCTTTCCGTTTTGACACTTTGTTGTCGCCGTCACGAACCCTAACTCCGGTGAGCCCTAGGACCCGAGCACCACCGTGTCGCTGTGACGTGTCCTTGCCTTGTCGGCGCCATGTCATCATCTTGTCGTCTGCCACCTCAGCATTAGTGCACACGTGGCATGCCTTGTCATTAGACGTGTGGCACACCTAGCCCAACCCGAGACCCAAATTCCCCAGACTTTGTTCACCGTGAGTCAACTCACTTGCATGCGGGTCCTATTTGTCTGGTCAACCCTCCTCCATGAGCTTGGTCCACCGTGTACTAGCACCTCTCTGTGGACCTGGTCCAAGGACCAGTGGCCCACATGTCATCCTCTTTCTCCTTTTTCTGGAATTAATTTAATTATTGAAAATCCATAAATCTCAGTGGGTCCCACATGTCATACTCTCGGCTATTTTTTGAATTTTTGAAAATAAAGATTCTTAGGAATATTCCGTTGGTTCTACCTGTCGGTTTCTCTCTCTATTTTCTTTTTCAGCATTTTCCTTTTCGATCAAACTTCTGAGAACTTGTTTTTCCTCATATGAACTCCGATTGAACCCATTCAAGTTTCTAAATTTATCTAAATTCAAGATTTACCTTCTGTACCATTCAATTTCAATTAGAAGTTTATTTGATTTGTCTTTTTGAATTTTGTTCATTTTTGTGCTTTCTTTTTCATTAGACGTTGAAGTCCGGGAATCGTTTGAAGGAGCTGAAGGTCAAGGAAGTAGAAAGTTGAAGATAAAATAAGAACATCATTTCTATAGCAAGGCAAGTTGTACCTGTGACTATGTTGAACCCAGTTTTCCAAAATTACCTTAATTCAAATTATTGCATTTTACTTTAGGTATTTATTTAATTGTTTTGGGATTAGTTATACACCCATTTGCTTATATCCACTTTGCTCGTTGTATTACCCTAATCTTTTGTCATCCTAGCTTGGTTAATTACTAATCTGTATTATCATAGAACCAACGTGGGTTAGTTAGACACGGATAGTCTGCTTAGCTATGCAACATGTTATTGATATCATTTTGAGTTGCAAGATATAAACTTAACTAAATGATTATGGAACATGTTATGAAAAGACAGTGTGCTGTTTGTTGTTACTCGTTGATGGTATGTGATGCACTTAACTAACAGGGTGGGAAAAATATTTTGATTGAGGCGAGTGGAAAGAATTGGTAATATGGTGGATGTGATTGGGAAAAGTGAATGGTAATATGGTGGATGTGTGATTGGGAAAAGTGAATGGTAATATGGTGGATGTGTGACTAGAAAAAGTGAATGGTGATTAGTTAGTTAGAATTTTATCAGTCTCGCCTTGGTCAATTAAGGACTTAACTTTGTGCGCTACTGAACTGAGCTACAACTGTACAACCAGATGCCTCGTATGAGACATGCCTAAGTTAGTAAGTTGTGGAGTTTTGACATTGACTACTTAGGTAGTAGGTTAGTGAGGTGTGGACTACTCTGAAAGTCACATCGATAGACGGTTCGCCGCTTCCAGGTCAACGGTGTGCGTCGGACCAGCGAGTGTGGTTTGGGTCGACTGTATTGCATATCGGGAGAGTCAATTGTTGAGATGAAATTTCTGAAAGGTTTTGTTATGATTGCTCAATCGCATACTTCCGTATGGCGAGTCATGACAGACATGACGAGTTAATTGTATCTTGTGGGTAAAGTGTACAACCTCTGTAGAGTGTGAACAATCTATTCGAATAGCCGCATCATTGGTCATGGACATGCTCAGGGATTTCACATGAGGGGTAGATTTTCATAAAAACAATTGGGAAGGGACAGCTATGTGGGGAAACTTTTGCAGTTGTGTGAAAGAAACTGATTAGGTTATGTGTGTTTTGTGAAAACAATTGCTAAACTATTATTGTTATTTGATTTTAGTTACGCTTTCAATCTATTATTCATATTCAACTACAACTGTTGCTTTTATGAAAAAGAACCATAGATGCCATATCCTTTGGAATGAACCGTCATCTATAATTGCATTATGTGGTGTGACTTGCTGAGTACTCTATGCACTCATTCTTGCTATAAACAATGTTGTTCAGTTGAGAAGGCTATAACAGTCTATCGTCGGTCAACAAGGTCTACTTCAAGGATCGTGGAGAACTAGGTCGCGCTACCCTAGTCGATTGCCTGTGGGCATATGGATGGGCTTCACTGAAATTATTTTGTTACCTTCTACTGCAGCTTATTTGAGTTACTTGTCTTCTGAGACATTAATTGTAAGATTTGACCTTAAGGTTGTTACTCTGATAATTATTGTTATTTGCTTATGTATTAGCCATCTTTGCATATGGAATGGTATTTTATCGATGTTGCCACTGTGTGCACTAGCATGATTTTGAACTAGTGCAGTATACACAGAGGGTCCAGATTTACATATTTGGGTCCCGACAACTAGCTACTGCATGCAAACTCCAAGTACATCAAATGGATGTAAAGTCCGCTTTCCTAAAAAGAGAGTTGGATGAGAAGATTTATATGCAGCAGCCTGGTGGCTTTGTGGTTGAAGGTCAAGAGAAGAAAGTATGACACTTGATTAAATCCTTGTATGGTCTGAAGCAAGCTCCCAAGCAATGACATGAGAAATTTGATAGTACTTTGACATCGGTCGACTTTTGTGTAAACGAAGCCAATAAATGTGTCTACTATCGATTTAATGGGGGCGAAGGTGTCTTTCTTTGTCTATACATGGATGACATATTGCTTTTTTGGGACCAACATGGATGCAATAAAAAAACTAAGTCTTTCCTCTCCCAGAACTTTGATATGAAAGACCTTGGTGAAGCTGATGTTATCTTAAACATCAAGCTGTTAAAGGGTGAGAATGGGATTACTCTTTCACAATCCCATTATGTGGATAAGGTCCTAACCAGATTTGGGCCAGAAAAGCCTCTTGGTGAATCAACGTGGTCGTTGGAGATACAATATCGCTCTTCACACTTCGGGACACACCAAAAAGTGAAGTTGAGGTAACGGGAAATTGCCACACAAGAATCAATGGCGAGATGCATCGGCCGAATGCACCAAGGAGCAATCCACCACACCGAAACCTTCCTTCTCACTCAAATCAAGAACAGAACCAGCCAGACCCAACCACAATGGCGCACCGCCCCGGCTTCCTTGCTGAGCTCAACAAGGAGGTGGCGCAAGGAGGAAGGAGTAGGCTGAACCTCATGTAATATCCTGTATCATGAATGAGTAATTAATGGATTAATAATAATAATAATAGTAAGAATCTAGTGGGAAATGGGGTTTGGTGGTGGACCTTTTGGCCCATGGCCCAAGAGGACATTGGCCTCACACCTATTTAAGGAAGAGATAGGCTAACCAAAACCCAATTCTAGTTCTCCCAGCCGCCGCTGGGTGCTTGAGCAATTACCCACCCACCCCCCTATCCTCCTTTCTCCCTGCTCGATCTCCCCCATTCTTTTCCCCTGGTTCTTGGCGCCACGACAACTCCGGCTCGGTCTCAAGACTGCCACCGGCGCTGCTTGCGCCCGCTTGCGCCGGCTTCGGCTCACCTCCTCGCTCACGCCCGCCACAAGATGGTCTGCACTTGTCGCGATCTGCCGAAGATCGCACCTTGGCTCGTCCGCACACTGGGTGGCGCCGCTGTGGTCCTCCCCCTTCAGCGGCTATGGCTCCTCTCGGCTGTGGCTCGCCGCTGCAGTCGCGACTCTGAGGTCGCAATTCTTGCCGCGACGACGGCATGACGGAGGGGGAAGGCTATGGTGGCTAGAGTCGCTGAGGTCAGAGCCAGACGGGCTCCCGAAGGCTGCGCGCCGTCGCGAAGCGCATGCTGGGGTGGGGCCTTTGCATCTCCTGGGCCTTGCGGATGGTGGACGCGCTCACGCGGGCTGCAGGAGGCGGCAGCGGGGCATCGTCGCCGCCGCACTCCACATATTCGACGCAATGCCCGACCGGACCCCGTCCTCCTAGTACTTCTCTTCTGAGCACACTGCTCCAGTTTCCCCTGGCCCCGTTCTTGAGGAAGAGCTCCCCGTCGTCGGTGGTCACGTGGCCCGCCAGGCGCCGACGGCTGTGGAGGCTACGAAGGGGTTCAATGTGTGGATCCTGGTGGACGAGAGCAAGAACGACGAGCGCAAGTGCAAGGCCCACGGGGCCGGCCGCCGCAACCGCCGCAGGTTAACATCACATCCCAACACTTAGCTGCTTCTCTCGACGCTACATGGCTACAAGTAAATTGAGCTAGTTCATGTGTTCTCTTGGAGATTGTTGAAATCAGCTGCAACAATGTTTGCATCATAGTTGTTTGGTTGGATCACTCAAATCCTTGAGCCTAGGCGTCGTGTCAGTCTGTGGATGTGCGTTCTTGCCTTTAGGGGTAGTGACCTCGGTGAAACAAGGTGTACTAGCAGTCTCGCTCACTTATTAGGCCATGAACTGCACTTTATTTTCGTGGATGCTAGGAGATGTTTGAGGTTATGTGTTTCTCCTACGAGAGAGACAAAGTAGAGTAGTAAACTCGTAGTTTGGCCATGTTGGAAGTTATTTGAGCAATTGAGCTTAGTTGTGCTTTTCAGCGAGTAGCTGTGCCATTCCTTGGTGGTGGTGGAGTAGAAATTCGATATGAAGTACGGAGGATTCGAACATCTTAGTGAACACATCCATTATCAAAGGATATGTTGCTCGCTTATTTTGTTCCAGATCGGCATATATTGTGCTCTGTTTTCAGACTAGCATGCTGTTAGCTCACACACATTTGCTGTCAGTGTCTTCAATTGGTTACATTGCAAACGTAAATGCTTTTGGAGAAGATTGGTGAACAACTAGCAGCGGGGATGCAATGATGTCAAGCACACCTACACAAGCATAGGTGGTGGTGAACCCGGTGTTAGAGCATTCCGCCTTTTGTCTTCCGTCTCACGGTTGAGACAAGTGCAAATAGTATTAATGAGTTGTTATATTTCATACTTGATGAATGCCATAGTTTAATAATGATGCTTACTACTTGAAAATGTTTACATGATGCTGCATGCTAATGGATACGTGATGATGCGTACATGATAATGTTTATATGGTGATGCTTACATGATAATGGTTACATGTTGATGGCAATAATGAGGGGACAAGGTGAGCAATGAGACTACCTTGTTAATGATGACAATGATGAATCATGATAATGACAATGAACATGTGCATTTGCATCATGGCAAGAATGCATGAGCCAGGTCGGTGAGAAAGACATGTAACTAATCCGGTGAGGTCTGTGAGAAAGTTACATGACTAGTTTGGTGTGCTCGAGCCAGGTTGGTGAGAAAGACATGTAACTAATCCGGTGAGGTCGGTGAGAAAGTTACATGACTAGTTCGGTGTGCTCACATTTTTCATTGAGGTCCCCGTCATGCATGGGACGGGCTTGGATCCCTGTCATGCATTGGACGGGCTTGGTCCCCACACTCGTGGAGTGTGGGCTTTGGATCCCTGTGCCTAGAGGGCACATGCCTTGAGTATGTATCGACGGATACACTACTCGGCAATTACCGGTAAATGCCAAGAAGTTGAAGAAGGTGCATTCATGACATGTTCATTCCATTTCTGCACAAGAGATGGATTTGTGGTTTATAATGCTGTTGTTCATGATGTGATCGTTTATTTCCTTTGACTGCTTATGATGCTATCATAAAAGATGGATTTGTGGTATATAATACTGTTGTTCATGGTGTGATTGTTTAATCCCTTGATTACTGATGATGCTATGTTTGATTTACTATTGCACTTTACTGAGTCGTGGACTCTCTTGCTGTTGTTTGTGGTTTTAGGTACCCCTTACAAGAACGACATGCATGGGAGGGAATAGATTTAAGTCTGGTTGCACCTTGGCACAAACAATTCATGGATGGATAATTTGGATGATGATTTAATATTTGAGAGTAATGCTTAATGGATTATTATGACTTATGCTTGGAATAATTTGTAATAGAGTTGGTTAGAAGATTATGGATGCCATTTTGATTATGCTTTAGTTGTTTAGCGTATTTTGGATGTCGTTGATGATTAGAGTAATGAATTGATGTTATATAAAATTGTTTGAACCTCCGGTATAGCTATCTATACAAAGGAGGTTCTGTCGAAATTCAGTAAATAGACATAGTTTTATTTGTTACTCTATTAGTTTAGTAGCATTCCAGGCTCATGTTGGGCTAGGGTGTTACACCTCACCACCGGCGGTGCCACGTTCAACCATGGCGACACAACAGCTCACACGGCGCGAGCTCGAGATCAAATCGGGAGAGGAGAGGAAAACCAAACGAGGAGAACTCGATGCATCGTGCGGGGAGGAGGAGGAGGAGCCCTTAAGAAGAGAAGGAGGAGCTCACGACACTGCCCTTAGTTGTAAGTTGAACCCTACCGCCGCCGTCGCTGTGTTTCGCAGATTCCATCGCCGCAGGTGAGCTCCTGCCATCATCGTTTACACCATCGGCTTCACCTCTTCATGTTCTACCCGGTGCGCTCCTTCTTGTCGCCAGAGAGGTCCTGTAGTGCCGTCGCGCTGTCAAGTCCGCGCCGCTGCACTGCTTCACCATCGCTGGCGTGTTCTAGCCGCCGCCGGCGACCATTGGGTCTTGCACATGACCCGGTTGCATTGACTCGTCCTCAAGAGCCTTTAGCGCGCATCCAAAACCTCGCCGGAGCACTCCACTACTATTTTACCGTTGACCCGAGCCACTACCGTCGTCCTCGCTGGCGTTGAGCGCCTCGTTGGTCCCCACCATCGCATCAAAGCCGAGGGATGAGTTCGCCGGAGCTCTAGCATGCCGGTGGTGTCCTTTGTTCATTGCCATCCTTCGCCGTTCGCCATCGCTGTCATCAAGTAGTAGCCGCCATCGATCTTTGGTGATGTGGCCACCTACATCGCTGCCACCTCGCTACCACTTGGCGCCACGCTAGCGCCAGCCTACACCGAGTCAGCCTCGCGTTGCGTCGCTGCCACGTTAATGCCTTTGTCCCACGCCTAAACCCTAGACCCAGTCAATGTGGACTTAGTCCACGGTGGACCAAGCCACTGACATGTGGGCCCCACATGTTAGAGCCCTAGACTGTAGACCACCTAGTTTTCCAAAATTACTTTGATTCAAACTATTGCGTGTTATTTCAATTATTTGATTTTTAAATACTTTGAGATTAGTTATGCACCCACTTGATTATATCCACCTTGTTCATTATATTGCCATGATCATCTGTCACCCTAGCTTAATTGGTTAATTACTAGTTGGTATTATCATAGCACCAACGTGGGTTAGTTAGACACGATTAGTATGCTTGGCCATGTAACGGGTCATTGATATCATTTTGAGTTGCAAATCTAAACTTTACTAAGTGATTATTGAATTTATTTGTGGAAAGACTGTGTGCTGTATGTTGTCACTCGTTGATGGCATGTGTTGCACTTAATCAACAGGGTGGGAAAAGATTTGGACCGAGGCAGGTGGAAAGAATGGTGATATGGTGGAGCTCTACGATTGGGTTTGTGAACATTGGTAACTTAGAGTAGCTTGGCAGTCTCACCTTGGTTAGCTAATGACTTAACTTTGTGCACGATTGAACTGAGCCATAACTGTACGACCACATGCCTGGTATAGGGCATGCCTAATTTAGTAAGTTATAGAGTCTTGACATTGACTACTCAGGAGGTAGGTTAAGTGCTCTGCGATAGGTGGAGGTGTGGACTATTCTGTAGGGTCACATTTATGGGCAGTTCGCCGTCTCTAGCTCCAACGGTGTGAATCGGACCAACGAGTGAGGTTGGGGTCGACAGTATGCACATCGGGAGAGTCAATTCTTGAGATGAAGTTTCTAAAAGGTTTTTTTATGATTGGTGCTAGCAACACACTGGTTATATCGTGTGGGTAAAGTGTACAACATTTGAAGAGTGTTAATTAATCTATTCGAATAGACGCGTCGGCAGTCATGGACATTGTAACATTCCAAAGTTCTGTTACCAAAAACAAAATTAATAAAGTTATTATTTTATTGGATTTTCTGAAATTTAAAAGAGTTTCCTTGGTTTTAAAAAATATTTAAATTAATTATTTAATTTCTTGGTTTTAAAGTTAAAAAGAAAAATTTAATTAATTTCTTAAATTTTCTGGAATTTAAAAGGGTTTTCCTATTTTCCGAAATTAAAAATAATTTATGTGCAAAAATAAAAGCCAACTTTAAGTTGGAAATACTTTTATTAAATTCAAAACTGGTTTATTTGATTTTCTAGATTTTCTGGTTTTCCAAGTTCTTTGTTATTTCTTGGACCGTTTCGACTGCGCCATCCATGCCATCAAGTCTCCACCATCATCGTGCCATAAAATTTCCGTTATCATGCCATTCAATTGTGCCGTTTGAAGCGTTTCCAAAACCGGGCAGTAATGTCACCTACGTTAATGCTCGCAGCCACGTCGACTCAAACTCCGTCCGAGCCTATAAAAGGGAGCCCTAGTGCCCTCATTCTCTACTCCACACCCCTTGCTACTCCCAAAGCTTCTGGAACTCCGTCGACGACGAATTTGCCGTCTTCCCGAGCGCCGGCCTTCACACCCAATTCTTGTTTCCGTCATTCCGGTGAGTTTCTTGATGTCCTAACTGCCCCACGTCGTGTTCCTGAGCTTAGTGATTATTTCCCCTCAATCAATTTCAGGTTTGCCGCATCACATCGTCGGAATTTCGTCGTCGTCTTCCGTTAGGCCGAAATCACCTCCAATGCTCCATCTCCTTCGCTGGTGAGTTTTTCATCTATTGAACCACGTCACCTCATGTTCCTGGCCATCCTCTTCCTATTCCACCTGTCAATACGGTCTCTCCGTCGCCGTGGAGTGCCGCTACCTCGGCCACCTTCTTCCCGTTGCTGGCCACCGTCGCACCGCCTCCTTGGACTCCCTTCGGCCTCCTCGAGCCGCCCTCCACCATCCCCGTGGCTGCACGCCTAGGCGCCGCCGCCCTTGACCCCCTACGGCGGTGCCACCGCCACCTGTGGGACCCCAACCCCCACGGGGTTGCATTTTGCCGGTCGGCTGCCCGCACCGCACCTCCGTTCGTCGGCGCCACCGCTGCTCCTATGCGCGTGCACCCTCCTCTGTTTTGCTCTGTGTTTGCTATGAGTCAATGACACATGGACCCTACTTGTCATACACAAACTCCTTTCTCTCCCTCTGTCTTTCTTTCACTAGCATGTGGACCCAAGAAGTCATATACTGTGTTGATTCTTTGAAAAATCAGAACATTAAATTCCAGGGAATATTCCCTCCTTTTTAATTTCTATCATTTCATGTGAAATTCAATCTTCTGAGATCCCGTTCTCCTTTGTTCGAGCTCCGATTCCATCAATTCAATTTTGTAAATTCATCTAAATTCAATATATATCTTCCAGAACCAAAATTATTTAATTTGAAGCTTATTTGAATTTGGTTTGAATTAGGCTTATTTTTGCGTATAGATTTCGATGACTTCGGAGACCTAGTTTTCGACACCATTTCAGAACCACAAGTATTTGAGCAAGGCAAGTTACACCTTTGATCATGTTTGATCCTATTATTTTAAATTACGTATTTTGTTTGAAATTATTATTGCATGCTTACTTTTATTCAAAGTAATTTAAATTCCTATCTTTAAATTGTAGCTAAATCCCAACACTTGTATAGCCAATTTTGTCAAGATAGGTAGTATGGAGAATCATTCTGGGTGTGATATATTTTGGAGTTAGAAATTGAAAAGATTGGATAATACTTTCGTGAATTGAAGGAAACAAAGGTATATTTGTGGATACCCATTGATTGTGAAGAATTATAGGAATACATTATTGTTGGATATTGGATTATATGAATATATTATTGTTGGATATTAGATTATCGGAATGCAATATTGTTTGATATTGGATTGTAGGAATACATTATTGTTGAATATTGGATTATAGGAATACATTACTTCTGAATTAAATAAAGAAGGACATCTTGGCGGAATTGCATGGATTATTAGTAATTGTTGAGAATTAATATTGAGAAATTGATCCAGTAAAGATGGTCATTGAAATACGAAAAGGTTGGATTTTCATAACAATCATGATGTTAATTTTGGTGAATTGGTTGAATCATGAAGTATGTGTAAACTTTATGGAATTAATTGGATAATTTGGTTATATTGGATTTATTGGATGTGATTGAATAGAGAAATTTGATTGAATAGAAATGTTAGTGGAAATAAATATATTATTAGTGATTGTTGGAAATTTAGAATTGACAAACTAATCGAGTATAGTTGATGAATAAAGAATGAAGTTGGATTCTTATAGTAAGTTATGATTGGAATTTAGGTGCATTGGTTGAATTATAGAGAATTGATGAAATTGGTGGAATTAATTGGATAATAGTGTTTGGTTGATTTACGGTAGTTGGTGGACTAATGTAAACAATGATGTGGTGGATTAATAGGCACAATAGATTGATGTGGAGAGTATGATTCTAATTTTGATGGTTGACTTATTGATCTTGGAGATGACAATTCTTGGACATTGAATCCCTCACACCTTGCCACCCTAGATAAAACCCTAGTTAATACAATAGTATTGACAAGATGCTTTTGTGAAAAAAATACGCTTAGTCATGCTTAGACAAAAAATGTTCAATTTGGGAATTTTAGCCAAATATTCAACTAATGTTTAAAAATGAGTCTATGGCATTGGTATGCCATGGGAATTTTGCAAATGATTTGAAAAGAAAAATAAAATGAAAAACGGTTTAGACTGGGCTAAAATGGATAGTTGGTGGGTGCAAGTTTATGCACGGGATCGATTTAGTGAATGTTTGGGGCTCAAAGGTTCTTTTTGGAGGTCACACAGTCAACTAAAGACCGGTTTGAGAACCACATCTTGCCAAGCTCCACCGTACTACCACAAGTCTAGAGTGGGACAGACCTGGCTAATTAATTTGTAAAGTTCCATTGTGGTTGTGCCATTCGGATGTGTGGGTGTCAGAATGGCCTACTTTTTTTTATCCCACATGGCGCAGGAGGGGGCTTCCATTTGGCGCCAAACCTTAGCGGGTATGACAACTTTGGAATAACGCATTATAAAGGCCTTATGATAATCACTTAGTTGCACACCTACTGTAACATCCCAATTTTTTGAATTTCAAAACCTTTTGAGTAGTTTAGTCCTGCTGAAAAATTCACCAAATTGTATTTGAATTTAATCAAGATTAAATGAGACTTTCAAATATCAAAACAATTTAATGTGATTAATCTGAACATCAATTAATTCTAAAACTATTTTATTTGGGTTCCTTGTGCTTGGAAATATTTTTCAGATATTTCTGGAATTTTTCTGAGTACATTTGCTATTTGGATTTTTTGGTATTTCTAAAATAGAAAAGCTATTTAAAATCTTAGTAAGTCCTTTGGGCTAAATTATATTCCCTTGGCCCAACCTTATTCCAAAGCCAGCCCATTTTTCGCCAGCCCATCTCCGCGCCTGCTCGCTCGCCCACGCGTTTTGCCACTGCCAATGACAAGCGGGACCCACCTGTCAGTCGCACACGTGGTGTGTGCGACACTAGCTCAACCCAGCCTTTGTCGCTAATTTGTGGGCCCATCTCTGTGCACTGCTCATCGTCTCCGTCCCGTGCACGCCCTGGACTCCGTCACTGTGTCGCGCTCGGACTCTCCCTTAGCCCCACCGCTATAGGCTATAAAGTCCTCGTCGTGCATGTCAAACCGATCACCTTAGGCTCCGTCGCAAATCCCCTGAAGCCCGAAGCCATAGATCGTCGCCACTTCACCAGATTTGGAGATCTAAACCTAGTGCCGCCGTCTCGGGATTTCTTCCATTCCGTTGCCGCCGGTGATCACCTGTTGCATCGTCTACACTACCGGGTTCGCCTTGACGTTTTCTGCCTAGTGCACACCATCTTGTCATTGGAGGATCACTGTAGCACCGCCGCTCTGCTTCACCGTCACCGCCGCTCTGCTTCACTGTCGCCGTTGTGTTCTAGTTGCGACCAACGACCTTTGGGTCCCGTGCGCCACCCATTAGCATCGTCAGAGCCTCAGGAACCCAACACGCGTGTCCAAGACCCCGCCGGAACCCTTCGCCACTGGTTAGCTGTCAACCCGAGTCACCGCCTTCGCCCTCATCGCCGTTGAAGCCCTTGCTGTTCCTTGCTGCCGCATCGGAGCTGCTCGATGGATTCGCCCAAGCACAAGCATGCCAGCGATGACCACCTTTCGCCGCCGGTCGCCATTGCTGTCATCGAGCCATAATAGCTGTCGATTTCAGTCGACGTGGCTGCTTGCGTGTCAGCCTCGTCACCGCCACGTGTGTGCCACGTGTGCGCCGCGTGAGTGCCACCTGTACCAAAACCCTAACCCTAATCAACCATGAGCTTTTTCTCTGACATGTGACCCCACCTATCAAATCCACTTTTGCATAGACCACTAAGCCATGGACCCGTGAGCCAGAGCCGTGGACTTGGTCCATAGACCAAAGTTCCCACATGTTAGCCTCTGCTTCTTATTTTTTGGATTTTCTTTTAATTCTGAAATCATTGTTGACCACATGCTGATGCAATAATTAAGTATTTCCTTTAGATTGAAAATTCTGAAAATTCGAAATAGTAATTCCTTTCTTTCTTTTTCTTAGATTTAAATCTTCCGAGAGCCCGTTCTTTCTCATACGAACTCCGATTGAACTCATTCAAGCTTCTAAATTCATATAAATTCAAGCTCTACCTTACTGAGATTTTTATTTAATTTTTGGAGTTTATTTACTGCTCTGTTTTGTATTTATTTGCTTTTTGTTTTCGTTTGTGTGTAGACGTTGATACTTTGGGAGCTTTTGAGGAAGGAGTTGATCAAGCCCAGACCAGTACCAAGACTTGTTCGAAGGCAAGTTGTATCTTTGACCAAGTTGAACCCAGTTTTCCAAAATTACCTTTGATTCATGTTGTAGGTGTAAAAACCGAACACGAGTGCTCGAACGGAAAGGCGCTCGAGGGCTACTTAAACTCCCAACGCGTGCTGCGGCGGCCAGTCCTCATAGAGTCTCTGGGAAAAGTGAGCATCTGGTCTCTCTTCTTGATTTCTTATGAGCAGAGAGTGCGGGTGCGCGCATGGCGACGTGAGCAGGGCGCAGGGGTGCCGTGGTGTGGGCGCAGGGCGCCGGGGCGCAGGGACAACAGGGCGTGTTGGATAGTAATCTTGATTGCTATTGTATCTGCATGTGTCCATGCACGTTGTTAGTATTAACTTGCACATAGTTAGCTAGTTAGTTCACCGACGGAGCTGCATGAGAGAGTTAGTTTGCATGAAGTATACTAGTAGTGCATGAGAACAAGTCATGCGCGTGCATGCAGGAGCTGCTAGTTGAGGCTGCTAGTAGTGCATGCGCGGCGAGATAAAACTTTGTCTTCCTACTCTTCTAGTCTTCCTTTTCTTCCGGAGATAAAACTGTGCCTTTTCTAGTCTTCCTTTTCACATGAGAATGCATGCAAGAGTACTAAGGTGCTGGTTTTCTAGTCTTCCTTTTCACGTGAGAATGCATGGAAGAGTACTAAGGCCCTGGCGGCAGGTTGCAGGGCGCCGAGCGCTGGTGGCAGGGCTTCCGGTGCTTGGTTGCCAGGGTGTCAGGCGCCTGGAGGAAGGGCGCTATGGCCTGAGGGAGCTAGCGGCAGGGCGCCGGGGCGGCGACGGCAGGGCGCTGGGCACCTGGCTGCAGGGTGCCGGGGCGTGCGGAGCAGGGCGCCGGGACACCGAGGCACAGACATAGGGACGCATGGCGCCGGGGCGCACGGAGTGCCGGGTGCGCGGAGTGCCAGGGCGTGGGTGCAGGGCGCCGGGACGCGGGCGCAAGGACGCAGGGCGCCAGGGCTCACGGAGTGCCGGGGCGTAGGGCGCCGGGGGCACGGAGTGCCGGGGCGCAGGGCACCGGGGCGCGCGGAGTGCCGGGGCGTGGGCGCAGGGACGCAGGGCGTCGGGGCACATGGAGTGCCGGGGCGCGCGGAGTAGGGCGCCGTGTTGCCGGGCGCTCAGGATCAGAGCGCACGCGAGCGGGATGCCGCAGTTCCGCGCGGGGTCGCCGAACTGCGAGGGTTGGAGGCACTTTACCGGGGCACGCAGGGTCGCGGGAGCACGGGCTGCAGGGCGCGCGGGCGCAGGGCATCGCTCAGGCTACAGGGCGCTGGCCGGGCGTGCGTGCGTAGGGCACCGCGCAGGCTGCTGGGCGCTGCTTTGCTGGAGAGAGCCGCTTGCAAGTCGGTCTTGTGCTTTGCGGGAAAGTTGGATGGTTGTGTAGACTTGTTCCTGTGAAAAAGACTTTTAAGGTAGTCTAAGTGCTTGCTATCTTCAGGGCCCCTTGGGCATAGGGAAAAACAGCCTTGCATTTAATATTTCTTTTAGGCTCCTGATCGGCTCCCCCTGACCAAGGTGGCTCCCAGCTTGCCTGATAGGCTTCAGAATATTTCTTTTAGACGTGGGTCCTGCTGTCTTCACCTGATGACTGTGCTTTGCTTTTTCTCAATCCCTTCACGTGCTTGCAGCGTCACTTGTCGATTATAAGGGTATCTTTAATAGTCTATTTTATTTGTCTTTAAGAGATATCACGTAGATTTTTTAATGACATGACGAAGAGTAAAAGAAGAGAGAGAACCAAATCGTTGTTTCCTCAGACGACCATCGCTTCACATGAAAAGAGGCTTCGCGACGAGTGATTTTATCTGTTGGAGGGCATCATCGTCGCTTGCTCACGCGTCTCTTCTTCTCGGTGGATCCGCGCGCGCGAGCACCGCGCCCTTCCCCGCGCCGCGCGATTTTCCTTCCCCGCGCCCTTTTCCTTCCCCACACCCCTCCGCCGCCCCCGGCGACCTCGACGCCGCGATCCGGAGGGAGGAGGAGGCCTGGTTCTATGGGGAGCCCAGGGCGCTGCCGCCATGGCTGGCGCGCCGCCGAGGTCTCTGGAGCAACTGCGATGTCGATCGGCGTGGCGGCGCCTGGGGCTGGGAGCAGAGCCATCAGCCGCCCGTGCTCCATGACCTCCGTTGGCTGTCGCTTCGACGACGGCACTTGGGGCTCCTCGACCGCGGGTTCCGCCTCTCCTACGTGTTCCAGGCCTATGCCTCCTCCGTCCTCTTCCTCCAATAGCTCAAGGTACGCACAAAGAACACAGCTGAAACTGTGAGATTCTTCGATAGATTTGTAGTTAGTGTTGTATACCACTGGATCCTGTTTAATCAGGGGGCAAAAGAAACTATTAGATGCTTTTTCTTAATTGAAATCAACTGGTAATTATGGGCAACGGACGCATGGATCGCCAATCCCAGATCAGATCATAAGCCTCGCACTATCACACAACCCTGAACAATGCCGGAAAATTAGTTCTAAAAATTGGCAAGAAACTTGCTTTCTGATATATATGAAGTGGCGGCTGATTATTAAGTGGAAAAGAGGGTACCATGTTTGCACGCTCCTTCATTGTAGGTGGAATGGTGTGGAAAGAAGAAGAAAAGAACCGGCAAAATGTAGTTCAATGGATATCCGATGGTAGCTGTGGGGGTTGATCAAGTGTTAGTGGATTTTCGCATTCATTGCAAAATAGAATTATTTAGAACCAAAAAGATAATTTTGTGTAAATGTTTCTTTTGAGTGGATTGTGGTGGGGGCGGGGGAGTACTGATGTTGAACAAGATTTTTTAGGATAACTTGATTTTTTTTTATTAAAAAAATTTGTCAAGGCTTCAGATCACAATATTTTTTTATTTTAGCCTATCCGATGTACTATTCTTGGAAGAAATAAAGTTCAATTCAGTTGGGTTGCCAATTTCTCGCCTAAATATATGTAGTACCTCTTACTATTCCTAATGCCCTCTCTGTGTGCTGTATATTTATGTTGCTTTTATCACAATAATAGCAGCTAAATATGATATTTACAACTTACTGTTTCTGTATGATCGGCAAAAAAATGTTCTTGTCACGGTTGGAGATGATGAACATGCATCTTCACAGTCATCGGCGATCTGTCTGAAAGTTTTCGACCTTGATAAAGTACAAGAAGAGGATTCAAGTCCAACAAGTCCTTTCTGTGTTCAAACTTTGCAGATCTTCACTAATCAACTTCCTCAGGCAAAGGTAAATTCTCTTGTTGATCCCCCTGCTGCTTATGTTTTATGCTCTTTTTTTAAGGAAAAATTGGATCTGTGATGCATATTATAACATCCTATTCTAGTTTAATGTTAAGGTCCTAAGCACGTTAGCAAATTATGCGGCCACATTTATGGTCTACAGCAATTTATAAATTCAGAAGGCGCTCACCAAGGAGGATAACAACATCATGCATTTTAGTAGATTGTTTAAGATGGAAAGAGACCGCTAGAATACTGAAAATATATCTACTATGCGTTTAGGGTTTTGTTTATGAATCAATGTACCAACTCAGTGGCCATGTCTATTGTACTGAATAGGGATAGATAGAAGATTTAATTCATATAGAAAGCAGTATTAAATCTTATCATGTATTCATTAAATCATTATGCTTTTGTTTCTTTGTATAGTTTTATATGTTGATCCTCAATGCTCTGTTCCTTTTCAAAAGTCGCCTTTTCCTAACTTTTGTAGTGGATGTCCAGAGAGTTTTGATACTCTAAAGTCTGAACCACAACACTGATCAAGATGCCAGTACTGAGGATGAAGAGGAAATTTGATGATGATGGTTTTGGGAATGAGTTTGACACCAACTCCAAGTCCATGACATCTATGAAAATCT
The DNA here is from genome assembly GCA_036346405.1 of Phyllostachys edulis. NCBI lineage: Eukaryota > Viridiplantae > Streptophyta > Magnoliopsida > Poales > Poaceae > Phyllostachys > Phyllostachys edulis. Next base: position 11,008,883 of record CM070557.1, read on the forward strand.
CGCATTTTCAAATCGGGGAGTTAGAGCAGTCACCTGTGGTGAATTCATCTTATAAAGATCCTCAGGATGGTAAGTAACTGCATGGATGCTCTCTCAAAAAAAGAGTTGACTGCATTTGCAATGGACTAGGTGTCTTGCTCTCTAGGAATGACGTGGATTTTTCACAAGTTTAGCATAAAAAATTCCTTTAAATTAGCTCTACTATTTATTCTTAGTTCTCTTGGATGCTTGATGAATGTGTGTCCTTGACTGGGAACTATGTATGTCCTTAATGGTATATTCAGAAGCTATTTTCGATAGTCACACAATGCATAGGTAGAGAATATCATGAAAAATTGATAATGAGTAGTGTTGCCTTTGTTAAGTTGGTTTTACATGTACTATTCATTAACAAAGCAGAACCGTATATTTTTGTCATCCATTGTTAGTGATCTAAGGTTAGTGAACATGTGTATATTTTATGGATTGACAGTGTCTTCTTTTTCCACAGAGCCTGATCTGACAACTCAGCTAACTGGCCAGGATATTAGGATCATGGAAGCTTCTGGCTTTCATGATATGCTTGGAGAAACATCTATTGCTCTGCTCAAGGTGCTGCAGCTTTGACTGATCTCATATTAAACTCAGCGATACTGTATTGTGCACTTATCCTCGTGTTTAATCATTTGAGTTAAATACTTTCCATTTCATTTGTGATAGTGCCATCTTAGATCACTAACAATGATACTATTTTTTGGTGTTCACACAGGTTTATTTGCAAGCATTGAAGAATTGCTAGTGATCGCTCTTTTGTTGCAGTTAGTTATGTGTGCACTGTTTCAAGAAAGTGCTAGTTATGGCCACATTGTTTGGCATTTTATTTAGTTCTACTTTTGTTTATGGCTAAACTGTTGGAGATTTTATTTGGTTGTACTTTGCAGTACTTGTTTCGGTTTATTGTATACATCGATCTGCTATGTGATGAGCCATCGATCTGGACTTTGCATGGTTTGTTGTCTCTTGGATGATGTATGACATGATATGTCGATTTGTTGTTCAGTTATACGGTTAGAATCACACAAAGCTTCAACACCTGTGAGGTTTGGTGTTAGAATTGCTGCTTGTTTATATATGTAGATGTAACCAAACAACACATGTAGGTCACAAAGATTGAAGTTAGTGTTGATCAGTATGGTTATTTGATTTATGCAAAGTTTAAATGCTTGTGAATGTGTTAAAGACAACCTAAAAGACAAGTTATTAGAATAGTTGTCTCTAATATTATCTCAAGATGACATAAATGGTTCACTTTCCCTTCACATGAACCAAAGCCAGAGCCCCTAGTAGCACCTTCACGTAATAAAAGCCCCTAGTAGTGCCTCTTTCTTTCTTGCTTGCTTCTTTTCTCCACCGGCGCTTTTTCCACTCTTGCCGAGTTTTCCTCAGCACTTCCTCCTCACATCGCCTCCCTGGCTCGGCCGCTGGTGCGTCCGCGCCGATCGCCTCCGACTCACTTGTTCGGGTCGGCCACCTCTACCGCACCGGCTCTGCCCCGCGGGCACTCGCTCCGTCACGCTGGGCGTTCATGGTGCTAGGTGCTTGGCTGCCAGGGCGTGATCACCAGGGCGCGCCTGCCAGGGCGGGCTGCCAGGGCGCGGCCGCCAGGACGTGGCTGACGGGCGCGGCCGTCAGGGCGCGCTGCGAGGGCGCGGCTGCGAGGGTGTGCAACGAGGACGCGGCTGCGAGGGCGCGATCGTCAGGGCGTCACGGGCGCTCGGCACGCGGGGCGCAGGGCCCGCAGAGCGTACGGGACGCTGGGCACACGGTGTTGGATGTAATCTTGAGTCTTGACAAAGTAGTAGTGTTCTCATTAGCAATGTTTAGTTATCACGTTAGAGAAGTGAGGTGGTGCATGTGGTTGCATGTAGTTTGCATGGAAATCTTCTAGTCGCTGCATGTAGTTTGCATGGAGAGCTTCTAGTCGTCGTTGCATGTAGTAGTGCTGTGGTGTGGAGTAGTAGTTCTTCGTATTGCATGTAGCTCCTTGTGTGTGTGTGTGTTTATCTAGAGGTCAATTGTTCTTCTGCTGTGCGAATGTGCGTCGTGGAACACAGACAGATAGAGAGATCCATTGTAGGATTTTTCCAACAGCGCCGGGGCGCTGTAGACTGCCTGGGCACTTAGGCGTGTGAGTGCGCGGGCAGGGCGCCGCAGGGGCGTGCGGTGCTGCTCGGCTGCAGCTAGTTACGTCGGAGCGCCTGCCTGCCAGGGCACAGGGCGCAAGGCATCTAGCTGCCAGGGCGTAGTGCGGCTACTGTTAGTTTAATCTTGTTAGCCTGCATTCGATAACTAACCCACCACCCCAGTCGATTACCTGTGGTAGATTAGCTATGCTCTATTACTTCTTCATTTTCTATTTTGTTCTTTATTGTTGGCTCGTAAGTTTTTCTTGTAATAAACTCTTATATTTAATAATAAAGCTGTGCAAATTATAGATGTTAACATATTTGTTTACTGTGATCATGGGACTAGTTCAAATTACACAGAGGATTTGGGGGTGTTACTTCCGAGTCCGACAAACATGGTATCAGAGCCATATCGACTGTAGGTTGTAACCTAGTTAGAATGGGCGTTAGTTGAAAAATTTCAAAACTTATTTTTCATAACAAGAAAAATAAATTGTTCTCTCCTCGTCTTGGGTCATCTTTCTATTCTTACCTCCTTCATGGTATTCTTTCTTACCTAATTCTCCCCTCACCATTTTACAATGTTAAATAGATCTTTTTTCCCTTGAAAAATTCCAATAGTTGGATAGCACGTTTCGTACCATTACGTTCAAGATCACAAGACATAAAGTTGTCAAGAGAGCATTGTCATACAATAATCATCGAAGACCGTGAACCGAAGATCGCGATGTTAGTCCAACCATATAGCTTATGTTTGCCAAGGCTCATTCTGTGTATTGTGACATTTCGCCAAATTAAGAGTATCGATCGATAGAACGTTGTATAAAGTTCTTAAGTTTTTCTGAAAAGCTTTTAAGTTGGTTGTTTTGTTTGGGTCTTGTTTTGATCCATCCTCTTTGATCTTCTTTGTTTCTTCCTTAACCTTTGTCTCTTTCCCTAACCCTCTCGAGTAACCAGCGTTGAAGACCATATCTTCTCAACTTTCTTTCTGGCCTCTCCGAATCTCAGGGATGATATTCCTTTTAGGGGGGGGGGGTAGTTTATAACATTCAAAAGTTCTGTTACCAAAAATAAAATTATTAAAATTATTATTTTATTAGATCTTCTGAGTTAAAAAAGGTTTCCTTACTTTCCTGAATTTACTAGTGTTTAAAAGTCAAAAATAAAATTAATTGATTTTTCTAGGTTTATATTGGATTTAAAGTGAAAAAGAAAAACTTAATTAATTTCTTGCATTTGTTGGTATTTAAAAGGTTTTTCCTATTTTCTAGAATTTAAAAATAATTTATGTGCAAAAATAAAACCAACTTTAAGTTGGAAATGATTTTATTAAGTTCAAAAATAACATTCCAATTTTCAAAGCCTTTTGAAGCTTTAAAAATAAAATAAACCATTTGAATTTATTACATTAATTGAAAGTTTAATTCAATTTTTCGAAAATGAAAAAATATTTTAAACGATTAAAATAAACTTCAATTAAATCCAAAATTATTTTATTCGATCTATTCAGATTCCAAGAAATTTTATGAATTTTTATTGAATTTTTGAATTTATTCTTTTTCGGGTTTCTTTTCTTTTCTTTTTTTCTTTTTTCTTTTTCCCTTTTCTTTTTTCTTTTTCTCCCTTCCTTCTTGTTCTTTCTTTTTCTTCTTGGCCTCCTATTCTTTTTCCTGTTGGGTGCACACTTGCATCGCTTTTTTTCGTCATGCAAGCATGCTTGATCCCACCATGTGCCTCACCGCCTTTATGGATATTGGATTGTGATTCTAATATTGATGGTTGACTTGTTGATCTTAGAGTTGACAATTCTTGAACATCAATTCCTCACACCTTGTCATCCTAGATAAAACTATAGTTAACACAATAGTATTAACAAGATGCTCTTGTTGAAAAAAAAACTTTATGCTTAGACAACGCTTAGACAAAAAATATTGAATTTGGGGAGTTTAGCCAAATGTTCAATTATGATTTAAAATGAGGCTATGGTATTGTTTTTACCATAGAGATTTTGGAAAATGATTTAACTTGGAAAATAAATAAAAGTTGGTTTAGACTTAGGCGAAATGGATATTTGGATGGTGCAAGTTGATGCACAAGATCGATTCAAATCTATGATCAAGACCAGGGTTTTATTGGAAGACGCCTAAGTCAGTTAAGGACCAGTCTTCAAGTCGCATCTTACTAAGCCACATCACATGTCTTGTGTGGGTAGGACCTGGCCAACTAATTTATCATATTCTAGCATGGTGCCCGTGGGCCATTTTTAGGTTTGTGCAGACGATGATAAAAGACGTCCATATCTATCGGGGCTTGCTCCGGGTGATGGTAACAAACATCCATGTCTGGGCAAATTATCCCCCACAACAGTGGGCTCTAGGTCGATGGTAAACGACGTCCATGGCTTGGGGTTAAGCTCATCGGGCGGGTTGGTGTTAGAGCATGGTATTGTAAAGGTCTCGTGATAATCGCCTAGTCGCACGCCCAAGGAAGTATCTCATGGACGATATTATAAGATGATTATCTCTTGTAGGTAAAGTTGTACAACCTCTGCAGAGTGTAAAACTATTCGAATAGCTGTGTCCACAATCATGGACATGCTAAGCAAGGCCACTCATCTTAGACTTTGGTTTTTATTTCAAAAGATTGTATCAAATGGTTTTGGATAGTTTATCCAACGGGGAAATTGGGCGGTTTGCCATGTGATAGGAAGGTATCCTTCACCAGTTCTTGTATGGAGGTTATCTACTATAAAACTATAATTTAAAAATTGATTTTTGTTATAGTATAACTGCTTTGGAACTTAGTACAGATATTTGAAAAGAAAACACCGCTTTACGCAAATTCAAGCACACAAGCCTTCCTTTGATATATCCATGCTTGCATTATAATTCTATTATTGGGTGTGACCATGGGACTAGTTCAGATTACACAGAGGATTTGCGGGTGTTACTCCCAAAGTTATGTTACAAATTTAAAATTAAGAAAGTTATTATTTTATTGGATGTTCTTTGTTTTAAAAGTGTTTTATCGCTTTTCTTATTTTCCTATATTTTAAAAGTCAAAAAAGAAAATTTATTGAGTTTTCTGGGATTTTCTTGGATTTAAAGTTAAAAAGAAAATTTTAATTAATTGCTTGAATTTTTTGGTATTTAAAAAGGTTTTCCCTTTTTTCCAGAGATTAAAAATAATTTATGTGCAAAAATAAAAGCCAACTTTAAGTTGGAAATAATTTTATTTTGTTCAAAATGGTTCAAGGAATTTCTATGAATTTTTCTAGAATTTTTGGACTCTATTTGCTATTTTCTGAAATCCTATATGAATTAACTCTTTTTCTGAAATTGCAAACACCTCAAAAAGCCCATTTCCTTCGGCCGTTTTTCTTTCCTCCTGGCCTTTCCTTTTTCCCTTTACGGCTCACACCTCCCGGCCCGCTAGCCCATCTCTCCTCACTCCCCTTTGTCCCACTGCCAAGCGGGACCCGCACGCTAGTCTCTCTTCCTCCTCCTACCTATCTTCTCCAGTGCCCGAGCGAGGCCACCATTTCTGCGCGCTTAGAGCTCTAAATCCATTGCGATTCCCTCCCCTTTTCTCCATGCGAACGTGCGCATTAAAGCCCTTGATTCCCGCTGAGCCCATTCTAACCGTTGCCCTCTGTGAATCCCACACGGTTTCTCCGGCACGCGCGAAAACCACCACGACCTCTGCCACGTGATCTCCTCCCTCCTTCATCCTCCACCCCTATAAAGGGAAGCCCCATGCGCCCCTCTCCTTCCTCTTTTCTTTCCCCAATTCTTGGCCTTTCTCTCGCCTTATCCTCACTGTGGTTTGTGTTTGAAACTCTGCGGCCGAAGCTCCTTCCACCGTCAAATCCGCCGCCATCGACGACGCTCTGGCGACATCAACCTCACCCTTGGCACCGTGTTGCCACGTTCTACCTTGGGCTCTCCTTGCCTTCGCCGGAAGTCCACCGGAGCTCCGTCGCCGTTTGCACCTGAACACCACCGCCGCTCTCTTCCTCATCGCTAGCCACCTCCTTGAGCCTAGCCACCGACAAGGTGCGTAGTAGACTCCCCAGGCCTCCTCTCTCCATTCCACCCCTCACCGCCTCTCACAGATCGCTAATCACCAAGACCACCAAGACCCATGTGCACCATCATCATACGACGTGGTCGCCACCCGAGCGCCACCTCACCACCATGTCACCGCCTTTGGCTGTGTGGCAGCCCGTGTCAGCCCAGTCACCGATGTCGTGGCATTTCCCTTTTCCTTTACAAAATAATTCGACCGAAAATCATTAATCCCATCGCTGACGTCAGCATGACTCAATAAAATGGATTTTCCTTTAGAAAATCAATTTCATAAATTCTGAAACTCCCAATTTCATCATTTCATGTGAATTCAATCTTTCGAGATCCCGTTCTCCTTTGTTCGAGCTCCGATTCAAGTGATTCAAATTTATAAATTTATCTAAAATCAAGATCTAGCTGTCTATACTTAAATTATTTAATTTGGAGTTCATTTGAATTTGGCTTATTTTCTTGTATAGATTTCAACGACTTTGGAGAACTGGATTTCGATGGCGTTTGAGAACAACAATTAATTAAGCAAGGCAAGTTACATCCTTTGATCATGTTTGATCCCAATTTTTTTAAATTATTTAAATTTGGTTTTCAAATTATTATTGCATGTATACTTTTATTCAATGTAATTTAAATTCCTATCTTTAAATTGTACCTAAATCCCAAACACTTGTATAGCCAATTATTATCAAGATAGGTAGTATGGAGAATCATCCTGAGTGTGATATATTTTGGGGTTAGGAATTGAAAGGATGGGATAATACTTTCGTGTATTGAAGGAAACAAAGGTATATTGGTGGATACCCATTGATTGTGAAGAATTATAGGAATATAATTGTTGGATATTGGATTATTGTTGGTTATTAGATTATTGTTGGGTATTAGATTATTGTTGGATATTAGATTGTTGGATATTGGATTATAGAAATGGGTTATTATTGGATATTGGATTGTTGGATGTTGGATTATAGAAATAGATTATTGTTGGATATTGTATTGTTGCATGTTGGATTATAGAAATAGATTATTGTTGAATATTAGATTGTTGGATGTTGGATTATAGAAATAGATCATTGTTGGATATTCGATTATAGGAATATAATTGTTGATATCGGATTGTAGGAATACATTATTATTGGATATTAGATTATAGGAATATATTGTTAGAGATTGGATTATTGGATATGATCGAATAGTGAATTTGGATTTAGAGGTATTATTAGTGATTATTGGAAATTTTGTTTTGACAAGATGATCGGTATATGTGATGAATAAAGAATGAAGTTGGATTGTTATAGTAAGTTATCATTGGAATTCAGGTGCATTGGTTGAATTATAGAGAATTGATAAAATTAGTGGAGTTAATTGAATAGTAGTGTTTGGTGGGTCTACAGTTGTTGGTGGACTAATGTAAACAATGATGTGGTGGATTGATTTGGAGAGTATGATTCTAATATTGATGGTTGACATACTGATCTTGGAATTGGCAATTCTTGGACATCAACCCCTCAGACCTTGTCGGCTAGATAAAACTCTAGTTAATACAATATTATTGACAATATGCTCTTGTGGAAAAAAAACTTTATGCTTAGACAAAGCTTAGACCAAGAATATTGAATTTGGGGAGTTTAGCCAAATGTTCAATTATGATTTAAAATGAGGCTATGGTATTGTTTTTACCATAGAGATTTTGGAAAATGATTTAACTTGGAAAATAAATAAAAGTTGGTTCAGACTTGGGCGAAATGGATGTTTGGATAGCGCAAGTTGATGCACAGGATCGGTTCATTTCTATGATCGAGACTAGGGTTTTACAGGAAGTTGCCCAATTCAGTTAAGGGCCGGTCTTCGAGCCGCATCTTGCTAAGCCCTACCGTACAACCACATATCCTGTGTGGGCAAGACCTGGCCAACTAATTTATCATGTTATAGCATTATGCCTGCAGGCTATTTTTTGGTTTGTGCAGACGATGGTAAAAGACGTCCATGTCTGTTGGGGCTTGTTTCGGGCGATGGTAACAAACATCCATGTCTGGGCAGGTTATCACCCACAACGGTGGGCTTCAGGTCGATGGTAAATGACGTCCATGATCTGGGGTAAGGCTCATCGGGCGGGTTGGTGTTAGAGCATGGTATTGTAAAGGCCTCGTGATAATCGCTTAGTCGCACGCCCAAGGAAGCGTGTCACGGCCGATATTATAAGATAATTATCTCTTGTGTGTAAAGCTGCACAACCTTTGTAGAGTGTAATACTATTCGAATAGTCGTGTTTACGGTCATGGACAAGCTAAGCAAAGCCACTCAAAGTTAGACTTCGGTTTTGATTTCAAAAGATGTTATCAAATGATTTTGGATAGTTTATCCAATTAGGAAATTGGACGGTTTGCCATGTGATAGGAGGGTTTCCTTCACCACTCTTGTGTGAAGGTTATATTACTAAAAAACTTGAGAATTTGGAAAATGGATTTTAGTTATAGAATAACTGCTTTGGAACTTAGTACAGATATTTAAAAAGAAAACATTGCTTTTCGCAAATTCAACCACATAAGCCTTCCTTTGATATATCTCTACAATGTATTATAATTTTGTTATTGGGTGTAACTTGCGGAGTACATTTTTTTACTCACCTTTGCTTAATAAAATGTTGTTCAGAGGAGAAGGACTTCACACTGAACTAGTTACTGATCATGGGACTAGTTTAGAATACACAGAGATGGGTCGAATGGGACGGGTCGTGCGGAAGAGAAAAGGAAAGCAAAACATAAGAGAGAGAGAAGTGGGCTAGGTTGGAAAAAGAAGGACATGGGCTGAGGGAGTGGGTTTTGGCCCAAAAGGGAGTTAGGGATTCGAAATTAATTTTAGAATTTTTTAAAGTACAAGAAATGCAAATGAGCTCGAATAAAAACTAAATAAGGCTAGCAAATTCTAGGAAAATTCATAGAAATTTGCGAAGGCATTTTGAGCTCAGTAAAAGTATTTCCAACTTAAAGTTGTTGTTTTCTGCATAGAAAGTAATTTTATAAAGCTGAAAATAATTTTTAACCTAGAACAGTACCAAAATAGCTCTAATAATTCTATAAAAATTGAGACAACTTAAATAGAGAATTTAGAACTTTAATACAATATTTTAGGTATAAATTTAGTTTTTAGTTTGGAAAAAATATTTTTTCACTGCTACAAGACTAGTAATAGTTTTGATAAATGAAGGAAAAATCAGAAAAGGCAATTTTTTTTGGAAAATACATAAATACAATTAAATTATTTATTTTAATTTTTTTCCAAAAGTTTTTTTTGTATGAGACCACCGCATGCACTCTATGTAAGTCACTCCAACCATGTCAACATTTCTATTCTCCTCACCAATCTTGATGACCATTACCCTAGCTTCATGACTTACATACCTATACATCAAGAGTCCAAACACTATCGCAATGTTAAAACTAAACTTAATGTTCATAATTATAGTTTGCTTGAAAGAATGCGACTACGGCTTTGCTTGTGTGAATGTAGGTATGTTGGACGTCCTATAAATAGTGCAGGCCAAAGGGAGGAGAGGGAGGCAGGCCCAAGAGAGAAGAAAAGGAGAGCACAGGAGGATGCCAAGGCCCTCCATGCAGCCAGCAAGGAGGAAGCAAGCCAAAGGGAGCCCATGCGACAGCCAAGCTAAGGAGATGGGAGGCGCATGCGACCAAGCCAAGAAGGGAGGGAGGCCCATGCGGCCACCTAAGTACACCTCCACCTCTCCCATGTACAAGAGAAGCCCTAGACAAGCTCATGCAACTAGAATTTAAGAAATCTAAGTCCAACTACTCAATTTGGGCCGAAAGAGCTTAAAAGGCTGAATTATGATTTCTAGCCCATTTGAGTGATTCACTTGGTTTTACATGATGGGCTTGCATGTCATGAGTCATAGAGGTTCTAATTGGGACATGTATCTATTTTATAACTATTTTCCATTTTTTAAAACAATTTATTTTTAAATTGGGCTTAAAAGCCAATTTGGCCACTTGGGCCAACTAGTGTTAGTTTGGGCTTAGTCCATGAATGGGCGAGAGTAGGCCTGTTAATGGGTTGAAACCTAACCCAAACCCACCCCAACCCACTTCAATACAGCACATTAACCCAACCCAGACCAACCCAATACTCCACCTCTAAAACCCAAACCAACCCAACCCATATGCAACTCCAACCCAACTCAACCCAACCCAATTTCCTCAATATGGGTTCAACCCATTTCTAACCCATTTTCAACCCATCCTATCTATAATCCATCCAGCCCAAATTACCCCTCCTCCTCCCCCTAACCCAATTCTAACCCATTTCTTCCTCCAATCCCGGCTGAGTGAAGCGGCTTCATCCCATTCGGCCAAAACGCACACAGCTCCCACTCTCTTCCTCCTCTCCCCAAAACTTCTTCTCTTCTCTCTCTCTCTCTCAACTCGACGCCGCCGCTAGGGTTCCCCTTCGCCGTCGGCCCTTGGATCCTCCTCCGGCCGCCTCCTCCGGCGCTGCTGGTGCTCAAATCCCCCGGCGACTCCTCCTCCTCCTCGTCGGCGGGGGGCGAGTAGCAGGTGGTGGTGCTGGCCAACGCGTCGGACGTCAGCCACTTCGGCTACTTCCAGCGCCCCGCCGCCCGCGAGTTCATCCTCTTGTCGCCCGCACCAGGCTTCGAGTTGAAGCGATTCGATCAGCGACAATGGAGGCGTGGAGGGGATCTACAGAGGCGGGAGTCTGCAGTCGGTGTCGAAGCTGAGCCGCGTGTAGGAGCTGGTGTAGCAACTCGAGCTGCACCTGCACACGCCGATGAATCCGTGCTGATATGATGAATCCGTTCTGAACCCACGGGTTCTTGATCAGCGCTCGTGTGCCCATGTTATGTTTACGGTGTTTACCTGCTGATCTGATGAATCCGTTCTGAACCCACGGGTTCAACCCGTTCTCAACCCAGATTTTTGAACCCATACCACCCCAACCCAACCCTTTTTTTGAGAAAACCCAATCCGACCCAACCCATTGGCTCTTTCAACCCGTTGTCACCCATCCAAAGTCAATCCAATCAAGAACCCAACCCGTTTAACCCGTTTGAACCCAACCCATTAACACCCCTAGGCGAGAGTGTCCCACACGTCCTTAATACCCTAGGGAGGGGTGCCGCACTGTAGCACTATGAATTTTGAAGGAAAAAAAATCAAATTGCATCTTGCATCGTTCTAGGGTTTGGGCAAGCCGCTGGTGAGTAGCTCGTTCTAGGAGTAATCATAATTAATTCTCTAATCAAATTCCTTCAACTACAAAAACTATCATTCTAAACAATTCGATGGTGAGTAGCTCGTGCCATTGTGCAACCACTCTAGGTTTATTCCCTCCTATGCATGCCATTCTTGTAAAGGGTACCTAAAAAAACAAACAACAACAAAAAGAGTGAGCCCAAAGACTCAGCAAATACAATAAATGGCAACAATAACATAAGCAACTGTAACCATCCACAGCCATTCACAAATCTTTACAACACTCATTTCATATGCTCATGCTATGCAAGATGCTTAAAAACACTTTCTCTTTTTCTTTCTCTTTTGCATTTTACCGGTAATGCAAAGTATGCATCCGTTGATGCATACCCATGCCTGTGCCTTCTAGCACAGGGACCAATTGCCCATACTCCGCAAGTATAGGGACCAAAGCCCATGCTCCATGAGCATAGGGACCATTAGCCCGTCATAATCATGACGGGGACCTCAACAATTGCTTGGTCATCACATGACCAAGCCTTCACTATGCCATCATGATGCATATGAATGAAATCTTAAATCATCATAATCATGTATTCGCAACAACCTCACATATGAATAAACCTATTCATACTACAAGCATTCATGATCATTGACTTCATAATTTTCAAACATCCATGAATAGCACATAATTTGTAACACTATAAAACCTGAATATTAACGTTCATAATATCTTAGCAACCATGAACAGCACATATACTCATAGTATTAGCAAACAATGCCATTCACTCATATTAAGTCAATCAACCAAGGTACTTGCCTCAACCGTGAGACGGAAGACAACGACGAAAACCTCTAGCACCGGGGGTCACCACCACTTGGCAACCGTGAATTATACTAAAAATCAACCAAACTTGCACAACATTGCATTGGAACAAAACGAGAGCAATCCTTCCTAAATGAAACCCGAACATTAACCGATATACTCCCAAAATCCAAATCTGTCCAAACAGATAGCTATTAAATAAAAATCCATAACTTTTGATTCAAAACTCCAAAAGTCATGAATCCAATTTTCCTGGAATCTAAATAATCTTAGCTATGACTTCTTAGGTGTCCGAAAGGTCAAAATACCAAATATAATGCTTTTTTTTAATCCCAAAGACCGTTCAGTCATCTTCGGTATCTCTGACTTGGGAAAATCATAACTTTTGTTTGGCACAGCTAAGCTCATTGTTCTAAGACTCCCTAGAAACTAAAGAAAACCAGCTATCTCAATAAAATTATAAAAAATATTCCCACTGTGCAACAATGATTTCAAACAGCCAAGCCTTTCACCTCTGTCCACAATAGAAGGACAGATTACAGTAATAACGTTAAAAATTCATAACTTTTGATCTATCCGTTCAAAATTTATGAACTTTACCTTCTTGGAATCAGAATAAAGTTATCTAAATATCTCATGGAGATCATCGGACCAAATTCGGCCATCTCCAAACTCTAATGTACAAATCTACGACCGCTGCACAAATCCTGAGACTGAATTAGCACCCAGTGTTGCAAAATTCGTAACTAATTCATCCTTTATCCAATAATTATGATTTAATACTTTCTAGAAAGCTAACGAAATTCCCCATCTATCTCCGGGAGACCCTAAACACTTAATCTGCCTGGAACTAACCCAATCTCGTGAATCAACAGAACTGCAGTACTACCGATCTATGACAGCAGGATACTACAATGATTAATCGGTAGCAAAACACATCTATAGAACCGAACTAGCTATTGAGAATCACGATCTTACCCATGAAATCCCCTGCTGGACCACGTTGTAGTCCTCGCGAAGATCACCCCCACCTTCTTCTTCTTCCCTCTCCTTCCTCTTCCTTATGGCCGGCCAATCTGCAGGGGGAGCATCGGAGGAGAGGGGAGCACTACAGTAGCACCGTGCTACAGTGACAGTGATGCTACAGTATCGTGCTACAGTATTTGGGCTCTAGGGTTAAGCCCCCCCACATGGGCCCAAAGAGCTGTGGGCCAAAGGCCCGAATTCTAAAACTCCTCCAAAATTTTGAATTTTCCTTTTCTAATTACTTTTAATTTTAGAACTAGTCACTTATATGTTTTATATTTGAACGGGATATTACATTCTACCCGCCTTAAATAGAATTCGACCCCGAATTCTACTTGTCGTTCTATTTGCAAGAACACTACAACTGAAATTAATCACATTCAACACGTACGCAATGTGAATAATCTTGGATTTTGGTCACGCATGCGAGATTTTAACTCCTAAATCGCTTCCCTCTAGGACATATGCGACCACCTCACCTCGAAGGATATCAACATCTTACACCTCAACACTCGCCTCGACTGCTATGTGTTCTCTCAACACATAAGACTCAAAAATAAGGTCCCACTCGTGGCCAACGGCTTTAATCGAAATCCCAAGCTTGATCGCTCAGTACTCACTCAAGACTAGAACATACCAGACGATGCATACATCACGATGGGCCCACGATGGTCAAAGTGATACGCTCACTTCCTAATCCCATAATAATGAAAAACAAGTCAATGTACCCTGGGCCAACTTCCCTTTTGTTACTAAAGCACATAACATGCACAACCCACATGGAATTCTTGTCCCACTTCTCAATTGATTTCTTTATCTAACAAGGAGCACCTCCTTTAACCAAGAACATATAGCAAAATTCGCTTTAAACAACTCTTTTATAACCAGAACCCTACTGAGAATAACGGATTCTCATTGCAACCATGAAATGGCAACTTCACACAAAAGGGGTCAAATTCGGAAGCAAAGATTCATCATGAAATCCCTTTCGCTTTCCAAGGAGACAGTTTACAAATAAACACCACATAAACCGAAAGAGCAACCGCTCAAATGCCCAAACCAAATACTTCCTTTATTCTTTCTGAACTGATAAGGACTACACATGCCATCATAAAGCCAAGCCCAAATTGCGAAGAACATCTGTCAAAAACACATAGCTCAAACGAGAATCAAGAAAGCGTTTCACTACCCGTGGAAACATTCTTTTTCTCAGTTTCTCTTTTAGGAGTAAAATTCCTCCCAAACTTTGGAATTCAAATTCATCACATACCACACGAGCTCAAATCTCTTAAATTGGCATACTCAAAACTATGTTCAAGCCGAAATATATCATCCACACCTTTGTATAGAGGCTCTATTGAACCCCACCGAAACACTCTAGACAACTCCTTCTACTAACAAAATTAATTTTTTTGACAGAGGGCACCCAATGCGCCTCACAATAGATCTCACATAATCACTTCACCTCAAATTTTTAAGAATAAATAACTTAGAATTCTCAGTATACCACTAATGTACAACATCAAAAAGTGTTCTAGCAATGATCATCTCATTGTTCGGAATCTGCCCTTTATTCTATTCCCTCTACAAAATCATTAGGCGACTAAAGACCTAGCATAGAATAATGCAAAGTCCAAATTTAACTTCTAAACTCTTACAACGAACTTCTGATATAAAAGATAAATAAATCCTCATATTGATTCCCTAAAGTTCCCACAATTCCAACATACTCGCTCATTAACATCATCATGGAAATATTTTCCTAACGAAATTACCTTTAGAAGGATTTTAACTCTCAGAGGGTTACTCAATCAGACCAAGTCATTCTTGATATTAACTCAACATTTCACACTATCCCATTAATTGCAACAACGATTAAATTACTTTATAATCCCAGTCTCATTAAATCACATCATTATGAATCACCTACACAACCTGGCAATACAACCCAATCGCGACACTCTATAACTTGATCAAGATTTCCATACCTTCGATAATCCCAATATTTCAACATGAACCAAAGTTCTGGGATTACACTTTACCATAGGTTCAACTTGGTCGTAACACAAATCAGTTTTACTTCAGCGACAAACATACCATTTGAATCAAATTCTCTCCAAGAGTTATAGATCAAAACCGATTCACCTTCTACTACTCCTCCAATAGCTTGGTACCAAAATCTCACCACTACAATTACTTGACCACCACCGAACAGTTGTGGATTATGCTTTAATTCTTTGTAACACAAATCTATTGATCCTTCCTCAAAAGGAAGAGACGAACAAGAACAAGTTTCGGCACACAGGAAAACGTTACTCCTCGCAGTGAGCACGAGACCAAAAGAAATATTCCAATAGCGCACCCCTCAAAAGAGAATAGCACATATCAACCAATGAATAAGACATTTCGTTGAGACTCAACAACTCTTGAGCGGAAAAAGCAGAAAGTTTAAGCACGCTTTCAATTAAACCGCAAGTTACAAAACTTGACTCCAATCCTCAAATACTCCTACTACACTCTTTCCTTAACACCGAAAATAATCCTTTGAATATAACAACACTTTGCCATTTTGAACAAGATAGGTTCTTAAGACCAAACGACAAGAACCACTTAAGAACCAATAAAATCTTTCAACACGCCATTTTGCTCTAACAGCTTTCAACTACCACATAAATCATGAGACCCAAATGATCACAACCGTAAAACTCAAACATTTTCATTTACGGATATCAAGAAAGGCAATCAAATTATTCTCCTCTTAAAGGAGTCAACCTCACTCTCACAACCATATACTGTTAATCTTTCTAACATCATAATGCACTCCTGGCATGAACCAACACACCTTACTATCCCATCATCAACCTTTCCAAAAGAAACACAATAACCTATTTCATGTATATGTATATACTTTTCTAATAGGTTGCAATACTCAACTTAGTCAAGAGAGTATTTAAAGCACAATCCACACTATCGACGTAAACCATCTTTTAGCAAGGGCATGCTGCCCAGGTTATCCTTGTAAAACACACATAAATAGGTTGCTATTAAATTCCAATCATTAACCTATTAACAATGCTCAACATCAATTTAGTGCACACCAATCTAATCTAGTAGTCACCATAGACATTTAACGGTTATTCAGTTATGGAAGAATTTATGGTCCTCTCTCTCTTTGCATTCCCACTAGCAAATGTAGGATCATCAAGTAGCCCTACAAAGAAACTTTCAGATTATTATCCACTAAGACAACAACAAATACATCCTTATCTCTCCTTCCTACATCATTAAATTAATCTCATCGAGATCAAGTAATCCAACAGATTTAGCAAACTAAACAATTGCAATAATCAACCCTCTCATCAAAACATACTATTATCCTTCCACTCCACCATCACGTAAACATAGATCCCAATTACATCCCATCAGTTCACTTCTTAGGGATGCTCAACACCATACTTCGATACATAATAATTGCACCTAGCAATTACGTATCATCAGTACATATTAATAAAAGATAACTCCAAGATTAACAGCCATTGTGACAATAATCTAACACCTTCTGGACTTAACCATCCCAAAGGGTTAGACTAACACGTTGAGACCCGCAAATCCAATTTACCCAAAAAAAACTTACCAAATTTATCACCCATAGTGATCAAACTAGTTCATCAATGTTCTATACTTTTAATAATCCTTCTGACTCTATTTAAGTATGGACATACTCTTAGTTACTACCCATCAGGTAATTATTCTATGACAACATCAAATTAATCAACTTCAATTCCAATGTTCTGGGTTAATACCAATCATGCACACGCCACAGATCCGACTTGATAACTCATACCTTAACAACGGACTTCTATGTTTACCATCTCTCGCTTAAACATAACAAGACAACATAGAAGGATTTTAATTCTTTTTAGAACAAAGGGCACTAAATTTCAACACTTGAAATAATCCCAAAAGAAACACAAAAGTCAAAGTTTTCACATGTTAAAGAACTTGCAACAGAAACTTTCAATATCCGTAATACCGCATTTAATAAATTATTCATATTTTCCAATAAGAAGGGCGACCTCCCATGAAAAGATCAATCATGTTGTTAACCGACGCCACACAAGCAACAATAGATCAAGATTCAGAGATCAAGTAATTGCTTTACGGACCAAGGAAGACCAATGAAAACTTCACCACCAGATTGTAAGCTCTAACTCAAGAAAAATTATCAACAAAGAATCAGAATTAGAAGTGGCCTAATTCAAGCTCAAGAAGAGAACAACTTTTCTAAATGAATTCACCCTCAACACCTATAGCTAGGGTAGTCGGGTATCCACTCCTCTATTTCCATACCACGAATGGTGGTGTAACTGTAAAGCCTGGGCCACAACCACCACCTCAACCTATCAACAAAGAACTAGCAACACACATAACCAATATAATCAATTATAAGTATGCAAGATCATCTCATAGCAATCATATAATCGCTTAATAAGCAATCATACCCAATTCATATCAACGATCATCAAAACGATGTAACGGAAACGTAAATGCAATGATTAGCCCATCCCCATCCCATCAGCACTAGTGTGTCAAACTTTTAAGTTGATTAGCCATTAGAAAATTTTAATTAATCTAGTCACCACGAACCTACTGACCCACTCGATACCAACTGTAACACCTCAAATTTCAACAAGAGCTTGGAGTGTTACTAAACTAAACTATAATCAATTTAAACTAGAACAATCCTCTAAAAATCCAGTAGAACCTCTTCTGTATAGTTAACTATACCAAAGGTTCCAACAGACAAATATACCATAAGAGAAAAATCCAACATATGCTAATCAACTAAAATATAATCTTAAGCATTCAAGCTATGCTAACCATCATTATTACAATTAATCCAAGCATGAGGAGTAATCATAATTAATTCTCTAATCAAATTCCTTCAACTACAAAAACTATCATTCTAAACAATTCGATGGTGAGTAGCTCGTGCCATTGTGCAACCACTCTAGGTTTATTCCCTCCCATGCATGCCGTTCTTGTAAAGGGTACCTAAAAAAACAAACAACAACAACAAGAGTGAGCCCAAAGACTCAGCAAATACAATAAATGGCAACAAGAACATAAGCAACTGTAATCATCCACAGCCATTCACAAATCTTTACAACACTCATTTCATATGCTCATGCTATGCAAGATGCTTAAAAACACGTTCTCTTTCTCTTTTGTATTTTACCGGTAATGCAAAGTATGCATCCGTTGATGCATACCCATGCCTGTGCCTTCTAGCATAGGGACCAATTGCCCATACTCCACAAGTATGGGGACCAAAGCCCATGCTCCATGAGCATGGGGACCTTTAGCCCGTCATAATCATGACGGGGACCTCAACAATTGCTTGATCATCACATGACCAAGCCTTCACTATGCCATCATGATGCATATGAATGAAATCTTAAATCATCATAATCATGCATTCGCAACAACATCACATATGAATAAACCTATTCATACTACAAGCATTCATGATCATTGACTTCATAATTTTCAAACATCCATGAATAACACATAATTTGTAACACTATAAAACCTGAATATTAACCTTCATAATATCTTAGCAACCATGAACAACACATATACTTATAGTATTAGCAAACAATGCCATTCACTCATATTAAGTCAATCAACAAAGGTACTTGTCTCAACCGTGAGACGGAAGACAACGACGGAAACCTCTAGCACCGGGGGTCACCACCACCTGGCAACCGTGAATTATACTAAAAATCAACCAAACTTGCACAACATTGCATTGGAACAAAACGAGAGCAATCCTTCCTAAACGAAACCCGAACATTAACCGATATACTCCCAAAATCCAAATCTGTCTAAACAGACAGCTATTAAATAAAAATCCATAACTTTTGATTCAAAACTCCAAAAGTCATGAATCCAATTTTCCTGGAATCTACATAATCTTGACTTCTCAGGTGTCCGAAAGGTCAAAATACCACATATAATGCTTTTTTTTAATCGCAAAGACCGTTCTATCATCTTCGGTATCTCTGACTTGGGAAAATCATAACTTTTGTTTGGCACAGCCAAGCTCATTGTTCTAAGACTCCCTAGAAACTACAGAAAACCAGCTATCTCAATAAAAGTATAAAAAATATTCCCACTGTGCAACAATGGTTTCAAACAGCCAAGCCTTTCACCTCTGTCCACAATAGAAGGACAGATTACAGTAATAACTTTAAAAATTCATAACTTTTGATCTATCCGTCCAACATTTATGAACTTTACCTTCTTGGAATCAGAATAAAGTTATCTAAATATCTCATGGAGATCATCGGACCAAATTCGGCCATCTCCAAACTCTAATGTACAGAACTACGACCACAGACAAATCCTCGAGACTGAATTAGCACCCAGTCTTGCAAAATTCGTAACTAATTCATCCTTTATCCAATAATTATGATTTAATACTTTCTAGAAAGCTAACGAAATTCCCCATCTATCTCCAGGAGACTTAATCTGTCTGGAACTAACCCAATCTCGCGAATCAACAGAACTGCAGTACTACCGATCTACGACAGCAGGATACTACAATGATTAATCGGTAGCAAAACACATCTATAGAACCGAACTAGCTATTGAGAATCACAATCTTACCCACAAAATCCCCCACTGGACCACGTTGTAGTCCTCGCGAAGATCACCCCCACCTTCTTCTTCTTCCTCTCCCTCCTCCTCTCTTCTTCCCTCTCCTTCCTCTTCCTTATGGCCGGTCAATCTGCAGGGGGAGCACCGGAGGATAGGGGAGCGCTATAGTAGCACCGTGCTACAGTGACGATGGCGCTACAGTATCGTGCTACAGTAATTGGGGCGCTAGGGTTAAGTTCCCCCCCCATGGGCCCAAAGAGCTATGGGCCAAAGGCCCGAATTCTAAAACTCCTCCAAAATTCTGGATTTTCCTTTTCTAATTACTTTTAATTTTAGAACTAGTCACTTATATGTTTTATATTTGAACGGGATATTACATCGGGGTTACTGTTCACGCACGGTACTATTCACACTTGCGGTTATAGTTCACTGAGCCCATGTGGTTCTATGAAACCCTAGCCGCATAATTAATGTTTTCAGCAAATTCTTTGTGTTCTCTTTGTGCAAACCAAAGGGAATCAACCTATTTCTCCTTCTTAGCCAATTTCTGATTTTTGCAAACACTTTGATTCTACTCAAGACTAGCTATTAGAGTTTACATTAGGGCTGCACATTTACCTTGCAATTATTCAAACCAACTCTCAAGACTAGCTATTTGAGTTTGCATTAGGGCTGCACATTTACCTTGCAATTATTCAAACTGAGAGTTCGTCATTTGTTAAGCTCATTGATTTCTTGGTTCTAAAGTGTTCGGTTACTAGCAAAAAAAAAGAAGAAGAAAGAAAAGAGAAAGAAAGAAAGAAAGGAAAAGAAAGAAACCAACTCTCAAGACTAGCTATTTGAGTTTGCATTAGGGCTGCACATTTACCTTGCAATTATTCAAACTGAGAGTTTGCCATTTGTTAAGCTCATCGATTTCTTGGTTCTAAAGTGTACGGTTACTAGCAAAAAAAAACAAAGAAGAAAGAAAGAAAAGAGAAAGAAAGAAAGGAAAAGGAAAAGGAAAAGAAAGAAAGAAAATAAAAGGAGAAGAAAAAGAAAGTGGTGGCCGAAACACATACCTTGGTTGAGCACATTACCATCTCTAGTGTGTACATTGTTGTTATTGTGCAATCTTGTGCCCTAGTTACCAATTGCAACAAGCTAGCTTCTTTCTATAACTTTTGCAACACGAGCTATTTAGTTTTCACTTATATCTTGCTAGCTCATTCTTTGGTTGCAATCAGTTATATCATCGTAGTGTGTGAGTTGTTGCCTTGATCTCCACTTATATTATACGTGCATCAGCTATTCATTGAATTCTAGTTTGGATTTTTTACTCATCAAACAAAATCTAGAATTTAGATTGTGTAGGATATACACTTTACCCTCCAAGCTCCACATATTCTCATGTTAGTGCAATTGCTTGACTCTGAACTCATTTGACCATCACCTTTCCGTTGATCCACACCACCCAAGTGCGAGGTACTCCACGATTTAGCATAGGGTGAGTAGGAAAGTCAAATGGTAAGGGAAGGTGATGTTGAGAGTGATATACATATTTCACTAACCCACTTTTGTTTCTTGTTGTTTTTGCACTACTAACCATGACAAGTTACAAGTATGTAGAACTTCCTTTCTATGGGAGTAATGACCTAGAGGAGTATCTTGAGTGGTGTAACGACCCAACCCTAGGGCACCCGAGAGGTCCTCTAAGAACTCCTGGAAAGTCCATCAGGACCTCCCAGGAGGTCCTAAAAGGACCTCTCGGACAGTCCACCAAGACCTCCTAGGAGGTCCATCAGGACATCCTGGAGGTCCAGGAAAACAAAACTCGAGAGGGTCGTGGAGCCAAGGAGCATCCCGAAGACCTGCCACGGCCAGGCCAGGGAAAAACGTGGAGGTCTGAGGGCATCCCAAGACCACCCGCGACCCACCAGAGGAGGTCGTGGAGGGCTGAGACCACCCCAGAACCACACACGTCTATTCCATTGAGTGGACGTGGAGGACTAAGTTTGCTCCAAGGTTCCCTGTGCATACTAAGCTAGTCCCAAGGATCATGGCTAGCTCTTCACAGCAATACAAAGGTGGTGTCATCCAGAACGCATATTTATTATAGCAAAATATCAACAGAGTTGTTTATAAGGTGGCCTTGGGCCAAGCATAGCTACAAAAGCACAAAAGTACAAAAGGTCCATCAGCACACCACAGGCAACTGACTGGAAGGCACAACCTAATCGCTTTGGTCTTCATCACTACCAAGGTCCTCTCTTGGCAAAAATTGTATTGAGCAAGAGTGAGCACAACAACCGTGCTCGCAAGTTACACCCGTTAGATAACAAGATGACATGCATAAATGGATATCACAAAGGAAGGCTTAATATGGTTGATTTGCGTAAAGCCAAGTTTCTTTCAATTACAAATACTAAGTTTCAAAGCAAGTATTTAGTAGATAAAATTCATTTTCCAAACTTGATTTTCAGTTGGATAACATTCATCAACAAGTTGGTGAAGGATACCCTCCTGTCACAAGGCTCCCTGCCCAAAACCCATGGGATAGAAATCCCAAAACAGTTTAATAAACATTTTCAGAAACCAAAACCAAGTCTAACTTTGAGTGGTCTTTGCCAGCACGTCCATGACCGCGGACACAGCTATTCGAATAGATTTAACTCTGCAGAGGTTGTACACTTTACCCGCATGACATGATTCCTCTAGTTTGTTTGGCATGCGCGAGTGCCACCTCTCACTGCCGAAGGTAATAGGTCTAGAGTTCATGACAAGGCCTTTACAAAGCATTGTTCCACCACAGCTCTCCCTTGCTAAGATTTCACTTTCCTATGGATAGAAACCCGGCGGAAAGCCCCCTCTTGCACCAGTGGGAACAGTAGGTTATAAAAGACCATTGGCCATGAAAGACCTCCCACACATCCATTGGAACAACTGTGGTAGAATTCTGCAAATTACTCAGCCAGGTCCCACGCCCCATTCTGGAGACATGTGGTTGTACGATTTTGGCTTAGCCCGTTATAGGCCTAGCAAAGGGACGCTCAAAGGCCGGTCCTCAACTGACTTAGGCGACCACCACAAGCCCCTGGACCTCCACCTTAACCAGGATAGAGTCCGTGCATAAACCTTGCACCAGCCAAGCCGACCATTTCGCCCAAGTCCAAATCCATTTTCCTTTTCTTTGCTTACCCAGCAGCATTTTCATACGTCCATGACACCCCAATGTCATGGTCAAAACATTTAAAACAATAGTTGGTTATGGTGGTAAAGATTTCCCCAAATCAACACTTTTGGTCTAAGCATGACTAAGCATATATTTTCAAATGGTCTTGGCTCACACTATTGCATTAACCAAGTTTGATCTAATGGTGACAACATGTTCAGTCCAAAGTCAACAGTGGCCATACAAAGGAAGTAGGCATAGCTAGGAATTTAAAACAGGTATTGAAATAACTTGGCAGAAATAGGCATGTAGTATACATTAAAACAGGACATAAATAGTTTGAGATATTGGATGCAATATGATCAAAAGTGTAACTTGCCTTGCTCACTATCTTGGGAATCTTCCTCTTCAGTACACTCAGACTCCTTGGAGTCTTCACA
Source organism: Phyllostachys edulis (assembly GCA_036346405.1). Taxonomy (NCBI): domain Eukaryota; kingdom Viridiplantae; phylum Streptophyta; class Magnoliopsida; order Poales; family Poaceae; genus Phyllostachys; species Phyllostachys edulis. The sequence continues at coordinate 11,032,461 of CM070557.1, forward strand.
ATCTATACGGGTAAAAGAGCAAGTTCAAACAAAACTCAAATAAAGAACCAACTGAGATCAACAAGGAAAACCAAGCGAACCCCAGAGGGAACCCAAAACTCAACCAACAGGAGAGATCTATATTTTAGAATAGGTTCTTTTGGAAGAGGTCCAAGCTTACCAAGAGGGAGTGGTCTTTAGCAAAAGACCCCGAAGGAGTGATTTGGGCAACAGAACAGGGAGGTCTTGAGAGATGGTCCTTGCGTATGGCCAGAAAGGGTCAAAGGGGATGTTCCTTGCACAAAGATCAGGGATGAGCTCCTCATATACAGGCCATAGAAATCCAAAAGGAACCCACAAGAGGAGGTCCTGAGAAGGACACAACCAGCTTAATGTGGTGGCAAGAATAAGGGTAGAGCAGTTCACCACGGGACTTACCAGGGACAAGAAGGAAACAATGGATGAAGGGGAGGTCGTGGGGCAACAAAGTCTTCCCTAGAAAGTCACTGAGCTAGAGCCAAGATGATGAGGGTGGAGAAAGGTAAGGCGGTAGGATTCCTTGGACTAATTATAGCCAAAGTGGGTGAAGAAAACTAGAAGCATACATGTCAAGGATAAGTATAGAAATGAGTCAAAGATAAGTGAGTGACAGGGAAGGTGTCACTACCTCCTTGGTGAGAGGCAGGAGGAAAGGACAACATATGTTGCCACAGAAAGGAACAAGGAAGGATGACAGGATACAGCTAAGTGACCAAATTCAGAGTAAACACCACGTATATGGATGCATTTAATGTGACATGACATGCATTAAATGCTCAAGATACTAACGTGGCGAAGAAAATGAGAATGATCAAGTCTGGCAAGTGGGGCCAGTCAATTTAGAAATGGACGGGTCAAGAAGGGAGGTCTTGCCCCGCAGGAGAGGTCTTTGAGGAGGTCCGAGAGGCTTAGGAGGTCCTAGGCCCAAAGGACAGGGAGGTCTAAAGGTTGGGGAGGTCCAGACATACAGAGGAGGTCCGGACATGGGGAGGTCCTGACGGTCAGGATCAACAAAAGGAGGTCCTGACGGTTAGGATCTCTTCAAGGGAGGTCTGGCGAGAAGGTCCAGAGTCAGGTCTAAAAGGCCATAGAGAGATCTTGGACAGGAGGTCCAGAGAACTACAAAAAGGTCCCGTGGTTGGGATCAAGAGCAAGTTGAGGTTCGGGAGGTTGGATCTCCGAGAGGGAGGTCCAACAGTCAAGATCAAACGTGAAGGTGAGGTCCCCAAAGAGAAATAATGCACGGGGAGGTCTGGACCTTTAGATTCAAAATGAAGGGAGGTCTGAACCGTCAGATCCAAACAAAGGAGAGGTCCAGGTGGAGGGGTTCCAAGAAAGAGGGATTCTACGGAGGAGATCCTCAAAAGGTGGTCCAAAAGAAGTCGCAAGGGTCAAGGTAACTCAAAGGAGATTTCCAACCACCAAGGTGAGATCAAAAGTCTTGACGGTCAGAATGAACCCAAAGGAGGTCCTTTCGGCCAAGAGGAAATGTCAAGGAAGTTCGAATGAACTTAGGAGGTTCGAAGGCATACAAGAGATCCAATGGAATACAAGGAGGTCCCGACTGAAAAGAGGTCTGGGCACAAGAGAGTGCCCATGCAACAAGGGGGTCTAGACTTAGAAGAAGTCTGGACAGGAAGGAGGTCTGAACCAAAGAGATTCAAACCAGCAAAGAGATCCAAAGTGATCAAACTCAAAGGGAAAGGCCTGGACATAAATATACGTCCAAGTGAGAAAAGGTCTGAGCCCCAAGGGAGGTCTAACCTCAAGAACCACTGGGGAGGTCTAGGCCACAGAGAAGGTCTAAACCTTACATAACCCAAAAGAGATAGGCTAAAGGAGGATCTGCCGAGCATACCAGCAAGGAGGTATCAACAACTCAAACCTCTCCAACTGAACCAAACTTTGAATTCTCAACAAAACAAAATAGTTTTATTTTGTTTTACAAATTTAAAAGGGTTTGGAAAATTAGGATGTTACAAGTGGGAAGGACAAATGGAGAAAATTATTAAATTTCAGAAGCTTCCTAAAGCACAAGAGGTGATGAGAGCCACTAAGGAGTTTGAGGACTACACATATAGTTGGTGGCAACAACTATTTGGGAAACAACTCATTACATCTTGGATAGATTTAAAAATTGTGATGAGAAGAAAATATGTATCATCCCCTTATGAACAAGAACTACTTAGCCATTTGGAGAGCATTACACAAGGATGCAAAGCTGTCCAAGAAAACTATGTTGAGATGAATCGAGCAATGCGTCGTGCCGGTATCACTAGTGCTTTTAAATAGAAGGCATACTTCAAAGGAGGTTTGAATTCTAAGATCGTTGTTGCACTTAAACATAAATACTTTAATAGTATGCAAGAACTTATGATTTGTGCTCTTGATGAAGAGGAGAGGATGTGTAATTCCACCATATATGAGGTTGAGAGCATCCCAATTGATAGTGTGAGAGATACACCAACAGAAAAGCGGGAGGTAGAAGATAGAAAAAGTGAGGATATTATTGAGACTAACCTATTACTCTGTACATCTAGTGTTGTTTCTCACGTTATGCAGGTAGACAATGAATTGGAGGAGTTGAATGCTAAACAACCCGCACCATTAGAAAAGAAGGATGAGGAGATAACCATGGATGGAGATGGGATGCTTGCTACCCCATGGTTACATAATGAAGAAACGCTATCTGCAACACCTACAACAACTGAGGAGGAAGTTAAAGGTAACAATAATGATGTTGAATTGGTAACTTGTGAAGAAATTGTGAGTAATAGTAAGAATTCTTATGCTCAATTGCAAATTCTAAGTTCTGAATTTGATATGCTTAGTTTATATAATGTAGAGTTGATTACTCATGATGAAGTGCTTACTAGGATATCCCCTAATGATTCTTTATACTATACCATGTTCGATGATCCTATAGAACTATCTAGTGTGATTGAGAGAGTTTCTGAAATTGCATGTTTAAAATCACTAGCTAAGTACGTACACCTCCACTTATAAATTCAATTTGATCGGAGATTATGATGTAGACAATAAGTTTCTTGTTTATCGAATATGCATTACTTGTGATAAGCTTGCCAAATTGAAAATGCATGTTTTGGACAGACCATCTTTTGTGCAATGTTATGATTACTTAGAGATGAGTTTAAATAAGAGTACCTACTGTTTGGAAAAAAAAGGTGACACCTACTTGTTCATATCTTACATGTATAAGTAATCAGAGTAGTGCAGCTAAAGCATGGAAGGCACAAACAATTTTCCCATCCACATTACATGAAATTGTTGTTGCAAAGTTGAACAATGATCCTATGAGACACTTGTATACATTAGAAAATGATTTAGGTCTATCCATTCATAATTTGCATACATGCTTACAAAAGTCGAAGACGACTTCTTTTCATGGGAGCGGAAATGATGTGGATGAAAGGAGTGTTCAGATGCATATATTATATATGATCATGAGTGCTTGCTATTGTTGTGCTATTCACGATATGCAAAACAAAGGGAATGGTACAAGGGATGATAAATACATATACCATGCATATACATTGTTCTCTTTTTTAGTACACTTTCAGATTATCGAAAGTCGAGGACGACTTTTCTTGAAGAAGGGGATGATGATGAGGATTACCCCAGCTTCATGACATACATACCTACATATCAAGAGTCCAAACACTCTCACAAGGTTAAAGCTAAACATAATGTTCATAATTATAGTTTGCTCAAAAGAATGCGACTATGGCTTTGCTCGTGTGAATGTAGGTATGTTGGACGTCCTAGAAATAGTGCAGGCCAGAGGGAGGAGAGGGAGACAGGCCCAAGAGAGAAGAAAATGAGAGCACCAAAGGATGCCAAGGCCCTTCATGCAGCCAACAAAGAGGAAGCAAGCCCAAGGGATACCATGCAACAACCAAGCTAAGGAGAGGGGGCCATGTGGCCAAGCTAAGAAGGGAGGGAGCCCCATGCGGCCACCTAAGCCCACCTCCACCTCTCCCACGTCCAAGAGAAGCCCTAGACAAGCCCATGCAGCTAGAATTGAAGGAATCCAAGTCTAACTACTCAATTTGGGCTGAAAGAGTTTAAAAGGCCGAATTATGATTTCTAGCCCGTTTGAGTGATTCACTTAGTTTTACATGATGGGCTTGCATGCCATGAGTCATAGAGGTCCTAATCGGGCCATGTATCTATTTTAAAACTATTTTCCACGTTTGAAAACAATTTAGTTTTAGATTGGGCTTAAAAGCTAATTTGTTCACTTGGGCCAAATAGTGTTAGTTTGAGCTTAGTCCATGCGTGGGTGGGAGTGTCCCACACATCCTTAATATCCTAGGGAGGGGTGCTGCACTGTAGCACCACGAATTTTGAAGAAGAAAAAAATCAGATTGCATCTTGCATCGTTCTAGGGTTTGTGCAAGCTGCTGGCTGTCCCCTTGGAATTATGCAATCCCTCCATTCATTTTCTTGCTTGTTCTTGATTGAATTGTAGGGAGATCATATCCATTTTGGTTATGGTTAAGTAGAGCTATCATAGCGTGTGGTTCAGCAGATTCATGCATTGTATGTCGTTGCATTGGCATCGACTGACCTTGTCGATTTGTTGAGTTTCATGGTGTTTCCCAGATTCTAATTCGTAAAGATCTAGCACCCGTATCAAATCTCAAATGCACAGTTTTAAAATAAAAAAAGTGCTTCTATCAATGTCCTCCCTTTTTATCCTTTTATGTTCTTGCCAGCTGGTACTAAATGCTATGGACAGCAACTTATTTCCCCTCTGCTAATTTGGGTTTACTAATACGTGTGGGAAATACAAAGCAACACAATTAATTTGTTGTGCATGGTTATCTCTTTTGGCAAATTTGGTCACAGATCAATTTGTGTCGAGATTCGTTTAATGTAGCATTTTGTAGCTTAATAATCGAATTTAACCAGACGATAAATTTTAACAAAGTGAGAGATGTCGACCAGTCCGGGCGGTCTGGCATATCAATGAGCTAAGGATACCACAGGATGCTGGATTTTGACGGCACCATTTTTGTTAAATAATATTCCTTTTATTGCCAGTCTTCTCCTTACCAATTATATTCAAATTGAGTGTTTTTATTAAGTTGTCGAATTAGCGTGACGACTATTAGCCAGCAATGTGGCAACGATTAGCCACGTGGACACCAGATGTTGATGTCATTGGGTATGAGGCATTTCACGTTGTCTACCCGTATCGCAACAAAAGTTCAATACATTATTATTAAAAAAGATAGCATGGTTCATGGGGTGGTTTAATATTATAAACCAAGTCAATGAACGGACCAACACATCAGCCCGGTGCAAAGCCTAGAGCACGCGTGGTTCCTTCTTGACTCAATTCCTTTGCTGGAGATCACCCCATGCGCACGGACGAGGGGTGGCCGGGCATGGGGAGATGTGCCACTGCTGCCTTGCAGGAGAGGTTATTGAGAATCGTAGAGGCCCGCAGGAGCTCGTCCTTGAGCCTCGCGTTCTCCAGGCGCAGGCGCAGCTGCTCCGGTGTCTCCTCTGCGGGCACCGTCGGGCCTCCGCATGTGAGGCAGGTCTCCTTCAGCATCGCCTCCCTGAACGCTAGGTTCTCAGCACGCAGCAACTCGTTCTCTGCCTGAATCACCTTGCTGTCCTGCCGCCTGATCTGATTCTGCATTTATCAATTAAACCATATTTCAGAGAAAACCAATCAAAGCCACAGACTTTTTCCGTAGCTTTGGTAAAAATATGCTATAATTCCATTTGGTTAAATATCATTTCAACCACTGTGAAAAGATGAGTACGTACCTTCTTCTGACACCGTCGGTTTTGGAACCAGTTCTTTACCTGAGTAGCCTCCATGCCAAGCATCTTACTAAGCTCTAGCCGTAGACTTTCATCTGGGTTGGGGCATACCTTGAACACACTGCACAACACCAGAACGTACATGGATTGGTTCATACCTTCTTCTCACAAAAAAAGAATGATTAATTATGTTTCTTTTATTATACGCTTCAAGTTCTTTGGTTTGTTCATTGCGGTGCCGCTTGAAACGCTTGTGAGCCCTCTTCTTGTGACTCGCGCTCAAGCCACGGTTGTCATGGTGTTGGTCCGCAGCTGCATCATCAGTTCTGTCCACATTGTTCTCAGCTCTAAACAGGCCGTCCATCACCTCCCCATGGTTCTGCCACAGCAGGTGGCTAGCGTCGCTTGCGATGGTGAGGTCAAGCTCATGTGCATCGACGTTGTGTTGCTTCCACTCGCTGCCCATGGTGATCTGATAACCACAAAGCAGCATGTGAACAACAATAGCAAGTAGCGATGTAGAAGTAAATAGTATTGGGGAAAGGGTATACACGTGTGTACACCTGCAGGTACCTGCTGTCATAAAAATTCCCGTGTGTCCTATAGAGAGTAGCATGGGAAAAACGTATACATATATATATACTTGCAACAGAGAGTAGCAATGCAAAGGATAGAACATAGAAGTAAGGATTTTATGTACACCTCCAAGTATACACATGTATATGCCTATGAGTACCCCTTTAACGTAAACAAGTATATACCATACAAATTTATGAGAAATTATATATTATTCCCCTCCTTACACATTCTTTACTATTTGGCCCATGAAAAACTACACTCGCTAATCCTAGCTCTCTTTTGCGCATGCCTCAGATCCCAATCGTTTGTTAGAGATAAATGACGAAATAAGGCGTAATAAAACCAATATATCAATATAGCAAATATACAAGCAAGATCTTGGAGCTATATAAGTAGAGAGTGGTGCAACAACATAAAATAACTCATGCCCCAGGACATTTTTATCAAAGAAAAACATTATCCACAGACATGTTGATGCGTACGTACACCAGGAACTTTCTAAGCATTTTATAAGTCTCAGTAAACTATGCAGAGAGAAATCAAGTGATATTTACGCCTACAAAGAGATGGCAACAGTGAAAAAGGAAAAAAATTATGTGTGTACAATCCCAAGTTAGGCGCAACAAACCCTTAGTCAGATCTATGTGATCTGCAACATCCCACAATTGAGAAGCTTAGCATCATCACAAGAGACCATCTTAAAACGAAAAAAGAAAACTTCCGTCAAACATACCAACCTCTAACGATATTCCCCCACAGTACGACTTTACACCATTATAGATCTGAGAATAGCAAAAAAAAAAAAAAAAGAAAAGAAAAAAAGGGAGCTTTCAGTTGGCAAAGACAAGAGTTAGAGATCTATCCTTATACCTTGATTTCAGCACGGTTGTCCCCCGCACAAGAATCACGGTAGGCGACAACAAGTACAACACTATAGTATTCTGAATGAGGTCTTGAACTCTAGCTGCCCAAACCCAAAGCACCCGCGGCCATGGTATTTAAGGTCCTCGAGGCTATGTGAAAGTTCCATATTACCTGTAATATTTGCTTCTAAAGTATGAATTAGCATTAAATGTAACGGTTTTCCGTTGTACGTACGATGGGGGATGATATCACTGCGACGAGACGTTAGCTGGACAATACAGGAAGGAACTAATGCATAGGTATGAAGTAATAGTTGGTGTTAGCATATTTTTGGAGTAAATCATTCTATATCAAAAACAAATTAATGTTCTAAATAGAGATACAATTGATCAACTGGTAAAATACAATCCAAATACAACTGATCCTATCTGTGTACATTAATGTATTTCTACAGTCGATCACATTTTCGTAAACTAATGCTAGGTGTTGCCACCAGCATTAGTTAATGTATTTGTATTTTGTCCATTGTAGTCTATGTTTTTAGATTGACAGAACCTCAAAATTAATGCCCCAGTGCTATTTTTTGGTGAAACTGAAAAATAATGTTTGTTACATCAAAAGATGACAGCACACAGTTGCAAAGCTCAGTTACAGAGTAAAACATATTCAAGTTACCAAGTTTAACATCCCAAAGTTTGTTACTAATTTTTTAAAAATAAATTAACTAAAAATAATAAATTTATTATTTTATTGGATTTTCAAATTTTAAAAGAGTTTCCTTGGACTTTCCTGGATTTAAAGTTAAAAAATTAATTATTTTACTTGGATTTTATGTATTTTACAAAAGGTTTTTTTCTAATTTCCATAAAATAAAACTAATTTATGTGCAAAAATAAAAAATCAACTTTAATTTGGAAATAATTTTCCTAAGTTCCAAATGATTTAGGTAATTTCTATGAATTGTTCCAGAATTGTTGAACTCTATTTACTATTTTCTAAAAGCCTATTAGATTTCTTGAATTTTTTGAAATTCTTTCCTCCTTCGACCCATCTTCCTCTCTTTCCCGGCCCAAGGCCTTTTCCCTTTTTCTTTTTCCTTTCTTCCCCATCGGCCCATTCCCGCAGCCCATGTCCACCACGCTAGCCCAATCGGCCTCCTCCCTCTCAGTCTCACTGTCATCCTGGGCTCACCTGCCAGCCGCCTCTCCCCTTTCTTCTCTCTCTCTACCACTCAGTCCCACTCGCCAGCCTCCCCCTACCCTTCTCCCTCTCTCTCACACCGATGCGCTGGCTCCACATGTGAGCTTCTTCCTTGCGTTGACTGCCTCCGACTGCCATTACCGCCCACGAGAGCTCATCAAAGCAGGCGTTAATTACCTCCCCAGGTTTCTCTTGCAATTGATGCCAATAACACCCATTCCAGTCATTCATTCCCCCTTAACGCGCCTTAAACTGCATTTGTGCCGTCGCCCGCGTCGGTGAGAAACTGTAGGCCACAATCTCCCTCTCCGACCAACCCCTAGCTCTATAAAAGGGATCATCATTCGCATCTCTTCTATAGTGGAGCTCCACCAACGTTGTCTACGCCATCACCTTCACCATTGTGCGTTCTACCTCGTGCTCCCCTCCCTGTCACCGAAGCACCACCGGAGCGTCGTCATTGTGGTGAGCCTGTCCGCGCCACCGTCTCTTCCTCACTACCAGCTACCTCCGTCCTCCTCCGACCACCCATGTGAGGTGAGAAGCATCCTCGTCTCACCCTAACTCCGTTCTGCGCTACATCATTCGTCGCTACGCTGCCAAACGCCGGGAACCCTCCGTTCTTGAGCGCGCTGCTACCGTTGAGCCGACGTGGCTGCCACATCAGCCTCTATGAGCACAGTCAACAACCACGTGTATGCTTGCGTGGCAAGAGCCCTACGCCGTGAGCCTAGTCCACGGTGAACCAATTACCATCTTGTGGATCTGGTCCATAGACCCCGAGCCCACTTGTAAGTGGCTCAAATCCTTTTTCCTTTAGAAAATAAGTCAGCCAAAATTTATTTTCCTCGCTGACATCATCTTTACGCAATAAACTAGAATTTCCTTTTGAAAAAATTTCCAAAAAATCTGAAAGTCCCCAAATAGTGTTTTCTATCATTTTATGTGAAATTAAATCTTCCGAGAGCTCGTTCTCCTTCGTTCGAGCTCCTATTCAGTTGATTCAAATTTATAAATTCAATATCTATCTTTCAGAACCTATAATATTAATTTTTTTAGATTATTTGGATTTTATTTGAATGCCTTGTTTTCGGTTATAGATTTCGACGTATCCGGAGAACTAGATATCTTCATCAACCAAGAACAGCAATAATTTGAGCAAGGCAAGTCACACCTTTGATCATCTTTGGTCCCAGTATACTAAATTATTTATATCTTGTTTTAAATTATTATGCATGCATACTTTTATTCAACACATTTTAAAATTCCAATCTTTAAATTGTAGCTAAATCCCAACACTTATGTCTAACCAATGTTTGGATGTCAAGATAGGCAGTATGGAGAATCATTCTGAGTGTGACATATTTTTGTAACATCCTCTAGATATCATGGGGATACTATCATGATCTTAGGATGATGATACAATTGGCAATGGTGTTGAGGGTTTGTCGAAACACTCGTTTTCGGTGAAATTCAGGTTCCGTAACGCAGTAGGCGGCCAGACCGGCCTTGGTGGCGGTTTGACCAGCCACCTCTGGTGGTTAGATCTACTATTGGGCAGGCCAAGAGGGCGGCAATCTAATCAGCCATAAAGGTGACATTTGAGTTTGGAGCCGGACCAAAAATAAAGGGTGTAAGCAAGAGAGACGGTTCTTCTACACTTAGTCTCATAATTTATGGAGCTTTGAGCCAAAAGTTCTATTCATTTTAAATTTCCAGAGAGGTTTCGGATTTCGAGGGAGGAAATTTGGCTAAGTCCCTATGTTGGGCGGTCAGACTAGTCATGGGTGGCGGTCTGACCGGTTTTGCCCTCTTTGCTGGCCGGTTTGGCAACGATGTTCGTAGGTTAGGACAATTTCATGGATTTTAGTGTATATGTGTTGCATGATGCATGTTTTGACTAACGTGGGTCAAGTTGCGAAGAACTTGTTCCTGAAATCGATTTCTTGGTCTATTTTGTGCAGGAGGCTTGGACGTCAACGACAAGGATGATCGGGACTAGGCTTGGCGAGCTGAGGTCATAAATGATCAAGGATGCCAGTGAACTCAGTGGACTCAAGCATGACGTAAAATAGACAAGGATGACCAAATAGGAAGTTCAGTGCGACGGGTTGTATCAAGCGGCATGGCCTGGGGGCGGATCTGGGCCTTGGGCAGGGTGGGCTATAGCCCGAGGCCCAGAAAAAATACCAGTGCAAAAACTTTTGATATATGGGCCGAAAAAAATGAGTGGAGCCTTTTTAGCCTGAGGCCCAGCCCACGCCGACGCTTCCTTCCCCCACTACCCCTCCATCCAGCCACTGCACTGCACACTAGTACGCAGCCATATAGTGACCTAATCCCTCCGCCACATACCGCCATCGCCTTCATCGGCAGCTCTGCCTCCGCGGCTAGTCGGCGTCCTCGGCCCTCGCGACCTCGTCCGCCGGCCGCCACAACCGGCCGCCCCTCCCAGCTCCCTCCGCCCTCCTCGACATAGCAAGTAGCACCTCCTGCGCCACTCGCCCCGGCGCCACCGCTAGCGCCCACGCCTGCACCACCCGCCCAAATCCGCCCCTCACCGTCGCGCCGCCACAAGGCCGCCTCGCCTCCGCTTGCCTCTGCCCGCCCTCGCACTGTGCCTGGTTCGCCCCTCTCTGCGCGTCACCGTCGGCTCGCCCCGCATCGCATCGCCGCCCGCACCGTGCTCGACTTGGCGCTTGCGGCCTCCTCACACCACCCAGCCACAGGCCGCACACTGGCGTCGCGCCGCCTCCTACCTCGACTTCGCCGAGTCTGCGCAACTACGCCTCACGCTCTCGCGCTTCGCCTCCGGCCGGTTCGGCCCCTCTCTGCTGCTGCGTCACGGCGGCGGCCGCCCCACTGGGCTCCCTCACACCGCCGCCTCTAGTCACGCAGCGGCCAAGAGTCTGGGCTCGGTGCCGCCACAGACGTCAGAGGTCAGCCGAGGAGGCGGCGGCCGCCATCGTCGAGGACGACCTCGTTGAGCTCCTACAGGTCCATTTATCTTTCTATTCTTTACCTCTTTTTCGCTGCTCAATAATGTCTTCTATCTCAATGAAGTAATTGAAGAACCGCGGCAAGAACCAATACATGTTATGTGGTGTAGTTACTACTTACTAGTTAGAGATTTGGTAGTAATAAATTGAACTCTTTTTCAATGATGAACTAAGGTTATCGGTTAAGTTTATTCGGTTTATTAGAACATCTAGCTTGCCAATTTTGATATTCTGTATCAATGCAAATTTCCATCACTTCAAGACGGTAGAGAACTGTGGGTATAATATGTTAGTCATGCTAGTAGAGCCGAGGGCCAATTCAAACATCGGTACAAAAGGAGGAAAACTCTAAACCTATCAAGCACTCTTTATCACCATCTTGAGAGCTGTTTTTATCGACGCTTTCAAATCTTTTGTTCTCTTGGTGTTGTTCACTCTTATGCATACTTCAAAGAAAGTGCTTTAGTTTGGAAAAAAAAAATCCCTAACAAAGGAAAAATGATTTGTAGCCGCCAGATACGATCGTATGAATGCACAGTAGTATACAGCTTTGTCACCTGTTATAATCGCATATCTGTTATTTTGTTTGTTGGAATGTGGATTCTTACGCTTCGCATCTGGAGTCGGGATTCTCATTTCCAAATTTGGATTATATATGAATTGCTTATTTTTTGTTATGTCTTGCTGTGGGTAGAAATTAGTGTTAGTTTTAAGATGTTGGCCTATTAGGATTTAGCCCGAGGCGTGATCTAATCCTAGATCCGCCACTAGGCATGGGGTCGGTGTAAGTGCCATGGTTGTTTCAGTGGGAGCCAGATGGGAGAGATTTTCCGACATGAAGAGAGCCGTTGATCAACCTACATGTGGCGAAGCATGGGATTACTTCATAAAGATTGGATTCGGTCTTTGGAGAAGGATCAAGAAGGGGCATTTTGGTAACTTCACCAAAATGACTTCTTGGTGACCTTTGGCTAAACCGCGGCGTAGGACAGCATAAGTAGAGGCGGTTTAGGTCAAATGAAGATAAAGATCATGAAGAAATGGATTCGGAAAGCCCGGTTCGTCATCTGCTTCGAGAAGCGTGTGTGAGTGTAGACCTGTTTGTGTGTGGGCTTAACGGGTGCCTGTTAGGGTCTTCCCTCTCAGCCTAGCCTCCACTATAAAAGAGAATGTCCAGATGTGGTGTTCCCAAGTCCTTCCAAGAGAAAAACCCTAATTTGTGTTTTGGGGATTTTAGGGTTTGTGAGAGATGGATTGATTGTGTGCTTAAGTGTTGAGCTTTTGTCCTGCATGGTGGAGTGGTTGTAAACCAACTTCTATCTCAAATCAATCCAAGCAAGATTTCTTTAAGACAAGTCTCTTCTTGTTCTTGCTCTCTCTTTGGTGACTTTTGGGTTTTTGATCCTATGGTTTTCCTTTGCTTTCTTGCTGGGATCTTGCTTGCTGTTACATGTGGAAATGCATGTAGGATCATCTCTTACCCATGAGCAAGTTCTAGGATCAAAGTTTGATTTTTCAAGGTTCTTGTGCCCTCCTTCCCTCATCTATGAAATTCATGGAACCTTGGTTTTAATCTTTTCGGTCATCGATCGGAATAGGTTCCTCACCTTCTTGATGAGCTATGGTTGAAATTTGAGAGGATTTGGATCACTAGATCAAAAGTTGAGCCTATTTGTGATTTTGACTTCGTGCTGATTTCACTGTTCATCGGGTTGGACGTCAGATTGCCCCTGGTGAGAGGTCTGACTGCCCAACCGGAGAGGTCTGATCGCCTCATTTGGTTTTGAGTTTTTGTGATTTTAGTTGCTGTGCTTCGGGGTTTCGATTAGATTCAACATAAGACTTCTGCTATGCTTGTACATTGATCTTCATAGCTTTCATAGTTATTGGAGTTAAAATTGAGTTGAATCCAATCAAGGTGAAAAAGAGATAGTTCTCCTATTCACCCCCACCTCTAGTCGTCGTTTCGATCCAACAAGTGGTATCAGAGCCCGGTTAGTTAAACGCACAGTGTAGTAGAAGAGGAGTTGGAGCAGTCTGATCCAACGTAGAGCACGTCGATGTAGTGGTCGTAGTCGATCATCCAATGTAGTCGATCGTCTCCTCCAGCAACCAATCGAGTTTCTTGTGAAATTGTGGATCGTCCTTGAGCGCAACTGCAACCGCAGTAGTGCCTCTACGGTATCTACACGTCCAAGGATGGAACACAGTACGCCGGTGTGCTAGCACCAACTCGCACGGCAGGGATCTCTCAAGAAGATGGCGGCAAGGGTTTTGGTGGAGCAACTCACATCATGTTCTATCTCGTACATCCCAACAGCCTCATGCATCTCCTTATATAGAGCCCATGACAGATCCTATCCGAACACGTTTGTTCTAACCTGTTAAGTGTGTGACCCTGTAGGTTCATGCGTAATCGGTTGTGATTCAGAAACTCTTTTGCGACCACTAGTCATTAGCGGTTCCTAGCAGGACATAACGATTTCCGAATACACATAAATTATATCGGACGAACCTTATTGCAATATGAACTACGAGTAGGTCCTTATCACTTACAATCAGCTCGTATCTCTATACAACCAGATCATATTTAGTCATGACCAGTTAGTAACTCCTTACGACTAGTTTACGACCAGTCAGTGATCATGTTCGACCAGTCTATGACTAGCTCGTATCTCCATATGACTAGTCCGTATCTGATCGAACTGAATGACCTGCTCATGTATTCTCCCTTTGCCTGAAGATATTTGGTTGAACTCCAGGTGAGATATTATGTCATCTATGGACTGTTTAATACTTTTTCGATCAAGTGTCGGATAACATCATGTGGTCGACTTTTCGACCACTAGTGGTATGGCCATGCACTTTCTTTATCCAATCACATCGAGGGGCCCAGAGATATCTCTCCTGTTATGTTAGGAGGGACAAATCCCAAATCCGACTAGTCACATCCCTCTGCACATTTTATAGCGTACCCGAAAGCTACCTTTATAACTACCCAGTTATGGAGTAGCATTTGGCAACCCCAAAATGTACTATTATACATGTAGGAAACCATGATGATCTCAGGTCTAAGGATTATGCATCATCATTGCTTGAGACCAACTGATGACACATAAAATCATAACAATCTCAATAGTGTCTCAAGGTGGGTCAATCTAACACCATGTTCTCTAACATGTGTTCAGATTATTAATTCGATATCCCTATATCCATGACCGGTGAAACATGGTCATCAATCAATAAATGTGCTGGTCGATAAGTCACTAGTGTTCCGACCAGTGACATCTGACCTGGGATACATACTTGTTAATCTTTAAAACCGATGATTCATTCAAGGAACATAATAACATTTATTCTTTAACTCCTAAACATAGATGTGATATAATCATCTTTATGATTGCCTCTAGGACATATCACAAACAGTCTCCTACTTGCACTAGAGTCAATCATACAGGTATCGAATACCCATAGCTCTTGTGTGCACCTCATGATTAGGTTGTAGGAGAGGCTTTGTCAACGGATCAGCAATATTCAAATCCGTGTGCACTTTGTATATCTTCACATCACCTCTTTCGACAATCTCACGAATGATGTGATATCGTCGAAGTATGTGTTTGGACTTTTGATGCGATGTAGGCTTCTTAGCTTGTGCAATGGCTCTACTATTATCACAATAGAGATCCATTAGACTAGAGCACTAGAAACCACACCTAGTTCATTAATGAACTACCTTATCCACACGGCTTCTTTTGCAGCTTCGGAAGTCGCAATGTACTCAGCCTCTGTTACAAAATCAGCAAATGTTCCTTGCTTGGAACTTTTCCAGCTCACTACTCCTCCATTATGACAAAACACAAACCCAAACTGCAATATGAAATCACTCTTGTCGGTTTGGAAGCTAGCATCGGCGTAACCCTTTACGACCAACTCTTCCTCATCTCCATAAAATAAGGAATGCATCCTTAGTCCTTCTTAAGTACTTTATAATATTCTTGACTACTATCTAGTAACCTTTACTTGGATCTGACTGAAATCTGCTCATAACACTTAGAGCATACGACACATCTGGTCATGTACAAAGCATGGCATCCATGATAGATCCAATACTCGAAGCATATGGAATTCTACTTATTTTGTCTCGCTCATCAGTGGTCGAAGGACACTGACACTTGCTAAGATTAATACCATGTGACATGGGCAAGAAACCTTTCTTGGAATCTTGCAAGTTGAACCGCTTCAACACCTTGTCAATGTACATATCTTGGCTTAATCCAATTAGCCTTTTAGATCTATCACTATAGATCCTTATGCCTAAAATATATGCTGCATCTCCTAAATCTTTCATTGAGAAACTATTTCATAATGACGTTTTAATAGATTAAAGCATAGAAATATCATTTCCGACCAATAGTATGTCATCTATATACAATATCAGAAATACAATCTTGCTCCCACTAACCTTCTTGTAAACACAAGGTTCTTCTTCATTCTTGATGAAGTCAAACCCTTTGATAACTTCATCAAAATGAATGTTCCAACTCCGAGATGCTTGCTTTAATCCATAGATGGATTTCTAAAGCTTACATACCTTTCTAGCTTCTTTTGAATCGACAAAACCCTCAGGTTGTGTCATGTACACATCCTCACTTAGGTTTCCATTTAGGAAAGCCGTTTTGACATCCATTTGCCATATCTCATAATCAAAATATGCAGCAATAACTAGTATGATCCGGATAGACTTAAGCATAGCAACAGGCAAGAAGGTTTCGTCATAATCAACACCTTGAATTCATTTGAAACCCTTTGTGATCAGTCGTGCCTTATGAATGTGAACATTTCCATCTATATCTATCTTTTTCTTAAAAATCCATTTGGACTCATGTCACATCCTCAAACTAATTAATGATAATTAGTATGCATCTCATCAGCATGCATATTGTTTTTGGAGCATTTGCATTTTTATTGCACTTGGAAAATTCTCAATCAAAGATTAAACCAACAACTTAAAGTTAAGCTCCAAAAGAAAATAGAAACAAATGGTTATAAAGTCCTCTGGTAAATAATTTATTTAAATACTATATTATTTTTAATAAATTAATATAATTTTTACCAAAATTTTGGAACTTAACCTTACCCACACAAAATTCAAACTCTATTCAATAACCTATTCTAGGTTTGATTTTAGATTAAGAAAATAAATCTTGAACAGTGAGGTTTAAGATTTTATTTGAGTACTAGGATATCCCAGGAACCTCTTTGAAAATTTTTAGAATTTTATAAGTTTATTTGCTATTTTTAGTAGCTGGTCAAAGTTGAGGAATTGGAATTTAAAAACCAGTCAAAGGTTACACTGTTCCTCGGGCTTAGACCTAACTCCGGCCGGGCCAACGTGATTAGGCTGAACCACCTAACCGCACCGCATCGTACTGGAGTCTAGCTCGCACCACCTTGTGCCACTGACTAACTAGGCCCGCCTGGCAGGGCTTTCTTCTTCCTCGCTCTAAGTCACGGACGGTTCTTAATACAAACCGTCTGTGATAAGATATATATCACAGACGGTTCTTAATACGAACCGTCTGTGGTAAGATACCTATCACAGACGATTTTTAATACAAACCGTCTGTGATAAGATATATATCACAGAGAGTTCTTAATACGAACCGTCTGTGATAAGATACTTATCACAGACGGTTCATATTAAGAACCGTCTATGATATGTCGTCACAGATGGTTTTTGTATGAAACCATTTGTGATTCGCAACGCGGAAGTTCGAAAAAATTTGAATGCGCGCGCGGGAGGCAAAATGCTTTGGCATTGTCCTTATATATTATAGCCACCCCGGCCTTATTTTCCATCAGTCTCTCCCTCTCCGCTCCCCACACCGAGCTCCGGCGACCACCCTCGATTCCCCGTCGTGGTTCAGCGAGGAGACACAGCCGCCGACGACGACGAGGAGGGATGCGAAGGAGCTCCTTGTCTACCGCAGGAGGTAGACTACTGGAAGGTACGTGTACATCCCCATAATATACACAATTTGTTGGCTGTTTGTTGTAAAGAAAAATATCTTAATTTTGTGTTACCTAAGGTCAGAGCGTCGCTGGAGGTTTTCAGTCGTCTCTCCTTGCCGACGAGCTTGAGTCGAACTCGACGACATGCAAGAATATCTTGTGATATGCTGGTGAGGTACAGAGAGGAGCTCACAAGACCAATCCAAAAAGCCGACGAGTTCTTCAGGAGCTTGGAGGCATAGATGGTTTCTAGCTAGTTTAACTTTGTAATTTTATTCTTTTTTCCCATTCGAGGGGACGCTAGAAACCTTTTGGTTTCCCTTTCCTATAATGTGTTTGCCATCAGAATTTTAATTGGATTTTAGTTGTCTTGCTAGAGGTTGCATATGGAAACTATTGTCTAGCAATTGATTGGTTTGGCTCAAAATTCGATTTTTTTTGTAATAGAAAAAACTATCACAGATGGTTATGAATAAGAACCGCCTGTGATAATTACTTATCACAGACGGTTCTTGTTCAGAACTGTCTGTGATAGCTTTTTCACAGACGGTTCAAAAATCGTCTGTGATGACCTCATATCATCACTGACCCATAAACTCAGACGGCTCACGAAACCGCTCGTGATGGCGCTTGAGCCGCTCAGAAGACCTTTTCTATAGTAGTGACTGCCCCTGGACGGCTTCATTCGTCGCCGTACCTCCCACACCACACGGGGCCCGCACGCAAGCCGGCTAGACGTGGCCCGCATGGTCTGGGACGACCACGCGCGACGAGGTAGCGGTGGCCGGTGGATCGATTGAGAAGCATTGCGGCAGCTGTTCTGAGGTAAGGATTTTGGATTTTGCTCGGGTTAGGGTTTGGGATGGGTTGGCTCTGATACCATATTTAATTTTGGAGAATAATTGTGTGTCCCTTGGGACCTCACATCCTTTATTTATAGTGTCAAATATTACAACCGACTCGGACTCTTCAACCTGCACATGACTTAAATTCCAATTTAAACTCTAATATCTCTAACACACCATGCACAGATTTAACGAGAAAAAACCCAAATTTGTGCACCAGACACGGGTGCACAAAGGCGATGATCGAATATATAATTAGAGACCAGCAGAGGATGTTACGATGATGTGTCATGAATGCTGTGCGGTTATGGAGGGTATATATATATAATTATATAAGGGTCCAAATGACTCGAAGCCGGAAAAGGAATCAAATGTGGAAATAACTCTAATCTAGGAACTATCCTTCCATTAGAATTTGGGTAATGCTATTAGGCATATGTCCGATGCCATCAAACGCATCGGACGCTTTTCTTCAGCCACGCGTTTTCCTATGCGCCCAAGTTCTGTTCGCCACTTGCCTCTGTTACGATCCCAATTGATAAACACCAAAGCACATCAGGGACACGAACTCGACAATCCAATACCAACACAAATAACCAGTATTTGGGGATACAAGCTAAGAAGAGAAGCAATCAAGACTGGGAATGGAGAAGAGGGATTGAGACTGGGAAGAAGAAGGGGCGGAAGCAGCAGAAGGGAGACGGGGAAGCAGCAGCAGCAGAAGGTAGAAGAGAGACGGCTGTTCAGTTCTCACTACTAAAAAACAGGCTATAGTAGACACCCCATCACAGACGGTTCCTTTGGAACCGTCTGTGTTGGCCATTGCCGCACCTGCGGGTGGCGCGGGAAGAATATCACAGACGATATTCTTTAGAACCGTCTGTGATAGTCATCTATCACAGACGGTTTGTAAATAGAACCGTCTGTGATATTACACAGACGGTTCTATTCACAAACCGTCTGTGATAATCACCCCAATCACGCATTTGTTCTATTTAATAACCGCTTTGGTAATATCACGCATTTTGGTTCTATTTACAAACCGCTCAGTGATAGATGATCTATCACTGCACGGTTTTTATTAAGAACCGCTCGTGATATGCCCATCGCAGATAAATTGAGCGCGACATCCTCTCGCCGACCGCCAGGTTCATCCGCCAGACCGCAGGCCTCTCGCCACTCTCCTCCGCAAGGTTTGGATAAATATAATCAACCGCGCCCTCTGCGCTTTGGGCTCCACTTAGATCTGGTAGCTAGCTTCTCCCCCCAAAGCCGTGCCACTTCCTCCCTAGCTCCTCCAACCTGCGATTTCTCCCCTAATTAAACAGATGAAGTAATGCTGATTATCCTTTTTTCACTCTATTGATTAGTAAATTTCCCTGACTTTGCTACTCTGTACATAGACGCTAATGTTTTGTTTTCTTTGTTGTATTCCTTAATCGGAAGCATAGGGTTTAGGTTTCAATTAATACTACTTGATGGGAAAAGGCAAAACGTACGTACATCTAGCTCTCAATTTGATGGACCCTATTTGTAGAAAATGAAAAGCAAAACATGTAGCCTTTAATTAATCTGGTGTAATTCATTTGTGCAACGATGAGACAAAACGAGTAAGTACGTGCAAAGAAGTGAAAGTCTTAATCAGAACTAATTTCATGAGTAGTTTTCTAGAACAGATTAAAAAGAAGAATTTATGACACACCAAGATAAGTCACATGTGCAATGATGTATTTTATATCTCCTCCATTTATATCCATGAAGAAACGCTATCACAAAGGGTTTATTGTTTCAATTATATGAAAAGCAGATACAAGCAATCGCGCGACCAACTTGCTAGTTATTAATTAGGATCTTCCTCTTGTCTTTTGTCTCAGTATCTAATCAACAATCATGCAGATAATCAATAATTATCCGCTATGCCACCTTAGAGAGGAGAAGGTTGGACCCTTGCCCTAGCGCCTCAACACCGCCACCTCCTCCCCATTGCGCCACCTTAGAGAGGAGAAGGAAAGGAGAGGAATCGATTTTCTTCGTGACCTTCGAGGGTAACGATCTATAACCCTTTATATTTGCTATAAATTAATCGCTAATCAATTTTGACACTAATTTGTTACATGCGTAGTGTAGATGGATCAAACCGGATGTACAAAGCAGAACCGTGTGAGTCAAGAGTACATTAATGGCGTGGTTGCTTTTAGAAGAGCCACGAAAGGTGATATGTTGAAGAAGGAGATAAATTTTATGTAATGTCCATGCATTGATTATGTAATTTGAAGATGTTTAACAACGCGCAAATAGAAGCGCACTTGATTCAAGGGGTTTCACAAAAGGGTATACATGTTGGACCACCACGGTGAAGAGCAGATTATTACACATGAAGTTAGTAATGACGGCACCGCCGAGAAAGTCAACGATACGCGGATGTGGATCAGATCTTTTGATGAGGATATGTCACACGATGACAACTGGATCGATGCTACGCGATGCGTAAGAGAACTACAAAGGAGAGAGAGTTTTGTAAATTCGAGGGCTTAAGGGAGGACTCGGTGAGACCTTTGTTCCTCAAGTTGCAAGCCGAATATACAAGGTTGTCAACCGTGCTTGAACCGCTGAAATTGAAGGCAAGCAATGGTTGGTCCGATAAGAGTTTCACGGCGTTGTTAGGTCTCCTAGCGGACATCATTCCGGAGGGAAACGTGTTGCCCAAAGACCACCTATCAAGCAAAGAAGGTTATTTGTCCATTGGGAATGGAAGTAGAAAGAATACATGCATGTCCGAATGATTGTATCCTCTCCGTAAAGAGTATGCGACATGCATGTATGTCCTGTGTGCAAAGCATCCCGATACAAGCGCCGAATCGCTAAGGTGAAGCAAGGACCTCTGCTAAGATGTTGTGGTATCTCACTGTGATCCCACGCTTGAAGCGCTTATTTGCGAACGCAAAGGATGCAAGATTGTGCGTTGGCACTTAGAGGAGCGTAAGAGAGATGGAAAGCTAAGACACCTGCCGATTCTCGCCAAAGGAGAAACTTCGATCAGAGCTTCAAAGAGTTCGGTGTGGAACCGAGGAACATAAGGTTAGGGTTGAGTACAGATGGAATGAATCCTTTCGGTAACATGAGCAAATGACATAGCACTGCCCGTGAATCTATGTATGTACAACCTTCCTCCTTGGTCGTGTATGAAGCGGAAGTACATTTTGATGTCACTACTTATCCAAGGGCCAAGCAACCCGGGAATGATATTGATGTGTACCTAGCACCATTGCCGGAAGATCTTGTGACACTGTGGAACGAAGGGGCATGTGTATGGGATGCGACAAACGAGAGAACTTCACTTTACGCGCCATGTTGTTCTCGCACCATCAATGATTTTCCCGCCCTTGGTAACTGGGCTTCAAGCCAAAGACAAAAGGAGCCAAAGCTCATCTCAAGACCGCTTAGATGCTACAGAGAGTGTATGGTCGAACAACTCGCAAGAAATCGTGTATATCGGCCACCGTAGGTTCCTTCCTCAGAGTCACCCATACCGCAAGATGAGAAAACAATTCGACGGAAATAAGGAGAACGATTCACTCCAAGGGCTTTTAGAGGAAAGAGGTCTATGATATGGTTAAGGATGTCGATGTTGTGCTTGGGAAGGGACGAAATTAAGAACCCGTGAGAAGAACATCCGAAGAAGCGGTCAATTTTTGGGACTTGCCTTATTGGGAGCACTTAGAAGTTCGCCATCGCATCGATGTCATGCACGAGAGAAGAATGTATGTGATAGCTTGATTGGTCTCTTGTCAACATTAGTGGCAAAACAAAGGATGGTGTTAACGCATCGACGTGACTTGGTTGATATGAACATAAGGATCGAGTTAGCACCGGTAGAGACCGATCTGAGACTTAACGTATTTTCCCTAGCTTGCTACACTCTATCCAAGGCCGAGAGAAATGAATCGTGCGAGCTTGCATGGAGTGAAAGTCCCATCCGTTACTCCGCTAACATTAAGAACCTTGTTTCTATGCAAGATTTGAAATTAATTGGTATGAAGTCTCATGATTGTCATGTGCCGATGACACAAATGCTTCCTGTTGTAATTAGAAGTATCTTGCCAACAAGGTCCGAGTGGCAATCTTGAGGTCAGGTTATTTTTTCAACTCAATTGCTCGGAAGATCATTGATCCCCAAGGACTAGATGCTCTGCAGGCGAGGTGGTGACCACTCTATGTCATCTTGAGATGTATTTCCCTCCGCCATTTTTCGATATCATGGTCCATCTCATTGTTCACCTTGTGAGAGAGAGAAAGATATGCGCCCTGTGTTCTTCGCCATATGTACCCGCTCGAGAGGTACATGGGAATTCTCAAGTCCTACGTGACGGAATCGATCTCGACCGAGGGCAAGATCATCGAAGGTTATGCAACCGAAGAGGTCATTGAGTTCTCAAGTCGACTACATGGCTCGTGGAACCGATAGGTGTGCCTCTATCTCGCCATGAGGGGAGACTGGATGGTATCGGGACCATCGGAAGGAAATCAATAACTCCCGATCTCGATACATACGCCAAGCCCATTTCATGGTCTTGCAACACATGACCCAAGTGTCCCCGTGATATCGACGAGCACAAAGACATGGTGCGCCAATGTAATCCGCACCGGTCGGAGGTTTGGATCACGAGAGAGCACAACCGCTTGCTCAACGAATGGTTAAAGGTGCGAATCATCGGGAGGTCATCAAGTGATGATACGCGCTATGGTTGGCACGAGGGCCACAATTTACAATTGTCACATGGCAAGGATACGACATCAATGGGTACACATTTTATACGGCAACCAGATAGGAAGAGCATACCCGTAATAGCGGTGTCCGTGATAGATGCATTCACTACCGATGGGATGAGGAGCTCCTACTATGGGCAAATAGACGAGATATGGGAGCTCGACTCACGCTTTTCAAGATCCCCTATTTCGTGCCGCGGGTCCATCTCGCAGACAGTGAAGGTCGACAAGCACGGTGTCACTACCGTGGACCTCGAACGTGTCGGATATAAAGATGAACCATTCGTATTTGCTAACCAAGTTGTTCAAGTCTTCTATGTAACCGACCGGCAAATAAGAAGCGCCACGTAGTTCTTCATGGAAAAAGGAGGATTGTCTGAGTTGAGAATGTAGTGGACGAGGAAGAATACAATCAATTTGACGAGTTGCCTCCTTTCGAAACGGCATTAGGCTCGAGGAAGAACCCAAAGTGAGGAAGCTAGCTATATGCGTCGATCATCACGAAGGCCTATATCTTAATTAAGAATTTACTCCAATGTAATTAATTTATTCCATAACATCATGTGTTATGGACTTGTAATCTCTCATATATTTTGATGTCAACGTGAAATTGTCATGTGTTGATGTGTTATGGACTTGTCATATTTGATATTGATGTCAATGTGGACGACATTGTAATGTGGAGTATCAAAATTGTCATCATACTTGATTTCGAGTTGAGTTGAATTAGATATGAAATTTTGAAGTCAAATGTGTTATGAACTTGTTATGGACTTGTCATATTTGATATTAATGTCAATGTGTGGACGACATTGTAATGTGGAGTATCAAAATTAGTTTCACTTGATTTGGAGTTGAGTTGAATTAGATATGAAATTTTGAAGTCAAATGTGTTATAAACTTGTCATCATACTTGTCACCAAAGTTAGAATTCATATGGACTTGTCATAATTGTCATCATACTTGTCTCAAAGAAAGTTCACTCTGCTTTCTCGTGATATTTATGTCTCACCGTGTTCAAGATGTTTTGTCGAGATATCATAAATTGGCCTCGTGTTGTAGGCTATCACGCACGGTTTTATTATACAACCGTCAGGAAATATCATCACGACGGTTCAAATGAGAACCGCTCAGATATTATATCACGACGGTTCCATAATAGAACCGCTCGTGATATTCATATCACGCATTTCTATTATGGAACCGTCAGTGATATTATTATCTCGAGCGGTTCTCATTTCAACCGCCTCGTGATATACTTTTTATAAGGCGAAACGCTAGGGTTTTCCTCTCACTTCTCACTTCCTCTCCTCGCCTTTACTCTCTCGCTCGTTACGCCTCCTCTAGGGTTTAGGGCTCGCCTTCACCGCCGACGACCTCGGCGCCGCCGCCCGACATTGGTGCCCCGACCTCTGCCTGGCCGCCCGACCTCGGCGCGCTGACCTCGGGGCCGCCGCCCGACCTCGGCGCCCGCTCACCTCCCAGTCAGAAGCCCCGACGCCGCCGCCGACCTCGGTGCCGCCGCCCTCGACATTGGCGCCTCGACCTCGACGCCGCCGTCCTCCTCCCGTGTCGGCCTCCTCCCTCTGCCCGGCCTTCTCCCGCCCGTCCTCCTCCCGTGTCGACCTCCTCCCAGCCTCCCTCCTCCCCAAGATCGGCCTCCTCCCGTGACTGCCTCCCCAGTTCTTGTCGCATCCTCTCTGTGAGTATTGCTCCTCTGTGGCGCTTCGGTTGATCTTTGCATATATATATATATATATATATATATATATATATATATATATATATATATATATATATGCGCTAAGTTGCAAATTAATCATGGGCTTTGTTGACATGCTCGTGATGAACTCCGCCTTATAATGAGATTGAATGTGATAGTTAGTTCATACTTGAGCTCTATTGTATTACTTGCTATCGTCAATATGTTGTACCGTTAATTGGTTACTTTCGTTCAAATCATAGTTCTATTGCAAATTGATCAGTTGTATTGACTAGTTTGTGATTCTTCTAGTAGTATGTATGAGCTCATTCAACTTTTCATTTGCCATCTTGATCTATGTAGTCAACCTCTGCTTGATCGAAGTTTAATCTGTTTTAGATAATGCTTGAGATCATTTGACGCTTACAAAGTATTGTTTAGAGCTCATAGTTTGAATTTATATTATCATATTCATTTCATGAAGAGTATAGACAATAGGATTGAGATGGCAAAGACTTGTTCTTTAGCTACTCTCCTTCTGAGAGCACATAATATCATCAATCGCATTTCCTTAGAGAAGTAGGCTCGGGCAAAAGATTTGTATCACTAGTTTCTATCTATACAAAGATCACAAGAGAAGCCGGTGGATTAAGGAGTGTTAGGAGTGTTAGAATAGAAGCTCGTGGATTAAGGAGTGTTAGGAATGTTAGTAGTCTCAGATGAGCTCATTCAACTCTTCATTTGCCATCTTGATCTCTATAGTCAACCTCTGTACTTCTTCCTGAGAGCAAGTAAGCGAGATGGCAGAGGCACCGTCTTCGCCGCCGTCACCGACACCGCAGATGGAAGAGGCACTGACGAGGCCGCCAACACCGACCCCGCAGATGGAAGAGGCGCCGACGAGGCCGCCAACACCGACCCCGCAGATGGAAGAGGCGCCGACGAGGCCGCCACACCGTCGATTTATAATGACACTAAGCGAGATGGCAGAGGACAATCGAAAATGCCTACGGGCCTACCGGTCATCACGGAGGTCGGTGACTTTGGGGTCCCTCTGAGTCCCAAGAGATCGTGGCGAGATTCCTGACCATCTGCGGGATACTTGAAGGAACGGGTCCTCATCACCACACCAAGGTGGAAGGACTGACGAAAAGAAGCGAAGGCGCTACTGGACAGAACTTTCAGAGAAGTTCACTATTCCGTATACATGTGGCACGCGGCGACGGACGGCGATGCTCACGATGGGTAAATCGTGGAGGACCTTCAAGAGCATTCTTGTCATGAAGCACGTGAACATGGGTCGACGCCTTCAAGCAAAGATAGATTCTTGACGCGAAGCATGGGACACCTTTGTGGCTACGAAAACATCGGCCGAATTTAAGAGCAAAGTGCGGCGCACAAAGCTCTCCAGACATCTAAACACTCACCCAAGACAGACTTCGGCACCGCCGGTTACGCGGTAAATACAAGGAATGGGCGGCGGAGAAGGAGAACCCGCTTCGATGTCACGCACTGCTGCCCTAAGCCGGTTAAAAGCGAGGGCACAAGTCTCGTCTTCGGCAAAGATCTCCTTCACAAACCCGCAGACCGTGAAGTGTCCCAACGTGTGGTAAGTATATCGAACTACTAAGTTGTTAATAAGTCCATAACTTCATAGTGTCTATAATAACGTGATGACCTCTTGCGGCGTGACTTGATCGCCTAAGCTTCCCAAGGCTCCTTCCGTGCGCATAGGAGAAGGATATACTATCTACGGCCTTGGGAAACAAGGAGCACCCGGTCGCACGCGAGGCCTTGGGGTTAACGTGCCTTGGATTCATGGATTCGCGGACGACTACTACACGATAGGACTAGGAAGAGATCCAAGGCGAGCACGACAACCGGTTGGTACAGATGATTACTAACCAATTTCAAGTAGAGATGGCAAGATTATGAGTCAAATGGATATACTCATGAGCCACGATGCATAAGCCGCCCCGCTAATTTGAAGACAGTCCTCCTCGACGTCGGAGTAGCGTCGCGTCACAAGATAATTGTGAACATGACGACGTCCGATTACCGATAGACAACATCAAGGTAACGTACATCTATGGAATGCACCAAAGATAGACCCTAACGACGCCTTAGCTAATTGCGTGTCGCTTTGTAGGAGCCGACGCCTGTAAGCTCCAAGTGAGGATGGATGGGTCCTTTGTATTGAGGTCACAGCAGGGATGGTGTATCCATACGAGGAAGGGCAAGGCAAACCGGTGCCCACCGGTGCACGGTTACGCCAAGGTCCGTGGATATGGTACATGTCAATTTCCGAGCCATCCCGCCGACATTTGCCCGAACGAAGAGATCACAACACTAGGGATGCCGTCCTCTCTTTTATCCAAAGGCCCAAGAAGAACATCGCCTCGAACCAAAGAAGGCCGCGATCCGACACGACCATTCCTCTCCAACGGGACCTCGATGACTCCACCTCATGTTTCGCCTCAAAAGGCCACCTCTTCGATTCCCGTGGAGAAGACGCCAAGGAACAACAAAAAGCGTGCGACGATCGGTTCCCGAGTCGTCTCACAAAAAGACGATGCCAATCGCTAAGGCCAAATCGAAATCAACGAACGCATAAGGCGCCTCCCAAGTCCGGAAGTCCGAGAAGTCCGGAAGTCCGCGATACCGGAAGTCCGCGATACCGGAAAGTCCGCGATACGGAAGTCCGCGATACCCGGAAATACATCATCGAAAACCGTTGTGTTCGGTAGCGATATAATGCACGCCGACATGCTTGTCGCTTTGCATGCTCGGTACTTGGACAAGACCCAAAAGAAGGGGTCCGACATCGAATCACCGCCGACACGAGGACAAGCATTTCTTCAACGGACGAGGTACTTCGTCGTGGGCTTCAATGATTTATTTGAACTATCCAACCTCGCTGGCCTCGACGCCTCGCTTCTATGATGTTGGACATTTGTAAGTGCGCATAATCAAGTTCTACATTCATCTAATACCGATAAATATCACAACTCATTGCTTATGTATAGATACATGCCGCAAAATGTCCGGAATGGAAAGAACCGTGGGTTTCCTCGACCCACACGTGGTATCGCTGCAAACCATCCTACAAGACTCGCCCTTCGCCGAGAAATACATAACGAGGTCATTGCTTCTCTGAGAGGAACATGAAGTACATAGTGGTGCCCTACAACCGGGGGTAAGTGTCACTACTTGCTATACAAATTTCATTTGTACATTATACTGAAGCACGAACTTAGGTTTAATGACTATAGCGACATACATGAGTAGGTACCATTGATCCTTTTAGTTATTATACCCAAGAGGAACCATGTGATATACCTTGATTCCCTAAACCGCAACAAGCACGACTTCAAAGACTCTAAGAGGAATACTGAGAGGTATGCTCATTTCCTCCTTACATAACTCTATTGTAGTCTTCATTCGCTTGAAATGGCCGAGGATAACTTTTTGAATCATGTAGGTCGCTCATCGATTATGTTGCCAACAAAGGAATATACGATGGAAAGAGCGCCTAACTAACACATAGGATGGATTTTCCAAGACGTGCTACAACACAATAATACTATATCATACTTCATAATAACGCGTCTCGAATCGACTATACCTATATATGTAATTCTATTTTTGCAAAGGCCGCCAAAGAAAAAGATGATGAGTTATGTGCAATCTACGTCTGCTATCATATGCGACTAATCCTTCTGACTAAGAAGAAGGATCCCGAGGTTTGTCAATCTTGAAATAATTATTTCCTAATTATAAATTTAAATATATATAGCTTACCACTTTACTCTTAATTGGTAGCGGCAGTGTCTTGGATTTACAATGTGATTCACTTTCGTTGAAGAGATCAAGGACATTCGAGGAAGCTCTGCGCCTTTATCAACTCGAAATCATTAACGACAACGGAGAGTTTCACTCGTCGCCAACCCGAGCATCACCCCACTAAAACCTCTCAACGCAAAACAATTGTAATCTAGTTGTAACTATAGCGACAATACTTGAACAAATGCGATCTTTTGTAATTTATTTTGAGTAATGATCACTTTGAGTTGTCATGGTCGCTTGAATCATGTTATTGTGAAATGCTGTTTTGTGATTGCTGAATCTGCTTTACGTGAATGCTTGTTTTCAGAGGGCATGGCTAGCAATTCCCGAGGCTAGCCAGAAAACAAAGAAATTGTGGGCGAGGTATTAGCTATCACGAGCGGTTTTTGTTAAAACCGCTCAGTGAAGGCAAGTATCACAGACGGTTTCGATCGCAAACCGTCAGGATAGAGAATATCACGACGGTTCTATATAAAAGCCGCTCGTGATAGTCACAAATCACGCACGGTTTTATTTAGAACCGCTCGTGATATTCTCCTATCACGAGCGGTTTTATTTAGAACCGCTCGTGATATTCTCGAATCACGAGCGGTTTTCGGTTCAAACCGCTCGTGATATTTTGACTTCGCTGCACGGTTTTTAATAAAACCGCTCAGTGATATTTCGTATCACGAGCGGTTTTGTACCGCCTGTGATAATATCCTGTTATCACAGACCAACAAACATAGACGGTTCGGAAACCGTCTGTGATGACGGTTCCGAACCGTCTGTGATGTCGGTTCCTGTAGTAGTGTCTTTTCATCGATGTCCTTCAAGCTGTAGTCACCTGCCCTTTTGTACTGTTACAAATAGGTCAGCCCACTGCCACTTAGGCCCATGCCCCTGATGCAGGCCCAACACCAAATATCAGTTCATGACATTCTCCCCTCCTTAGGATTCGTCTTGCCCCCAAGCCGATACAAAAGAATAGTCACCACCATGCTTCTGCTGCGCTAGCACGCAAAGACAACACCAATCAAGGTATGGGGCTCCTTTCATCTTGCATTTTGCTATGAACCATAGCTTCATATTTGAAACTGTTGACAGTCTTGAGAGACCAAAAAAAAAGAATTGTAGTCCATGACTCATTTTTGCTTCCATCCACAGATCGTGCAGACCATGCCAACTGAAGAAGGCGCAACCCAAAGAGAAAACAACGAGCATGGTGATCGACATGGCAGGAAGAGCTTCAGTGGCCTTCTTGACATGGAACAGCTGCTCATCAATGAAGACACATCATAGTGTCATTGAGATCAGGGTCATGGTGCTTTCCAAGGCCATTCTCCATATCGATTCATTCACTTGGTTTGAGTACATCCCATACTAAGCAATTTCCAGTGTTTCAAAGAAAAGAGGGTCAGTCTTCTTCCTCAAGCTTCTAATTTTCCCTTTGACATACTGTGTTACTTTAGCATCCCAAGAAGCAAACTGAGCAGTTACCAAAATTTCTCAGTCTGATGAGACATTAACCTTTCGACAAGCAATCAGGCACAGGGAGCCTGTCTTAGTATCATAAACACTCTCTGTCGAGATCTGTTGACGACGAAATGTTTCTAGTGAACAGAGAACAAAATCTTCAGTGCAGTTCCCAAAGCAAGAACTTGGAGCTTCGGAGATATTGTTGCACCAAACAATTTTGAAGTGCAGGTATCAAGCGATTACGGCTCTCAGCAATTACTTTCTCAGCAGTTTCACATGCACTTCCAATCATGTCTAGTCTAGCCTTTAACTTTTCAATTTGCGAAGGCACTGGTAGATTTGTTATTCCAGACAAAAAATGTTCCCTCTTTGTAGCCTCCTCAATTTCCATCTCAGGTAACAGCTTTGACGACAGCATTACAGGTAGTACTGCAATACTCATTGTTAGCTGATTTCCTTGGTTCAATTGACTCTGAGACATGCCTAGTTGCATGCGTCCAGGCTGCATCTGCCTATTCTGAAACTGTTGTGACAAGGCTTGGGTGTACTGCATCTGCTGTTGGCCAGTCCTTCCAAAGAGGCAAGTGATCGGAGGACCAGTCACAACATACCAAATTTTTCCAAGCACCCTACTAAACTTGATGTCTGGAATTCCATCTTTAAAGGTTACCACACCCAATACATCCTCTAATTCCATTGTTACTTGGCGTAGATTAGTTCTTGGTGGAACAACATCCATTTCAGTCAAATCATAAACAAGGGAAGCCCAATCTCCATTTACTATGTGCACGATACTTGCAAGCATAGCACACTGATGTTCCTTATTGAGCAGTTGTTCACTTAAAGGGGTGCCCAAAAAACACGGGATGATACATACCGCTGTCATTATAAGTCTCCTTATCACAACGTTATCCCTTGA
Organism: Phyllostachys edulis; assembly: GCA_036346405.1. Taxonomy (NCBI): domain Eukaryota; kingdom Viridiplantae; phylum Streptophyta; class Magnoliopsida; order Poales; family Poaceae; genus Phyllostachys; species Phyllostachys edulis. The sequence continues at coordinate 11,063,472 of CM070557.1, forward strand.
TAATAAAACCCTCAAACACAGGTTTGCAGTATGCAATGCCCTTTCTGGTGTAGCACGATCAAGTGAAGATGCATTACTGATCTCTACAAGGTTTGCAACATTCACGCCCTTTCTCTTAGGCAAAACTCCAGTACTATGCCTGAAGTTACCCCTTGCTGACGCTAGTTTTAGAAATACTGCAATCTTGTGCCACTAGAACTCTTTCCTTTTGTTGAAAATCACCTGATACAAGATTCTCCTTGTCCCAAGTGAATTATTAGACATAACCTTCTGAACAACATATCGGTATGCTGCTTGAAATGTTTTAAAAGTTCCATCTGCTGCTATGACTTGAACTCCAGTACTGCTAGGAGGAGTCGGTCATGCATTCTCCTTTGTTTTGATCCCATGCACACTCGCGACGGCAATGTCCTGGCCACTGGGATCCCATGGCCTCTGCAATGCGTGCACACTAAGGATTTTTAACAGAAGAAATGTCGGTTCAGCACCACTGCCAAATACTCCAAGCTTGCGGTAACTGCCTCCAGGGTGTGGTTTCATCTTGTCAGTATGTACACCTTGCTTGAGATTCTCAATGACACACTAAAGAGTGAGCTCGGTCAGAAGCTTGTTAAATACGAAGTCTGCCACCTTGTTCCCTAGGTGATCAGCATCTCTCTGAAAATTCATCCAGCGACCACTCTTGGCTAGGTCATTCGAAAAAATCATGTCAATTTCTATGCTGCACTGAGGCTGTTCATCCAAATGGCAACTCACTTTAGACCACAATTCCTTGAGGGCATGGTTTCCCACAGGTTTTGGCCTATCAAAAGAAGACAACCAAGAGAGTTTAGACTTGCAAACAGAATATTTCTTGTAGATGTCGAGCAATGCTTCATTTGTCAAGTCAAACAGAAGTAGCCGATCAGCAGACATATCAATGAAGTCAAGTGCAGCAGCGGAAGCCTCATAATGTTGGCAATCCTCATCTTGTAGAGCTGTAATGTTCTGCGAGTACCATTCATCAAACATCATTTCATTGCTGAAATTAGACTTCTTGAAGATGTTCTTCACATAATTGAATTCAGCTTTAGTTGATACTACAGCATCACGCTTTTCGTCACTCATGTACTCTTCAAGTAACACAGGAATTTCAGAGCCACCAGCAACCTCATTGCTAGATCTCTCATCCATAGCAATTTTCACATATCCGTTCACAACAGTTTTCTCTAGAACATGTGATGCCAAGGCATCTTCTGGGATTACAAGATTTGCAGGTCTCTTCGCAGCAGTACCAATGTGAGATTTCAAGCCATCCCTATCATACGTGGCAGAGGCTGATCGGGAAAGTTCGATGCTGCGGTCAGGATAAATCGTCAAATACCTGGTGGGCATCAGGGTGTCTTGTTTGATGGTGGAGAACGACTTCGACGAGGGGGCCAACGAGTGCTCTGCTGGCGCTGGGGCAACTGTGGGCACTCCCGTCTCAGGGTCGGATGCGGCCACGACATGAAGGTCACCGGCGTTGGTGTCGAGGCCCGACCTCGAACACCTGATGTGCGCCTGATCGGTGAGGATGGTATTCGCGCTTGGAGCAGCATTTGCCATGGCAGGGACCTTGTTGGTGGTGGTGGAGTTGGGGGTCGAGTCGGCGGCGCCGCAGACCAGCAGAGGAGTGGACGCGGCTAGGGATGAGACCGTCTCATCCATGACTTTCCCCAACTTATCCAGCAGGACCCCCCTCTTGTCAATGGCGTCCTTCAACTTGGCTAGTAGCTCCCTGCACCGCTCCTCCTCAGCGGCGCTCATGGTCATCTTAGTACAGGCAGCAACCGGGATCGAGGGCTCTGATACCAATTGTTACGATCCCAATTGATAAACACCAAAGCACATCAGGGACACGAACTCGACAATCCAATACCAACACAAATAACCAGTATTTGGGGATATAAGCTAAGAAGAGAAGCAATCAAGACTGGGAATGGAGAAGAGGGACTGAGACTGGGAAGAAGAAGGGGGCGGAAGCAGCAGAAGGGAGATGGGGAAGCAGCAGTAGCAGAAGGTAGAAGAGAGACGGCTGTTCAGTTCTTTTCATCGATGTCCTTCAAGCTTTGTACTGTTACAAACAGGTCAGCCCACTGCCACTTAGGCCCATGCCCCTGATGTAGGCCCAACACCAAATATCAGTTCATGACAGACTCGTGACCCTTCTAGCTATTTCTGCTGACTGTGATTCTGTAACTTTGCAATCTACATAGCATCCAAGCCCAAAGGTGACTAACGATGGGGTGAGCACTCAAAGTCAAAGCTTCTCCCTAATAAAAATCATTCTTGAAGCCATGTGATAATTTATTTTGCCAATTTAAATACACAAATTAAGGAGAAGGCAAACAGCAGTTAACAAAGTAAATCATTCTATGTATAATCGAGATCGTGTCACAGACGAACAAATCTCTTAACTCATAATCGTTTTGATTTGTGATGTTACAACTGTTGTCCAAGGATGTTGCAACCATTGTCCTAGAATGTTGCAACCGTTATCCGGGGATGTTGCAACCGTGTCCGGGGGATGTTGCAACTATTTTCCTAGGATGTTGCAACCGTTGTCCGGGGATGTTGCAACCATTGTCCAAATATGTTGCAACCATTGTCCAAGGATGTTGCAACCGTTGTCCTAGGATATTGCAACCGTTGTACAGGGATGTGGCAACCGTTATCATAGGATGTTGCAATCGTTGTCCTAGGATATTGCAACAGTTGTTCGGAGATGTTGCAACCATTGTCCGGGGATGTTGCAGCCGTTATCATAGGATGTTGCATCCATTGTTCTAGGATGTTGCAACCGTTGTCTGGGGATGTTGCAACCGTTATCCTAGGATGTTGCAACTGTTGTCTAGGGATGTTGCATCTGTAGAAAAAAATATTGTATCTGTAGGAAAAAAAATGTTGCGTACTATTCACGGCGATGTTGCAATTTTTTCCACCGTGTTTTTTCCAGATGCTTTATTTTGATTTGTGATGTTGCAACCATTGTGTTCGGAGATGTTGCAACCGTTGTCCGATGATGTTGCAACCGTTGTCCGAAGATGTTGATGTTGCAACCGCCACACTACGGCTCGGCCCCAACGGGACACTAGCCGATCGTACGGGTGGGAGCTCCCACCCGTACGTTCGACTTCTAGTCCCTCTCTTTTTATAAATATATTATAATAGTAATTTGTGGTCAAAGTTGTATTTTGATAATCGTGTCGATATTCAAAACAATTTGTTTATGTGAATCGGACTGTACGAAAGAGCAACACTAATTTTGGCATTGTACGGCCCCATAGGAGTATTACTTAGAATCGTACTCTTTATGCAAGCATCTGAATTTGAACCGTTTCATCTACAACCGCTTGTGAAAAACTATTTCAACAAAAATTGACACAGGAGGACCGTACGGGTGGGAGCTACTACCCGTACATCCGACCCCTAGTGCCTCCCTTAGAATTTGTATCACAAGAACAACAGCAATTTAGCAGATCATGAATCAGAATTCAGACGGTACAGCAAAAGAGGCACTAAAAAGTAGCAACTGAAACGTACAAATGCGTCCAGAAATAAGAATAAAGGTTGCCGAAAAAAGCATATGGCGTTGGAGGATGGACTCAGCCACTCAATAAGCTAGCTAATCCATGGAGGTTACTTACATGTTCATTGGTAAAACAATAACAAGCTAGTAGCCATTCTGTATATCAGAATTATGACATGCGGAAATGCGACAGTCCTATGACAGTGCAAAACGTCTACATCGTCAAAACCTAATAATGGGCGAAATAGTAGCAGGATGTGCCCCACGGAGTGTATGGGCGACAGTCTAGCTTCGAAACGCACAGCTTTGCGCACCTGGTTTGAAGAATCTTCTCCTGATGCCTCCGAATCCCATGAACAACTAATTTCTTAACAAGAAAAGAACAAAGGAGACATAACAAAGAACCCTGAGATCGTCCTGCCCCTTGAGAAGAAATTGGTTGGATATATGTGTTTTCACCTGACAGTATACCCCTCCCTGATCGATTGATCCCTTGAGAACGTGTTCTGGAGCTCACATAGTAGTAGTAAACTAGTACCAGAAAGGATTGGCGCTTATATCTGTTCTTTTTTATTCATTAATGCAGATATTGTGATTTTGAGTTGAGGTCTTTTTTAGCTCTAATATTATCAATGGACAATGATGATGCCTTGTTCAACTAGAAAGAAATCTCATGGTCGCACCATCGTGCATAAACCTTTACCAAGAGATAGCAGGAAAGCATGTCACCACCTCCAAAATCTGAAGTAGCTTTCATTCTCCTCCCAACCCCACCCATGTGTTATGCATGTCTAGAATAGCACAAAATATTTCTCATCCTTTTTAAAGCAAGGCAGTTTTAAGAAAAGAAAGTAAAAAACAAAAAAAGAGATAACACATTGGTTGGAAGCAACTCAAACAACAAGCGCTGCACATTGGTTGAGCCAACTCAATCTACTTGGCACTATTGTTGGACATTAAAAGGAAAACAATTAAAGAAACAAGAAGAAACCTATTGCAATTCAATGGTGTTGCGTGGAATACTAAGGGAGAGTTACTTTAACTACTTGGCAAAAGAAAAACCAAAACTACAGAGGTTAAGAAAGATCATCTAGCCATTGTGCCATGCTAGGGGAAATTTTTTTCTTTGCCCTATGGATAACCATGGCAAATTCATGCTTGAAATAGTGTTTCCAATCCTGAAATTTTGGAGCTATCTTCTGAAAGACCATCTTATTGCAAGCTATCCAAATACTCCAAGTCACCGAAATCATAACCTCCATGAAGAAAGATTTCTTCAATTCAATCTTGATGTCCTCAAATGCTTCCAGTACTTGCAAAGATACATCTCTAGTGGGACAAACATAATCCCATCATCGGCTGGCGAAAGGGCAATCAAAAAACAAGTGGTGCGGAGTTTCTTTAGTTTAGAGAACAGAGAACACAATTGTATCCTTCCTCCAGTTGAAAACTCTTTCTAATAAGTAACAGAGCTCTTGTATTAATTCTTTCAAAGGTTGGCAACTGGGACATAACAGAATTTACCATTCTTAGCCAGCCTCCATAAGACAGAAAAATCGCACAACCATATAGTCCCCTTTCCACTCTTTGAACCAATGGGAAGAAATCCTCCACTCTTGGCTTAATTAAGCCCAGTGTGGCCAAGATAAGTGAATGGAAATTTTCCTAGCTGACAATGCAAAGTTCTGGCCAAAATCACCCTTTTTTCATCTGAAACATTGATGGAAACCACGAACGATTTGTGAAAATTCACCTTTAATCCTGTTGATTCTTCTAATGTATTGAGGACAGCTTTTATACAAAATAAATATTTAGCATAAGCCTTCATCACAATGTGTCATCTGCACATTGGATTACCGGAAAATCCGGACACCCTGATGTTGTCAAAGGAGAAGACATAACGTTCTGTTCCATGGCCTAGTTAAGAATAGATTGCAGCAAATCTGTTGCAGCAACAAACAGCAAGGGAGACAAGGGGTCTCTGACGATCTCCTCTTTTACAACGGAAAGATTTACCAGGCACTCCATTCAAAAGAACAAAAGAGATTCCTTGTTCGCTCACTTCTTCCTCTTGAGCTTCTACTTGTTGTCCAAAAAAAGGACAATTCAAACCAATAATGTGGCTGGACGCACAGTAGAGTGTTTAAATATACGGTAATGCTATATAACTTCCGACAGTTTTTTTAAAGCTAAAACTGTCACTTTTCTATTTGTTAGATGTACTATAAGATTCGTGTTGTTGATGTACTGTAAGAAAAAATCATAATAGTTGAATTTTCATTCGTTCGATATGCTTTGAGATTTGCACTTTTTCTCATCTGATGAATTGGGTCTGAATTTATTATGATTTTTTATTTGGAACATAACGAGTTCACCACATTACCATATTTTGTTGATATATAATTTTATTTTTTGTCTTTGTTTTTACTCAGCCTCTTAAAGTATATGGGAAGAACATAACGGGTTCACCATATTGCCTTATTTTGTTGGTATATAATTTTTTTTGTCTTTGTTTTTGCTCAACCTCTCAAAGTCCATGTGAGATTTTAAATCATGTGATGGAAATATGAGTTATTAAGACTTTCAAGAATAATTATAGTGACCAAGAACCAAAATTACATAAATAATCTACTGTAATTTATGTATAATGGAGTTGTAAATAAACTTTCAGAATGTGATAGTTTTTTAGTAGAGAGAAAACAGTCAAATTCTGTGTAGACAGACTATTAAATATACCATATCTTTCCCAAGGCATTCCAATCCCATACACTTATTACATATAGAGATGTCACAAACCTTCTTATTATTTGAAGCATGGCAGCACATTCTGAGCCACCGGCTTACAATCTGCATTTCGTTCCTTCATGGGGCGTGAATATATAACTCCATCTCATGCCTCACATCCATACTCTTACATAGGAGTAGCATGCATGGCACAGAAGAAGATGAACACTAGCAAAGAAAAAAGTATAAAGGGTCATAAACTCATAATCGTGGAGGAATGTCGGTGTCAAATCAAATCATGAATATTTGCTACCGTGGAATGTGGATAGATCATGGGTAAACCATCTATTTCATGATGATAACTGAACAAATTAAAGGATTCAAAGCCACGTCGGCCGCGCCAGCACAAAGTTTTACATGGACAACCAAACCTGCGTAGGAGATGAATAACGCTTCCTAACAATTAAGGTGGATGAAATTTAAGATACGAGACAATAGCATATATGTGGTACACTGAACTACATGGTACAATATACATTTACACGTGCATTTACTTCTCTATGCAAAAATGAATTCCTTTTCCCTTGTGCTTCACATCCAAACTCTTTTATAAGTGTATAAGTGCAGTACTGGGCAAGACAGGAGTAAAAGGTGGCAACAGAAGGGGTCAAAAATCATGCAGGATATGCGTAGGTGTTAGTGTTGATTCATGAAGATATGAGTAACTGTTGTTTATTACTTGGGCATTGAAGGAAATGGATCAAATGCCAATCTTGTTGTGTTGATATACACTGAAGGAGAGCTACTCTAACATGAGTTTTGATCCATTCTTCTTGCTCAATCTTGTTGTGCTGGACGGCTCACAATGTTTTCAAGGACTGAAAGTTTTCTCTCACATTACGAGGAACTTCAGCAGTTCAGTCTGGATATACAATCATTAATTGCTGGCATTTGCAAAGACGCCGCCTGCTGGACGCATTTCTATCACCGCGCAGCAGTCTAGCTATATTGCAGAATGGTAAGCGAAAAGGTGCCATAACGCTACATAATTTACCTAATAAATCACTTAATAAAATGCTGAAAACTGGTTGCAGTTCTTAAGAAAAAGTACTATGCTGAAAAATGAGGAGAGACTTAAACATAACCTTTTTGTGAGCATTCCTCCCAATTGCTCCTCGTCTAGTGTACACTAGACGAGTACAGGAGCTAGCCTCGTGTAGGCCGCAGTGCTAACTATTACAGAAGTATTAAAAATCGTCACCCGTATATTTCTCCAACACTTACGAAATGGATATGCACAGTGGATTCTCTTGTCTCGAGAGTCTGCTCGTAATGTCTCCCAGTCCCAGCCCCGTGCGGATGCCGTTGTTCTTGATGTGGTGGTGGTGGACCTGGTGGTACATATATGCACATGCATGGCGAGCAGAATGTAGAACAAAAAGGGAGAAAAAGAAAACATATAACAGCTTGAAATGCTTGCAGCATGCATATGTGATGCTGGAATACAAGCATCCATATGCTAGCCCACGGAAAGATGGATCAATTCGATATGTTTTCACTCGTACTAGCGTGCATATGAATGTATAGGGACTCTTCCGCGGTCATTTGTTCTAGCACGTTTCTTTGAATCTTGTGCAAATTTTTTGTGAGCGTGCCTACAAAAAAGACGCTTATATAGCAAGTACATACTCCTAACTACGTACCATAGAGCAAGGATACTCATACATCAAGCTCATGCGACGTTCATTTGGACGCATGCAAGAAGCAAGTACCTATGTATATAAAGTAAAAGTGAATAACGTTTTGTTAGAAGGAATGGTGAATAACGTTTTGTTTGGGGTGTTTGGTGAGCAGCCAGTAGTTCTTAATGATGATCTCAGAGTTGTACACGCCGAGGAGACCCTGGACAATGTAAAACACCACTTACAGCGTCCGTCCTGAACCCACATGTTATAGACATATAGAGAGGTAAATTCTGAAATCCATCTATCTCATAATGGCAAATTATGAAATCTGCCATCTTTTTTTTTTGCCCTGGTTTTGTTGGGAACCAAATCCATCATATGAAGACTTGCAAGAAACCAGTTTCCAATAAAAAAAAATCAAGAAACTGAAGAACATATATGTTTGAAGTGTTGGTGATATGCTCTAAGAGACAATCACGGAGATGATTGTGTCACGTCTATGTTTATGAGTTACAGAATAAATGTTAGTACGTTCCTTGGATGAATTGTTATTTATAAAGGTTAGCAAGTACGTGACTAGTTAGTTAAGCTCTTTAATAGTCATATGATGTCATTTTAAAAGGATCTCTGGTTAGATGTCACTGGTCGAAACTATTGATTGATGACCATATCTCACCGGTCATACATATGGGAATATCGAATCAATAATATGAGCACATATTAAAGAACATGATGTTGGATTGACCCACTTTCAAACACTATTGAGATTGTTATGTTTCCATGTGTCATCAGTTGGCATCAAGGAATCATAATGTATAATACTTAGACGTGAGATCAACATGCATGGTTTCCTACATGTGTAATAGTACACTTAGGGGGTACCAAATGCTACTCTGTAACTACGTAGTTATAACGGTAGCTTTCAGGTATGCTATAAAATATGCGAAGGGATTTGACTAGTCGGATATGGAATTTACCCATCCTAGCATAACATGAGAGATATCCCGAGGCCCTCGATGTGTTCTGATAAAGGAAGTGCATGGTCGTGCCACAAGTAGTCGAAGTGTTGACCACACAATGTTATCCATCACTAGATCGAGATAAGATTAACAGTCCAGGGATAACATATATCTCACATGGAGTTCGACCAAATATCATGAGGCAAAAGGAGAATACGCAAGCCAGTCCTTTAGTCTGACCAAATACGAATTGGTTGTATGATGATACGGACTGGTCATGAGCTGGTCGTAGATGATCACAAACTGGTCGTGGCCAAAAGAGAACTAGTCATAAGATGTTACGAACTGGTCGTGACCAATTACGAACTGGTTGTGAGGAGTTAGGAACTGGTCGTGAGTGAAAAGGACCTAGTCGCATATCATATTGCATAAGGTTCGTCCGATTTTATCTTTATGTGCATTCGGTAGTCACTATGTCCTGTTACACATGAAACTACAGGATCACACACTTAACAGGTTGGAACAAAATAGTTTTTATTGGATCCATTATGGGATCTTTATAAGGGGAGGCGTGGGGCTTTTGGGATGAAAGTTGTATCATCCATCAAAACCCTAACCACCACCTCCCTGAAGGCCTTGTCATGCGTGCTAGTGCTAGTACACGGGCGTACGGTGTTCCACCCCTAGACATGTGGATATCATACAGGCGCTGACGCGATCACTGCTACGTTGATTGAGGACGATCCATGACATACGTAGGGAACGCGAGACACTGCTGGAGGGGACGATCGGTGGCCAGGGATGTTAGATGATCAACTACGACAACTACATCGATGCGCACAATGTAACGTCCCAAAATTCAAGTTTCAAAAATCTTCTGTGTAGATTAGGTCCCTAGAAAACTTCATCAATTTTCTTTGGTTTAATAAAGCTTAAGTGGGACTTTCTAAAATTAAAAAATAATAATTTAATTAATGTAAACTTCAATTTAATCAAAATCAGTGTTATTTGGCTTCCTTGTGTTCCAAGGAATTTTCTTGAATTTTTCGGAGTTTGTTTGGTATTTATTTGAGCTCATTTGAAATTCAGCATTTTTCTAAATTCGGAAATCAGTTTGTTTTCCATTTTCTTCGTGGGCCGAATCCCTTCGACCCATTTCTCCATCTGCCAATCAAAATCCCCGGCCCTGCGCCGCTTGCGACCCTTCCTCCCCGCCTCATTCCCCCGCCTAATCCTCAGCTCATCTCCTTTCACCGCCCCAGCCCACTCCTCTCTCCCAGCCCCTTTCCCCTAATCCTAATCGGCCTAGCCGCCAAAGCCAGCCAGTGCCATGCTCCAGCTCGCGCCGCCACATTGATCCTGCCTGGTAGCCGAGCCATCGCTGTAGCACCGTCACGCGAGAGGCTACTGGAGGGGACGATCGGTGGCCAAGGACGTTGGACGATCGACTACGACCGCTACATCGACGCACACAACGTTGGACTAGACTTCTCAAACTCTTTTTCTGCTGCCGTGTATGTCTAGTGGTAACGATCTATGATCTGTTACTTGCATGGCTTCCTAATTTACGCAATAGAATTTTTATTTATGCACTAGTGTAGTCTACCCGTATCACAACATCAAGAAAATTGATGGCACTTTTGTGTCGTTTTGGATGAAAAATGCAGTCCTCGCATGTATGTATAGCAGGATGCAGATTAGTATATTTTTTTCAAAAAAAGGTGCAGATTAGTACTGTTTTGTCGTCGTGTTATATTTGAGGCAATTATCTAGTTAACCAATCTTGTGGAACATGAACATTATTTTTAGATAAGTGAAACATGAACATTTGAAAACAGGAAGGTGCTCATGATTGTGCTCCACTACTATTAATCTATTATTACTTCGGTGGGTGTGAAAGTGAGTCACGGTGCCATTCTTTCCAGGTTCTACGTGCTCAAATTAACTCATTTCAACTTAACTACCGAACCTTGCATGCATTTCCTGGTTACCATGCAAGCGATCGAAGGCAGCTATACCACGTAAAATAACCTTACATTTTGAAAGCACACCCCTCTGACCCGCGTGTCATGTTCATTTCCAAGCTAGATTCTTTCCTGTATGTATGCCAAATAGACTCATATAAAATATTTCAATGCAAGAAACGAGCTTGTAACGCATGTTTTGAAAAATCTCCTTACATTCAAAACAAAGGAAAAAAAAAGGTCTGAGCATTGTTAAGCAACAACTTTTCGTTATCTCCCATACACAATAATTCCTTTTAGTTTTAGTTCTTTCTTACTTGCTTACGTATGCTCAGGGCGGAGCCATGAAAAAATCTATGCTGGGCAAGTCTAATTTTGGCTAACATGTCATAGACAAGTCGATATGTGCATACGAAGTTGACAATTGCACTAATTTAAAAGTAAAAGCAATATTAAATTCTAATACACATATGATCGTGCATAGATGAAAAGTAAATACATAAAACCATGGCGTCTTAGACATTTTGCGCTCTCAAAAGTACAATCCACACCCAAATGACACTCTATAAGATAAAAGAAATATTGATTAGTGAAACAATCATATAAAATACAAAAAAAAATGACATTGAAAAAGAGTCAAAACATACTGCTAAGGTGCTAATCTACGACTACGAGGCAAGTTCATTACACGAGATTTAAAGCTTTGAAATCGTCGGGTAATGATGTTATCATCAATTGTTTTAAATATCTCCTACTCGGTGTAGCACACCAATAAGTCATTCAACCATTCATCAGAAATCTTGTTGCGTAATTCAGTCTTGATAATATTCATTGCTGAAAAGGCTCTATCAACGGTTGCCGTTGACACTAGCAATATCAATTCAAACTCGATGAGTTTGTAAACCAATGGAAAACCGTTTGTAGCCAATGATGCAAGATCGTGACAAGTACCAAATGTAGTTTGCTTTCTCACATGAAGAATGTAAGTATCATGTTGATCCTTTATAACCGCCGATCGGAAATGGAGAAATCTTCATCGTAAATTTTAGCAAGTTGAGCAACTTTGTTGACATAAAACTTGGAAAGGAGTTATTTGGATCAAGGCAAGAGAAGACTCCTTCGAGTATTTCCTACAAAAGCACACAGTGCAATTATTTTGGGAACTGACATTCAGTACCAGCGGATAAGTTTTAATATTCAGTGATGTTTATTGCTCTCAACCATGACATATTTAACAGGTGCAGGGATACATCTTAATGATCACTGGTACAGTACATAAAAGTAAACTCATGCGACTCTTATCAACTTATACATGGATGATCCGAGGAATGATGGTGCTGTGGGCTAGGGTTGGTCTACTCTCATACAAAAACAAGAATTCTTTTTCTATACGCATCACAAATATTGGTTCTTGGTGCTAAAAAGGTGCCCTTGCCCACCCCGGGGCACCCCAGGAACACCCACTGCACGCGCCTCCTGTCCTCCCGATCCCGCCCCCTACGCCCCGCCACCGCCACCGCCCTCACCCCCGTCGGGAGGAGGTGGCAGGCGATGATTGGGGACGAGGCGGCAGGTGATGATTGGGGAGTAGGCAGGGACGAGGCTTCGGCGGCCGCACTTGGTGAAGACGACGACGGTGAGGGGTACGGAGGGCGGATGCGGTGGAGACCGAAGCGGACAACGTGGAGGGGGTCGCCCTTGCTAGGAGGAGGTGGCATGCGATGATTGGGGACGAGGCAGGGACGGCGGCCAAGATAGGCGGTGAAGAAGCCGAAGGCGGGACACAGAGGGAAGGTGGTGTCGGCGGGAGGCGGGCAGAGGACGAAGACCTGGGTGAAGGCGGCATTAGGGATGGGCAGGGGAGGCGGTGACGTTGGGGAGAAGAGGGGAGACGGCGGTGTTCGGGGCAGGGAGATGCGTTGGGTGTGCGGGAGCCGAAGGAAAAGAACGGGTGGAATGTAAAAAAAATTGAAAGGGTTTCACTTATATATGAATGGTATTTTGAGGGTAATTTTAACGAAGTTCAATGGCAAAAGGTTATTTCATTCCGCAAAAGCCAAAAAAAGCACCTCTCCCATGGCTTATGGTTTTTAGGCTTAAATTGGCTTAAGCTTTTTATAAGCCCGACAAAAAAGCCACCCCTTTGTTTAGACTTGGGCTTTTTTGCTTTTAAGTTAGACAAAAAGCCTAAACAAAGAGGGCCTTAGGCTTTGGCTTTTTAGCTTATAGCTTAAAACCAGTTTTTGGCTTAAGCAGCTTATAAGCCAAGTTAGAATGTTTGGTAATATGGCTTTTTTGGTCTCTTGGGTTTTAGCTTAAAGTTGTAAAGTCTAAAATACCCTTAATACAAGTTACCAATTGTTCATTCACTAATAAAGCTACTATCATCTATTTCAAACTTTTCAATTGTTATTTCACTCGAAATTAGTAATGCATATCTACGTAATTTGATCATACATACTATTTATTGATGATAAGATAGAATTTTTGCATCACTCTGATTTTCTTTAAGACCAAAATGCATACTAAAAGAACACTGTTTTGATTCCTCTTAGCACCACAGCCACAAACCAAACAAAACTAAATTTCTAACATGGCCATGGTTCACTGGAACAACCATTCACAAAATCTTGCAACAAAAATCACAAATCACATTAGCACACATACAAACTCAAATCTGAATCAGTTTACAACTCATTAGTATCAATCATTTGGAGTTCTGAAATCCGAATCAATTAACAACAATTTGTGAAGGACAATAGCAAGAACAACAATTTGGGGACCTATCACTAATCATGAAAATAAAGATAGTCCTTGTCTTCACATCGTCGCCCGCACCGTGGAGATGACAACATATGTCATATTTCTTACCAAATATCTAGAAAAATGCAATGAATGGTTCAGTGAAATATGATAAAATCAATATAATTATTGCCTAATAACTAACATCTAAAAGTAATCACTCATTCACAAATCCATGTCCACCAACCCACTGGCACAAGCCAATATGTTGTAAGTCAATTATATGAGCAAGCTATCACAAAGAACAAAACTAACAAGCCATAGATGGATTGATATTTGCATATCGGAACCATCATATAAGTACAACCATAACAAAATCAGGAATCATCACAGCCATTCAAGAGATGCAAAAAAATCTGCAAGGGGCAGCAAAATCATCACAGCCATTCAAGAACAGAAAGAACAGAGGAAAATTAGTGTGTGAGAGCAAAATTATCACAGCCATGCAGTGGCGGCATGCTAACCAAATCAAAATCTGTAAGGGGCAGCAACATGCACCAATACTATGCTCTTCCCATGAGCCAATCGGCTTCATTCGATCTGTTTCCACAAGTTGTATTCATTATTCTCATACAATTAGCACAAACACATAAATTGCAATGTGATAATTCAATTACTACAACCATAAATTGCACTTTGATAATTCATAATGTTACAATTGCTTCATACAATTAGCACAAACACATCATATAATTAGAACAATCATTTAAGGATCATTTAAAAAACAAAAGTCAATTGGAGTCGCCTTGATCTAGGAGGGAAGGCGGCGTCGGTGCCAAGGGAGAAGGTGGCGTTGGGAGGCGGAGTCAGAGCAGGGGATGCGATAGCGGCGTCAGGAGGCGGAGTCGGTGCAGGGGAGGCGACGACGTCGGGAGGCTGAGTTAGGCGGGAAAGCGCAGCAAAAGGCCAAGAGGCCGAGTTAGGGCGGGAAGGCGCGGCAACGCTGGCGGCGAGATTGCAGGGAGGCGGAGGCGTCCGGAGGCAGAGTTGGGGCAGGGGAGGCGGCAGCGTGTTAGAAGAGGGGAGGGGAGGCAGCAGCATTGGGGGTAGGGGGAGGGGAGGCGGCGGCAGCGATGGGGATGGGGAACAGGAGGATCTTGGCACAAGGGGAGGTGGTGGCGATGGGGTGGGGTGGGAACGGAGGAGGCGACAATGATGAGGATGGGGCGGCGATGAGGATGGGGAACGGGAGGGGCGGCGGCGGCGATGAGGATGGCGAACGGGAGGGGAACATCGGGTTGGGGGACCGAAGGGATGGTTAGAGATTGGAATCGGAAACGAGAGCAAAATAATGAAACGGTTTGCAATTATATATCAATGTCATTTTTAGGGTAATTTCAACAATGTTCGATGGCAAAAGAGATATTCTATTCCACAAAAGCAAAAAATGGCACTTCTCTCATGGCTTATAGCTTTTAGAATTAAAATGGCTTAAACATTTTATAAGTCAGATGAAAAAGGCACCCCTTTGTTTAAGCTTAGCATTTTTTGCTTTTAAGCCAGACAAAAAGCCTAAACAAAGAGGGCCAATAGGTATTATAGGATTTTTGGTACATTCACGATGTTGGGCCGGGTCACTAGAGGTGTATGGCACATGCAATCTATGTTAAAAAGAAAATATTTAGGTAGAAAGTGTCTTTCGCAGATGGTAAATAAGCCATGAACTTTCCATTTTTGGTCAGGTTTAATGAAAATCAAACATCAATTTTTTCGTTTTGGTTCATTTCAAATTAAAAATGGAATCCAAACTAAATTTTGGGAAGATAATTGGTTAGGAGATGTTTCACTGAAAAGTCAATATCCAATCCTTTATAATGTGGTACGAAGAAAGGATGATATATTGGTGAATATTCTGAGAACGACTCCTTTAAATATCTCTTTTCGAAGACCTATTATTGGGCCTAAGTTACATGCGTGGAATGGGTTAATTTTGAGAATTGCTAATTTACATTTGATCTATCAAAAATATGTTTTCAGATGGACTTTGAATAAGTCTGGGCTTTTTTCAGTACAGTCTTTCTATGCAGCAGTAATTGGAAGTTCTCAAGTCCCTATTAGGAACTTTTTTTGGATACTTAAAATTTCATTAAAAGTGAAAATATTCATATGGTATCTCAAAAGAGGAGTAGTTTTAACTAAAGATAATCTACTCAAAAGTAATTGGAGGAGAAGCAAAGAGTGTTGTTTTTATATTAACGAGGAAACAATTCAACATCTTTTTATTAAATGCCCCTTTGCACGTCTTACATGGTGGGCTGTTTAATGTGCATTTAATTTATCTCCTCCTGTGAGTATAACAAATATGTTTGGGAATTGGTTATCGGGTATTCCAAAAAAAAAATTAAAGTCACAACTCTTAATGGGAGCTAGTGCCTTACGTCGGTCTATTTAGCTATATTAGAATGATGTTAGGCACTGGCTGAAGGTTTAGGCAAATTTGCAGAAACCGGCTCAGAAGGAGTCTATATTAGCCGGAAATGACAGGCTGGAGGTAGTGGCGAAGCAAATTTTAAGTATTCATAGGTGACGGTTTAGTCACAGGATATGTAATGATTGAGTTTAATTTTCAGTCGTAGTTTGCTTATAAGGCTTCAAGCTACTTTTAATAGTTTTGGTTATTTTGGTGTTTTAAACTCTTTAGTAAAATAGACTGTATATATTCTTGATGCAGAGGTCGGGACAAGAGAGTTATTTTCTCCCATTAGCTAAACAAACATAGAGCTATAGAGGGAGATCACACACACATACACGAACAGGAACGAGCATAATTACAAATTTACATCGATAGGATTGAGTGGCATCGGAAAAAAGAACGCTTACAATAATTAACTTGTAATGTGACGATTGTTCTCGTTGCGGATCGACATCTGGCCAAGGTGGCACGACTTGACTTCCCTTATTCCTTTGGATACGTGGAGTAGACGCCGGACACAGCGCCTGGGTATGTGACTGTGACTTACTGGGCGTGTCGTAGACTCGGAGTGGTGTCTGTTTATTTGCAAAATAGAGAATGAAATGGTAGCACTTGTCTGTGCTGTGTAGTCAGTACATTTGGTTCATAAATTCGCCACGGCCGCTTGCCTTACAGCACTGTTCATGAGTGACATTCTTATAAGAATGTCAGAGGATGCAAATCCGTCGCAGAATCAAATCCTCTGACATTGCTAAGCAATGTCACGGATGAACAGTTCCGTAATATTGCGTAACATCCGTCAGATCGAAACGACAGATGAGAGTAAAACACTGTAGCAAAGTAATGTTCAAAATACTGTTCATGAAGCCTGTTCAAAAATATCAGAGCGAATCATCAGTAGCATGGTGCATGCGCATCGCCTCATCAGCGATGAGATCGATCCGTCCTTCCAGATCAAACGGTCCAGATCTTTCGAATGTTATAGCACTGTTCATGAGTGACATTCCCGTAGGAATGTCAGAGGATGCAAATCCGCCGCACCATGCTTGCTGCGACTCATGCCCGAGCCAGCAGCCGTGTGTGTGCCACGCTTCCCGGCATGGCGCAACCCCGAGTGCCTTCCATGTCTGCTTATTGCGCCGCATCGAACATGCGGCGGCTCACGCCCAAGCCAGCAGCCGCAGGCAACGGCGCCACGCCGCTCCAAATTGGTCGCTGCGTCGTCTCGTTTATCACGGTGAAGCTTGGAAGAGTGCGTTGGCTGGGCATTCAATCGAGCACGTTGCGGGTGAGAAGCAGTGGCATGCTCGTCCGCTTGGATCGGCGACCAGCTTGCTCGATTGACCAACACGCTGCAGAGGGGAATGGAAGATGACGAAGCCTCAATAGTGCTGCAGCTGAACGATGCGGCCAATCTGGAGAAATCTTCAATCATGTACTTTGACCAAATAGAAGAATTTGTTCAATGTATGCTGATAATCATCCAAGGACATGGTGCGCTGCAATCTTTCTGTTACTTTCTTTGGATCATGTTTGTGCAAAACAATGGTTTTTCAATTTTCATTTTCCCTGTGAGCAGTTTTCCTCGCCGTAGCTCCATTGGTACTTTGGCAGCAACACATTCTGCTCACCTGGCTGGTGAGTTACGGTCTGAGACCTCATTCCATTTGAGGTGCTGGCGAGCCATCATTCCTTTTTGCGCCTTCCTCCTCTTCGAATCCTACCGTTGTAGACAACCGCGGTCGTTGTCGCTACTTCCTCATCCTATCTGTTGGTTGTTGCCAGGGATTTTTAAATCGGCCGGTTAATCGGCGCTCTCGGTTCTGCCGCGAAAATGAATTTTGTCCAAAAAAAAACGATTTTGATTGAATTTTGTCAAAAAAACGAATTTGATTGAATTTTGTCCAAAAGAAATTGAATTTGATTGAATTTTGTTCAGTTGATGAATGAGTGTAGTAATACAAGCCCATTCGAATCAATAGTCCATATGAACATCTTGCTAACTAGCTCAGTTGATGAAAATTGTCTAAATTTGATTTTTTTAATTAAAATCCGAAAAATTCAATTTTGTTTTGAAAATTTCATCCGAAATTTTTCGATTTTCGGTAGAATCAGCCATAACACCCCCTCCCCCCCCTAAAAAAAATGTTGCCAATTTTACCGCAACCGTTTGCTTGAACTTGGCTTGAATTTGGCTTTAATTTGCTCTTTTTAAATTTAAAATCCGAATAATTCAATTTTTGATTTGAAAATTTCGATCAGAATTTTTAGATTTTCGGCCAAACCTTAGCGAAAGCCCTTACTGGCACTACGTCCTGTACAGATCGGCGTTTGAGTTCTATGTCCTGTACAGATTGGCGTTGAGATGTCCAACGAGCTTGGTCTAGAGAGAGATATAGGGGAGAGGGAGGGGTGTAGCCGAGATATTTTTTTGTTTCTTTTCTTTGCTGACTCAACACTTGGGAGAAGATTGTTCCTGCACAAGTAGGATCCAACCAACATGTAATCTTATTGTTAGGAATGATTTGCATGTAACCTTTATTTTTGTTTGGATAGTTCTTTGGCCGGCTGCGGCTTTCCTTGTATGCCTGCCGCACTATGTATTTATGGTCATGTTAGACCATCAATCAATCCAATCGTTGAAATTATTTATCGCCTTCACGGTATCAAAGCAGTACCGCTCCTGAGTGTCGTCTTCTTTTTCCCACCACCCTTCCAACATCCTTCCTCCCTGTTACCTGCCATGGGCGACATCACCACTGCCCGAGCAGGCCGCCAAGGCCGCCCTCTGGGGAATCGTGGTGACAAGCATCAAAACTCTTGTTCTCGTCACGCTTGATCTCCACACATCCAACTACTCCAAGTGGTGTGGTCTCTTTCTCGTCTCTGCGCAAGTATGCACTCGATGACCATGTCAAACCAGGCTCGACATCCTCCAATGACGCCACCTAACAACGCATGGATGCCACTGTTCTCTCTTGGATATACGGCTCCATCTCCTCCGACATTCTCGAGATTGTGATGGTTACCGATGCTACAGCCTTCGTCGTCTGGACAAACATCCAAGGCCTGTTTCAAGACAACAAGGAGAGCCAAGCTCTCTACCTCGAGGGCGAATTTCGGTATCTCATGCAGGGGGACATGTGAATCACTGACTCCAGCCGCAAGTTAAAAAATCTGGCCGATGCTCTCGGTGATGTCAATCAGGCGATGAGTGACAAGACCCTCGTCCTCAACACTCTCTGTGGCTTAAACGTGAAATACGACGTCTTGTGCACCACCTTGCCAATGCAGAAACCGTTCCCTACCTTCATTGAGGCTCGCTTCATCCTTCTCCTCGAGGAGATCAAAGATAAGGCCTCCGCCATCATACCCAGTGCTCTTGTCGCACATGCCAACCCCAATGGCGCCAACAAGAGCTTCGGCGGCAGTGGCTCTGGCTACACTGGCGGTCCCAAGAACGCATCACAAGGCAACGGCACTGGATACGGTAACGGCTCCCACAACAACTCCCGAGAGAATTCCTACCGCAACAGCGGCAACGGCGGTTGCAACGGTGGTCTTTGTAACTCGTTGTGGCCATCCTTTTTTAACCCATGGACAGGCATTGTGCAGGTGTGGCCAAATCGTTGGCCTCTCGCCGAGGCGGTTGTCCTAGGACTCCTCGGCGCTTGCCCTACTTCGGCGCCTCAACAGTAGGCCTTCACCACCTCCCTGCCACCAGCTGTCGGGCACTCTACCACACCAGCGCCATGGCTACCGTGGCAGCCTACCACGCAAGGAGGTGGTGCACTAGGAGGCGACCCGTCATTTTGTGCACCAAGAGGTGGCCCAGCGTTCTTCCTTCAACACGCCCTCTTGGGATCAACAGTCCCTAGCAAACGCGATCAACACCATGACACTAACGCCATCATCGACCACAGAATGGTACATGGACTCGGGTGCGCCCACCCACATGATGTTGGATTCCAGTAATCTCCTCTTCACCTACCCTCCCTCCACCTCCCATCCGGCCAATGTCATCGTCGGTAACGGGTCCTTGCTACCTATTACCTACATCGGCCGCACATTTTCCCGACTCCTGTTCATTCCTTTCATCTTACCAATGTTTTGGTTACTCCTAATCTTGTTAAAAATCTTATTTATGTCTGTCAGTTTACCACTGATAATCATTGCTCTATTGAGTTTGATCCCTATGGTCCTTCCATGAAGGATCTTCGCACCATGAACGAGATCATCAAGTGCAATAGCTTTGGACAGCTCTACCCGTTCCAATTTCAGCCGCCAAAATCTACTACCTTGGCGGCCGACACTGCCACCACCCAGTGGCACCGGCGCCTCGGCCCCCATGGACATCGTGTGCTATCTCGCTTGGCTACTTCTATTTTTCTTCCTTGTAATAAAAGAGTGCTAAATTCCTCCATTTGTCATGCTTGTGAACTCGGTCGTCATGTTCATCTTCATTTTGCTACCTCCAGTTCCCGCACACATAAACATTTTGATTTAATTCATTGTAACTTATGGACGTCTCATGTGTCTTGTGTGTCTAGCTACAAATATTATCTTGTCATTCTTGATAATCTTAGCCACTACCTCTGTACATTCCCTCTACGCCTTAAGTCCAATGTCGCTTTTTTTTGCGTATGCCTAAACACAATTCAATTCAACAATCAAAAGCATCCAATGTGATAATGGATGTGAGCTCGATAATGCCACCGCTCACACCTTCTTTCTCACCAACGACACTATCCTCTGTCTCTCGTGTCCCCACACGTCTTAGCAAAATGGTAAGGCCAAACGCATGATCCGTTCCACGAACGACATCCTGCGCTCCCTTATCTTCCAGGCCAGCATGCCTCCCTCCTACTAGGTTGAGGCCTTCCATGCAGCCACCTACTTGCTTAATCGGCATCCCACCAAAACTCTTGAGTTTGGCACTCCTTTCTAGGCTCTATTCGACATGCCTATCTCATACACCCATCTTCATGTTTTTTGGTTACCGGTGCTATCCAAATCTCTCTGCCACTACTGCCCACAAGCTTGCACCTTGATCAACCTCCTGTGTGTTCCTTGGATATCCTTCCAACCACAAAGGGTACCGCTGTCTTGACCTCTCCTCTAATCGTATCATTATCTCTCTTCGCATCACATTCGATGAGACATCCTTCCCCTTTGCCACACAATAATCCCCACCACACGCTGATGACTTCGATTTCCTCGATATCATCTCCAGCACCCCTTCTATCCCCCCTATTGCGCTGCCTCGGGATTTCACTGTCGCACCTTCTGTCGTGCCCTTTGTCATGCCAGCTGCCGCAGCCCTCGACCCGCTGCCGTGGCAGCCCGCCAACTATCGCCCCGCCTATCCCAGGTGTCGCACAAACTAATACAACTGCCACCACTCCTATTGTCCTCGTTCGTTTGGTGATGAATGCCCACTCCATGGTCACTCGTGGCAAAGCTAGGTTCCGGCAACCTATCGACCGACTCAATCTCCTTGCCTCCTCCGTTTCTCCTATCCCTTCCTCTTACCAGGATGCCCTCAATGATCCTATTTGGCGTGACGCCATGATCGACAAGTTCACCACCCTTTAGGCAAATCAAACTTGGGATATTGTCCCTCGCCTACCTAGGGCCAATGTCGTGACCGGCAAGTGGATTTTTCGTCATAAACACAAATCCGATGGCTCCCTTGATCACTATAAAGCCTGTTGGGTGCTTCGGGGTTTCACTCAGTGTCCTAGCAATGCCTTTGATGATACCTTCAGTCTCGTCATCAAACTAGCCACGATACGCACTATTCTCACTCTTTATCTTTCGTGTAATTGGCTCGTGCATCAACTTGATGTCAAGAACGCGTTCCTTCACAATACCCTATCTGAAATAGTGTACTGCACTCAACCGTCGGGTTTTGCCGATTCCTCCCTACTAGAACTTGCCTGTCGCCTGAACAAGTCTCTCTATGGTCTGAAGTAGGCTCCTCGTGCCTAGTACAGCCAGTTCGCTTCCCGCCATCTGTCGCTTGGCTTCGTCAGCTCTAAGGACGACACCTCCCTGTTCATCTACAAGCATGACACCGGTCTTGTCTACCTTCTTGTCTATGTCGATGACATTGTGGTAATTGCCTCTTCATCCGAACTACTTCATTGGACCATCGCGGCTCTCCAGTGTGAATTCTCCATGAAAGATCTTGACACTCTACATCATTTTCTTGGCATCTCTGTGACCCGCTGGGCTGATGGCCTCTTTCTCTCCCAACGTCAGTTCAATGTTGACATCCTTGAGCGTGCGGGCATGTCCAACTACAAACCATGGACCACTCCCATCGACACTAGATCCAAATTACCGTCTGCCTCCAGCACCCCTGTGGCCAACCCCACTCAATACAGAAATTTAGTTGGTGCTCTTCAGTATCTAACTTTTACGCGTTCGGATATCACTTATGCGATTTAGCAGGTTCATGCACGACCCTTGCGAACCTCACTTCAACTTGGTCAAGAGTGTCCTCCACTGTCTTTAGGGCACACTTGACCACGGTCTATAGCTTCACCACACCTCCACCTCGGCCTTGGTCGCTTACTCCGATGTCGACTGGGCCGACTACCCGGAAACGCGAAAATCGACATCCGGCTATGGCATCTTCCTTGGGGACAACCTTGTGTCATAGTCCTCCAAGCGCCAACACGCAGTTTCCTATTCCAGTTCTGAAGCCGAATATCGTGTTGTCACCAACACTGTCGCCGAAGCTTGCTAGCTTCGACAGCTTCTCCTCGAGCTCCATAGTCCTCTAAAGTGGTCTACATTGGTTTACTGTGACAACATCAGCGTAGTGTATCTCTCGACGGTGCTACATCAGCGCACAAGCACATCGAGATCGACTTGCACTTCGTTCGAGAACGCGTCGCTCTTGGCCACATCATGTTCTCCACATGCCAACAATGTCCCAGTACGTCAACATATTCACCAAACGCCTGCTGACGATGGTGTTCCAGGAGTTTCGATCCAGTCTGAATGTTCGCCCCACTACCACACCGACCGAGGGTGTAACATCCCAATTTTCGGGTGTTTTTGAAATTTACAAAATAAAAGGAACGAGTTGGATTTTTCTTGAATTGTTTAAAGCTTAAATTGAAATTTCAATAATTAAAACAATTTAATATCAATAAATCAAACTTCAATTAAATTCAAAACTGATTTATTTGATTTATTGGATTTTCTCCAAGTTCTTTGTTATTTCTTGGAGTTCAATTTAATTTATTTGTTTTTTGTTTTCCTAAATTTCTTTTCTTTGTTGTAAAATATAATTTCAATTAATTATTTTAAAATTGTTGGATTTCTTTTGAAGTTTCGCAATTATTTAAATCCAAGTCTGAAATTCAAATTCAAATTCCAATTCTCAATTCAAATCTCGTCGTCAAATTCCAAAATTCAAATTTTGTAATTTGAATTTGTTTCCGCGATTTATCCTCGGGCCGAGCCCAATTCCTTTTGTCTGGCCTATTTTATTTTATTCCCCTTTTTCTTCTTTTTCTCTTTTTCTTTATTTTCCCCTTTTCTTTCTTTCTTTCTTTCTTTCTTTCTTTTCCTTCTTTCTTCTTCTTTCTTCTTTGTCTGGCCTCTTTTCTTGTTCCTACGCCTGCGCGCCCTGCTTTGTCCCTGCCGCACCGAACTCACCACCGGCGCCAGCCCTTGCCACCGCGCTGATCCCACTGCCGCACCCACGCCAACCTCCTCCCCTTGGCCTCCTGCGCTAGCCCCCTCTCCTCGGCTACGCGCCCAACCCGAGCCCACACGTCTGTGCCTGCGCTGGCCACTGGCAGGTCCCGTCGCTCGTTCATTGCACACGACACATCGTTTCCAATTCCGTCTGAAGCACCACGATCCCACCTTCATCACCAACGTTGTCTAGCCATCAATTGCATGCCACCTCCATCAACCGCATTCAATTTTACATTTCCCCGTAGTTCTTCAATTCCAACCGAAAATGTTCCCTTTTCTCGCGGGCGTTCCTCGTCGATCCAAGTACTGCCTTCACATTACAAAGGGAGCACCACGTGTCCCTCGCTTCCCTCTTCATTTTGCCCCAAACCTCATTGCCTAACTCTTCACCATTTGCCTAGAACGTGAAACGACATCCGCCTTCTTTCGGAAGTCCGGCGATGTCTCCATCGCATTGATCTTCTTCTCCGGTGGGTTCTGAGACGAGTGAACCACGTCACGTTGTGTTACCGATCATCTTCTTGCTATTGCCCACCTCAATTTGGATTTTTCCATCGTCGGAACTTGTCGTCACCATTGCATCATCTTCCCCGTCGCCGATCACCACCGTCGTGCCTCCTCAGTCACCCCTCGTGCCACCCCGACCCCGCCACCACCTTCCCCTTGCCACCGCAGAGATGCCGCCTCATAGCTGCAGTCACACCGCCTCGGCGCCTCCTCCCGCGTGTGCCACCACCGCCATCAGAGCCCGCCGCCACCACCCATCTCCTACAGGCCTGCCTTTGCCTCCCCTGCTTTGCTCTATTTTCTTCTTCTATCTTCCCTTGTGCCACTTACAGGATGGGCCCATCTGTCATTTCTTTCTTTTAATCCTTAATTCTGAAAATGAATACTCTTTGGAATACCCCCCTTCTCTTTTTCCAGGAATTTCCTTTCCGGCAAAACTTTCGGGTGTTTGTTCTCCTTCATACGGATACCCCGATTCCATCGATTCTGTTTTCTAAATTCATATAAATTCAATATCTCTCTTATGATACTAATTATATATTTTTTGGATTTATCGTTATTTATTTGTCTCATTTTACGTGTATAGAATCTAGCGCTGCCGAAGCCTTCTTGGACCAACCGGAACGTGTGACCTCAACCTTCCATGAAGGCAAGTCTCTTTTGATTATGTTGCACCTATGTTTTTTAAATCTTTTTTTAAATTTAAAAACTATTATGCGTTGCTATTTACATAAAATGATAAGTTCAAATCTTAGGACTGTTAGTTAATCCTAATTTGATTATACCTCTATTTGATGTTGTTACCGTTGAATCATTGTCACCCTAGTACATAAAAACCTCAGTAATGATTAAATTATTGATGGATTAATATAAAATGATAGAATTGCTTAGGCATGCTATTTCGGTCATCTTTATCCTATGGGTGGGATTTATTAATACCCTTTTTTGCAAATTAGTTTGAGAAATGTATGGCAATAGGTATTGTCATTGGTTTATAAAATAAAAAGGTGGAAAACTTGTTTTAGACTAGGGCGAGTGGATTGAGTTGTTGACTGTCTCGCCTTGGTCGATTAAGGACTGACTCTTGTCACTATCCAAACTGAGCAATACTGTACAACCACATATCCAGTATGGGTTGGACCTGGCTAATTAATTAGCAATTGCTTGATTTTAGTTCTATTTTGGTGGAAGTGTGAACTTTGGGTTGGACATTCACACTGGCGCAAGAGGGGGCCATGACTGTAATGTATGTTGAGATGGAATTTTGTGAATTTGTGGAACCAGTCAGTGGCGAAACCTTAGCAAGCAGAACTGGGTTAAGACATAGTTTTGTAAAAGCCTTGTGATAATCACTTAGTCGCACGCCTACGAAAGCGTGTCTTGGCCGACATTATAAGTTGATTATCTCATGTGGGTCAAGTTGTACAACCTCTGTAGAGTGTAAAACTATTCGAATAGCCGCACCCACAATCAAGGGTGGGCAAGGTGTGTTTTCACATGTTATATTTTGGTTTTTATTTGAAAAGAGTGAATTTTGGGAACCCGGGAGCAGTGGGACTCTCGGGTAGATATTCTGGCAGGTAGAGCTGGTTGGGCAGCTAGAGCCCTATCCTTTGAACCTTGGCGGCTAGAGCCTTGATACTAGTGGTTGGTAGCTAGAACCTCCACTAGTCATACAATTAATTTATTTATCGAAACTTTTTTTTTGTCAAATGTGCTTTATGAAAACTGTTAAAACTTAAAATATTTCTTTGTGCAAAAGAACCATATAAGTCTCCTTTGTTAAAGCTATGCATATGCATTTTCCCAAGACTTGATGAGTATTGTATGTACTCACGGCTTTATGTCATTGCTGATCAGTTGTTGAGGAAGAATCTAGAAATCCAGAGTTCTGTAAGGAGGAGTACTTTGAAGACCATGCGAACTAGGATGCGCTCCCCCACTCGATTGTCTGTGGGCATGTCGGATGTCTACCGTGAGTTGTTTTCTTCCGCTGCAAGTTTATTTATTTGTCTTTAAGCCCTATGTGGTAAACTTTGTAAACTTCGAATACAAGGTCTGCTGCTTTTATTTAATAATAATTTGCTTATTTCTTAGCTGTTTCGCTATATGGATATGATTTTCATCGATGTTGTAACTATGTGAGCTAGCTACTGATCATGAGACTAGTTCAAAATACATAGAGGGTCCGGATTTGCATGTTTGAGTCCCAACAGGGGGGTGTTAGAATACACCATGTGTGGCACACACGAAGGCAATCTAGTCGGCCCATGATCCGAGGAATCCTCTCCAACCAACATGTAATCTTCTTATTAGTAATGATTTGCATGTAATCTTTATTTTGATTGGATAGTTCCTTGTCTGGTTGTCACTACTAGAAATCTCCAAGTTCCCTACCGTTTTATTTGTTCCCTAGCAGTGGAAAGACAACTCACTCGAAAGAAAATATCCCTATGATGGGATCAAATAAATGTAGGGAAATTTTTTGTTCCCTATAGATTAATACAGTTCGTAGGGAACTACGGTAGATAGGGCCCACCGAGCGCATGTTGGCGTCTGCCAGTGTGGAGGGCGGGATGAGGTGGACACAACACCCAAATTTTCGCTACGAGTTGAGTGAATAACTATAGGGGATTAATTTTCGTTTGCCTCCAATTTTTTTTGCTCCCAGCCAGATTTTTCACGTTCCCTCCTTTAGCCAAAATTAGCAGCATCGTCCACCCCAAATCCCTCATCTCTAGGCCAAAAGAAGCTGCTGGCTATTCCTTGCTGCCGAGGTCCCCAAAGAAGCTGCAATCCCTCATCTCCCCAAATCTCCCCAAAGAAGCTCTAGACTGCCCAAATCTGCCCAAAAATCACTGCCAAATATGCCCAAAAAATCCCTGCCGAGGTCCACAAAATTTGGTTTCTTATTTGCATGCACCCCAAATCTCGTCTCCACCCCAAAATCCCTCATCTCCATCCTAATCTCCCTGAAATTTCTCATCCAAAATCGTCCTCTCTAGCCCCAAGTCCCCTCCTTTGCACCCCAAATCCTCCTCTAGTCCCCAAATCGCCTCCACCGTAAAATCCCCACACTACTACAAAAAGGCTAATACTGGACGCCTCATCACAAACGGTTGACCAAAACCGCTCAGATATATGCAATCATAAACGGTTTTGGTTTAGAGACCGCTCGTATTCTTGGTCGCGCTTAAAACCGCTCAGGAAGAGGTATATCACAGACGGTTCATGTTGAAAACCATCTGTGAACTATCACAGACGGTTCTGAACAAGAACCGTCTGTGATATTACTAAGTATCACAAACAATTTCAACAAACAATCGTCTGTGATACTTCATAGATGGTTTTAATAATGAACCGTTTGTGATATGAGACCATATCACGGACGGTTCCATTGTGGAACTGTCTGTGATAAGTATCACTGACGGTTCCATAATAGAACCGACTGTGATAAGTCTCTTTATTAGTAGGAGCCCACTAGGGTTTGTGCTCTAACTCGTCACTCCCCAGCGGCACCCTTACTCTCGTCTGTTCCCCTCCCCACCCGATTGACCCCGTCGTCGACGCTGCCATGCATTCTTCCCGTCACCGACGGTTGTGACACCACGATTCACTGCACAAGACACTCGTACGATAAGACTATCTTTTGCAGTGTCACCATTGTGCCACAACTACGGTGACACTGCGCGCCTTCCCCTCTTCCTCCTCCCCCCCGGCGTACGCGACCCCAGCTACCTCTCCACCGGTGATGTCGAGGTAAGACAGATCTATCACTTGTTGGTTTGTGCTGTTGGTATTCATGTGAACCGAGCTCCTCCCTCGCCGCCAGCTCCCGCACCTCCGGATCAAGTTCCCTCCTCCCTGCGTCGCCGGATCAAACTCCTGGCCCCTCGGCTGCTGCCGTCGGCCTGCTCTCCTCCCTACGCCGCAGCTCCAACTCCTCCTCCCTCTCGCCACTCGTTGCGCTACCTTGGACCTCCTTGCGCCTCCAACCTCTCCGGCTCTCCCACTAACGCCTAAGTCCCCTTCTTGTCTTCTTGATGTTGTCTGGTTGTTGGTTGATGCTGATGATGATGGCCATTGGCCAGAGCCTAGATGCTAAATGTGTAATACATACATACATGATGAGAAGTGCATCATTGCAGAGAAGTGTAAATGTGTAATACATACATGTAGAGAGAAGTAGAGAAATCATAAATATAAATGAATGCAATGATCATGTAGATGCTTGTTGGCTCCTTGCTAGCTGTTGAACTGCTCAATGATGTTAATAGTCTTATGCTGAAATTGAATTGATAATTAGTTCATATTAATAGTCCCCCTGCTCTGTGATGTAAACTGAGGGCTATTGGTGTATGTGCATTAATTCTATGCATCTTGCTTAGTTCATGCTATAGGTTCAAATTGACAAAAATGAATGGGAAAAATGGTGGGTTTGGTTAATGCTCTCTGATGGGTACTGAGGGTAATTGATGCCGGTTCTTTGTGCTTGGTTAGCTTACATGGGATCGATGTGGTTCGGATGGGGCTTGGCTGCAATTAACTTTCAGATTTGTGTCCCAGGTACGAATACATCCTACCATTCTATTCCTCATCTCTTCTCTATAAAACCTCCAAGTAGTGGCTGCTTGTGCCTTTAAAACCGGCTTCATATCTATATATATATATATATATATATATATTATATCGTTTGTAGCCCCCAGCCCTTTCGGTGGGTCGTGAGGAGGATGAGACAGCTGCCACGGGCAATCTCATCGAGCCTGCAAATTCAAGAAGTAAGGCTGCAAGAGAAAGCTCGTGGACATACAATTACCTGGATGTCGTCGATAGGTAATTGGACTTGACATCAAGGAATGGTTGGTTACTGATACATGAAGCCAGGCTTCATGTGGCTGGGGCTCGATAAGGTTGCCTGTGGCAGCTGTGTCGTCCTCCCTCACGACCCCCCGAAAGTGGCTGGGGACTACAAACGATATATATAATATATATATATGAAGCCGGTTTTGAAGGCACAAGCAGCCATTGCTTGGAGGTTTTATTTATATATCACAGACGGTTCTAAACACGAACCGTCTGTGATAACTATCTATTACAGACGGTTCGGTGTTAGAACCGTCTGTGATAGATAATTATTACAGACGGTTCTAGATACAAACCGTCTGTGATAGTCGTATATCACAAACGGTTACGAAGTTAATAATCGCTCATCAAAGTATGCATCACATTTGTTCAAAACCGCTCTGTGATGACCTCATGTCATTACTGACCCATAGACTTAGACAGCTCACGAAATCGTCTGTGATGGCGTTTTTGAACCATTTGTGAAGGCTTTTTCTGTAGTAGTGCCATCTCCATCCCCAAAGAAGGCGCAACCCTCCTCCCATCGACGTTGTTCCTTCCTTGGGGCGTCGTCCGAACACTACTGGAGGAGGCTTAGGAGGGTGCTGCTGGGTAGGGGTTCGTGCTACCGTGCGTCACCGACGCATTCATGAAGGTTCTCAAGCAGATCGAGGAGGAGGAGGAGGCGTAAATTCTACACCTGCTTCAAGTGTCTTGGTACATTTATGATTTATTGATGTGGGAAGTGATGGGAAAGTAGAGGAAAGTGTGGGAGCTTATCTGTATCTTCTTAGGTTGTATCTACCCCCTTTGGTTGTATCTACCCCCTTTGGTTGTATGCTTAAGAAACCTTGGAGCTTGTCACTAGTTATGGACTATGGTACTACAATCTCCATATACCCTTCAGTCACCCGTTCATTTCACCATCCAGCGGTTGCTATCATGTTCTAAAATCTAAATGAACATAAAATTACTTGATATGATGTGCAATCACTCATAGTCCTCATCACTGTTGTGAATTATGATTGCACACTACGACATCGTCTAATCTTAAGATAAAATAAACAGTGGAAACTTAACAACAAAGCTTTCCAGCGTCGACTCTTTTTCAGGCAAAACTAACAAGAATGTGCTACAAAATGACAATGTTTATGATGATTGTATGTTATTGTGCTATTAGCTGTGACATACTATTTTTTTTGCTCCTTTGAGCTCCATAGCTTTCCTTGCCGACTACAGTAAAAGTCCCAAAGGCTAATCCTACAAAAGATTTGGCATAACCTAAAGGTGATCGAAGGCTCGAAGGTGCCCAGGATTTAATTCATTGCGGATGAGTTTCAATGAACTAAATAAACAAGTGTTCTTTGTTCTTTTGGATTGCAGTATGTCTTTGTTTAATAGGATCAAGTAGATTGTTTACTTTCAATGTTATTAGAATAATGGTATGCACATGCAGTAATCACAGGGTACAATTTCATAATTCGTATTGGACATGGCACATGTAGCTAAAATATTGTTTTTTATTTCAGTCTGCTGCTGAAAAATAAAACATGTTGGTAGAAGACCGTAGTTGGATGTACAACGGATGGAATGATAATGGATGTCATTCCGAAGAGTGGGTGTGCAACACAAATGCTTTCCTAGATCATGCTTTTGATAGTGTTCCTAATGCAGAAAAATTTGTAATAGTGTGTCCTTGTTCAATATGTCGCAATAGAATTAGATGAAAGAGAAACACAATGAGCATGCATATCTGTCAAAGAGAATTTATGCCTAGTTACACCAGATGGACCGAGCATGGTGAGCGTCCTATTAGGTCATTTACATTAGAAGAGACTTATAACACTACTGAACACTTAGATGACATGCTAGACAACTTGGGTGATGCCTGTCATATAGATAGTGCAGAGGATGAACCAACAGTAGATGCTAAGGAATTCTATGCCATGTTGTCTGCTTCACAAGAGCCGCTCCACAATTTCGCTCAAGTCTCCCGTCTAATAGTAGTCACACGATTGATGGGACTTAAATCACAACACAATGTATCTACGAAATGCATGGATAATTTACTTAGGCTTCTTGGTGATGTATTGCCACAGGGTCATAAATATCTTATGGTTGTCCCTCAACCTGACACTCTTGTGATGTGTTTAAATTGCATATTATTGTTTTGGTTCTGAAGGCACTAGCATGAAATACCAAGACTAGGGAAAGAAAGGAGGCCAACAAGTGTCTTAACATGTCTCCTGAAAACCTACCATCCTGGTATAGTTCAATTTAGAGGCAAGTCGATGGTGGCGACAACATGGAAGCATTACAAAGTAGATCGGGACACATCTGAGCAATCAAAAGCCACTGATGTTGAAGAAGGTTTTTAGGTAATATAAAATATGTTGTTTTATTTGCTTCTGCAACTATAAATAGCTTCTACTTTCCTCCCTAATGATATCAAGTTGCACTGAATTTGGTATGTTACCTTTCTCTAGCTAAGGTTCAGATGTGAACCTGAGCATGAATATGCTGCAAGACGACATGTTGGTGAGTGCTGCAACCAGCTCCTGCGAGGCCTTAAGTACTGTGCTCGAATTTAGGCCATTTTGGATCATTTTCAGATTGTCGAATGAGTACAAATTTGTGAAAAGGTGGCTGGGCTATTGTAACGTCCCGTTTCTCCTAGGTCCTTGTCCAGTTTTCAAAATAAAAGTAACCATTTGGTTTTGTTGAGAACTCAAAGCTTAACCTATTATTTTGAAAATTTGGAGAGTTTAACTTGAATTAATCAAACCTTAACTAAGCTCCTTTTGGCGCCCTCTGCTGGTTGTGGCTCTCTGTTGTTCTTCACTGCCCCTTGGGTTGTTTCCCTCCGTAGCTTCTCAGTGTGCCCCTGGGTGTATCTCTTCTCTTCTAACTTCCTTTGTTGGTTTGAATCTCTTTGAGGCTTAGACCTCCCTCTCTGTTCTATCTCGTCCTCTCTTTTAGGACCTCCCGTTGCTTCGGGTTTTCCCTACTAGGGATCCAGCTCGGGTTTGTGTTTCAAAACTCCTTTGATCTCTCAAAGCCAAGCTTGGCTTTGTTTTCTTTGGACCTCCCCGTGGACCTCTTCACATTCATTTGTAATCCCTGAGTTCTTTTGGGCGTCCCAAGTCCCTCTAGACCTCCCCATGCCCATATGGACTTCCTTGTATCCATATGGAACTCCTTTGGACCCTCTCTGCGTCCTTTAGGACCTCCTCTCTGGAGATCTTAACTGCTCAGACCTCCCCTTGTTGAGATCTGGCCGTTAGGACCTCCTCTATGGAGATCTTAACCGCCGCACCTCCCTTGTTGAGATCTGGCCGTTAGGACCTCCTCTCTGGAGATCTTAACCGCCGACCTCCCTTGTTGAGATCTCGCCGTTAGGACCTCCTCTCTGAGATCTTAACCGCCGACCTCCCCCTTGTTGAGATCTCGCCGTTAGGACCTCCTCTCTGAGATCTTAACCGCTCGGACCTCCCCTTGTGTGGATCTGTCTGCTAGGATCTCCCTTTTGGAGATCTTAGCCACCCAGATCCTTCCTCTGTTGGATCTAAAGGTCCAAGACCTCCTTAGTGCTTGGACCCACCTTTGGCTCCTGTGGCTGTATCGCTTGAGGCTTTGCCTTCATCACCTAAGGACCCTTCAATGCCTTGTGGATGGCCCCTTTGTTTTGCACCATCCGATCTCGATCTTACGGCCTCAGCCTTACCCCGCGTATCTTTGTCTCCGCGGACCTCCTCTTGCCTTGCAGATCTGACCGTTCCGGTCCTCCTCTTTGAGATCTTGACTGTTAGACCTCCCTTTTGGAGATCTACTCGTCAGGACCTCCTTGCGCTTTTGATCTTGACCATTCAGGTCCTCCTCTTTGAGACCTTGACCAACGGACCTCCCTTTTGGAGATCTGAGTGTCAGGACCTCCCCCTTGGGTGTTTTGGACCTTCTGTCCAGGACCTCCCGGTGGTCTCTTGCGGAGGCAGCCCTTGTGGAGGGGCCATCTCTTTGACTGGTTGTGCACCCTTTTGACTAGCCCCACTTGTCAGCCCTACTCAACCTTGTTATTATTGCTCCTGCCTCAGAACTCTGTGCGTATTTAATAGGTGTCGGGTCACATTAAATGCAGTCACATCTGAGGTACTTTATTTTAATTCTTCTAGGGCAAGCCCTGCCCTAGTCACCCTGATTGCCAACACGTCATTGACCCCATTCCTTGGTGCACTCCACCAACCCTGGCTATATATAGCCTGGGCAGGCTTTCATTTGCCACCTTTGGTTCATTTCTTGTTTCTTTGCCTCCTTCGCCTGGTTCTCTCTTGGCGCAGGACCTCCCCTGGAGCTCGTTGAGGCTGTGCTGAGCCTCTTGGTTTTTTTTTCTTGCCGAGTTGGTTTGAGTTCCTTTTTGGTTCTTTCTGAAGTTCTTTGGCCTAGTGTGGTTTTGCTTATTTGGTTTTTTACGAACGTGTAGATCACGAGTTCGAGGAGTTCTTGGATCCAGCTCTTCCAGCCGAAGGTTCTCCACTGCTTGACCAAGGCAAGCCACAGACCTCCTGTTGATCATATCGATCCTAGTTTTACAAATGTATTTTGGTTTTACTCTATCATGCATGGCTATCTTTATAAGAAAATGTTTGGGCAGTAGTTACTTTCCCTGCTTGTTTTTATGCCTCCTTCATAACTTGCTCAAGTCATGTTGTCATGTTCACCTTGTAGGCCTTAGATTGGGTATTTAGTTGGTGTTCCTTGTTTTATGCCAACATGGGGCCGTAGATATATATATATATAGCTTTGCTTTAGAAACTGAGGTTCTGGCGTATCATGTTTCATCCTTAATAATCTTGACTAATGATCTATGGAACCTGTGGTCGGTGCCACTGTTAAGCAGCTATGGTAGGATGCCTAAGTTGTGTTGACTGTGGTGTGAGACCACTTTGTTAAAACTGTTGTGCCAGGACTGGGTGGTCTTTTAGCAAGGGTAATTACAAAAGGTTTTGCTGAGGCAAGAAGGCAGGGAGCGAGTAGTGGGTGCTATGCACATTGGGGTTTGTGGAAGTCTTGCCTTAGCACAATTAAGGACTTAACTTTGTGTTCTGTTGAACTGGGCCAATCAGTGCAACCACAAGATCACTTTATGGGGGTGGTCTGGGCCGAATAATTGGCAATGAGGTGGTTTGGGGCTGTTGTGGTTGAGCTTGTGATTCGTTGGCGCAAGAGGGGGCACCCCATAACCCTGCGGACTTCTAGACCAAAGGGGGGAATTAAACCTTAGCGGGCGACTCGAGCGATCAAAGCTTTGTAAAGGCCTTGCCGCTCTCTAGACCGCTCACCTTCGAAGTGAGCAAGGGTGACCTAACCCGCCCCGCTAGAGAGATCGTGGATTGTGGGTAAAGTTGTACACCTCTGCAGAGTGTAAAAATCTATTCGAATAGCCAAGTCCTTGGTCATGGACATGCTTAGTAAAAATGGTGCAAGGGGTAGTTGTTTCAAAAGTTTGTGCCATTGGACACTTCCGTGAGCTGCCTTGGCTTTGCCTCGAAGAGACCTTGGCCGGCTCTAGAGGGGTCAGGGTTGGCTCGGGTAGTGGTCCAAAGGTTGGTTCGAACCTCTGGAGTGGGTGCTCTAGAGTGGTTTTTGGGCCAGGACCTGGTCACGGGTGTGACCAGACCTCCCCCATTTGGTTGCGGATGTGAGTTGGTGCTCACTCCACCTTTTCAACATCAAATGTATTATGTGCTAGTGTTCTAACTTGCTGCTTTTCAATCTACTTATGCTATTGCTGTCAAAACTTGGCTTTGTGCAAACTAACCATACAACTCTCATTTGGTAAGCCCTTGCATGAATATCATTGCATAAAAGCAACCTGTGTCTTGCTGAGTACATTCAAAGTACTCATGGCTTTAAGCCCTGTGTCAAAGCAGATTATGAAGATGACCAAGTGCAGGGCAGTGCAGACCTCTTTGAGGAGGAGTTCTTCGACGACCCAGCTGCCTAGGACGTCCTCCACTCGACAGCCAGTGGGCTTGTTGGATGGCTTCCGCGTGCTTTTGGGTGTTGGTGCTTTAGAGCTCTTTGTTGCCAGTTGTAAGTCTTTGTCGGTTTTGTAAGCCCCCCTGAGGCAGACCTCTTGTTATCAAGCTTGACCATAAGGTCCTGTTTAATATTAAGTTTAATTTGTCTGCTTCATCTTTGTTTGACCTCGTGGTTGTGATATTAGCTTGTGTTCTTATGTGAGCTAGCTTCTGTTGTCCTGGGTCTAGCTCGGATGCACAGGGACAGGACCTCCAGGAGGTCCTACGGGACTTAGCCTGGGAGGTCCTGTCGGACCTCTCTGTGATACACGCTGAGGTGCTACCGTGGGCTGTTGGCCAAGACCTCCAAGAGGTCTTGAAGACCTCCTGGGAGGTCCTGGAGGTCCTCCTCGGGATGCATCGAGCGGTGCTACCGCTTCTGTGGAGCAGCACCACAGCTCAAAAAAAAGGGGGTCCTCCCGGACCTTTGCCGTATATCACAGGGTGGGTCGTCACAGCTATGATATGTGTCAAAGGCTAAATACATGGCGCAACAACCTAGCTGGTGTGATGACACAACTTGGAATGCTATGACTGATGAATGGTGCTATCCAGATTGGAAGAAAAATTTTGAGACAAATCGAGCCAATCGCTACAACAGTAGATACAAATCACATAGGTGGGTCCAACTCTATTGCTACGATATGCCGAAAGCTGGTGACTTACTAAACTTTTGTTCATTGTGTAATGGACTCCTTGTGCATGCATTTAAATTGATATCCTTTTTTGTGAAGTCTGAAAAAGAAGGGTGAGAAGTATCTCCGATTGAGGCATGGGTGTATACACATAGAGGTTCAAATCCTTAGGATCCTAATTCACTAAACACTGAAGAAGCCGCTGCATGCCTGGTAATTTTGTGTTATTTCTTAGTTTATGTACTTATGTTGCAATATTTGTTACACATCTTGACTTATTGGACAGGAGCGGTATAAAATGAAGGCTATGGAGTTAAATGGACCAGAATTTGATTGGTTACAGTCTCCAGTGGATGCAAGAGCTATTTATGCCTACTCTTGTGGTCGACCACATGGTAAATAGGCTATATTCGATGGGATGGTCGATGATAGAGAGGCCATGGCCGAGGTGACGAGCAGCATCCTCAATAGTTGCAAAGCATCAATGTCGAGAACGAGAGGAACATGAAACAAGAAGGCAATCTGAGGATGGTCGTGTAGCAAAGGAATATGCACAACAAGTGTTAGAGTGGAGTATAAGTGTGCACAACTATAATGGCAGCATGCAGAGATTTATGGAGGTGCAAACTACTATATAGCATTTTTTCTTTGGATAATAGTCATTGAGCTATCTTTAACTTTGAGCATTATATCTTTTAATTGTAGAATGTGGCTCAGCATACAGGAATGCCTTCTACTGCAATTCCTCTACCTTTGCCGCCGCTGCCGTCGCCTCCTACATATGGAATTTCTGCCTCTCTGAACCCATCTCCTAAAAATGTATGTATGCTGATCTATTGTGCCCATGTCCATCTTAACATTGTCTCATAAATCTTCTAGTTTTTATTGTTTTTAGATTAATACCTTGTCCACCAATCAAAGAACTAGTTATGAATTACTTACTAGACAATATTGATATCTTTGGTGTTGTGACCAACTGTAACACTTCTCCATGTTTTTGTACTGCTAATAGCAGCTTATTTACACTATAGTCACTATTCAACAACTTGTTCCATTTATCCCCATATGCACCAACTATGTAAAATAATACTAGTATTGCTATTACTAATGACATTAGACATGCATGATCTTTTTGCCTCATACTAGCAGCTTGTATTTTTTTTGTTTTCTTTTGTTTTCTATATTCAAATTCTTGTCTTGTATAGGCCATACCATTGGCTCAGCTACCGGAGAAGACAACCCAGATGATACATTGAGCAGAATTGTTCAAGGAGTGTTTGGAGGCTATGTCAACACATCTGGTAGTGTTGTCGGGAACTATTCCCCTGATTTGGATGATGATATTACCCCATTTTGATGTCATTCACATTAGAAAAGTTTATAGAAATATTTCAACCATATGGATGTATGAACCTTGATGCAAGTGGTGAATGTACCTCCTTTTGTTGTTGGATAACCTTTATGTCACATTTTCATGTTAGCATGCTACACACCTTTCAGGAGGCATAACTATATTTGTACTGAATTTGGTATTTGTGACAATATATGAGCAATATCTTTATGATCTGTGGCTTGGTGGTGCTTTATATGGTGTTATAAAAATAATCAAATCTTGTAGGAAATAATTTTGATATGGTGCTGTAAAAAAATCACATATAAAAGTTCTCTACAGTGTGAGGTGAAATCCAAAACATAGGGAAACAATCTTTACACGTTGGACAGCATTGCCATGTGAGCAATTTTCCCTACAGTCTCAAATCCATGGGAACAAATATTTCCCCACGGTTTTTTTAAGAAAACATAGGGCACTTTCTCGTTGCCCACATTCTTTTTCTGTGGAATTGTTTCCTACGAATCGCACTAAGGAAAGATGTTCTCTACTACTTTTGAGTGTTCCATAGTAAAACCAGCCTCAGGGAACATGAGGACTAGTAGTGTATGGCTTTCCTCGTATGCCTGCCGCACCATGTATTTATGGTCACGTTAGACCGTCAGTCAATCCAAGCGCTGAGAATATTTCTCGCCTTCAGTTATCCCAATGTGGAGCTAGCTCTTCGTGTTGCCAAGCACATGGCAATATTCTTTGAAACAAGTAAATTAAACGTAGCAGAAAACATGTCAAAATAGGAGGTATGTTCGTTTTGTCATACTGTAGAACCTCTGGGATGTTCATCAAGCTGTCCGTCTATAACAGAATGAACATGTAGGGGCAAAATATGCTGTACGGCTGTGGTCGAAAAAGAATTCACGAGCACACACGGTATACCACAAAATTAATTTCGAAAGCAAAGTGGTCATGCACCTAGCTGTTGCTTGGTTGATGACAGAAAATTTAAATTACCCTCATGTTCTTTGGATTGGAGACTCTGGAGATGTATTAAAACTCCAAAGCAAACTACAAAGAAAAGTGGATAGGGAGGCTCAAAAACAAAATATTATCAATGCATATGACCTCAGGACTACTGTCATTTTTCATTTGCACGCAGAAGTATTGAGTCCACTGCTGTCTGACCATTGATTTTCTTCTTGAAAGAATAACTTTTTTTGCAACTTTTCTAGAACATAATTACATCTTAACAGCTTGTTGTACAATCGATGTTGCCTGTCAACTTGTAAGCATCCGTTCTCTTCCGTCGTCGTGGTGGAGTGGCTGGCGGTGGAGGAGTTTGAAGATACAGACAACGCGCCATGACGTTGAACCATTAGACTCGAACTCAAACGAAGGAAAAAACTAGGGATTGGCGATAAGCCATTTCCCGCACAGTGAAATTTGTCAGTAGGAAGTTTTAAACATTCGATGTACATATTTAAGGATATCCAATTGTCAGCAATAATCCCGACGCTTCTCATGCCTATTCTACATCCCAGGCTCTAGAATTGAGAGTTTTTATGCATGAAATTAAGCACTACATCAAAATATTTGCAGTCTTCATGCCTAAAACCACGATTGTCTTCTCCATATTCACAGCTTCCCACCAGTTAAACTCTTGGTTTCCAATTTTATACTATATGAAAGTCGAATGTACACTGACACACTGATATTTATGATGGTTCGCGGGTAGAAAAAATATGAGTTGACCTTTGCACATGGTATTCTGTCCTAGCATTTTTTTTAGATAATTGAGGAGAAAAAACTCTCTCGATCTCTGTATTAAGAATGCACATAGCCTAACTCTGTCCTAGCATGGAGAGGAACTAAATTGTTTCAACTTGTATCAACCATCTTGTTTGTATATTCAAAACTTTCCTCGGAAGCACAAAAACAATCATTTGTACCAACTAGCATGTTTGGCTTGTTGGCTCAAATACTGATAAACAGTGTCCTAGAGATTATGTTATGATGTTAGACCTGCATGGACTCTGATTGTCCAAAAGATCCACGGGTTTGGTAGTTTTATCTATTTGGAAAGACAATATCTTTGCTCAATTAAATCCGTGATTAAGGCACATTAGAACTATCCTTTCCATGGCATGTTCCATATGCACAACCTCAGCACAGCAAGCGAAGGCACAAACTAGATTCAAGCAATTGGAGTCCCCACTCATGCTAATCTGAAGCTTATTTTGGTGTTGAAAAATAGAGAGATACAAATTTTTATGTAGAAAACCCTTGCAGGAAAGAAAACCACGGGTGCATGATCTAGAAATCATTATAAGGAGAGATTACAAGCACGAGAAGATATGCCATCTAAACCGTGAGACTACAGAGGTACAAATATAGGGCGAGGAATAAGAGTTCTGAATGGAAAAGGAAACCAAATCAGAGTCGGTTGCGCTGGGTCGACACCACGTCTGGTGCGGCCCACACCTAGCCTAGGCATCGGTCATGCCACATCTGGCACGGACGACACAATGTCTGACATGGACACGATACAAATTCAGACCAGACTTTAACAATCACCACCTTGAGTCGAATTCCCTCTAGTAGTCCAAGAACACAATAAACTCCTCCAATCAAATCATCATGAACACCCTGTGCACCGAAAATCCAAAGGACTAGTGAGTGATACCAACTATGTGTGAGCAAAGCTCAAACTTCACAGCAGGAACTAGCTTTGTCAACACATTAGCTAGATTATCATGAGTAAATATCTTGCTGACTTTAATGTCACATTGAGCAATGACATCTCGCATGTAGTGATATCTGACATCAATGTGCTTTGTTCTCTCATGGAACATTTGATCCTTTGTAAGGCAAATAGCATTATGACTATCATAGAATATTGTAGTGCAAGACGTACTACCACAAAGCTCAATTAAAAATCCTCTAAGCCAAATAGCTTCTTTGCACGCCTCTTATATAGTCATATACTTAGATTCTGTAGTGGACAAGGCAATGATAGCTTGTAGACTTGCCTTTCAACTTACAACACATCCTCCCACAGTGAACACATAACCAGTAAGAGATATTCTCTTATCCAAATCTCCAGCCAAATCTAAATCCACATAACCAATGAGTCCATCTCTAGTCTTTACAAATGTTAAACAAGCATTAGAAGTGCCCCACATGTATCTGAAAATCAACTGAATTGCTTTCGAATGCTCTTCTCCAAGATTAGCCATGTATTTACTAAGAACACTCGATGATTGTGATAAACCGGGATGTGAACATACTATGGCATACATAAGTGAACCAACTTGTTGAACCCGGATTCTCAGAATCCAAATCCTCTGTGAAAGAACTGTGCTATTCCCTGGATCAGTAGATAGCACTCACAGATACTCACTGAATCAATTCATACATGGCGTAGATGAAACCATACCATTTATTAAACAACACATCAAAGCTTTACATAGACCACATCAGATCAAGTTTTACAATAAGGGCCGAACAGGCCAAACTGATTACATTACAAAGGC
The DNA here is from genome assembly GCA_036346405.1 of Phyllostachys edulis. Taxonomy (NCBI): domain Eukaryota; kingdom Viridiplantae; phylum Streptophyta; class Magnoliopsida; order Poales; family Poaceae; genus Phyllostachys; species Phyllostachys edulis. Next base: position 11,104,209 of record CM070557.1, read on the forward strand.
GGAAACGACAATGGAAGCAAAGGGTGAGAGCACATCTCTCTACAGGCAAGTGACTGGGGAAACCCGTGTGCGCCCGATATTAACCAAGGACTTGGATAATATTGGATGCACGCAAGCACTAGCGGAGTCAACTAGACTAGGGTGAGACTAGAACAACTAAAGACTACGCTATGCTTCATCATCTTCTGGTCTCCAGCTTATGGATCTTCGTAGTAGTCATAATTCTTCAGGATTTCCTGCTTCTGAGGATTTTGAGGGAAAGAGCAAGAATGAGCACAACTTCCGTACTCGCGAGCCAACACACAATGCAATAATATACATGCAAGGCTTAACAAGGATGGCTCGGGTTCTTTTATTTGCTAAAGCAATATTTTTAAATATCATAGTTACAAAGTTCTATCACTTAGCATTTTAACAAATTGCATTTTAATAAAGAGAGTACTATGCAATAATTAATAACAGTAGATGTTCCATCCGCCGGAAACTCTACACCATGCATCTTTTCAATTGGAGCTGCCTCCAATGACCAAACCCACTGAGTTCGAAGACTCAGGGAAAATCCAACACAGGGCTAGGTGAGCCCTTCCCCCATTTTCATACCACCCACAAAGTTTTGAAATAGAACACAGGGCACGGCTGTTTAAATAGTTTAGACTCTGCAGAGGTTGCACACTTTACCCACAAGAGATAGTGATACCCGTTACCCCACATAATTCCATAGTCATGTAGTTGGGCGACCGTCACAGTAACCTTTCAAATTACCTTGCCCTTTCCGTCATCTCACCCATATGGGGTTGCGCCCATATGTTGCGCGGGATCGTTGTACACGCAGCGTTGGGTGTAGATTTGGACTACCCACAACTACTGGCAACTTCACCCATTCAAGCTGGATGTACCGCAAGCTTGCGCATTCCATTTCTCCACCGTGTGAGACACATTCAGGGTTCAATAATTTTACTAAGCCAAGTTGCACTTTGCAGACTTGTGGTTGTACTTGTTTAACACGGGAGGTCGTGACAAGATTAAGTCCTTAGGGTTATCTGGGTGGTTTATTTCATAAACCAACCATCCTCGTGCTCCCCGAGCACCCACCGCCTCACCATCCGCCCAGATAGAACTAGCAATTAGGGTTTTTGAGGAGTAAACCAAAATTATTTCAAACCTTTTAGTCAATGAAACACCAATGACTGCCCAAATCATTTTATGTTTGAAGAATGATGATTGGGGTATTTTAATACCCCGGTACTTAAGCAAGACTAGCATGTCGCTTAAGTACAACTAGTAACTAGTATTACCATATAGTTACTAGGGTGACAAGGACTAATGGATTCAAATTATCAAGGATGGCATATTAATTAATTAATCAATAAATAGGTGTTTAACTACATCAAGCTTTAACATACATTTGATTAAAGAATTAAAGCATGTAATTTTGATAATTTAAATAAATATAATTTGCATAAAATGTAGGCTCAATATGATCAAAGTATTAACTCGCCTTGGATTAAAGGTAAGAGAATCTTGATAATCTTGTGCTTGATCGAAGTGGAGCTTCTCCGCGTCTTCGAATCCTAATCGGATGGACGCACCAGAAAAAGACACAACAAGCAAAAGAAAACAAATAAATACACACGAATAAACAAATGAACTCCAAATTGAACAAGACCTATTCCGTTAGTAAGATCTTGAATTTACAAATTTTTAGAAATAAACTTCATAATTTTTGGAGCTACGGCGAGGGAGAATGGAATTTACGAAGATAGAACTGAATTTAAAAGAGAGAGAGGGGGGAGGGTGCACTGCACAGTGAATAGACCCAGTCTATGCACGCAGGGCGAGCTGGTCCACCGGAACAAGAAAAGAGGGGCCCACATGGCAGCCAAAGGGAGGGGGCTCAAGGCCTATGACGGTTGGACCCTTGGCTATCCTCCCCATTCGGTTTCACAAGAAAAGAAAGGGGGAAGCAGAGCAGGCACAGCGACGGCACTGGGGTGGCACGGAGCAGCGACGGCGCCAGCGGGAGGAGGCAGGAGGAGGCCGGCGAGCGGGTAGGACGGGGACGCTGGAGGGTGGCGGACCCACTGGAGGTGGCGGCCACTCCGAGAGGGGGGGCGGCGGTGGCGAGCAAGGAGGCGGCGGCTCCGCGAGCTTGTCTTGGCGTGGCGGGCGGCGGCGATGCGGAGGAGGAGGGGCGCAGCACCGCTTGCGCAACAACAAGGGGAAGCCGGTAGGATGATCCGGGTGGCCTAGGAATGGCCGAGCTGGTTCGGTGGTGGTGGCTGGGATGGAGGAGGAGGAGCCACGGCGGCGGCGCTTCCTGGTGGCGGGGAAAGCGAAGGGAGATGGGGGATAGCATCCTTGGCGTCAGGGGCTTCTCATGACGTGGTTGGCTGAAGCGGCGGCTCACCGGTGTGGCGGCGCGGCGGCGAGGCGGCGTGGCCGACACGGGACCGGCGGCTCCGGTTCTTCTCGGCTTTGCGCAAGAAGAAGAGGGAGAAAAGGGGCAAGCGCCGGTGGGGAGGGGAGGCAAAGGGAGGTTCCTGGGCTCTTCTTATAGCCAGCCAGGGGGAAGTGAGCCGTTGAGGCGCTCAGTCCCGAGGCATGGGCGAGACGGGAGCGGGTAAGGCAGCTGTCGTCATGGCACGACTTGGGCAACCAAGCAGCAGGCGAGCAGATGTAGTGAAGGGTCAAGGTGAGGGAGGTGCCGGCGTCATCGCGTCGACCAAGGGGCAAAGTAGGTGGGAGCGGCGACGGGGCGATGCGACAAGGCGGGAGCACGAGCAGCACTAGCGCGCACTTGCTGACGCGGCTATGGCGTGCGTAGAGGCGACGCAGCAGGGAAGCAGATGGGCGGAAGCTGGGGTGGCAGGGGCGCTCGTGTGCGGCAGGCGCTGATGGCAGTGGGTGCATGAGACATGGTGCAGAGAAGCTTGGTGATGGCAAGTGTGGAGCAGCAGGCGCAGGCGGGCGCTCGCCTGGGTGTTGACGGAGGCGGCTCTGGACACAGTAGGCGGCAGGAGGGGCGCAGGCGCTGACCCGGCGCGCGTGTGTACTACGCAGCGCGTGGCTCAGACTGGGCGCGAGGACGGCAGTGGCATCATGGTGTGGGTGCGCTGAGAAGACAGGGCGAGAGGGGGGCTCCGAAGGTCTTCGGTTGCTGTGGAGCACGCGGAGTGGGTGCGGTAGGAGCTCGGGGTGGCAGGTGACCATGGTGGCCATGGCGTGACGGGAGCGAGAGGGAGGTACAGGCGGTGTTGACCAGGGGGAGAAGAAGACCCAGGCGGCTCGGGCTGGGAAAAAGGAGGGCCGAGGCGGCTTGGACCGGGGCCGAAAGAAAGAGGGAGGGGATAGAAAAGGGCCGGCAAGGGGTTGGGCCAAAGGGGGATGGGCCGGGAGGAGATGGGCTGTGCCCGAAAGAGAAAGGAGGCCCAACTTGAAACGACCCGGGGAACCAAAGAGAGGAGAAACTCCAAACCACGAAATTTGAATTTCAAATGTTAAGGACATTACATTTGAAACACCAACCAGAAAGAAAAGAAAGGAAGCAAAATGAGAAGGGGCCCAATTTGCAAAAGAGGAAATTCAAATCAAAATTTGAATTCTGAAGTTGCCAAAAGGTTTGAAACGCAAACCGGGGCTAAGAGGAGAAAGGAATTTTTCGCAATTAGTTTGATAATTTGAATTACGGCGAAGAACAAAAACCAAAACGGAAGATACTATGCACCATCCAAAAACGGGATGCTACAAATCCTACCCACCTTAAACGGAATCTCGACCCCGAGATTCGAGCTGCTCCGAGAACAGGGTCCGGTAGTCTTGCTTTAGTTGATTTTCGCGTTCCCAAGTGGCTTCTTTTGCTGAGTGGTGGCTCCACTAGACTTTACAAAGGCGGAAGACTCGGTGTCTTGTTCGCTTCTCGATGACGTTGAGGATCTTGATCGGATAATCTGGATAAGTTAGGTCCTGTTGAAGCGCGATGGCTTCAACGGGCGTCTGCTCTTCAGTTACTCTGAGACATTTCTTGAGCTAGGAGACGTGAAACATGTTGTAGACATCTGACAATCTTTTAGGCAGTTCCAGTTGATAGGAGACTTCTTTACGCTTGGCGTGGAAGCGGCTGTGGATGCCTACGGGGTTTGACGACGTTTGCTTGAAGTTGAAGTCTTGTAGCGAGCTGGTGTGGCTTTCAAGTTTTACTTCTTCGGGATGACTTGTTGAGGGCACTTGTTGGCCAAATATCCTCTTTTTCCATGGTTGAGTCAACAAAGATGAGCTATCCGGTTGCACACTGTAGCGGTAGTTGGAATTGAATTTGGATAGCTGCAGTGGTAGCTTCAAATTGTTAAACTGATGCTAATTGCTAGTTCACCACCATGTATTGGAGCGCCAAGCTAAAAAGCTATCAATTTTGTCTTCCAAATTGCTGGATCCAAGTCTCACTATTATTAATTCCATCATTCCAGCATAGCATGAGGTCACCCAATTAAAAGAAAGTCTAGTTCATTAATAAATCTCATATTCTATCGACATCATATCATAATTCCCAAATCTTTCTTAGGCATAAGCTTAATTAATCCAATAGATTCACCACTTGATTTCACGATTTCTTCAATTCATTAATCCACAAAATCTAGTAGTAATAATCGCACCTACCAATCCAATAAACTCCAGATCATGCTAAATTTCAATCTATCCCTTTTTGGAACGAAATTATCCAAAGATGATAATCGCGCAACTATTTCCTCCAAAATTATTGACTAAATCCACGACATCATTCACTTAATTTCTCAAGCCTATTTATCAATTGCGATCTTCCAGAATGTCTTTACATAAATCCAATATCTTTCTTATGGAACCTTCCAAAAGACTACTTGTAAATTCAAATTTAATCCGTCAAATTATTTTATCACCATCTATCCAATAATTATTTAGTCCAACTCCAATATCAATAAGATATCCATATACAATTGTTTGGACTAACTCCAGTATCAGTAAGATATCCTTCAATCATATATTCCCATATCCAACAATCGTATGTTTGTATAATTCAATTATCTCGCAATTATATACTTTTACAATCTGATCAAGACATATCTCTATAATTCAACCAAAATTTCTCTTAAATCCCAACTTCTCTATTCAATCATATCCAATTGAATCCAATGTTACCAACATACTCAATTAATTCCATATTTCTTGATTCATCCTAATCCACCAAAATATCCTAATCCACCAAAATCAACATCATGAGTTGGTAATCCTATAATCCAAACTTCAACAAATATGTAATTCTTTGATCAAAATCCAACCATAATACACTTCTATAATTTAACATCCAACAATTATGTTTTCATAATCCAATAAAAATTCATCTTACTCTTCCAAAATTAATATCCTGAACCAATATGAAGATCCAATTTTCTTCGCAATCCACTTTCTACCTTTACTTCACACATATCTCAATTCCAAGTTTCCAACCAACATCATAATCAACTTAAGATTCGATGAAAATCCAATTTCTCCTAATAATCAAATTGGTATTTCAGATTTCCTATGTCCTTCATGATTAATCAAAATTTTCCTCCATGATCATCTTATTTATCCAAAATCTATATATAATCCACCAGTTTGCTATCCTTTAAATCATTCATAATCCGTGTTCACAGTAACTTCTTGCAACATCGGCAAATCTTAATATTTTCAATTCCCAAAATCAGTCCTATCGATGATTTCTCAAAACTATCTAGCTTGGCATCCAACATAGTAGTTAAATCCAACAAGAGTAGCTTCCATGCGATTTACCCCTTTGAACAATCTTCAACAACTCTTCACAGGTTTTGTAGATGAGAGGAAGAAAGCACGATAGGCGAGAGGGAAAAACACACTAGACGAGAGAGAACAAGGGAGGAAGACTTGGACTACTGCTCTTGTTGGTTCCATCAGAGGGAACAGCTCGGCTTAGAACTAGAGGAGATATATGAGGGTTTACTGGCCTTCTAGAGCACAACGGAAGAACTTCAAACCAACGAGAAGAAAGAATCAAATGCAATACAAAGCCTAGAATGGCTGCATTATATTAAGGGGTTAGGTGTTACATGACTCCTAAAGCACAGCATATAGGCCATGCTAAGCCATGACACAAGATACAAACACAACGTCTACAAAAGAAGGAAACAGGAGTGCTTGCAACAAAGGACTGCCTAGCAAGCACTGCTGGCTAATCTAGACTAATCCTAACTACTCCAATAGGGGGTACTGGCCACAAGCGATGCAGTTGCCTGGGGAGCGGGAGCGAGAACAGCTCTAGCCGAAACTCGGCGAGTGAGAATAGGAGCAGGAACGGCTGAGACTTCGACCACGGCTGGACTCCCCAAGGTTGATGACGGGCGGCGAACTAGGGCGTTGCACGCTGTAGGATCGTAAAGGCGACTAGAGGGGGGGTGAATAGGAGCATGAACACTTTTTCACCTTAATTGAATTCAATACTAATTTCACTCCAATAGCTATAAAAGCTATGTAGATCAATATACAAGCACAGTAGAAGATTTGTATTGAATCCAATCAAAACCCCGACGCAAAACACCCAAAATAACCAAGAACTCAATTTGCAAATAGTTGGGCGGTCAGACCTCTCAAATTGGTAGGTCAAATATTTTGCCTAGCGGTCAGACCTCTGATATTGGCGATCTGACTGCCTCTGACGATGAACAGCAAAATCAGCACAGACAGCCCAAAAACCGAAACTCAAATCGGTCTAACTTTTGATCCGTAAGGTCAAACTCCACGAACTTTGAGACACACCTTCTTAAAGATATTAGGAACCTATTCCAATCAAAGATTGCAGAGATCCATGCCAAAGTTCCTATCTTTTTCAGTTTGAACGAAGGGTGCTCCAAAAACGGGTCAAATACGAAAATGGTGATTGGGAGGATTTCGTGGGAGGAATCATTCCAAGATGGCTAAGGATGGTCTCCCATACATCTTAGCACTCTCAATCACAAGAAGAAATAAGCCAAAAGCTCTCAAGAGCAAAACCCCCGAAAATCACCCTTTCTTCACCAAAACCGGGCAAAACCAAAACTTAGATCCAAAAACTTGCTCGTGGATGATTGATGATCAAGATAAACCTAGATGGGTTCCCACATATCCCAGCAAGCAAGATCAAGAGAAAAAACCAAATAAAAACTCCAGGATCAAAGAAAGGCCCAAAATCATCAAATAAAGTGGATGAACACAAGAACGAAATAGAGACTCATCTTGTAAAATCTAGTTGGATTGATTTGGATAGATGGATGATTGTTGTTTACAGCCACTCCCACTTGGAGGACAAAGCTCAACACTTGAGCACTCAAATCAATCCCTCTCTAGAACCCTAGCTCTCCTCCTTTCATCCCAAACCCTAAAACACAAAATAGGGTTATCTAAATGGCCAAGAATTCCCAAGTGCAACCAGCACTTAGCCCTTATATAGTAGAGGCTAGATCCTAGAGAATATTCCATTAGGGCACCCATTAGACCCCACACACAAATAGGTTAACACACGCACGCATCTCAAAGCATCGTCTTCATCATCAATTGACCTAAACCGCTTCACCATGCGCCGACCCGCTCCGCGGTTTAGCCAAAAGGTCACCAAGGTGGTATTTGGTGAAATTACCAAAATACCCCTTCTTGATCCTTCTCCAAAAGACCGAGTCCATCTGCTGGGCACTCACTCGCTTCGCCACGTGTAGGTTGATCAACGGCTCCATGTCGTCAAGTCTCTCCGTCCGGATCCCACCGGCACCACTGAGCACTTGCAACGACTCTCGCGCGCTTGATCCAACCAATCTGCCGAATCGTCTGCTCGGTCATCCATGTCCATACTGCGCCCCGCTTGAGTCCTTTGACTTCACCGGGCATTCTTGATCGTTCTGGACCTCAGCTCTCCAAGCTTAGTCCCGATCCACCTCGCCGCTGACCGTCATAGACCTACAAGCCACCTACACAGCAATAGACCAAGAAACCATTTTCAGGAACAAGTTCTTCACAACTTGACCCACGTTAGTCAAAACATGCATCATACAACACATATGCAATGAAACCCATGAACTTGACCTAACAAAACATAAAACGCCGCCACGTGGGCCGGCAAAACAAGCCAAAACTAGTCAGACCGCCACCCTTGGCCGGTCTGACCGCCCACTGGCCAGTCTGATCGCCAGCACAAGGTCGGTCTGACCGCCCTTGGGACTTAGCCAAAATTCCTCTCAAGGAAATCCGAAACTCTCTGGAAATTTCAATCGAATAGAACTTTTCCCTGGAAACTTCAAAAATTATGGGACCAAGTGCAGAAGAACCCTCTCACTTGCCTATACCCTCTATTTTTGGCCCAGCTCCAAAATCCAAAGTCATTAAAGTGGCCGGTCTGACCGCCACCTCGGCCGGTCTGACCGCCAGCCACCATTCTAGAAAAGCCACACAAGGCATGGCCGGTCTGACCGCCACCATGGCCGGTCAGACCGCCAGAGGCCTGACAGAACTAGAGCAACACCGAAAATGGGTGATTCCGCAAACCCTCAACGCCATTGCCAATTGTCTTATCATTCTAAGATCGTGGGCATATCCCCATGATATCCACAATCTCCCCCTTGATGAACACATTGGCAATTTCTCAAAAAATGTAAGTTTGAGGTTTGAAAATTAAAATACTCGATGTTTTTGCGCAAAGGCACAACTTGATCCATTAGCAAGAGAAAGCAATGGAAATGACCAAGCTGGCTCCAAACTAACATGGGCAAGTGAGATACAGCAAAAGAAAGCAAGAAAGCTTCCAAATCCAAAGAATCAACAAAAATCTCACTTAAGGTCTATATGAAAGAACAATTGTTCTATTTGACCTTAGATCATTGTGAGGCTTCAAGATTTGCAATTCAAGTTCAGAAAAGGCAATAAGGCCAAAAGAATGCAATATGAATGCTCCCCCTCACTATGATCATCATTTTTCAAGAGAGAATTTTCAATTTTCAATTTCTCCAATTCTCTCCAATTCTCTCCAAAAAGCTCCTAACTTCTCCCCCTTACAAAACTTCTCCCCCATAACCAACAAGCTCTTTATTAACATTACATTTTTGCTATATTTTCTCCCCCTTTGACAATGGATTCGTCAAGGAATCATACCTTCCTCTCATCCAGAGAAGACAAATGCACAAGAAAGGAAGAAGCAAAAGAAAGAGCATGCGTGAAATGCAATGGGGTGGCTTCATTTTTTTGATTTTTCAATTTTTAGGTAAAAGAAGCTTTGGAGATTACCCAAAAGAACAGGCTGGCATTTCTATTATTACTCAAGATACAACAAGCCTGACAAAGCTAGCAAGATCATGTTAAGACATATATAGCAAAGCTAGGCTAATGAGCTCAATATATCACATGTTATTGGATTAAATTAAGCAATGCGTCAAAATTAGCAAGTTCAAAACAGTTATCCTAAAGTGATAATGGCCTTGTCAGAATGTCAATGTGAGATCCAGAAACTAGCAAAGACCATTTTAGAGACAAAAAGTTCTGAATTGAATCATTTTGCTCAAAATACCTCAAAAGCCCAATTTTCAACTGTTTTTCATTTGCAATGAATATTCAAGTTGATTAAAGGTCTATCTTAGTAAAGAAGGTCCTGGACTAGGAGCCATCCACAACCTCTTCCTAAGCTTCAACCAATTTTGACAATTTGCTTTTTAGCCATGTGCTAGATCTCAAGCCTTGCCGCGACCATCTCAAGCACAAAAAGCTTAAAAGAGTGGTCTAGGTCATCCAAAACTCCTCCTGAGTTCATGCCTAGTACAATAGCAAGCCGTCTCATGAGAAAGAATTGGTGAGATCAGTTTTTTCGCACAAAAGAGATCATTTTTCATTTTGCACAAGGGCTGTTTTAGATTCTTTAATGAACTGAAAGCTCAAAGATGTTCAATTCTAGATTCCAGAGCTAACAAAGTAATTTTGATAGGGCCAATGTCACAAAAGGATCACTAATTGTGCAACTAGCTAAAAGATCCACAAATTGCAATTTTCAGTTCAAGTTATTTCAAAAGTTCTAGCTCATTTAGCAAAGACATTGTTGCACATGTAAAAGCATGATAATTCTAGCAAGTCAAAGAACTAGACACAATCTTGAGCAAGAATTTAAAATACTAAAGCTCAAGAGGGTAATAAGCAAAGCTTTATCAATTTAAAAGATGAGCAGAAAAGCTTATATTACAATGCATCTTTTTGGGTTTTTCATATGTATGCAATATGATACAATGAGATGCACAAAAGACTTAAAATCCTAAAAAGATCAAGAAGATCAAAAGGATCCGAAGAAGATACCACTTGAAGAAGGTATCAGAAAAGATCCACAAAAAGTTCATATGGACAAGGAAAGCTCAGATGAACAAGGAAAGTTCAGAAAAGAACAAACTCCCCCTCAAACCAATCCATTGGGATAAATTATCCCTAACTCGCTTTTGAAGGTGGCAAACCTTGATGGGTCTAAAAGCTTTGAGAGAAGATCTGCCAAAGGTGCCTTGAACTCCACAAACTAGCACACAGACTTCAAACTCCACACGATCTCTAGGGAAAGCAACTCGAAAAGCTAGGGAGCGAAACACCAACACTAAAAAGCTTACAGGTAGCTCAAAGCCTGCTAAGACTAATGATTGGGAGACAAGCTCGACCTAGGCTGTGAGAGAAGTGCATCCTAGAAAGGACACGTGCTAAGACAGAGCCTCCTATCTACCCTGAACTCGACAAGCCGAACACCTGACACAACCCAGATGGTATGCAAGGTAGACTAGGGATACCATACATAAAAGTAAGGTATAGAAGCTCGAACTTGAGTCGCACTGCTTGGTAGTGAGATGTAGTCATGATGGATGAATGTAACATCCCAAACAATGGTTTATGTTTCAAATGTATAAAAGTGAGGATAAATTAAAACTTTTGATGCCTCATGATGTCATTTGAAATTTTCTAGAAATTTTCCCCTAGGGTTTCCTATTTTCTAAGATCAATGTTTCTATTGATGGAAGCTTTAGTCCTTGAAAACTCCATAATCAAATCTTGTGATAATCCCCTGGAAATATTTTTCCTAGCATCTATATCATCCTAGTAACCTCTCTGAAAAATCTCATAATTTTTAGATTTTTGTTGCTATTTCTTAAAAGCTAGTCAAACCAGTTTCAACTTTGGTCAAACCCCTAGGACAGCCTCTTGTGAATTTTATAGAGAGCAATGCATGGCATGAAAATTCCTAGAAAAATTACACATGGTTTTCCTCTAACCCAGCAAGCTTCCATAAAAATTTCTGAATTTTTGGAGCTCCGGAACTACCTCCAAAAATTCCCCATCTTCTCAGCCTTTTTAAATCAAAATCTGAAATCACTATTCCTCGGACTCAGACCCAAGCCCGACTCAAAGCCGACCGCACCGCCTGGCTCGGTCTAACCCCCTAACTGCACCATCGCATGCAGCCGTCCGATGGAAACTCAGCGGTCCCGATCGCGTACTGTTTTGGCCTGGTTTAAAAATCCTCGCGTGTTGTCGATCATTTAATCTCGATCCAACGGCCTGCGCCGACCCTCTTCGCTCGATCTCTCGTGCGCCGCTGAGTCACTGACACCGTGACCCCACCGGTTAGCTGCGTCATCCTCCTCGCACTGGCACTCGCGCAGAACTCACTCGCCACGCGGCCGCGCCTCCGTCAGCGTGCAGGCACGCCGTGAATCCACCGCCCATCCTGACCACTCCTGGGGCTTCTCCGGTTCACGCCGCCTCCGCTCCGTCTGCAACCCGGGGATAATATGCCCTCTCTCGCCCGTTGGAAGTCATTCCTCCTCTCGGTGGCTGAGGAGGGAGGCACTGGCTTGAGCTCAGCTCTAGGGTGAGGTTCCTCTCTGTTGGCCCTCCGTCATCTTCATTCATCGCTGTGCTTTGTGTGTTAATGTGAGACTTCGTCGTCTCTTGTAGCGCCCGGGGCACGAAGCTCGTCACCTCCGTCTCCGGTGCGCGCTCCGAAGGCCACCCTGGTGTGAGCTTGGTCTTCGGTGAGTTTCTTGCTCGCTTAAGTGCGTCACCGTGTGCCTTGTAGCCTATGGAGGAAATCCCCTCAACTATTTTGGCCTTTGCATCACAGGAGCTCAGTAATTTCTAGATTACTCCATTTCTGGCCGCTAGAGCCCTCTTTCTTCTCCGGCAACGGCACGGTGAACCTTGGTCTAATTCCTCGCTCTGTGACCATCGCAGTGACTCCCCCTAGCGGTTCCAACATCTATTTTCCTCTTTCTTTGCTCAGGGCGAGCCCTCCTCGGTAGCACCATCGCCGCCGCCACTGTTCTTCGTTGCCGGCCCAACTCCGGCAACCTCCTCAACTCCGGGTCATCGCAATGAGTTTCTGGAACCCCCTTGTTGCCCGTGCACGTGCTATTTTGCCGCAGGCGTCTCTTCTCCGCATTGTGCCTTGTTTCCCGTAGCTCCTACTCCGCCCCTCGCCGTCGCGCCACCGCGTCGGACCACCATTGGACTCGCTGCTGGTGCCGTCGAGTGCGCAAGGATGTGAGCTTTCCATTTTGAGCACTCACCCACGCCCCCCGCTCGTTCGCGGCATTTGCCGGAAACTTCGCGCAAAGATGCCTGCGTGGCTCGTTCGATCTATTCAGAGCGAATCATTAGGAATTAATTGTTGTCTTAAGCGCGGGTTTCTGTGTAGATCTGGCTTAATGTTTCGCTGACATGTGGGCCATAGGCCGGTTAAGTGGTAGACTAAAATGAAGTTCTACGCTTTCCCTTAAGGAAAGCGTATTTCTATTACGCTTCAGAGTTAGAGTACGTTTCCAGTTTTGGAAAGCGTATTTCTAGCTGGGGTCTGGGTCAAATTTGACCAAGTCAGACTTTGACCGCAGCCCGACTAGTCGATGACTTTGGCTAGAGTAGGCTGAGTGTAAAAAGTATTGTATGTTTATATAAAATCCGAAATGCTTTATTTATGTACTGTTAATTGCTTTAAACTTCAAAATGGCATAACTAATTCATTTTAGCTCCAAAATTGATGATTCAAATTTTGTTAGTTTCATTTTGAAATGTACTTTAATATAAAAATGGGTTGAATCATGTTACCGTTACAGAAAACACTTTTGGCAAAATTAATTTAGGTTTGGTAATATTGTTGCATTACAAATTGCTTCAACTTCAAAAATGCATAAGTATTTCTATGTAACTCCAAATTGAGTGAACTCAACTCCGTTAGAATCCTCTATTAGTGTAGTTTATTGTAGAATAGGTTTTGAGCATGTTGCTGTTACTAAAAATCTCATCTTACAAATGTTTTATATACTACTTCCATAACTTTGAAAAATCATGGAAAATTCATCGTAACTCCAAATGAGGTGAATCAAATTCCATTGTTCATCTCATGTGGAGCTCTGCCTACCATAAAAAGTTCAAGTGCACCACCTCTCTGGAAATGTTCACCAAAATATTTAATTCGGATGAACAGTAACCGGTAGCAAATTAATTGGATTTTCTGGAAAACTGACTTTCAAACTGTCATAACTTTTGCATAGAGCATCCATCAATTGATTCTTGTTGCTAAATTCATCTAAAATCATGCTCTACCTTCTGTGAAGTTTTCATGATTTTTGGATGATTTGATTTTTTTGGGTCTTTTCGGTATTATTCGTTCTTATTGTGCTTTTGAATTTCTTCGGTAGGTTCCAACGATCCTATTGTTTACGAGAGTGATCCTCTGCAGCAAGATAGTCATCCTCAGCAAGGCAAGCAGTTTGATCATAAATATCCCATTATTTTCAAGTCTAATACTTTGTTTACAAATTGTATGTATGCATGCTTTTGTGTCAAAGTTTATTTTACCGATTAGAGGTAGTTATTCCTATTGCATGGTTGCCCTTAAATTGTTCACCCCTGCCACTAAACATAAGGTATTAATCTCGCCAGTGAATTAGACCGGTGATTGAATTATGCTCTTTTATTGTCTTTACGACGTCATGCTTAGAAATACTTAGCTACCGGTAGAATCGGGCGGTTATCGACTTAGTCGATAATTGTGATCACACAAAATTATTATTATCATTATGCTCAGCACTTTGTGCTTGGTTACTTTGTAAAGTCAAAAACTAAAACTGAAAATGAAAAGTTTGAGACTTGGGCACAATGGTTGATGGTGTGATCTTATGGTGTGACTGGAATGGTGCCCGGGTCAACAAGGACCGAGTTACTTGTGTCACTAAGCCAAGCGATTTTTGCGTGCTAACCACATGAGAGGCATATGGGATCTCTCTTGACTTAGTACTTTGGCGTGTGTTAGTTCCGGGTCGCATGGTGGTTGTGTGCGTTGTGTTGAAAAAGAAACTTATGTGTGTTTGGGTGAGCAGTGGTGGAGGTTATCCAGTGCAAGGAGCATCGTCCATTCTAAAGGCGGTGAGCATCTTTGATGACTCCGTATCAACATATGGGCTTCTTCCATATGGGCGACTCGTGGTTAATGCACAATATGGGAAATGTCTCGTAGGACTTAGCCGTGCCGGCATACCAAAGGTAGTGTGCTTATTCCGGAGGCAAAAAGGCGGTCTGACGTATGGGTACATTAGTACACCCCTGCAAGGTTCAAACTATTCGAATAGCCTCGTCCTAGGTTATGGACATGCTTGGTAAGGTCGTGCAAGAACTAGACTATAACATTTAATTAAAACTTGATGTGGGTGGTTTGAATGGGGAATTCATGCTATTGTTGTGATGGCTATTGGGTTAGCCACTTCCAGGATGTCTTGTTATTATTGTTACTTGTTATCTCGCTGTTTTTGTCAAATAAAAACAGATTGTCAAATTGCTTTGAAATCTATTACATTATTGCAAACCAAAACATGCTTTATGCTAAAAATGAGTCTAGAGCCTCCTCCACTTAAATAAGCTTGCATGTAGCTATGTATAGGCCTGTTACTCTACACGTATGTAAGTCTTGCGAGTACATCTTTGTACTCATTTGCTTTGCTTTAACTAATTGTTGCAGAGGAGGAAGTTGATCCCCAAGGGATCCACTTTTGTGAGATGTGCAGCGGGTTTGACGACTAGGTTAGTGGCCCGGTTGGTTGCCTTGTGGGTTAAAGGCACACTAATTGGCTTTTGTTTATCTCCATCTTATGGCTGTTTGCTTCCGCTGTTTATCTAACTCTTTAGTTGTCATTTGGTCAGTCGGCCCCTTTTGTAATAACTCTATTTTGTATGTCCTTTGAATTGCTTAGATGTACTTTGGTTCTATGTATTGAATGGAATTGATGCTTGATTTTTATATGGGGTATGTGTACTGCAATTCTGGGAAGTACATATACGCCGAGAGTCGAGATATTTGATTAGTATGCTTGAATCATCTTGATGGTTAAGTATTCCATGTTAAATACCCCGGGTTCTCAGAAAAGTTGGTATCAGAGCCATACTAACCGTAGAAACCACTAGCTCGGTCGTCCTTAGGATATTTTGAAAAACTTAGTTTCAAAATGAAAAATGGATTATGAAAACTTAAGTAAGTTCTCAGATTTTACTCCTTGCCTATCCTAGATTGCTCATCTTACCTTGTTCTAGATTAAGATTTGAAAAGTTGTTTCCTCTCATCTTTATTTCAAAAGATAGTTGTTACCGTTTAAATTCGGTTTTGGGATTCAATGAGTGTTGAGAATATGAAGTGTTGGCTGTCTTTTAGTGGAGATTAGAAGCATTTGAAGTTGGGAATTTTGGTTTGGAGCTTAGATACAAAATCTGGACAGCAAGTATAAATTTTGGACAGCAAGCACCTAGTTCTTCGATAGGGCTTAAAATGAGAGGAAAATTCAACTAAAACTTGTGGGGTTTAAAAGGGTAAGATGTGATATTAGATAGCTAGTGTCTAACACACCCTAGATGGTTTTTACCATGATCCTTATATGCGATAGAACTTGATTTGTGCTTTGAAATTTTCTTCTCAAACCGATTGCTCGTTCATTCAATACGAGTTAGTCGTACCGAGAAGTTGAATCATGTGTCTTATGAGTTTTGCATTGGATCTTATGCCTTTTTGCAAATGTTTGGAGTTTATTTCTTGCTGGTTATATGGTTGTAATTGGGTTAGGGTAATATCTCATTTCCCTAGTCGATAGCTTTTCTTTTGCTACCTTTCGCCTCTAGTGTTCGGGTTTTTGTTGCTAACCCGCCTCAATGAAACAGGATGGCTAGAAGAACTCACAGTAGCCAGGGTTAGCCAGCTGGTCTGGATGAGGAGCTCCCACCTCCTCCGACATTGGCTGAGGTGCTCGCTCAGATTGAGCGAAATCGCATGGATCAGACAAGGATCCTAGAGGCGATTGCACGGAATACCTCTAACCTTTCCGGTGCCTCCGGATCAGGGGGAGGAGGTGGTCATCATCAGAGGGGAGGACTCTCGGAGTTCCTTCGCACGCAGCCACCCACCTTCTCACGGTCTGAAGATCCCCTCGACGTTGATGATTGGTTGCGTCTAGTCAAGCGGAAGCTCGATGTCGCTCAGTGCCAAGAACAAGAGAAGGCACTATTTGCCTCCCATCAGCTGGAGGGGGCAGCCCTTTCATGGTGGGAAAACTTCCTCGCCATGCAGCCCGCGGGCCGAGCCATCACTTGGGAGGAGTTTCGTACTGCCTTCCGTCAGGCTCATGTTCCCACCGGTTTGATGAAGCTCAAGAAGAAGGAGTTCTCGGCGCTCAACCAAGGGCGCAGGATAGTAACTGAGTACCTGCATGATTTCAACCATTTGTCTCGGTACGCCCCTGAGGACATGCCCACTGATGATGCCAAGCAGGAGAAGTTCATGGATGGCTTGTCTGAGGAGCTTCAGGACAAGCTGTCTATGGTCGACTTCCCCGACTTTCAGACATTGGTCGACAAGGCTATTATCGCCGAGCACAAGGAAAGGGCGCTAGGCGATACTCGCAAGCGCAAGTGGGAGACCCAAAAATCAGCAAGGGCAAATTTTCCCCGTTCTCGTGTCGGGCAAGCCCCGGTGCCTCATTCTTAGACTCCACCACCACCGAGGCCACCGGCGTTTATACCACGCCCACCGCAGGCCATGTCTCAACCACGTGCACCTGCGGGACAGCAAGGAGGCCCCCGCAATCTGGCTACTGAGGTCACTTGTTTCTTCTACAACAACAAGGGGCATTATGCTAATCATTGCCCTAAGAAGATTGGAGCGGCCCCTCGTCCTAATGGAGGACGCGGGCAAGGAGGTGGTCAAGATCAAAAGGCTACTCAGAAGGCACAGAATGTGGGCAACGGCCGAGTCAACAATATCTCAGCCGAGGAAGCACAGGAGGCACCTGACCTCGTGTTGGGTACGCTTCTTGTCAACTCTCAACCTGCTACCGTTTTATTCGATTCCAGAGCTTCTCATTCTTTTATATCAAAGTCTTTTGCTGCACTCAGTAATCTTCAAATTGTTCCTATGCATGTTCCTTTGATTATTCATTCTCTGGGGTCGGAAATGAAAGCTGAAAATGAATGTCGGGATGTTTCTATTGAGATTGGAGGAGAGGGATTTTTGGCAAATCTCCTCCTAAATTTAGCAAGTTTGGATGTAATACTTGGCATGGATTGGCTGTCCCAACACTTGGAGCAAATCGATTGTGCCAGGAAATTCATCTCCCTCACAAGTCCATCCGGCGAGCAAGTTGGAATTTCGCCAAAGCTGCAAGAACCACATCTTTATGCACTTGAAGCGAAGCCAACTATAGAGATTCATGAAGTCCTAGTAGTGTGTGACTTTGTGGATGTTTTTCCCGAAGAATTGCCTGGAATGCCTCTAGTCAGAGATATTGAATTCGTCATCGAGTTGCTGCCCGGTACTACCCCGATTTCAAAGAGGCCATATCGGATGCCTCCAAATGAATTGGAGGAGTTGAAGAAGCAGCTTGGTGAGCTTCAAGAGAAAGGTTTTATCCACCCAAGCTCATCACCGTGGGGCTGTTCTGCAATCTTTGTAAAGAAGAAAGACAAGACTATGCGCTTGTGCGTTGATTACCGTCCGCTGAATGCAGTAACGGTAAAGAACAAGTACCCGTTACCTCGGATTGACGACCTTTTCGATCAATTGAACGAAGCTCGGGTATTCTCCAAAATTGATCTAACATTGGGCTACCATCAAGTCCGAATCAGGCCTAAAGATATCCCGAAGACGGCTTTCTCTACTCGCTACGGATTGTACGAGTGTACAGTCATGTCTTTTGGCTTGACGAATGCTCCTGCTCTTTTCATGAATCTTATAAATATGGTATTCATGGAGTATTTAGACAAGTTTGTGATGGTCTTTATTGATGATATTCTCATCTACTCGAAGAATGATGAAGAGCATGCTGAACACCTGAAGCTAGTGTTGGGAAAATTACGCGAACATCAACTCTATGCGAAGTTCAGCAAATGCGAGTTTTGGTTTAAGGAAGTGGCATTCTTGGGCCATGTTCTTTCAGCGGAAGGCATAGCCGTCGATCCTAGCAAGGTCAGTGAAGTGCTCTCATGGGGTCAGCCCAAGTCAGTGACTGACGTGAGGAATTTTCTTGGTTTAGCGGGATACTATCGTCGCTTTATTGAGAATTTTTCCAAGATCGCGAAGCCAATGACAGAATTGCTCAAGAAGGACAAGAAGTATGTGTGGTTCGCTGATTGTGAGAAGAGTTTTCAAGAACTCAAGAAAAGATTAACCACAGCTCCAGTTCTTGTTCTTCCCGACGTCCATCAAAGCTTCGATATCTATTGCGATGCTTCTCGTCAAGGGCTCGGTTGTGTTCTTATGCAAGAGGGCAAGGTAATGGCTTATGTATCAAGACAATTGAGGCCTCATGAGCTCAATTATCCGACCCATGACTTGGAATTAGCTGCAATGGTTCATACACTGAAAATTTGGCGACATTACCTCATCGGTAATCGTTGCGAAGTGTATTCTGACCACAAAAGTTTGAAGTATTTGTTCACCCAACCGGATCTGAACCTTAGGCAAAGAAGATGGTTTGAATTGATCAAAGATTACGATATGGGTCTCCAATACCATCCGGGCAAGGCTAATGTTGTTGCCGATGCTCTCAGTCGCAAGGTTTATTGCAATACCTTGATGCTCAAGGAGCAGCAGCCCGCCCTTCATGAAGAATTTCAGCGGCTCAACTTGGGAGTGGTTGAGCATGGTTCCCTCACTGCCTTGGTTGTGCAACCAACCTTAGAAGATCAGATTAGGACTGCACAACAAACAGATGTTGGTGTGAACCAAATCAAGCAGAATATCAAGAACGGAACAGCCAAGTGCTTCTCAGAAGACGACAATGGTGTTGTATGGTTCGGAAAGCGCCTTGTTGTTCCGAAGGTCATGGAATTACGGAATGTCATCCTCCGTGAAGCCCATAATTCTCCTTTGTCCATTCATCCTGGGGCCATGAAGATGTATCAAGATCTCCGTCAGAGGTTCTGGTGGACCCGAATGAAGCGAGAAATCGCAAAGTTTGTTGCCGAGTGTGACATATGTCGTCGTGTGAAGGCCGAACATCAACATCCAGTGGGCCTCCTTCAACCTTTGCCAGTACCTAAGTGGAAGTGGGATTCGATTGGTATGGATTTTATCACTGGTCTGCCCCGTACCTCCAAGGGAAACGATGCCATATGGGTTGTCATTGATCGACTAACTAAGGTGGCACACTTCCTTCCCGTCAAGACTGATCTTTGTGTAGGTCTTTTGGCGAATCGCTATATTGCCCGCATCGTGAGTTTGCATGGAGTATCGAAGACGATTATTTCAGATCGTGGTACACTTTTCACCTCTCGGTTTTGGAATAGCTTGCAGGAAGCGATGGGAACTCGTCTTTCTTTCAGCACAGTGTATCACCCTCAAACTGATGGCCAGACTAAAAGAGTCAATCAAGTATTGGAAGACATGCTCCGTGCTTATGTTCTCTCATACGGGAAGAACTGGGAAAATGTTTGCCGTTCGCCGAGTTCTCCTACAACAACAACTTTCAAGCTAGTCTGGGCATGGCACCATTTGAGGCCTTATATGGGAGAAAATGTAGAACCCCATTGAATTGGTCAGAAACCGGTGAAAGACCATTCTTTGGCCCAGACTTGATTAATGAGGCCGAAAGTCAAGTTCGGTTGATTCGAGATCGATTACGCACGGCTCAATCAAGACAAAAGAACTATGCGGATTGTCATCGTCGCAAGTTGAGCTTCGAGCCTAATGACTTTGTTTATCTCAAAGTCTCTCCTCTGAAGGGTCATCGACGTTTTGGCGTCAAAGGCAAACTAGCTCCTCGATATGTGGGACCTTATCGCGTCATCGAGAAGAAAGGAGCGGCTGCCTACAAGTTGAAACTGCCCACTGCACTTGAAGGTGTACACGATGTCTTCCACGTGTCCCAGTTAAAGAAGTACCTTCGCATTCCAACCGAGGAAGCTCCATTGGAGAGTCTCGATGTACAAGAAGACTTGACCTACAAAGAGCGTCCTCTTCGCATCCTTGATGAGGCTGAACGAAGAATAAGGAATCATGCCATCAAGTTCCTTAAAGTTCAGTGGACAAATCATACTGAGGATGAAGCAACTTGGGAAAGAGAGGATCGCCTGCGTGCGGACTACCCATCTTTCTTTTCCGAGTGAACGGAATTTCGGGACGACATTCTTGTAAGGGGGAGGTTTTGTAACATCCCAAACAATGGTGTATGTTTCAAATGTATAAAAGTGAGGATAAATTAAAACTTTTGATGCCTCATGATGTCATTCGAAATTTTCTAGAAATTTTCCCCTAGGGTTTCCTATTTTCTAAGATCAATGTTTCTATTGATGGAAGCTTTAGTCCTTGAAAACTCCATAATCAAATCTTGTGATAATCCCCTGGAAATATTTTTTCTAGCATCTAGATCATCCTAGTAACCTCTCTGAAAAATCTCATAATTTTTAGATTTTTGTTGCTATTTCTTAAGAGCTAGTCAAACCAGTTTAAACTCTAGTCAAACCAGTTTGAACTCTGGTCAAACCCCTAGGACAGCCTCTTGTGAATTTTCTAGAGAGCAATGCAGCGTATGAAAATTCCTAGAAAAATTACACAAGGTTTACCTCTAACCCAGCAAGCTTCCATAAAAATTTATGAATTTTTGGAGCTTCGGAGCTACCTCCAAAAATTCCCCATCTTCTCAGCCTTTTTAAATCAAAATATGAAATCACTATTCCTCAGACTCAGACCTGAGCCTGACTCAAACCCGACCGCACTGCCTGGCTCGGTCTAACCCCCTAACTGCACCATCGCATGCAGCCATCCGATGGAAACTCAGCGGTCCCGATCGCGTACCGTTTCGGCCTGGTTTAAAAATCCTCACGCGTTGTTGATCGTTTGATCTCGATCCAACGGCCCGCGCCCACCCCCTTCGCTCGATCTCTCACGTCTCGCTGAGTCACTGACGCCGCAACCCCACCGGTCAGCTGCGTCGTCCTCCTCGCACTGGTGCTCGGGCAGAACTCGCTCGCCACGCGGCCGCGCCGCTCTGGCGCGCCTCCGTCAGCGCGCAAGCACGCCGTGAATCCACCGCCTGTCCTAACCACTCCTGGGGCTTCGCCGGTTCATGCCGCCTCCGCTCCGTCTGCAACCTGGGGATAATACCCCCTCTCTCGCCCGTTGGAAGTCATTCCTCCTCTCGGTGGCTGAGGAGGGAGGCATTGGTTTGAGCTCCGCTCTAGGGTGAGGTTCCTCTCTCTTGGCCCTCCATCATCTTCATTCATTACTGTGCTTTGTGTATTAATGTGAGACTTCGTCGTCTCTTGCAGCACCCAGGGCACGAAGCTCGTCACCTCCGTCTCCGGTGCGCGCTCCGAAGGCCACCCTGGTGCGAGCTTGGTCTCCGGTGAGTTTCTTGCTCGATTAAGTGCGTCACCGTGTGCCTTGTAGCCTATGGAGGAGATCCCCTCAACTATTTTGGCCTTTGCATCACAGGAGCTGGGAAATTTCTAGATTACTCCATTTCTGGCCGCTAGAGCCCCCTTCTTCTCCAGCGACGGCACGGTGAGCCATTCCCTAATTCCTTGCTCTATGACCATCACAATGACTCCCTCTAGTGGTTCCAACATCTAATTTACTCTTTCTTTGCTCAAGGCGAGTTCTCCTCGGTAGCACCATCGCCGCCGCCGCTGTTCTTCGTCGCCGACCCAACTCCGGCAACCTCCTCACCTCCGGGTCATCGCAATGAGTTTCTGGAACCCCCCTGTTGCCAGTGTGCGCGCCATTTTGCCACGGGCGTCTCTTCTCCGCATTGTGCCTTGTTTCCCGTAGCTCCCACTCCGCCCCTCGCCGTCGCGCCACCGCGTTGGACCACCGTTGGACTCGCCGCTGGTGCCGTCGGGTGCGCAAGGTTGTGAGCTTTCCATTTTGAGCACTCACCCACGCCGACGTGCCCTAGTTCGCCGGCGTTTCGCCGGGGAAACTCGCGGCCGCAGCGCGCCCTGCGTGGCTCGTTCCAACCGTTACTGTAGCGAATAATTAGGAATTAATTGTTGTCTTAAGCGCAGGTTTCTGTGTAGTTCTGGCTTAATGTTCCGCTGACATGTGGGCCATAGGATGGTTAAGTGGTAGAATAAAATGAAGTTCTACCCTTTCCCTTAAGGAAAGCGTATTTCTATTACGCTTCAGAGTTAGAGTACGTTTCCAGTTTTGGAAAGCGTATTTCCAGCTGGGGTCTGGGTCAAATTTGACCAGGTCAGACTTTAACCGCGGCCCCACTAGTCGGTGACTTTGGCTAGAGTAGGCTGAGTGTAAAAAGTATTGTATGTTTATATAAAATCCGAAATGCTTTATTTATGTACTGTTAATTGCTTTAAACTTCAAAATGGCATAACTAATTCATTTTAGCTCCAAAATTGATGATTCAAATTTTGTTAGTTTCATTTTTAAATGTACTTTAATATAAAAATGGGTTGAAGCATGTTACTATTACAGAAAACACTTTTGGAAAAATTAATTTAGGTTTAGTAATATTGTTGCATTACAAATTGCTTCAACTTCAAAAATGCATAAGTATTTCTCTGTAACTCCAAATTGAGTGAACTCAACTTTGTTAGAATCCTCTGTTAGTTTAGTTTATTGTAGAATAGGTTTTGACCATGTTGCTATTACTAAAAATCACATCTTACAAATGTTTTGTATACTACTTCCATAACTTTGAAAAATCATGGAAAATTCATCGTAGCTCCAAATGAGGTGAATCAAATTCCATTGTTCATCTCATGTGGAGCTCTGCCTACCATAAAAATTTCAAGTGCACCACCTCTCTGGAAATTTTCACCAAAATATTTAATTCGGATGAACAGTAACCGGTAGCAAATTAATTGGATTTTCTGGAAAATTGACTTTCAAAATGTCATAACTTTTGCATAGAACATCCAAATCAATTGATTCTTGTTGATAAATTCACCTAAAATCATGCTCTACCTTATGTGAATTTTTCATATTTTTTGGATGACTTTGATTTTTTTTGGGTCTTTTCGGTATTATTCGTTTTTATTGTGCTTTTGAATTCCTTCGGTAGGTTCCGACGATCCTATTGTTTACGAGAGTGATCCTCTGTAGCAAGATAGTCATCCTCAGCAAGGCAAGCATTTTGATCATAAATATCCCATTATTTTCAAGTCTAATACTTTGTTTACAAATTGTATGTATGCATGCTTTTGTGTCAAAGTTTATTTTACCGATTAGAGGTAGTTATTCCTATTGCATGGTTGCCCTTAAATTGTTCATCCCCTGCCACTAAATATAAGGTATTAATCTCGCCGGTGAATTAGAGCCCGGTGGTTGAATTATGCTCTTTTATTGTCTTTACGGCGTCATGCTTAGAAATGCTTAGCTACCGGTAGAATTGGGCGGTTATCGACTTAGTCGATAACTGTGATCACACAAAATTATTATTATCATTATGCTCAGCACTTTGTGCTTGGTTACTTTGTAAAGTCAAAAACTAAAACTGAAAATGAAATGTTTGAGACTTGGGCACAATGGTTGATGGTGTGATCTTATGGTGTGACTGGAATGGTGCCCGGGTCAACAAGGACCGAGTTACTTGTGTCACTAAGCCAAGCGATTTTTGCGTGCTAACCACATGAGAGGCATATGGGATCTCTCTTGACTTAGTACTTTGGCGTGTGTTAGTTCTGGGTCGCATGGTGGTTGTGTGCGTTGTGTTGAAAAAGAAACTTATGTGTGTTTGGGTGAGCAGTGGTGGAGGTTATCCACTGCAAGGAGCATCGTCCTTTCTAAAGGCGGTGAGCATCTTTGATGACTCCGTATCAACATATGGGCTTCTTCCATATGGGCGACTCGTGGTTAATGAACAATATGGGAAATGTCTCGTAGGACTTAGCCGTGCCGGCATACCAAAGGTAATGTGCTTATTCCGGAGGCAAAAGGGTGGTCTGACGTATGGGTACATTGGTACACCCCTGTAGGGTTCAAACTATTCGAATAGCCTCGTCCTAAGTTATGGACATGCTTGGTAAGGTCGTGCAAGAACTAGACTATAACATTTAATTAAAACTTGATGTGGGTGGTATGAATGGAGAATTCATGCTATTGTTGTGGTGGCTATTGGGTTAGCCACTTCCAGGATGTCTTGTTATTATTGTTATTTGTTATCTCTCTGTTTTTGTTAAATAAAAACAGATTGTAAAATTGCTTTGAAATCTATTACATTATTGCAAACGAAAACTTGCTTTATGCTGAAAATGAGTCTAGAGCCTCCTCCACTTAAATAAGCTTGCATGTAGCTATGTATAGGCCTGTTACTGTACACGTAAGTCTTGCAAGTACATCTTTGTACTTATTTACTTTGCTTAACTAATTGTTGCAGAGGAGGAAGCTGATCCCCAAGGGATCCACTTTTGTGAGATATGCGGCGGGTTTGACGACTAGGTTGGTGGCCCGGTTGGTTGCCTTGTGGGTTAAAGGCATACTAATTGGCTTTTGTTTATCGCCATCTTATGGCTGTTTGCTTTCGCTGTTTATCTAACTCTTTAGTTGTCATTTGGCCGGTCGGCCCCTTTTGTAATAACTCTATTTTGTATGTCCTTTGAATTGCTTAGAGGTACTTTAGTTCTATGTGTTGAATGGAATGGATGCTTGATTTTTGTATGGGGTATGTGTACTGCAATTCTGGGAAGTACATATACGCCGGGAGTCGAGATATTTGATTTGTAATGCTTGAATCATCTTGATGGTTAAGTATTACAAGTTAAATACCCCGGGTTCTCACAATGAAGATCCATTCCTTGAAGCTTCAGAAGGTAGTTGCACTCACCCGTCATCCTCTTCTCAAATTTCTTCATCTCCAAGAAGTGATAGCTAGCATTGAATGCACAAATGAAGAAGAACCAACAGCTTGAGATGATATCACTTGTTGAACCACATGTTCTTCTCAAATGAAAGACTACACCATAGAGATAGAAAAAGTCTATGCCTTGGTACTGGGTTAGTGAAACAATATCTAGGGAAAACAGTACCAAGACACATGACTAGCAAGGATAGCAGCAAATGATCCAAAGCTTATAAAAGCATATAATCAAAAATTCAGAACAAGAGCATGAAGATAAACAAATCAATTGCAGCACATGCTATCCAAGACAAGACAAAGCTCAAACTATCCTTAATCCACAATAAAGCATAGGAGCAAGCAAACAAGCACATAGCAAATCACACATCATATGTACAGTCATAGATAAAGCATGCTAGTGAAAGCTATGGCAAGACTCATGCATCCACAATTAACCGTAAGGCACAAAAACCATATAAGCATAAAGCATTTTATAGAACAAATTATGAACAATGTATGCTAACATGGATATCAAGTGAACAAGTGGATACAAAAGACAAAAATCAACAAGAGCAAGATGATAAATGTATCAAATCAGTACAAGCTCTTGAAGACAAAACCAAGCTTATACATCCATGGAAATAATAAACAACAGTCTAATACATGGATACATAAGCAAGAATCAACATGAGCAAGATAATAAGGGTACAAGACAGCACAAGCTCATGATGATAAACTCAAGCTCATACACCCATGGAAATAAAGAACAATAATATGATACATGGATGTACAAGCAAGGTAAAGGAAAAGGCATGATGAAAGATATTAAAGGAGTAACACATGCCAATGTGATACAGGTGAGCACAAAAACAAGCACAACATGCCAAGTATGAATAATCATGAAGATAAGGGCATGAAGGTATAGGATAGCTCACCTGACATGTGAGAGCACCAATCATGAAAGCACATGCCTCTTGGAGGCCATCGTTGAGGTGGAGAACCATCAAGTGTCCCGATCATGTGATGAAGCAAAAGATCAAAATCTTTAAGTCCATGTTCTCCAACCCGCGTTCTTGGTACCTACACATGAGAAAGGCAAGGTGTCCAAGTCTTGGATCCCGAAGGGTTAGAGAGCAAGTACTTGGGAACCCAAACCTTGGACACACCACCACTCGAGGCAGTCGAACCATTATGTGAGTTAGCATGATACAAATGATGGTCCATGCAAGAAGATCTAATCTCATCCTTGGAGGTACGCCGCGAGTGGACAACTCGAAGAGGAAAACGAGGTCCATCTCTAGAAAAGAGGCGATGGCCTTGCTTCAAAGCACCATGATGAGAACCAACAGAAGCATCAAAAGAACTCACACATCCTCTCCGTGGGTGTGTACCTTGATGAACAAAACGAGGTCCACCTCTTAGAAAATGGCGAAAATCCTGCCTCGGGGCAGCTCGTGGACCAAAACCAAAACCATACAAACTATGTCCACGGTGCTGTCTGACACCACTAGAAAAGGTGTCAAAGAAGCCATCAACAAAGCGAGTCTTCGTGCTAGGCTCTTTAGTGTGCATGTCATGAGAAAAACTATACCCACTAGGAGACTTAGAAGCATGAGCTCGACGCAAATGTTTTGCACGCTGGAAACAAAAATCTACATGATGTCCATTCTTCCCACAAAATGAGCAACGGTGTAAAGATCTCCTAGGAGACACGGTCCGAGAGGACGACGCACCATTGTTGCTCAAAGAAGAAAACCTGGAAGAATCAACATCATGACCCGCCCTCGTGTCGGCACTAGGCTCACACATGCCTTGAGAAAGACTATGTGTGTTCCTAGAGGTACGACGACGCACTCGACGCTCATGTCTCAAACGGCGAAAGCAAAACTCAAGAGTGTGTCCATTCTTCTTACAAAAGGTGCAATGGTACTTCTCTTTTGAAGATGTGGTACCATTTGAGGAAGAAGCACCTTTGTCTCTAGAAATTCATTGGACAACACAAGAAGAGTCTGAAAGAGTCTAACTCACCAAAGAAGAGCTGTCTAAAGCAATGGCACAAAAGCCAACATCAAATGACTCAAGTTTAGCACAAAAAGACTTCAACTCCAAGTGCAAAGAAGCAAAAGAAATTTTGAGAACATCAATCTCGGAGTGAAGGCAAATACAAGAGTCACATGACTTGGCACTCATATCATCGCGCAAAGACTCAACCTCGCTCTTCAAAGAAATGCAAGATGTGCAAGAAATTAATGATGCTTTTGTATTAAGCAAGCAATTCAAAGCATCAATTTCATTTTCTAAACAAGCACAATTCTTGCAAGAGACTAAACCATCCTTAAGCAATTTTTCATATTCAAAGCACATGCTACAAGGCCTAGCTTCAATTTCAATAATCTCAGCCCTAACATTTTCTAGTTGCTCAGGGTGAAAGGTGTTAGTCAATTTCAGTTTCTCAAAATCAGCAAGCATGCCTACACAAGAATCACAATCATTTCTAGCCATAGATCTAAGATTGCCTATTTCTAACTTAGCATTATCAAGCTTATGATGTAAGGCAATACAAGAATCACGTGGCATAGAAGTATTTAATTTCAATAATTCATTTTCAGATTTTAGGCATGCAAGAGAGTTATTCAAGTTCTCCAGGTCTACAAGTAATGAATCATAAGCATTCATGGAGGTTTTAAATTTGGAGAGCTCATGAGACAAATCACCCTTCTCTTTTTCTAACAATTTTACTTTCTTCCTAAGAGCAAGCAGTTTAAGATCATATGAATATAAGACATTTACAAGTTTTTCTTTGCTCACCTTGCTTAGCTCGAGTAGGGGATCATCATTAGAAGAGTCATCGCTATCATCCTCAAAAAGCTCACCATCATGTTCATCCTCGAAAGCTACTGTGCATATGTCAACGGGCTCATTCTCTTTGGGCTCCAAGAGAATCTCATATCTGAAACTAGGACAATCAAAACAAAAGAATTCGCCACAAATATCACAGGAGAAATCTGCCTCAATCGACATTATACTTATCACACATTCAAACATCTTGTTACGACAAACACCACTGGTAAAATAACTACGACAAGATGCAAAGAAGCGCTCACAAGTCCTCATATTTGTCGCTATGCTCAAAGATCGGTGAAGATCACAAAAGAGCAAACTTGGCTCTAATACCATTTGTAGGTCCAGAAAGGCGACTAGAGGGGGGGTGAATAGGAGCACGAACACTTTTTCACCTTAATTGAATTCAATACTAATTTCACTCTAATAGCTATAAAAGCTATGAAGATCAATATACAAGCACAGTGGAAGACTTGTATTGAATTCAATCAAAACCCCGACGCAAAACACCCAAAATAACCAAGAACTCAATTTGCAAATAGTTGGACGGTCAGACCTCTCAAATTGGCGGGTCAAATATTTTTCCTAGTGGTCAGGCCTCTGATATTGGCGGTCTGACCGCCCCTGACGATGAACAGCAAAATCAGCACAGACAGCCCGAAAACCGAAACTCAAATCGGTCTAACTTTTGATCCGTAAGGCCAAACTCCACGAAATTTGAGACACACCTTCTTAAAGATATTAGAAACCTATTCCAATCAAAGATTGCAGAGATCCATGCCAAAGTTCTTATGTTTTATAGTTTGAACAAAGGGTGCTCCAAAAATGGGTCAAATACGAAAATGGTGATTGGGATGATTTCGTGGGAGGAATCATTCCAAGATGGCTAAGGATGGTCTCCCATACATCTTAGCACTCTCAATCACAAGAAGAAACAAGCCAAAAGCTCTTAAGAGCAAAACCCCCGAAAATCACCATTTCTTCACCAAAACCGGGCAAAACCAAAACTTTGATCCAAAAGCTTGCTCGTGGATGATTGATGATCAAGATGAACCTAGATGGGTTCCCACATATCCCAGCAAGCAAGATCAAGAGGAAAAACCAAGTAAAACACGCTCCTACGCGCAATCATCCTGATGTGGGGTCTTGAACGTCGGGTTGGCACCGGGTTGCTGGGGATGACGACGGGTGCAGCTGGAGCTAGTGTGAGAATCTGGGGTATTTAACTTGTAATACTTAACCATCAAGATGATTCAAGCATTACAAATCAAATATCTCGACTCTCGGCTTATATGTACTTCCCAGAATTGCAGTACACATACCCCATACAAAAATTATGCATCAATTCCATTCAACACATAGAATCGAAGTACAACTAGGCAATTGAAAAGACATACAATATAGAGTTATTACAAAGTTGGCCGACCGGCCAAATAACAACTAAAGAGTTAGGTAAACAGTGGAAGCAAACAGCCATGAGATGGCGATAAACAAAAGCCAATTAGTGTGCCTTTAACCCACAAGGCAACCAACCGGGCCACCAACCTAGTCGTCAAACCCGCCACACATCTCACAAAAGTGGATCCCTTGGGGATCAGCTTCCTCCTCTGCAACAATTAATTAAGCATAGCAAATGAGTACAAAAATATACTCGCAAGACTTATGTGTAGAGTAACAGGCCTATACATAGCTACATGCAAGCTTATTTAAGTGGAGGAGGCTCTAGACTCATTTTCAGCATAAAGCAAGTTTTCATTTGCAATAATGTAATAGATTTAAAGCAATTTTACAATCTGTTTTTATTTGATAAAAACAGCAAGATATCAAGTAACAATACTAACAAAACATCCTGGAAGTGGCTAACCCAATAGCCACCACAGCAATAGCATGAATTCCCCATTCATACCACCCACATCAAGTTTTAATTAAATGTTATAGTCTAACTCTTGCGAAACCTAACCAAGCGTGTCCATAACCTAGGACAAGGCTATTCGAATAGATTGAACCCTGCAGGGGTGTACAAATTTACCCACATGTTAGACCGCCTTTTTGCCATGCAATGAAGCATACTTCCTTAGGTATGCTGGCACGGCTAAGTCCTACGAGACGTTTCTAATATTGTGCATTAACTACGAGTCACCTGTATGGAAATGGAAACCCCCATACGTTGTGACGGAGTCAACGGCAGAGAGAGAACTTACTGTTGCTCCTCGGGGTAGGGAACTTGGACTTAATACCAAACCCATCCCGTCATGCCCAACACAGACATGGGATAAATCCTCTTTCAACACAACACAACCTCCTGTGACCCGGAGCTAACACACACCAAAGTACTAGATCAAGAGAGGTCTCATATCCCCCTCATGTGGTTGCACGCAAAAATGCCTAGATAGTGTGACACAAGATGTTCGGTCCTTGTTGACCCGGGCACCATTCCAATCACACCATAAGATCACACCATCAACCATTGTGGCCAAGTCTCAAACATTTCATTTTCAGTTTCAGTTTTTTTGACTTTACAAAGTAACAAAGTACAAAGTGCTGAGCATAATGATAATAATAATTTTGTGTGATCAAAGTTATCAACTAAGTTGATAACCGCCCAATTCTACCGGTAGCTAAGCATTTCTAAGCATGACACCGCAAAGACAATAAAAGAGCATAATTCAACCACCGGGCTCTAATTCACCGGCGAGATTAATACCTTATGTTTAGTGGCAGGGGATGAACAATTTAAGGGCAACCATGCAATAGGAATAACTACCTCTAATCGCAAAAATAAACTTTGACACAAAAGCATGCATACGTACAATTTGTAAACAAAGTATTAGACTTGAAAGTAATGGGATATTTATGATCAAACTGCTTGCCTTGCTGGGGATGACTTTCTTGCTGCAGAGGATCACTCTCGAATACAATAAGATCGTCGGAACCTACCGAAAGAATCGAAAGCATAATAAGAACGAATAAATACCGAAAAGACCCAAAAATTCAAAGTCATCCAAAAATCATGAAAAATTTACAGAAGGTAGAGCATGATTTTAGGTGAATTTAGAAACAAGAATCAATTGATTTGGATGTTTTATGCAAAAGTTATGACAGTTTGAAGGTCAGTTTTCCAGAAAATCCAAATAAATTGCTACCGGTTACTGTTCATCCGAATTAATTGTTTTGGTAAAAAATTCCAAAGGTGTGGTGTACTTGAAAGTTTTATGGTAGGTAGAGCTCCACATGAGATGAACAATGGAATTTGATTCACCTCATTTGGAGCTACGATGAATTTTCTATGATTTTTCAAATTTTGAAAGTAGTGTACATGACATATGTAGAATCAGATTTTTAGTGATAGCAACATGTTCAAAACCTATTTTACAATAAGCTACACTAATAGAGGATTCAAACAAAGTTGAGTTCACTCAATTTGGAGTTACAGAGAAATACTTATGCATTTTTGAAGTTAAAGCAATTTGTAATGCAACAATATTACTAATCCTAAAGTAATTTTGCCAAAAGTGTTTTCTGTAACAGTAACATGATTCAACCCATTTTTATATTAAAGTACATTTAAAAAGAAAACTAACAAAATTTGAATCATCAATTTTGGAGCTAAAATGAATTAGTTATGCCATTTTGAAGTTTAGAGCAATTAACAGTACATAAATAAAGCATTTCGGGTTTTATATAAATATACAATACTTTTTATACTCAGCCTAACCTAGCCACGGTCACTGACCAGTGGGGCCTAATGAATAGTGCCATATTCCATTTTAATTTTTGGATTAGAAATTCGGCCTGACATGTGGGGTCCACATGTCATACTCCCGGTCCACAGCATAGTGCATGGACCGAGGGTCTACGACCGGTCCATGGGTTCACAACTGTGTGCTTAAGCCCTTAGGCCCACATGTCATACACAGCTAGACATTACTTAATGCGGCTAATCCCGCTTTTTCGACAAAGATCGAGGTTTAAATGCTAATCATTACGCTTAACTCTAATGACCTGCTACAGGAACGGTCCGAAACTACCACTCCGAGCGCACTTGGCCGCGAGTTTCCCCGGCGAATCGCCGGCGAACCAGAGCATGGCAGTGCCGGAGAAGGGCAAAAATGAGATCCTCTCACTAACGCGCGCCCGATGGTGGCCGGAGTTTCGCCGGAGCTGGACTAGGGCGGCGGCGCAACGCAGCGAGGCGGAGGGGAAGCTACGGCCATGGCGGCAAGGATGACTCGTCGACTTTTTGCACGAATGAGTGCGCGCATAAGCAACAGGGGAGTTTACTGAGATCACCCATATGATGCGGAGCCTACGAGGTTGCCGGAGTTGGGCCGACAACGAAGAACAGCGGCGGCGGCGGCGATGGTGCTACCGAGGAGAGCTCGCCCTGAGCAAAGAAAGAGGAAAATAGATGTTGGAACCGCTAGGTGGAGTCATTGCAATGGTCACAGAGCGAGGAATTAGACCAAGGCTCACCGTGCCGTCACCGGAGAAAAAAGGGGGCTCTAGCGACCGGAAATGGAGTAATCCAGAAATTCCCGAGCTCCTGTGATGCAAAGGCCAAAATAGTTGACGGGATCTCCTCCATAGGCTACAAGGCGCACGGTGGCGCACTTAAGCGAGGAAGAAACTCACCAGAGACCAAGCTCGCACTAGGGTGGCCTTCGGAGCGCGCACCGGAGACGGAGGTGACGAGCTTCGTGCCCCGGGCGCTACAAGAGACGACGAAGTCTCACATTAACACACAAAGCACAGCGTTGAATAAAGATGACGGAGGGCCAAGAGAGAGGAACCTCACCCTAGAGCTGAGCTCAAGCCAGTGCCTCCCTCCTCAGCCACCGAAAGGAGGAATGACTTCCAACGGGCGAGGGAGGGGGTATTATCTCCGGGTTGCAGATGGAGCGGAGGCGGCGTGAACCGGCGAAGCCCCAGGAGTGGTCAGGACGGGCGGTGGATTCAAGGCGTGCCCGCGCGTTGACGGAGCAAGGCAGAGTGGTGCGGCCGCGTGGCGCGAGACTTCTGCGCGAGGAGGAAGACACAGCTAACCGGTGGGGCCCGCGACACAGTGACACAGCCACGAGAGAGAGGCTGAGTGAATTGGGTTGGCGCGGGCCGTTGGATCGAGATCCAACGGTCGACAACGTGCGAGAGATTTCAAAACTGGCCGAAACGGTATGCGATCAGAGCCATTGATGCACGATCGGACGGTTTACGTGAGGTGCGGGTTAGTTGGTTGGGCTGAGTCAAGAGGCTCGGTCGGAGTCTGACTCGGGTCTGAGTCTAAGGAATAGTGATTTTCGATTTTGATTTAAAAAGGTTGAGAGGATAGGGAATTTTTAGAGGTAGCTCCAAAGCTCCAAAAATTCTTAATTTTTTATGGACGCTTTCTGCATTAGAGGAAAACCTTGTCTAATTTTTCTAGGAATTTTCATGCAATGCATTGCTCTCTAGAAAATTCACAAGAGGCTTCCCTAGGGGTTTGACCAAAGTTCAAACTGATTTGACTAGCTCTTTAGAAATAGCAAAACAAATTTGAAAATTATGAAATTTTTCAGAGAGGTTACTAGGATGATCTAGAACTTAGGAAAAATATTTCCAGAGGATAATCACAAGATTTGCTTAAATGGTTTTCAAAGATTATGCTTGCATCAAATGAAACATTGATCCTTGAAAATAGGAAACCCTAGGGGGAAATTTCTAGAAAATTTCAAATGACATCATGAGGTAACAAAAGTTTTAATTTATCCTCATTTTTATCCATTTGAAATATACACCATTGTTTGGGATGTTACAGCTGGGGTAGAGATCGAGTGGCTGCCATGATGACATCTTTTTCCTGCTTCACCTTAGAGAGGGCTACATCCGATCTGAGCAACCGGTTGCGGAAGGTGTTGGAGAGGTTGTAGCTTCTGGCGAGATGCATCCAAAGTTGTTCAATCTCGTACACGGCATTGGTCAGGGAAGATGTCAAGTCTTGACTGAACTGCACTTGGTGAGTCAGATGGGGGTCATCTGCTCTGATTTCAAAGATCCCAGGGTAGCGCAATCCTTCCTGAAGGGTCGGATAGAAGCAAAATGGAGGTCCTAGCAGGTCGTCCCCATGCATTTGGCACAGGCGAGCTGAGGAGAAACGAGCTACGCCCTGAACTATATCTGAACAGTGGCTTCTGGGGTATTCGGTTCTGAAGGTGTGGGTGACGGACTCACCTTCCCTCGGGTAGAGGTACACCCCCATAGACCAATATTCATGGGCCAAGATCTGAGTCTTCCGGCCCTTGAAGATGGACTGGTGATGGTAGCCTAGGTACTACATGAGCTGGCGGAGGATATCCACGAACTCTTCGAAGTCCTCTCCATGGGAAAAAGTCCCACGGGGCATCAGAGGAAGCACTGGTCATCTAAAATTTTGAAGCAAGAGAAAGGTCAGAACTGAGTAAAAACTCAAGTGAAGTCAAGGTAAGTAAAGAAGTAAGAGTGATAAGAAGGAGCAATAAATACGCTATATTTTAACAAATCTTTTGTTAATTTTTAAAAATAGGACTCAAGTCCTTAGGCTCGACTAGTCTAGCTAAAGCTCCTACAGTCATATGCTCTGATACCAGTTCTGTTGGACCTGGATTCTGAGAATCCAAATCCTCTGTGAAAGCACTGTGCTATTCCTTGGATCAGTAGATAGCACTCACAGATACGTCACTGAATCAATTCATATATGGCATAGATGAAACCATACCATTTATTAAACAACACATCAGAGCTTTACATAGACCGCATTGGGTCAGGTTTTACAATAAGGGCCAAACAAGCCAAACTGATTACATTACAAAGGCGAAAACGACAACGGAAGCAAAGGGTGAGAGCACATCTCTCCACAGGCAAGTGATTGGGGGAAACCCGTGTGCGCCCGATATTAACCAAGGACTTGGATAATATTGGATGCACGCAAGCACCAGCGGAGTCAACTAGACTGGGGTGAGGCTAGAACAACTAAAGACTAAGCTACGCTTCATCATCTTCTGGTCTCCAGCTTATGGATCTTCATAGTAGTCGTAATTCTTCAGGATTTCCTGCTTCTAAGGATTTTGAGGGAAAGAGCAAGAATGAGCACAACTTCTGTGCTCGCGAGCCAACACACAATGCAATAATATACATGCAAGTCTAAACAAGGATGGCTCGGGTTCTTTTATTTGTTAAAGCAATATTTTCAATTATCATAGTTACAAAGTCCTATCTCTTAACATTTTAACAAATTGCATTTTAATAAAGAGAGTACTGTGCAATAATTAATAACAGTAGATGTTGCATCTGTCGGAAACTCTACACCATGCATCTTTTAAATTAGAGCTGCCTCTAATGACCACACCCACTGAGTTCGAAGACTCAGGGAAAATCCAACACAGGGCTAGGTGAGCCCATCCCCCATTTTCATACCACCCACAAAGTTTTGAAATAGAACTAACTCAAGTTATGATTCCCATGTCCGCCTTTTGACCGTAGGGGCACTACTGCTTAAACAGTTTAGACTCTGCAGAGGTTGCACACTTTACCCACAAGAGATAGTGATACCCGTTACCCCACATGATTCCATAGTCATGTAGTTGGGCGACCGTCACAGTAACTTTTCAAACTACCTTGCCCTTTCCGTCATCTCACCCATATGGGGTTGCGCCCATACGTTGCGTGGGATCGTTGTACACGTAGCGTTGGGTGTAGATTTGGACTACCCACAACTACTGGCAACTTCACCCATTCAAGCTGGATGTACCGCAAGCTTGCGCATTCCACTTCTCCACCGTGTGAGACACATTCAGGGTTCAATAATTTCACTAAGCCAAGTTGCACTTTGTAGACTTGTGGTTGTACTTGTTTAACACGGGAGGTCGTGACAAGATTAAGTCCTTAGGGTTATCTGGGTGGTTCATTCCACAAACCAACTATCCTCATGCTCCCCGAGCACCCACCACCTCACCATCCGCCTAGATAGAACTAGCAATTAGGGTTTTTGAGGAGTAAACCAAATTATTCCAAACCTTTTAGTCAATGAAACACCAATGACTACCTAAATCATTTTATGTTTGAAGAATGATGATTGGGGTATTTTAATACCCCGGTACTTAAGCAAGACTAGCATGTCGCTTAAGTACAACCAATAACTAGTATTACAATATAGTTACTAGGGTGACAAGGATTAATGGATTCAAATTATCAAGGATGGCATATTAATTAATTAATCAACAAGTGGGTGTTTAACTACCTTAAGCTTTAACATACATTTGATTAAAGAATTAAAGCATGAAATTTTGATAATTTAAATAAATATAATTTGCATAAAATGTAGGCTCAATATGATCAAAGTATTGACTCGCCTTGGATTAAAGGTAAGGGAATCTTGATAATCTTGTGCTTGATTGAAGTGGAGCTTCTCTGCGTCTTTGAATCCTAATCGGATGGACGCACCGAAAAAAGACACACCAAGCAAAAGAAAACAAATAAATACACACGAATAAACAAACAAAATCCAAATTAAACAAGACCTACGCCATTAGCAAGAACTTGAATTTACAAATTTTTAGAAATAAACTTCATAATTTTTGGAGCTACGACGAGGGAGAACAGAATTTACGAAGATAGAACTGAATTTAAAAGAAAGAGAGAGGGGGAGGGTGCAGAACACAGTGCATAGATCCAATCTATGCGCACAGGGCGAGCTGGTCGATTGGAACAGGAAAAGGGGGGCCCACATGGCAGCCAAAGGGAGGGGGCTCAAGGCCTACGACGGGTGGGCCCTTGGCCATCCTCCACATTCGATTTCACAAGAAAAGAAAGGGGGAAGTAGAGCGGGCGCAGCGATGGCACTGGGGCAGCACAGAGCGGCGGTGACGCCAGCGGGAGGAGGTAGGAGGAGGCCGGCGAGCGGGTGGGACGGGGGTGCCGAAGGGCGCGGACCCACCGGAGGTGGCGGCGGAGCAAGGAGGTGGCGGCGGCCATGAGCTTGTGCGGCATCGCGGCGGCGACGCAGGAGGAGGGCAGCACACAGCGCACGGTTGTCTTGGCAATGAGGGAAGCCGGCGGGATGATCCGGGTGGCCTGGGAATGGCC
The DNA here is from genome assembly GCA_036346405.1 of Phyllostachys edulis. Classification (NCBI taxonomy): domain Eukaryota; kingdom Viridiplantae; phylum Streptophyta; class Magnoliopsida; order Poales; family Poaceae; genus Phyllostachys; species Phyllostachys edulis. Next base: position 11,141,495 of record CM070557.1, read on the forward strand.
GAGCTGGTCCGACGGCGGTGGCCGGGATGGAGGAGGAGGAGCCACGGCGGTGGTGCTTCTTGGTGGCAGGGAAGGTGAAGGGAGATGGGGGATAGCATCCTTGGCATCGGGGGCTTCTCATGACGCGGTTGGCCGAAGCGGCAGCGAGGCAGCGCGGCCGACACGGGAGCGGCAGCTCCGGTTCTGCTCGGCTTTGCGCAAGAAGAAGAGGGAGAAAAGGGGCAAGCGCCGGTGGGGAAGGGAGGCAAAGGGAGGTTCCTGGGCTCTTCTTATAGCCAGCAAGGGGGAAGCGAGCCGTTGAGGCGCTCGGTCCCGAGGCATGGGCGAGACGGGAGCGGGTGAGGTGGCTGTCGTCATGGCACGACTTGGGCGGCCAAGCGGTAGGCGAGCAGATGCAGCGAAGGGTCAAGGCGAGGGAGGTGCTGGCGTCACTGCGTCGACCAAGGGGCGAAGCAGGTGGGAGCGGCGACGGTGCAATGTGACAAGGTGGGAGCACGAGCAGCACTGGCGCACGCTTGCTGACGCGGCCATGGCGTGCGCAGAGGTGACGCGACAGGGGAACAGGTGGGCGGAAGCTAGAGTGGCAGGGGCGCTCATGTGCGGCAGGAGTTGATGGCAGTGGGTGCACGAGACGTGGTGCAGAGCAGCTTGGTGGTGGCAGGTGTGGAGCAGAAGGCGCAGGTGGGCGCTCGCCTAGGTGTTGACGGAGGTGGCTCGACACAAGAAAAGAAGAGGGGCGCAAAGGCCGACCAAGAAGACGCTAGCAGCAGGCAACAAGACGGCTTGGACCGGGCGCGAGGACGATAGTGGCGTCACGACGTGGGCGCACTAAGAAGACAGGGCAAGAGGGGGGCTTCGAAGGTCTTCAGTTTCTGTGGAGCGCGCGGAGTGGGTGCGGCAGGAGCTCGGGGTGGTAGGCGACCACGGTGGCCATGGCGTGACGGGAGTGAGAGGGAGGTACAGGCGGTGTTGACCGAGGGGAGAAGAAGACCTAGGCGGCTCAGGCCGGGAAAAAGGAGGGCCGGGGCGGCTTGGGCTGGGGCCAAAGTAAAGAGGGAGGGGAAAGAAAAGGGCCGGCAAGGGGTTGGGCCAAAGGGGGATGGGCTGAGCCCGAAAGAGAAAGGAGGCCCAACTTGAAATGACCCGGGGAACCAAACAGAGGAGAAATACCAAACTATGAAATTTGAATTTCAAATGTTAAGGACATTACATTTGAAACACAAACCGGAAAGAAAAGAAAGGAAGCAAAATAAGAAGGGGCCCAATTTGCAAAAGAGGAAATTCAAATCGAATTTTAAATTCTGAAGTTGCCAAAAGGTTTGAAACGCAAACCAGAGCTAAGAGGAGAAAGGAAATTTTCGCAATTAGTTTGATAATTTGAATTACAGCGAAGAACGAAAACCAGAACGGAAGATAGTATGTGTTGTCCGAAAACGGGACGCTACACAACTACACTGGTATATAGAACTCTAGACATGTACTCAACTTCATCATCTGACCGTGGACATGACGTTGAAGAAAGTCTTAAATGTGCAGCTAACGGGGTACTCACCGGTTCGGCCTTATGCATGTTGAAACATCAAAGAACTTTATCTGACTTAGGTATAATTTTTCAAACTGTCTATCTCTAATAATTTCTATACCAAGAATCTTCTTTACTGCACCGAGATTCTTCATCTCAAATTTATTGCTCAATTGTTCCTTCAACTTTGAAATTTCAACTTTATCTTTTGTGGCAATCAACATAACATCAATATATAGGAGCAAGTAAATAGCTGAACTGTAACACCCTAGCCCAACCATTAACACCCTTCAAATAAAAACAGCTATCATAATTAGATCTTTTGAAATTATGGGAGAACGTAAAGGAGTCAAATCTTTTGTACCACTATATGAGTGACTATTTCAAACCATAAAGATATTTCTTCAACTTGCAAGCATAATTCTCCTTTTCCGAAATGACAAAACCTTCCGGCTACTCTATATAAATGTCTTCTTCTAGCTCCCCATGTAAGAACACACTTTTCATGTCTGAATTATTCAAGCTCATAATCATGCATGGCCACAATATTTTTTCATGTCTAAATTATTCAAGCTTATAATGCATAGCCACAATGTTGAGTGTTGATAATCGGATCACGGAGTTCCCTATTGGACTTATCCGGGAAAATGATGTGAGAACACTATCAAAACGAAGCCCCTTTATTGCTGTACACACACTAAATGTTTGAGAATTATTACAGAATCGATGAACTTAATCTAAACAATGAATGAAGATGTTACCAATGAATCTATAGAGAGTACGTGGGGTACCCATTTATAGTTATTGAAGGGGTGGTAGTTAATCTTCACGCACGTTAGTCAATAGAATCTTGAACTATCACGTGTCTTAGTTAGTTGTCATAAGTTGCCAGATACGCCAATAACTGTTTTTCCGTTAGTCACGTGGAAAACTGTCATATCTCCTGACCAGTTTATTGGTCGGAAACTGTCCAAAACTTGGTCGTCTCATGACTCAAACTGGTTGTCGACCAGTTAGGCCGTAGTAAAGGGTATTAAACTTTCTTTAAATACCAGTTGTATGTTCATAACCATTATAGAGGTAGCCTCTGACATGTGGGCCTACTTTGATAGAGACTTTGACTTTGACCGAAATGGTTGATCTGATCAAAAATCCTCGTCAACTAGCCCCTAGAGCTTAATAAAATAAAGACTATTTACTTAAGGCTTTCTTGTCTTGAAACATGCACCAATAAGATTTGACCAGACACAATCATTCCAATTATTTAATGAAAATGGGTGGCCAATCCAACCTGTAGTCCCGAGTTCAATCCTTTCAAAAAGCAACTCTATCTTGTTTATCAGTAGTCACGTCCTCTAGGGCATAACGAGCAAAAGATGAGTAAACTTGTTAAGGTAGTCTGACACTGACATTCCTCCATGTTTGATGGCGCGAAATTGATACTTCTTGAGATTGATGATTCCATCTGGCATATGGTATTGACGAAATGCAGTAGTGAACTCTCCCTAAGTGATATCCTGCGGGGCTTCATGGGCAGTACAAATAGTTCTCTCACCATTCTGCAGCGATACCTTCCAATTGGTAAGTTGTGTAGAGAACCTTCTCGCGATCGTTGCATTGGGTGATAAGAAAAAATGGTCATATCTTGTGCCTATCCTCTGGTGCATAAGTGTCTATCTTGTAATGAAAAAAAAGGCTAGTGTGAACTGAACAGTCATTCTCAAATGCAATGATCCGATGCATTACCAGGTGGAGAACATATCTAGTGCATCTCAGTTTTGGTGCATAATCTCCAAAACACAAAGCAAACGATCATAAAAATTTCTGAAAACAATTTGTCGTATAAGTCATGATGCGATCAAGCATCCTGCAAAGATTCAATTAAAACGCGACGTATATTAGGAGAAACAAAAAAAAGAGGAAATTTTCAGTGGACAGTAGCTTTTTCCTTTCCTTTTATTTTCGGATTTTATTTTTCACAGGATTTGTCTTTTTTTGTTTCTCCACATGTAGATTGAATTTAGAATTAAAATTAGGTGATATGGTAGATTGATTTCGTGTCAATTTGTTTTGAAATTTTTCATAACCATTTGCTTCGTCTTTTGAAAATGATGCATAGGTGTATATACAAAGTTACTAGTCGACAAAAGTCCGGTTTCTTCTCGCAGCGCACAACGCATGCCCAGATCCGGTGCTAAAGTTTACGTCCCCGACCAAGTAAAGCTAACGCTCACCGATGAATGAATCACTAGCGCAAGAAAAGCATCGCAACGAACCGCACAAACGGACAGAGACCCCCTTCCGTCTTCTCCCCGACGCACACTTCTGTCTCAGGAAAAGCACGAGAACAGACAGAACGGTGAGTTTATCTGTCTCAGCTTTTCAGATGACAATCATCTGTCTCTTTCACTCTACGAGCCCGCGGCAAAATTACGATGCTAGTCTAATTGGGCACCGTTGGTTCATGACTAAATATTTTTCATTGACTTTCCACTCTGCGTCGTTACTAAAATTTAGAAAGCCAAACGGCAACGCAACGCAACACAACGGAAAGCAACATCGCCTGGCAATTTGTGCACATCGTGGTTACAGAGCTCGCGATCCTGCAACTCGGTTGCTCAGATCCACACCGCACATACCTGTATTAGCTGATAGCTATGTTGCAGTAAACCTCTAATCCAGGACCTCATGTCAATAACAGACAAATAAAGCGCGTATGGATTATTCCCTTCACCTATTTTGGCTCATTTAACCCTTGAAACGAAATAGCAAATGTAGACCCTATGACCGAAATAACAAAAAATGGCACCACGATAGAATAGACAGACGATATGTATTTTTTACCGCGCTCTTAGTCCACTGAAACCACCTTCCGTGATCCATATACACGATAGGTGGTCTACCGCCATCTCTGTCCGGGGCAGGATAGCTTGTATACTTGGGACTCCTCTCATGTAAATCGCGAAAGGTAACTATCGCATACAAAGATCAAGATGCCTGTTGTGATACTATTTTTATAAATTCATGCAAGAGAGGACTACTAGCGCAGGAAAACGACCCCAACGGAGCAGAGCAACCTTCGCGGTAGCCCCAGAAGCTACCCGTTTCTAGCGTCGTCCCTCCCTCCCGGGCCCCAGCAGCCAGCACGGCAGCAGCTCCGCAGGCCTCTCTCGTCTTCTAGAACGCTGTCCTCTCCTCTCGTCTCCTCCCCTCCTCCCGCCCCGGCGCTTCCATTCCCTACTCGAACCCCCAACTCCTCCTCAGCCGCACTATCAGACCCACACACGCGCGGCTCCACTCTTCTCGCATCCACATTTCCTCCTCCCGGCCTCCGCGGTCGCCGCACCGAGAACGGTAGCCACAATGCTCTGCCTCTCGCCGTGCGTGTCGCAACCCCACGGGCCACGCGCAAGAACCGCCGCCTCCCCCGGCAAGAACGCGCACGGCATAACGATGTGCGTCAGGACGCCGAGAACGCCGGAGCAGAGGCGGCGGTGGCGGCTGGTCAAGTTCCAGGACTCCGCCGCCGCGGTGCCGCTGGCCGTTCCAGCGGGGCGTGCCACGACGGCGCTGCCGCCGCGGACGACGGCGGAGAGGCGGGGGTCGCTGCGGGAGATGCGGCTGGTGTGGTGGGTGTGTGGGCTCGGGTACTGGGTGCAGGGGTTCCGGTGCTTCCCGTGGCTGGCCCTCAACTTCCACCTCACGCGCGGGCTCGGACTCAGCCCCGCCGCGCTCCAGCTCGTGCAGAACGCCGGAAGCCTCCCTCTCGTCACCAAGCCGCTCTTCGGCGTACTCTCCGACGCCGTCTACATCGGCCGCGCGCACCGCCTCCCCTACATCTCCATCGGAGGTAATTAATCATTAAATCCATCTCGCTTTCATTCATTCGTCAATACGAACCTTGCTTTCATTTTCTTTCCATTTCTTGTGTATTTGTTGTTTGGACAATGGTGGTGGTAACTGTGCTCAAGGACTCAATCCTAAAGCGTTCCTTTTTCACATCACAATTTGATTTTTTTTAATATGTTCTATTGTTCTGAGAAAATAAGAATGAATTGAAGTAATAGATTCAGCTAGAAAAAAACTTTGCTACTGAGCGCATTGAAGCGACAAATGTTTCACGTCTCTTTCTGAATAGGAAGCACCGTGGGCATTGGAATTCAACAATTGCAGGCACTGTCCCACTTCACAGTATGATTGGGATTGAATTTCTCTTGAGAGATTACTAATTTCTCACTAGTGTGTGATTTTAGCGGTCTTATTGATCGGATGGCTGTTTGATGCACTGGCTTGCTGCTGCCGTTTAAGCCACTTCTAATTGAGTATTTACTGTTTTGTAAAATATGGGTTGCTTGTTTGATTGGTAATGGAATCATGCCCAGTGCCTTTACATGCCGTTGCACCTTGTTCAGTGAAAGATACGTTTCTGAAAGCTTCATGTGTATCTGGAGGATGGAGCAGTACACTTACCTGCCCGATGCGTGCTTTGCTCCTGTTCCTAGTCACACAGTTCGAGCTTCATCAAGTTGATTAATCCAATAGATTACCCTTACCCTGGTACCTGATGCGTGGCTCTTTGCTGGTTATTCCTAGTCACACAATTCGAGCTTCACCAAGTTGGTTAATATAAAAGATCACCCTTATTCGTTGGTACCAGCTGATGCGTGATTTACTCGCGCACTGCTAGCCACGCAGTCTGAGCTTTGCCATGTATTCTCATAGGGCACCCGTATTCTGTGGTACTCGTGACAATCTGCAGGACGGTGCCTTCTCGTCCACTAACCTCTGAAAGCTGCCTACCTTAGATTTGTCTTGGCTATCGCGTCAAGACTAACCAACTCATTTGGCATTAGCACATCCGGATTGCCCCCTTGCCATACTGTGATTGGGACGGGCTCTTCGTGATGCATCTGCTGGTACCTTTTCGAACTATTTAAGACCCTCAGATCCTTGCCCTGTATAAGAATATAGTACTAAAGAATAACCTAGTCTCTAATCCTCTTCTGCACTTCTTGTTTTGGAGGAGTTGATTTGTGGCTTGTGTTTTCTATGACCACCCCTCATCGCTTTATATAGTGCATTTTGATTCTCCTCCAAAGAGAAGTAGGAATCCTAATCCTATGAAGATTCATATAGAAATCCTTGTAGCATACCTCTCTGAGTCCTAGTATGATAGAATATGAGTCATCATATCTAAACAATCTTCACTTTGACTCTTATCCATTGAAGTCACCGTGCTCCTCCAAGAACTCGCTCCAAATCAGCTCAACTATTTTTTTTTCTTTTTCCTCCCACCTTTGGGAGTGCTCCCACCACACAGCCTCATGCACATCCACACAATGTGCTTATCGGTGTCCGGGCTTCACTACTCGGACCCTCCACCTGAGAGCTCATTTGTTGTGTAGTTTGTTTAACCACACCTCCCGTTCCTACAACGTACCACCTCTGATCTCCAACTACTCACTGGTACCACATGGTTGGTTCCACGACGCCTTCCTTCCTCCAGCAGCTCGCACCTTCGCCCTTGTGACTGCTAGAGTTTGCAACCATCTTTGCAGTTCCGCATATAACCGCAGATGAGATCTAAGTACCTACCGTTGATGGCACAGTTTACTTCCCCTGATTAGGATTTTTATCCGACCTCCTATTTGTTGCTCCACCTTCAAGTATTCTTCATTGCTCCAGATACTTCTCATGATTACCTGCCTTGCCCTTTGGAGGTAATAGGAATGATTCCACCTCGAAGTGATACCTCATAACCTTCGAGTTCAAGTGACCTCACATACATTATATTCTTCTTTAGGCCGAAAACATACTGAACTCCTATCAATGTGTGATGTGCTCCATTATACATCTCCAATGTGATTGTTTCCACTGTAATAATTGCATACTCCTTGCAATCCGTCAAGTGAACAGTTCAATACGCTGGACGTAAAGATTCTTCATCAAACATCTCCCTCGCCGAACATATAAGGAAGCGACAACCTAAATCTAATATTCATATCCATCCATGAGAAGTACCTGATTGACTAACGGAATGTATGTCCAAATCATCTTTTGCTACCGCTACTGACCATGGACCCCTCATTTCTTTCAAATTTAGATAGTCCTTTATCATATGATCTTCCTCGTCGCATAGATAGCATACACGTGTGCTCTTGCTCTTGCCATTCTTCTTCCTATGATTTTTGCTTTTGCCCGCAACACCTACGGATGAAGATTCTAATGGCTTCAAGGACTCTGTCTCCAGTAGATATGTCATTGCCTCATTCAAGTTGAGTGCTTTTGTCGGCGAGAATATTCATCACGAATTGCTTCCACGATGGTGGTAGAGATGACACCAATATGATGACCTTGCCATTCTCCTCAATTTTTTCATCCACACTAATTAACTATGTGATCAGCTTGTTAAAGACATTGAGATGGTCAACGAATCGTGTGCCCTCCTCCATGGACAACTTGTACAATTACGGCTTCAACGCCCACCGGTTTGTCAGCGACTTTGCCATATACGATTCTTCTAAGTCACTTCACAATTTCTTCGATGAATTCTACTTTATCACTGAGTACTTCACCACATAAGAGATACGTAGACATGTTTTACTAACAGTCTTCCACTCCATCACCTTCCAATCTTCAACAAGCATCTTTTTTGGTCTGTTTCCTTCAAGAGCGTCAATTAACTCTTGCTGGACAAGGACATCCTTCACCACACATTGACACACACTGAAATTTTCTTCGTCATCAAAATTCTCTATTTGACTCCACATCGTTGACATCGATCTTAATATTGTGCTTTCTGACGCTTTGCCGACCTTCTCGCAAATCCGATTAATCGGGCTTTGGCTTTGATATCATTTGTTATACTTTGATGCTCCTCTTTATGTGCAGCAGCTCCCAGATAGGATCAGAGTTGCGAGATACGACACGAGCCTGCACGGTATCAAGAACAAAGTAGATGAATCACGTAGAGAACCTAATAACGGCGACGAAACAATCATGACGAGAGAAAGAATCGGTGAAGCCAACCGCAAATTCCTTAAACACAACCTTAAAATAGTACAAGGGATTATCGTTCTCTCACAGCCCTCTAGAAACTTTTGGGACCCTTGGATCTTTGCCCTATACAATAATTTAGCCTCTAATCCTATCATCCACTTCTTGCTTTTGATGAGTTGGTTTGTGGCTTGTGTTCTTCATAACAATCCCTCGTGACTTTATATAGTGTCCTATGGTTCTCTAAAGAGAAGTGGGAATCCTATGGTTCTCTAAATAGTACAAGGGATTAAACAGGCATTTATTTCTATAATTCTATTAAAAATGTATTATTTTTAAAAAAAATCTTGAATGAGCTGTTGTTAAATTGACTTGGCACTAATGTTGGCTACTTTCAGCATTACTACAGCTTATCGCATGGGGAACACTCGCGATTGTTCCAGTTACGGGTGATACATTTCGGACTCAAATGGCATGCATTCTCATTGGAAACCTGGGAGCATCTGTCACGGAAGTTGTAAGCGATGCTGTTGTCACAGAGTTCAGTAGAGCACAGAAGGCCGGTGTAGTACAGTCTTATGCATTCATAGCCCTGGCAGCTGGATCCCTGTTAGGAAACTTGTGTGGTGGTTATGTACTGCTGAGAACACAGGAACCAAAGACAATGTTCACAGCATTCTCGATCCTCCTCGGCCTCCAGCTAGCACTCTCCGTAAGTACAAAAGAGACATTGCCAAGCTCCATTGGAAACTCCAACAGTCGTCTTGTCAAAAGCTCTTTGTCATCCAATCTTCGCAAGCAATTCTCAAACTTGATGACGGCAATCAATGAGGAAAGGATCTTTTACCCACTTGCATGGATCATGACATCGTTCGCTGTTGTGCCTATTCTTTCTGGGACAATGTTCTGCTTTCAAACACAGTACCTGAAGCTTGATCCATCAATCATCGGTCTATCGAAAGTCGCGGGGCAGGTCATGGTTCTATCTCTAACTGTCCTTTATAGCCGCTATCTTAAAAGGATCCCATTGAGGCGCCTTGTGATTGGAGTCCAGATGGTGTATGCTTTGGCAGTTCTGTCAGACTTGGTCCTTGTGAAACAATTCAACCTTATGTTGGGGATATCAAATGAGATCTACGTGCCTTGTTTCTTAGCTCTAGCTGAAGCGATTGCTCAATTCAAGGTCCTGCCGTTCTCGGTTCTGTTGTCAAGTCTCTGCCCGCCTGGCTGCGAAGGTTCACTTTTCGCTTTCTTCACGTCTGGACTGGTGTTTTCAGGAATACTGAGTGGAGTCTTTGGAGTTGGATTGTCCACTCTAATCGGGGTGTCCTCTGGGGACTACTCAAGCTTGCCTTTGGGCATTTTGCTGCAAAGTTTGGCTGCATTGTTACCTTTGGGATGGATATCTTTTGTACCTGAAAAATGGACTGCCGATGAGAAGGTTGTAAACCAAAGATGAAGCACAAATATAGCCGTCAGATAAAAAACAACCTCAAGATGCTGATAGGTAATGACACTATGTAGGGTTTCGTCACCCAGGCAACGCTGCGTGGGATTACATGTATAGGTATCCAAAGGTGATTTTTGTTTTTTGTTTTTAAGCCATAGTTCTAATTAATGTACAGCATGCAATTCAAATGGTTCTGGCTGAATACTGACATGCTTCTCTCTCTCTCTCTCAAAAAAAAAAGATATCCAGTTGCATTCGATTATTCCTGCACTCCTTCCCGAAGAAAGGAAATTCGGGAATCTGAAATACTTATTAACAGAAACCCTAACAAGGATAAAACAAATTCTCCGGAGAGCCTCAAGAATAATTAATTTAAGAAAATAGTCGACAACAAATAGTACCGCAAGACATCAAAAACAGAACATGGGAAATAAACAACAGGAGAATCAGCGAGGTTCACCTAGTCAGTGACTCGCGGTATGGTGTGCGAACCAACCGTAAAGAGGAAATAATATTTCCCTCTAATTGCAAATATTAAAGAGGTATTGGCTAAAATAGCACTGTTTACTGTTTCACAACGAAATAACAATTATATACTTGCTCCAACACAAAATATATGTTATGGTGGGTTAGTATAATCAACCTGAGTGCCTCCGTAGAGTGAACTTTTTAAAACTTTTAATGTTAATATATCTAAAATATAATAGTTGAATTCATTAAAATATTTTTATTGTATTTGTCTTGAAAAACTACTGTTAATGATATATATTATTTATTATTTCAATAGTATATTATTATAAAAAGCAGGGTATAAAAATTGCACCATAAACCGTAAAAACTAAAACACCTTATGTTTAGTGATGGAGGCGTATTACAAAAACATGTTCTATAATCAGTCTACTAATACTAATTTAATAAAGCATCGGTTTCAAAATAGATGACATTTTGAACATTGGCGTAGTCTCTGATGCAAACCTTCACCACTACATATTGTACGGTGGATTGTTCATGTTGTGTGCGCCTACCTAAATTCTATGTTGCCGAATATCATAGTGCCACGCCTTTTTTATGGGTAAACTCCATTTTGCACAGGAAATGGTGTTCTGTCAATAGATGTATTTTGTTGAAATGTATTTATACCCAACTAATACAATTTAATATTTTTTCCTTTGAAAAATTCACACGATCCTTCAGTGCTATGTGCTAACAAGGCAAAAAGAAAAGAAAAGAAATCATATGTATGATGTTTTTCTATGTCAGAGTGAATTGCTCGAACTTTCTATATTAATTAATCCTTTTTTAAAATTTTATTTTAAAGTTAACCTCCCGCGAACTTTATTTCCAATTCTGACCCCTTTGATTACATCATCATCCGTAGCGTGACAAAACAACATTGTTACGCGGTAGGATAAGTCCGCTAAATAGCACTTTTTGTCATGCTACTGGTGGTGGCGTAACCAAACAACACTATCACGTCACCATTAGTAACGTGACGAGAGCTTACCAAGATACGAGCTGGCGTGACAGTGTTATTTTGTCATATTACGGGTGGTGGCGTGACCAAAGGGGTCAGAATTGGAAATAAAGTTCGTGGGAGGTTAACTTTAAAATAAAATTAATAAAAGATTAATTAATAAAAAATTTCGAATTGCTCGGTGCCAACGTGAAAATCCCATTGATGTTTTACTGACGTATGGCCTATGACCTACTTATCAGCCCAACATTCGATGGTATTTTTCAATTATACATCTTTACAATGGTACAAAGCTAACTTATTCCGTCTTAACCACTTTTGTTTATGAAAGTCTCGACCACTTCGTTTTGAATATGTGGAGTATCCTAACTAGCACCCATGAAATAAAGGAAGTAAAAAAATTGTGCAAAGCCCATTAGTGACTATCACAATTCGTATAGCGAGGAGTTGCAAAACAGGAGCAGAGAATAGAACAGGACATTGATTGTCGATGGAAAAGCATGAGATGGTTCACCATAGGAGACTAATACAGTGCATACTACGGGAGATGGGAACGCTGAGATGTGATTAGAGAGTGCACCGATGATTAAAAGGGTGTCAAAGAGTAGAGGCTATATTTTTAACATAGCAGACAATTTGGTATGTAAGCATAAGAAACAGTAGTTGATGGATGACTTAAGGTAACATATTTTTAGGGTGAGAATCAACCAGGAGGTTAAGCTTTATTCAAATGGAGTAGTTACTTTTCATATTTACAGTTAGGTTGGAGAGGATTTATAAATTTGGTTCACATTACATTACAATAGATGTAGTTTCCAAATTTTGAATGTGATTATATATTTCGTACAATATGTACTGTGAAAAAACAAAAGAACGATATTAATAGCTACAGTGCATTACTACAGTGTTTATTTTATATCAATGCAAAGAATTCATTTCCCCTCGAGGAGCACACGGTCATAAGAGAATGAAAAAAAAAATCTCCGTGGAGTGCTCCATGCATACGCCGTCAGCTTATACTAAAAAAGAAAAAAAAATTAACAGTGAAAAGATTTCATCTTCGAGAGGCACACGGTCATAAGAAAAAAAAAGTGTCTCCGTGGAGGCAATGTGCTACACGATAGCACAAGGCTTTCCCTAATCCTAACTAAATGCTATTCTGCGCAAGTCTAATATAGCATTTTAGAAGCATGCAGTGCATCTTTGATTACTTAATGTTGTAGGTGTTGAATGATAGCTAGGCTGGTTGTTTCCAAAAATGTTTGTAATATATGAGAACTAGTAATCTTGCACGCGCAATGCACGTTTTTCACGGTACATATTGTACGAAATATATAATCACATTCAAAATTTGGAAACTACATCTATTGTAATGTAATGTGAACCAAATTTATAAATCCTCTCCGACCTAACTGTAAATATGAAAAGTAACCACTCCATTTGAATCAAGCTTAACCTCCTGGTTGATTCTCACCCTAAAAATATGTTACCTTAAGTCATCCATCAACTACTGTTTCTTATGCTTACATACCAAATTGTCTGCTATGTTAAAAATATAGCCTCTACTCTTTCACACCATTTTAATCATCGGTGCACTCTTTAATCACATCTCAGCGTTCCTATCTCCCGTAGTATGCACTGTATTAGTCTCCTATGGTGAACCATCCCATGCTTTTCCATCGACAATCAATGTCCTGTTCTATTCTCTGCTCCTGTTTTGCAACTCCTCGCTATACGAATTGTGATAGTCACTAATTGTGAATATTTCGCTATTATTATATTGTTTACCAAAGTACCACCACAGATTACTGTTTACACACTCATAAAACAATATTCACACAATAAACCTCTGCAGTCAATATGCATGGTAGATCTTCAAAAGAAAACAATTTTTGAAGAAGATAGTGAACCTCACACAGCGGTTCAAAAGAAAACAATTTTTGAAGAAGACAAGAGTTCGAAACCATTTTAATGAGAAAAATTCAAGTAAGGAAAACAGGAAGACATGTAAAATATTTAGTTTTTTTAAATAAGACTTTAGAGTTTTGCCCATTCTAACTAAGGTTACGACCTACAGTCGATATACGTCTGATACCATTTTTGTCAAACCCTGGAGTAAAGGATCCCAAAATTCTCTGTGTTTTCCACACTAGTCTAGGAACAACTAGTGTACATAATTAAACAAAAGATGATAACAAGTCCATATCTCGCACTTTATTAATATTATCATATTTTATTACAAAAGTGCACAAAGCCAAATGAAAAGTATAGGGAAAAGCGAAAAATAATGTAGTAGGCCAAACAATGTGCCGCAGGCAATTACCTAGGGGCACAGCCTAGTTGTCAAGATTCTCTTCCTCTGAACAACAATATATTTAGGCAAGATGAGTACAAAATGTACACCGCAAGTTATACCCATAATATAATTTTAATGCATGCAGGTATAACAAAGGAAGGCTTATATGGTTGAATTTAATGTACGCCACAAGTTACACCCATAATAGAATTTTAATGCATTCAGGTATAACAAAGGAAGGCTTATATGGTTGAATTCTGCTTATGGTGATATTTTTATTTTTAAACATATTTACTAAGTTTCAAAGCAGTTATACTATATCTAAAATTGAATTTGATTTTAATTATCATTTTGAGTGCAGGATAAACATCCATAGACATCTAGTGAAGGAATAACCCCCTAATACCAAGGCTATCTGCCCAAAATTTTCAATTGGATAAACTATCCATGAATTTTTTTTTGTTAAAACATTTTGAAAAGAAAATCATAGTATTATCCTTGAATGGTTTTGCTTAGCATTGCCCATGACCATGGGTACATCTATTCGAATAGTTTTCCACTCTACAGAGGTGGTACAACTTTACTCACAAGAGATAATCAACTTAATATGTCGGCCAATAAATGCTTTCGTAGACGTGTGACTAAGCGATTATCACAATGCCTTTATCCTACACTATCCGAACGTAGTCGTGCACACTAAGTTTTTGCTTTCGTGAGGTTTCACGCCAAATGGTAGCCCCTACTTACGTAATGTGGTTACTAAAAGTAGGTCTTCACAACACACACACATCTGAATAACACAACCACGGTGAATATTAAAGTTTAGTTAGCCAAGTCTATCCTATACTAGACTTGTGGTAGTACAGAGGAGCTTACCAAGATGTGGCTCTTAGACCAGTTGAAACACCCTAGCCCAACATGAGCTAGGAATGCTACTAAACTAATAATATAACAATCTAAAACTAAGACTTTTTTTACTAAATTTCGGCAGAACCTACTTTGTATAGTTAACTATACCAAAGGTTCCAACAGTTGATTATAACATAATTAAATAATCCAACATCCGGCATAATTAAAAGACATTCAAAATATGCTAAACATCACTATTACAAATAATCCAATGCATAAAGCATAACCGTAACAAATCCTTTAAGCAGTCTGCTCATTTATTAAGGCACATTCTAAATTTAATCAACTATAAAAGTTTTGTGGCAATGTAAAACTGAACACAAGACTATTCCCTCCCATGCATGCCGTTCTTGTAAAGGGTACCTAAAAACACAACAACAGCAAGAGTGAGTCCAAAGACTCAGCAAGTAAAAATAATAAAACATTGTAACTCACAATTATAACATCAACATCCAATTCCAAAACTTTACACTAAAACATATCACATGATTATGTAATGCAAATGCATCTTTTCCCTTTTTCTTACTTCGCATTTTACCGGTAATGCGGGGTATGCAACCGTCGATGCATACCCATGCCTGTACCCTCTAGCACAGTGACGAAAAGCTCATACTCCACAAGCATGGGGACCACAAGCCTGTCATCTTCATGACGGGGACCTCAAATCAATGTCCACACTCCACGAGTGTGGGGACCACAAACCTGTCATCTTCATGAGGACCTCAAATCAATGCCCACACTCCATGAGTATGGGGACCACAAGCCCATCATCTACATGACGGGGACCTCAAATATATATGCTTGGTCACCATGTGACCAAGCCTCAAGTATGATCTCAACATGCACATGAACAGTTACTCTATCCATCATTATCAAGTAAAAGCAGCAGCATCATACATGAATAAAACTTGATCATACGACGAGCATTCACCATCATTAACATACATTTTAATCTAGCAACTATGCATAGCTAATATGTACCAAATACTTGTAATCATGATCAAACACTCATAATTAGTCTATCAATCAAAGTAATTGCCTCAACCGTGCGAGAATGGAGGACGCGAAGAGGGCACTGCCCCTGGGACCAATCCCCCACCTGAATTTATTTAATAAGCAAGCTAAGACAACAATACTGGACAAAACAAAGCTAGAAGCAATTATGAAATCGCTACATTCTCTAGCGCAACCCCAGCTTCTAAAATCTTAAACAGCAGTATGTTCCCTCAACAGATAGTCGTAATAAAAAATTCATATCTTTTAGTACAGAGATCCAAATGAGTCGTTCTTAGACTTTCTAGAGAGCCTATCAAATTCCCCAACTAAACCTAGTTGGTGAGCCTTCCTGATTTGGCCATCTTCTACCCTCACCCAACTGATTAACAGAACAGCTAAATCACGACAGGGTTCCTGGACAGTGGCACTAAATCTAACATAAATTTCGGTGCAGTTATCCAAATTTCATGTTCTTTAGCTTTCTGGAAAGAGAAAAAATATCTACAATATT
Organism: Phyllostachys edulis; assembly: GCA_036346405.1. Taxonomy (NCBI): domain Eukaryota; kingdom Viridiplantae; phylum Streptophyta; class Magnoliopsida; order Poales; family Poaceae; genus Phyllostachys; species Phyllostachys edulis. The sequence goes on from CM070557.1 coordinate 11,157,649, forward strand.
TGTTATAGTGAGATCTTCTAAATAATCATTTAACTATTTGCTTTTGACTGATTAACAACATCTATCAGAAATATAACTGAACTACCGAACAGCAGCGCGACAAAATTCATAACTCCTAAACCGCTCGTCCAAACGATGTGATCCAAAACTCTACAGAAACCTAGCGACGTCGCCTACAATTCTCTAGGAGGCGTCCAGGACAGATTCCTCAGTTAATCTCATAAAATTGTCGGCCAACCCTAACTGTCCTAAACAGATCTAAAACCGATAACGCCTAATTACACAATTAATCAACTAATCGAAAGGGGATTGGGGTTTACCCTTGTAGAACCGTTGATGAACACGCACACCAGCCCGCGATCCCTCCCCTTCCTTTATCCCTTCTTCCCCTTCCTCTTCTTCTTCTTCTTGGCCGGCCAATCTTCCGGGTGTTCCTCCGTCTTTCTCCTCTAAACCAGCAGTGGGGAACACACTCCTTGGCTGGCAGCAGGGAAGAACAGCAGGGAGGAGCCGTAGGAGACCAGGGGGTGGCGGCCAAGGGTGAGGGGGAGAGGGGGGTGGCGGCCAAAGGAGGATAGGGGTGGCGGCTAGGGTTTCCACCCCCTTAAGGCCGGCTGCCCCCTCCACCTATGGACTGAATACAAATGGACCTGAAGCCCTGGCCCAGGTTGGCTTAGCTTTGCAGAAAACCCCCCTCTAATCCTCTGTTAAACTCTTTTCTATTTGGTCTTTCTCCCCAATTTAAATATTCTCTCTCGAATACTCTTTCGAATCCATCTGGGGTATTACATTCTACCCCCATAAACAGAATTCGACCCCGAATTCTAACCACGCTTAACATCAAAGAATAATCACAGCTAAAAAAACTTACTGACATTACCACATACCTGCTGTGAATAATTCCGGATATCGCTCGCGCATGCGAGACTCCAATTCCCAAGTCGCTTTTCCCCTCAGACTTATGGGACCACTGCACCTTGATGCAACTGATGTGCTACGCCTCATCACTTGTACCATCCTAACCAGAACCACTCAACGGACAGGACTCGAAGATGTGGTAATGCTCGCTTCTGGTCAACGGCTCTTACGAAACCTCACACTCCAAATACCTCAAGCATTCTCTCAACACCGGTTCATCCAAAACATTATATACCCCGCTCCAAGACTCGAGACGGTTCTAGCGAATTGCTATCTTCTGAAATCCCCCCAACTTCCAGAACAACCAAATATACTCTTGGCTATCTATCTCTTCAAGACCAAACCACATAACTTGCACGTAAACATATGGAACTCTTGTTCCATCTCTCAGTCGATCTCTTCATCATAACAAGGAGATCCTCTATTAAGCAAGGATGCGCAACACAACTTATTTTAATCAAACTTTAATAATCAGATTCAACTGAAAACAAAGGATTCACAATGCAATTCCAACTTTCCTTCAAAACACTCAAATCCAAATTCAGAGATTCTTCATGAAAACCTTCCATCCTTCCAACTCGGCAGTTTGCAACTAAACACCACATAAGCCAAAAGAGAATTCGCTCGAATGCCCAAATCAAATTCTTCATTTATTTTCCTAAATCAGACGGAACCACCTTGTCAACATAAGTCAACTCAAATTGTACATGATCTCCATCATAAAAATCCAACTCAAACAAGAACCAATAGAGCTCTTCTCTACTCGAGAGAACATTCTTTTCTCAGATGTTCTTTTAAGAAATAAACCCTTTCCCAAATCATGGGTGTTCAGAATTATCACACTAACTCCTTCCTCTTAACAGACAATCCCAAAACGATCCTCAAACCGAAAGAACAACCATACTTATTTAGAGGGACTCTACTAATCCACAAAAGGATTCTCTAGTCCACTCCTATACTAAAGGAATTATTTTGACAACTGGTTTCCAACACCTCAATAAAGATTTTTCACCCTCAACCACATCATCTCATTCTGTTAAAGATAATCAACTTCAAATTCTCAGCACACATACTCATTTACTTTACCCAAAGTATTCTATCAAAGATCAACACACTATTCAAAATTCGCTTCTGATCATCTACCTCTACACATAATATTGGGTCTCCAAGGTCCTAGCATAAAAATGCAAAGCCCAAATTCAACCTCCAAGTCTCCTACCATTAATTTATGGTATTATTGATAGGAAATCCTCAAATTCCCTTACTAAAAATTCACACAGCTCAACAATAACCTTAGTCATTAATATTAACATTCCTCACTAATCAAGTAACCGCCCCAAGGCGATTTATTTCACCAATCTTAGACCTTCTCTAATCCATATCAATTCAACCCAGTTACACAACCACAATATACCCATTTGCAATATCCTAACTAATTGACCAAGATTCAAACATACTCAATCACTAATGTCAATAAGCAAATATATTCTTGGCCAAGTTATCCTTAGAGATAATCTAACTCCCATAGGGTTACTCACTGAGTCTGAGTCATACTTGACAATAACTCAACAATTCCTGCTATCCCATTAATTAGCACGACGCTTAGGTTTCTCCACACCGCTATTCTCATTAAACTTCACCATCATAATTCCTCTACACACTCTTACTAAGTATCCAATTGCGATACTCTAATGAATTTATCAAGAGCCCATACTTTCGATAATCCCAACTTCCCAACATGGACAAAGGTTATTAGATCATAATTCGCCATATGTTCCACTAGTTGTAACACTAATCAGTTTTATTTCATCGACAAACATTCCATTTAAATAGAATTCTCTCCAGGTGTTATAGGTCAAAACCAATTCACTTTCTACTGCTCTTTAAATAGTTTGTTTCCCCCAAAATCTCACCACTATCATATACTTGTCCACCACCAACTAGTCGCCAAATTACACTTTATGAGACTCGGCAACACAAGTTGGTTAATTCCTTTATCAAAAAGGAAGAGACAAACTAATACAAGTTTCAACACACATGAAAACATTGCTCCTCAGAGTGGGCACGAAACCAAGAGAAATAGTCAAATAGAAATGATCTCTAAAAACAAAAGTCGAAACCACAGTTGAGGGCACATGTCTCACAAGAAGGAAATTTCAACCTCAAAAAAATCATGATAAAACATTGCTATTGAAACTCAAGAAACTCTTAAGCTGTAATGACAGAAAAGTTGTAGATTACAATTCTTAACTCCAACCTCAAATACTTATGGTACACATTTTCCGTTAACAAAGAAAGCAATTTTCTTTGATTACAATATTACTTGCCAACCCAAACAAGAAATGCATTAAAACCAAATCACATTAATCACTTAAGAACCAAATAGAACCTTCCAATACATCACACTGCTCAAACTAATTTCATCTACTACATAAATCATGAACTCCCAACAGATCACGAATGCAAAACTTTAAACATTTCATTTAATCCATATTACGAAAAGCAATCAACTTACTTTCTCTTTAGAAGAATTATCACCACTCCAACGCGTCACAATCTATTGTAGACCATATTACTAACATCAAGAACAATATACTCCTAACAAGATCATTATTGTCAATTCTTCCATCATAGAGCCCCCAAAGGCTCATCTACTATTCCATACTACTGGTGTCATCCCATCCTCAAATTGAGAGTATACCAAAATCTTACAACTTCACCACAACAACCACTTCATTTTAAAGAGAATCTATTTCACAATTTAAAAGGTTATAACAAAACTCTTTCATCAAAGGCATACTATTATCCGACAATTCCAGCATCATGCAAACACAGGTCACCTATTAAATCTCATCATAAACCTTTCCAAAAGAAACACAGTAGATTATTTCATAATATTTTTGTTATCTCAATAAGATTGCAGCAGACAACCTGTTCCAGAGTATATCTAATACACCAACCGCACTATCGGAGCAAACCTCTTTTAACAAGGGCATGCAACCACAATTCATCCTCATGAAACACACGTGAATAAATCACTTTCAAATTTCAACCCTTCACCTATTCCCTCCCATTCATGTCGTTCTATGGCAATGTGAAACTGAACACAAGACTATTCCCTCCCATGCATGTCGTTCTTGTAAAGGGTACCTAAAAACACAACAACAGCAAGAGTGAGTCCAAAGACTCAGCAAGTACAACTAATAAAACATTGTAACTCACAATTATAACATCAACGTCCAATTCCAAAGCTTTACACTAAAACATATCACATGATTATGTAATGCAAATGCATCTTTTCCCTTTTCTCACTTCGCATTTTACCGGTAATGTGGGGTATGCAACCGTCGATGCATACACATGCCTGTGCCCTCTAGCATAGGAACCAAAAGCCCATACTCCACAAGCATGGGGACCACAAGCCTGTCATTTTCATGACGGGGACCTCAAATCAATGCCCACACTCCACGAGTGTGGGGACCACAAACCAGTCATCTTCATGACGAGGACCTCAAATCAATGCCCACACTCCACGAGTGTGGGGACCACAAGCCCGTCATCTACATGATGGGGACCTCAAATATATATGCTTGGTCACCACGTGACCCAGCCTCAAGTATGATCTCAACATGCACATGAATAGTTACTCTATTCATCATTAGCATGTAATAACAGCATCATCATACATGAATAAAACTTGATCATACCACAAGCATTCACCATCATTAACATACATTTTAATCTAGCAACTATGCATAGCTAATATGTACCAAATACTTGTAATCATGATCAAACACTTATAATTAATCTATTAATCACAGTACTTGCCTCAACCATACGAGAATGGAGGGCGCGAAGAGGGCGCTGGCCCCGGGACCAATCCCCCACCTGAATTTATTTAATAAGCATGCTAATACAACAATACTGGACAAAACAAAGCTAGAAGCAATTACGAAATCGCTACATTCTCTAGTGCAACCCCAACTCCCAAAATCTTAAACAGCAGTCTGTTCCCTTAACAGACAGTCGTAATCAAAAATTCATATCTTTTAGTAAATAGATCCAAATGGGGCGTTCTTAGACTTTCTGGAAAGATTATTAAATTCCCCAACTAAACCTAGTTGGTGAGCATTCCTGATTCGGCCATCTTCTACCCTCACCCAACTGATTAACAGAACAGCTAAATCACGACAGGGTTTCTGGACAGCGGCACTAAATCTAACATAACTTTCGGTGTAGTTATCCAAATGTCATGTTATTTAGCTTTCTAGAAATCTAATCAAAATATCTACAATATTAGTTATAGTGAGTTCTTCTAAATAATCATTTAACTATCTGCTTTTGACTGATTAACAACATCTGTCAGAAATATAACAGAACTACCAAACAGCAACGCGAACAAATTCATAACTCCTAAACCGCTCGTCCAAATGATCTGATCCAAAACTCTACAGAAACCTAGCGACGTCGCCTACCATTCTCTAGGAGGCGTCTAGGATAGATTCCTCAGTTAACATCATCAAAATTGTCGGCCAACCCTAACTATCCTAAACAGATCTAAAACCGATAACGCCTAATTGCACAATTAATCAACTAATCGAAAGGGGATTGGGGTTTACCCTTGTAGAACTGCTGATGAACACGCGCACCAGCCCGTGATCCCTCCCCTTCCTTTCTCCCTTGTTCCCCTTCCTCTTCTTCTTCTTCTTGGCCGGCCAATCTTCCGAGTGTTCCTCCTTCTTTCTCCTCTAAACCGGCAGCGGGGAACACACTCCTTGGCCAGCAGCAGGGAAGAACAGTAGGGAGGATGTGCAGGAGACCAGGGGGTCGCGGCCAAGGGTGAGGGGGAGAGGGGGGTGGCGGCCAAAGGGGGATGAGGGTGGCGGCTAGGGTTTCCACCCCCTTAAGGCCGACTGCCCCCTCCACCTATAGGCTGAATACAAATGGGCCTAAAGCCCCGGCCTAGGTTGGCTTAGCTTTGCAGAACCCCCCCCCCTCTCTAATCCTCTGTTAAACTCTTTTCTATTTGGTCCTTCTCCCCAATTTAAATATTATCTCTCGAATACTCTTTCGAATCCATCTGGGGTATTACACCGGTACTTAACTGACTGTGCAACTTCCAAAAATAACCATTGGGGCTCGACTATTCACTAAATTGATCATGTGCATAAACTTGGACCCACCATCCATCCGTTTCGCCCAAGTCTGAACCAGTTTTTATTTTATTTTGATTTTGAAGACATTTTTAAAACTCATGGCATAACAATGTCATAGATACCATTTTAAATTCATAATTGAATTTTGGCTATGAATTCAACAAATTGACCATTTTTGTTCTAAGCATGACCAAGCGTGTATTTTTTTTCCAAAGTGTTCTTGTTCACACTATTGCATCAACTAGATTTTTATCTAAGGCAATAAGGTATGGTTATTTCAATGTCAAAATTTGCTATACAAATGTATTGGGAATAACTATAATTTTAAAACAGGAATTTAAATTACAATAAACACAAATAAGCTTGCATTAATAATTTAAAATAGAATTTAAATAAATTTAAATTACTCTGATCAAATATGGTCAAATGATGTAACTTGACTTGCTCAAAGGGTTGCTGGTCTGACTCGTCGTAGAAATCGTGCTCTCTAGAGTTGTCGAAATCTATACGTGAAAACAAGTCAAATTCAAATAAACTCAAAATTTTATAATTTTAGTATATTTATATATATATTAAGATTTTTGATGAATTTAGAAATTTGAATCAATTGAATCGGAGTTCGAACGAAGGAGAATGACCTCTCGGATGTTTGAAAATGAGAGGGAAAACACTATGTGGATAAGAGTCAATGACATGTGGGCCCTCGGTCCATAGAGCGGGTGCACGGGATTGTCGTGGTTCACGGTGGATGTGGTGAGTGGGGTAGATCATGGGGAAGTGATGGCACGATCTCGAGTGAAGACGAATGAAGTTAAGAGCTCTAGTGAACAAAAATGGTAGCAGCGTGGGCGCGGGTGCGACGAATACAAGGCCCCACCTGTCAGTGATGGCAAAAGAGGGGAGGTGGGAGTGGGCTACGCGCGTGGTTGGGCCGGCATGGGAGAGAAAGAGAGGGGTTGTTGGGCTAGGCCAGAGGAGAGGAAACAGGGCGTGGGGTGAGAGATTCGGCCCGAAATAGTTTTCTGGATTTTAAGGATTTTTTAGTTTTAGAAATTACAAGACTTCAAATGTGCTTTTAGAAAGTAGCAAATGGAGTTGCTAGTTATACTTTGGGTCAGATAACCATTTGATATGGAGTGAGGGTGAGAGGGATCGGGTTGTCGGGAAGTCCGCTGGTGCAAGGAGTTAGGACTCCAGCGGAAGGTAGAGAACATTCATAGGAATATTCTACATTGGTTACCTAGACGAGAGAGATAAACCAGTTAGGTCGAACTCTCTGACCCACTTTTGGGTCACGGCTCGCACTTCCACGAGGAGCAGAGGCGATGGGTCTAGGTCTAGGTGTATAGGTTTAGGTGTCAATGACGTATCATAATCTTAGTTAGGCTTTAACTAAGTTAATCATTTTACCTAATCGACAATTCAGTAAAGGCCTACTTGTAAGTGTATGTTTCTATGATGTATTATTTTACTACTACTCTACTAGTGGGTGTACATGCCATTGACATACTGTCATTATTGTCATTTACCCTTGTTATAGCAATGGCCTAGGGCCTACCGGTCGTTTGACATTTTATGTGCCTAACTTTGTAATAATAGGGACACAAAGTTTTATGTTTTATTCGTTAACATCTACGAACTAACCTTAGTCAAGTATTTGTAATGCTCTTATCACCTTAGCCTTGCCCTAGGGTTTACATGGCATTGGGGTTTATGTATATGCGTAGACATGATTGTATGATTTTAACTAATCACTTATCGATTTAATGCAATTATTAGCTAACATACTTAGCATCTGATTATGTGGGACACAATGCTATGTATGTATTACATTGAAAGCACTTTGAGAGGGTTAACATCATATGGCCCACTGTCATAGATATTTATCTTTTACAAAAGTCCTAGTTGAATTCACTCTTTTGAGTGTAATGCTATTAGCTTACTAATTCTTTTTGTTACCTATAATTACCTAAACCTACTACACTAAGCTAATCACTAATCATTACTAATTAACCCTTTGTTTGAATAGGTTCACTCTCCTTGGATATACTACACTTTCTTGATTAAATTAGTATCTTGCCCTTATACAAATATTGACATATTAATTAGCTTAGCTAGTTATTATTTGCATTACCCTAAATCACTCACCAGGGAGGGCCCACTGTCAGCTACTCGTACACAACATACACAGAGAGAGGTACACATAGAAACAGACACAGAGAGGAGGAGCTGAGAAAGGGGGCGGATCAAGGGATCACAGGGCGGCTCAGTGGCAAGGGTGTTGCCGGTGGAGGAGGCGATGATGCCGGCTGAGGACGGGCAAAATGGAATGGGGAGGCTGAGGTAGCCCATGGGTGGTGGCATCGTGGTTGAACGAGCGCTAGGGCGAGCACGAGCGACGGCGGTGGCATGCGGGCTGACGGCGATGACAGTGAACCGGCGGCTAAATGGGAGATACAATGAGTGCATGAGCGCTAGTGGGGTGAGGGGAACCCTCCGAAGCCGTCAATGGCGACGGGGCATAGCCGAGGCGAGCTGGTGTCGTGAGCCCTGGGCGACGCAGCAAGCTTCATGTGGCGGTGGCGACCAACTAAGGAGGAGGCCAAAAGAATGGTGGGGGAAGAAAGGAGAGGGATGGCGATGACGGTTTGCACAAGGCTCACATAGGAAACATTGATGAAATACCATCCATTTATTGATTTAACTAAAAAGATCTAAAAGTAACACATAGTAATAATAACTGAACCTTATGGTCAACATTACTTAACTTGCCACACAAGGCTAAAGAAACAAATAAACTCTTATAGTGGAACGGGAAACTTGGAAAGGCCAGTCAACATGCGTACAAGCAATTGAGTGGAGAACACATCCTAATTCGCAAAACATTCAAAGAAATCCTCTTCATAGAACTTTTGAGCAGCTTGACTCTCTTCAATTGAGCAGCAAAATTTAAAGTTGTGAGTATATAAAGTACTCAACAAGTCATAGGGAACAGTATGCAATTAATATTCATGCAAGGCTTCAACAAAGGAATAGTTATATGGTTCTTCTGCATAAAGCGAGTATTGACAGTAAATAGATGGAAATACGTAATTTAAAAGATAATAAGTAAATAGAGTAAATTATTTCTTTGAAACAACTAGTGAACTCCCCATTCACTTCCCCAACTAAACCACCAAGTGAACATCTCATCCACCGAGCAAACCTTATATTTACCAAGTGAACTTCTCATTCACACTGTGACACATTTTTGTAAAACTCTGCCTATCATATGAAATCCTCGAGCATTGTCCATAATCGAGGACACGACTCTCTAGACAGTTTTAACTCTACAGAGGTTGTACAACATTACCCATAAGAGATAAATCAACTCATAATGTTCGTTCACATAGTTCCGTAGGTGCGCGACTAAGTGATTATCGTAAGGCCTTTACAAAGCTCCTTCCCAACCCAGTTCTGCCCACTAAGGTTTCAACACTGAATATCATCACGACTAGAGAGGCCCCCCTCTTGCGCCTTTGTGAATATCCATCCCGGAACTCACGCTTCCAAAAACAGAACTAAAGCTGAAACATTACTAATTATTTAGCTAGGTCCATCCCATACTAAACATGTAGTTATACGATATGGTCCAGTTCAATAGTGCACAAGATTAAGTCCTTGACAATTATTCAGGCAAGTCTACCACAACCCAACAATGTGCTACCCGCACCCCCTTTATTACACGATCACTCGCCTGAGTATAAATCATTTTGTTCAACCAAATCAATGACAATCCTTGCCATGGCACAAAATTTTATAATAGTGGCATCGCACCACAATTAGTACAATAGTGACATCACACCACAGTTGCACAACAGAGGCATCGCACCACAATTTCATATATCATTAAGTCAAATTATCAATATTGAACATGTGATCATGAGCCCATCATAACTAAGAATGACTAAGCATTTTTACGATAACCCATGTTGGTGATACAAATATGTCCAACTAATAATAACCATCCTATGGTCAAAAATGAATCATGGTTTCCAAATAATCAATGGAGATTGGATACGAAGAACACAAGAAAACCGCTAGTGGAACGTCTATCATTTGTACATTCGGCCCAGTCTGCATCAGAAAAAGCGCTGACTAGCGTTGAAGCAGACTTCTGAATTCTCAATCCAACCTCTGATGTATGTTGTAGATATCACAGGATTCTTTTAACTATTGTCCAATGTAGATCAGTAGGATATTGCAAGAATTGGCACACCATATTAACCGAGTATGAAATATCTGGTCGAGTCAATGTCAAATATTGCAAGGCTCCAACTATGCTTCTGTACTTTGTTGTTTCTGCCATTGACAGTGCTTTCCCTTCTGTTCTTGACAACTTTTCTGACATCGACAATAGGGAAGCAATAGGTTTGCACTTTTCCATCCCAGCTCGAGACAGTAAATCTAAAGTATACTTCATTTGTGACAAAACCAAACCTATATTGGATCATTTTATCTCAATACCCAAAAAATAGAGAAGATCACCAACATCCTTCAAGGCAAACTCAGCTTGCAATGCTTGTAGGAGTTTCTTTACTTCTTGATCCGAAGAACCTATTACTATAATATCATCAACATAAATCAACATATATATGATTTTTTGTCTATGGTTATAAATAAACAGAGGCACAAAACCTAGTTCTTATAATTTTTTGTCTATATAATGCCTTATCAAGTTTGCACAAATGATGTGGAAATTGTTGATGCTCATACCCAGGTGGGTGCCTCATGAACACATCCTCCTCTAAAATGCCATGAAGGAACGCATTCTGTACAACCAATTGCTGCAAGCACCAATTACGAAAAATGGCAATTGACAATATGAGCCGAAGTGTAGTTGCTTTCACCTCTAGACTAAAAGTGCCCTCATAATCTATGTCAAATCTTTGTTTGAAGCCTTTTGCTACTAGGCGTGCTTTGTGTCGATCTATCTTTCCATCTGCCTTATTCTTCAATTTGAACACTCACTTGCAATCTATAATATTTCGGCCACGATTAGGAGGGACAAGATGCCATGTTGTATTCTTCAATAAAGTTGTGAATTCTTGATCCATTGCATGTTTCCAGCATGGTTCCTCCAAGGCTTCAATATGAGATGTCATTTCTAGAGTCACCAAATCAGCATGCTTTCTGCTGATCACATCATACCAAATGGTTCCATCTTTCAATTCCTTCGGTTGTTGTACACTAGCTTTTAAATAGGCTTGCATATGATGTCGTTGAGACGATGAAGCAACAAAAACTCTAGTCGTATTGCTACCGTTATCACCAATTGAAACTGCATCATATGCTTGAGCATTCGACAACAGAGGTTACGACGGTGCCGGTTGTTCCTGAAAATGATCATGTACTTGCAAGACAGGATCAGAAGGCAAAACAACAGGTATATGCCTAGCTCTATGGTACCCCCATCATCATATTGTCCACATTCGGAAAGGAATAAAGATGTGATAAAGGTGGAAGAAGAACCTGATCAAGGAGAGACTGATTATCTGAAGAGATAGAAACTTCAGAAAAAGAAAAAATGTTCTCATCAAAGACAAAATCTTGAGAAATATAAACTCGGACAGTGGAAGGATAGAGACATCTATACCATTTATGATAACTACTGTATCCGAGGAACACACTACGCTTAGACCAGAATTGGAGTTTATGATCATTATAAGGACGGAGGCCTGGCCAACATGCACAGCCAAAACTTTTCAATAAGGTATATTCTGGTTTTGAACCTAGTAGGAGTTCTATAGGAGTGAAGGATTGGATAACCTCGCTAGGCTATCGGTTGATGAGAAAACATCAGGTTTGTAATGCTTCATCCCAAAACCTCATGGGCATAGAAGCTTGAGCTAACAAAGACAAACCTACCTCAACTATGTGCCTATGTTTTCTTTCGATAGAGCCATTTTGCTGATTTGTGTGAGGGCACCAGACATTATGAAATATGCCAACATGATGGAATAAAGAATGCAAATTTTGATACTCTCCTCCCCAATTAGATTGAACATGAATGATTTTCTTATTGAGTAATCTCTCAACATGATTTTGGAACTGAACAAAGCACTTTTCAACCTCAGATTTATTCTTAAGAAGGTATATCCAAGTGAACTTACTGAAATCATCTATGAAACTTACATAATATTTGTAACCCCTAGATGAGTTGCACGCAGGCCCCTAGACATTAGAGAAGATTCTTTCTAGTGGAGAAGATGACACGTGTTCTGAACGAGAGTAGGGTAATCGATGGCTTTTGCCCTGTTGATAAGCATTGCAAATAGTGGCTTTATTTGACTCACTAGAATACAGCAAACCATAATTTTGAAGCACTTGATCTACTACTGTGGAAGAAGGATGGCCCAAGCGGTAATGCCATTGTTCTCGACTTGGTTTGATAGCTAACATAACCTCTTTCATTGAGCTTGACTCTCTAGAAGAAGACAAGGGATAAAGACCATCCTTACTAGGCCCTTGAAGAAGAACCTTCTTTATGGCTTGATCCATGATGAGAAAGAAATTGGGATGAAACTCAAAAAAGATGTTATTGTCAGTGGCAAAGTGATTGACAAAAAGGAGACTTTTGTGAGTTTTCAGGACATGAAGTGTATTTCTTAAGAACAATGAGTTATGTGGAGTATGGATTTGAGAATGACCAATGTGAGCTATTGGCATACCTGAACTGTTTGCAACATGATCTTGATCTTTGCCAAAGTACTTTTCCAGCTTGTCTAGTTCACCGGTTATATGATCTATAGCTACAAAGATGGATCAACGGAGAATGATCTAGTGGTAGCAGCAGCTGCGGCACGATGGTCTTCTGATTAATAGGAGTGGTCAAAATGATGGTAGCATTTGAAAGCTACGTGACCAATCTTCCCACAAACTTGGCATGATGGCTGATTCCTTGCGGGTTTGCCATTGCCATTATGGATGTTGTTGGAGAATTGTTGACTTCGGTTGTCATTGTAGTTCGGACATCCACGACGACCACGACCACAGCCCCGATATCCCCCGCCACGTGACACTGCATTAGCTGAAGGCCTTGATGAACTTCCAATCTGATAGGTGGCATTATTGTGCTCTTATCGCAGCTCATAGTTTAGCATGTGTGCGTAGTCACTAAGCCTGATTGGATCAATTCGAGTGGACAGAGATGCAACCAGTGAATCATAGTCTGCATCGAGTCCACATAGCATGTAGATGATGATTTCTTCTTCAAGAGGACCCTAGCAGCTGCAAGGGCATCAGCAAGACCTTTAGCCTTGTTCAAGTAATCAACAATGGAAAGATCTTTCTTCTGGATGGTGGCAAGTTGTCTCCTGATTTGGATCATCTGAGCTCTAGATTGAGACGCGAACATGCATTCGAGCGCCATCCAAACTTCTGTAGTCGGTCGTAGGAATAGCACTTGAGACAACACTTCTAGCGATAATGATGAGAGAAGTGTGCTGAGAACCATCTGATCTTGTTTCAACCAGACGATGTATTCTGGGTTTGGGATTTGCATAGTGCCTGCATCTATGGTTTGTGTCACCATCATTACAGGAGCGCGTCTTGATCCATCTACGAAACCCAGCAGTTGTTGGCCTCGAAGGAACGGGAGAAGTTGTGCCTTCTAGAGAAGATAGTTGTCATGCGCCAATTTGACGTTGACAAGGTGACCAAATGAGATTGGCAATGAGAACATCCCAGTAGTGTTTGTTGTGCCAATCTAAGAAGCGGTGGCTTTTGAATTTGACGAAATTATGCTTAGCGACGTCATGGTAGAAGATGTGGCTCTAATACCATGTGAAAACTATTATTGATCTTCCGCACATCTCAATGATGTCAGGGCATAGTATTTGTACTCAGATATTACAGAACATGTACATGGAAATAGAGTCGGGCAATTGCCGACGAAGGAACAGTAAGCGAAGCGGATGGTGAATATTAAACGTATTGGACTCTAACTCTCCCGAACGCATACAGTCCAGTTCGATTGTATCTACAAGGATGGATTCGATAAGTAAACATCTTCCGAATATACAACAAATCAGTTATCTGAACACGTGCATCATAGCCCCAATCCTCTTTAATTGATAGCACTCATTTGTGAATTAACATTGCAATCACGAACATATCATGATAGTTTCTCTCTGCCAATCAAATTAAATCATCGGGAACACACACTCGCTATGCGCAATTTTACCTCTAGGATTGAAACAAATTAGGTTGACCCTTGAGCCTCAACACATGCATATCCATTGGCAGAACTTTTGAATAAGTTCATACCAGACTAAAACTAAATCAACCAAAACTTTTGAAAAATATAAATCAACCAAAATTTGTTTATTAATTCTGTTATAACTGACTCTCAATAATCCAAAATTCAGTTGTTAACTTCCCAGTAAGTGTCAAAAACTCCAAAAGCCAATGAAATCACTCTATTGATTATCCTACTCCCTTTCTTCACACATGATCCAAAAAATACCTTTGTAAACTATAGAAGTAAAATTAGAAGAAGGTAGCTCACAAAAATACGTTTTAATAGATGAAAGAAGTGTCTCAACATAACCTCAAGTTACTTCCTGTGGGACTAATTCAGGGAAACTTTCTCAAATCCTCTTTATTAGTTTTGACAAATGACAATGGATGAAGTAAGAAGTGGCTTGATTATCATTGACGAACTTTCTAGGTTCCCCCCTTGTAATAGCCCAATTTTTTTGTAAGAAGTCCTAGGAATAAAAATTTGGGATTTTATTTTAATTTTTTGTGTGTTGTCTGTTGTTGCCTTAATTGCGTAACTTTTTGAAGATTTATTGGTCACGTTCTTTATCTAGCAGGCCTAGAAAAGCCAAAACCCTAAAAACCAAAATTCTAAAAGCAAAGCTAACGGTAGTATCGTAGGCAAGTAAATCATCTGAGCAATTATAAAGTCAAATTCTCAAGTGAGAGCACTCTAAGAAAAATCAAGCCATGAAATTTTCTCCCCTCTCTCTTTTCTTTTCTTTCCTTTCTTTCTCTTCCTCCTGTTCATCTGACCGAGCCAGTTTGGGCCACAACGGTTGCAACCCAACCATTTCCCTCGGTCAACACCGGCTCACCAGTGTTTCTTCTCTCCATCTCCCGATGACATGCCCCCTACCTGCTCCCTTCTCCCAGTGACACATTGCCCGGTGCTGGCACCATGCCCACGAGTGGCATGGCTCTTGGCGCCACGTTGCTGCCATCACGCTCGCCGTCACCCAACCTCTATCACATCCATTGTCACACCCATCCTGCCACACCGAGCGCATCGCCGAGCCCCCTCCATCCCTCCTTGGCCTATAAAACGATCGCCCCCCGAGTTCACCTCACCACCCCCGGTCCCTCTCCTACCTTCTCACCCTCCTCCACTGAGCACGAGCTCGAGAAGCACAAGTTCTGCCTTTGGCTGTCGCACCGCAGTTGCCTCCCTACCGCTCTAGTGAGCTCAACACCTCGCCACTAGTGTCACGTCATGTTCCCGAACCTCCTCTTCATTTCCCCCAAATCAATTTCAGGTTGTATCTCATAGAGAGCCGTGCGTCACCCTTCTTTTCACCTCCAGCCAAAGCCACCGCTTTCACCATCGCTCCTCCCTCGGTGAGCCCCGCTCCAATTACTTCCGCCTTGAGCACCCCTCACCTCCCTCGTGCATCACTGACCACTCACGGCCCTTCTCTCCGTGTAGGGCGTCACCGCCACGTAAGCACACCTTCGTAGCCTTGGGTCACCATCGTCAACTGTCCTCCGGCCGCCTCCTTTGCTCTGCGTCAAGCCGGTGAGATCCCCTCCTCCTAGTGATGCTCATGCGTGCATTAATACCTAAAGCAAGGTGAGTCAACACTTTGATCATGTTGCATCTACTTTTTGCAATTATATTTTTTTAATATTGTGAAATTGCTTTGCTATGATTTATACAACTATGTTGGTCTAGCACATATTTAATACCCTAATGATAATTATATATAAACTTCCAATCCTTGAAATTGGACACTATCCTTTGTCACCCTAGAATTAATGGTTTATATACTAGTTAATAAGTATGTATCTAAGTGTCATGCTTAGCCTTGCTTAGATACATTGACATGTGGGCAATGATTTGCCCCGACATCATTAAAACATTTGAAAATAAGATTGGGTAGTCGTGGTAGGAGCCTGGCTAATATATTGGACTAGAAAAGTATTTCTAAACAAAAGTGAAAACCCAAAAATAGATTTAGGCTCGAGTGGCTGAAAAGAGTGGTTGGTGCTTGGGGGCACGACAGAGTAGGTATGTGGACGTACCGCCCGAGTCAGTTAAGGACCCAGATATTGTGATGACATCTCGTGTAAAAACAGTGCAACCACAAGTCTATAATAGGTACGACCTCGCTAACTAATTTGTCTGCCTCCTCGCAACACCATTGGTGGGTGTGTGGAGTGAATTAACGGTAAATGAGTCACCGATCTACACAACGCAAGTGGGAGACCTCCTGGGGGCATGGCCCAAGGAGGTGGTACCTAGCGGCGTGAGGTTGCGTTGAGGTGGGGCATTGTAATGGCCTTGTGATAATCAACTTAGTCGCACACCTATGGAAGTGTGTCAGGGACATTATGAGTTGATTGTCTCTTGTGGGTAAAGTGTACGAACTCTGCAGAGTAAGAAAACTATCTAGATAGCCGTGCTCACGGTCATGACCGGTGCTAAGAACTTGTTTGAGGTAGCTTTCATTTTATAAAATAATTTGTGGGTGGAATGAGAGAATGGGTTGGAACCCAGTGATTGTAAATGTTGGGTTGGAGCCTAGTAAGTTGAGATGGCCTAGTTGAGAACCAGTGATAAGTACGGGATGTGGCTCGAGCATTGGGTGGTTGGAGCCACTTAATGATATAGAAGGTTGGAGTCTCCACTAGTATTTTACAACAAAACTCAGTTTATGAAAACTTGTGTTAATTAAAATGCTAGGTCTTAGGAATTGCTTACTAACTATTCTAATTCAAATTCGGCTTTGTGCAAATAAAAGAACCATAAACCTCCCTTTGATTATCCTTGCATATATAATAATTGCATACTATGTGTTGGCCCACGAGAATGGTTGTGTGGCATCTGGGCTGGATGGTGAACATCAGGGAGGAGCTTAGGCAGGACCCCAATCGCTTGCTTGTGGGCATAGTGAATGGATCTACCCCTTTTCTTTTGCTTCCGTTCGTATCCCCACTTTCTGTATTAAGGTGCTACGTATGATGTATTAGTCTGTTTGGCCCCTTTTGTAAGACTGCTGGCTGTACGGCCTGTTTATGTATTAAAGTGTGCTATTGTACAATGAATGTAATGTATGTGAATGAACCAACATTGTACATATGTGTGTTATCTACTGATCCAATGAATGACATAAGTGAACACAGAAAATTCTAAATTTCAAATTTGGGTCTGATACCCCTTTTCACAGTACGGCTATACCAAATTTATGTAAGGATTATGCAACTAGCAGTGAGCATTTAAAAAAATTAAAATAAAAAAACTAGTATTGAGCACCCAAGCTGATCTGGGTCTCTCTCTCTCTCTCTCTCTCTCTCTCTCTCTCTCTCTCTCTCTCTGCAGCAGTCACAGGGAGGATGGTTCGCGCTACGAGTCCACCAATACGCGAGTATTACAACAGCGTTTGCTAATTGCGATGGCTAGTTTGATTGTTGATTGAGGTCGATGCTCCTAGTAGCACTGCTAAAAGTTTTCATCTTGAAATTGTCAAAATTTCGAACACTTCCCATCCCTAACTTCCTGCACGGTGTGACCGTCAAGGAGGAGGTGTTAGAATTGGGCCCTTATTTGTATAGGCCCATTCTTCTTAAATTTCAAAGCATGCATGGTTTAGTCCTATACTGTCTAGCCTAGTAGTAGGAGAGCAATTTGTAAAGTGGAGTCCTTGCTACCCCTTGGTACATGTGATACAAGTTATGGGGCAGGGGCGGAGGCAGTATAGGTGCATGGGGGTACAGTTGTACCCCCAAAATTTTTGCACAAAAATTTGGTATATACCCTCATTAATACATAAAGTATACACTACACAACTAATAACATACTCCTCAACTCCTGGCAGTCCATTTAGCATTAGGCTCAGCAGAATCTGAGAATCAAGCCCAAGTCAACTAGTAGGGGTGGATATCGAGCCAGGTAGTCATCTTACCGAGCTTTTATCGAAATTAACACAGTTTGATTTAGTACCATTTTATTTATAGTTTGGAAGTATTTATAGAACCGAGCTAACGAGCTAAGCCGAGCTGAGCTAAAGTGAAATCCAATTTCATTCGAAATTAACTCATTTCAATTTTTAACCAAATATCAAGCCTACCTAACGAGCTTTTTTCTCACCCCTATCAACTAGTCAAGGAGGCCTTAGGCCTAAGTGCCATCTGCCCATCCAGACACTCTGCCAGCAGTGCAGGGGCGCAGCGCCACAGCCGGCAGCTCATCGCGGCATCGGCGCAGCGCGGCGCTCTAGCGCCGCTTCTGGCTTCTACGCCGACGATCTTGGTATCGACACGCCGGTGGCCGGTCGCGTCCCTCAATTCTCGATCCCGAGGACCGCTCGTCCCCGTGACCCCCCGCCCGCTCTCCTCCTTGGCTCCTTCAAGGTCTAGTGTTGGCTTGACCTCCCATATAGTGATTTTTTATTGCAATATTTCTTTCATAGCATGAAGGAACGCCGTATCAAGTTGTAATTTTCTAAAATATTTTGTGATGTTGGTTGTAGTGCAAATATGTAATTTGACACATTTGAACTTATGTACTATGTCATTTGAACTTGTGTTGAAACGGATGTGTCTTAAGTTCGCAAGCCCATCGTCAAAATCCTAGCTCCGCCATTGTCATGGGGTGACATGAGGAGGACTATAGCTAAAGTCACACTTGTGACTTGCGACGTCGTGATCGTGAACGTGTCGTGAACCAAGTCCACCTTTCTTTTGCTGACCGTGCATTTCTCCAGGACGTCCTCTTGGAAGACCTCCTAGGTGGTCGCGGAAGACCTCTTGGGTGGTCGTAGTAAACCTCCGGGGTGGTCCTGGAAGACCTCCTAGGTTGTCGTGGAGAGAACATAATCACCAACTGGTCGTAAGGAGTTACGAGCTGTTCATATTGGACGTTTCTCTTGGACCTCTTCGGGAAATCCTCTTGGGCCTACCTTAGAGAACGTGGTCAAAGCTTTAGACCAATGGTCAAAGCTGAAGACCAACGTGTAATCAGGATATGGTAAATTCTGCTTAATTACCATTAATTGGGTTTTTAATTAGTAGTTACCAGTGTTCTATTGTGTGATTTATTGAGCCATTACTAGAGAGTAATTGACTCGACTCTTAAAAGGTTTTCGAGAGGTCCAGACCAAAGGAGATCTTTTTCCATTCCAATTATTCTGCTTCTTCCTCTCTGTTCTCTTGTGCTGGAGGGTTGTGCTGTTTTGAACCAAGCCATCCCTTCTCCTCGGCGTGCTGCACCGGAAGGAGGGTGGCGGTATCTCGAACCATTATCGCGAGTTCACGCAGGCGGCAATAAGGTTTCGAGTAGCGTGTCTGTAGCGACCGCTTCTTTGCTTCTGACGTTTTAGATTACGCACTACATCGAGTCTGCACAGCTTCCTATTCTTCATCGACCTATACTGTAAGTTGTCTGTACGACCAGTATATTATGATATAATCATGATATTGAGTATGTTAAGAAGTGCATTATGTAGCCTGCTGTTAATATCGTTTTATGCATCACTAGTTATTTGTAATCTTCGCCTCATCATAAAATCAGGAATTAAAATGTTATCCACATTTCCAATAGTCCAAAAAATTTATTGTGGATATTTTTGTGATCTAGCAATAGCTGGTGCTTCTAATACTATGAAACTTGAGAGGTTTTCTGGTCAGAACTTTCGTAGATGGCAGACAAGGGTCAAGTTTTGGCTCATGTCTTTGGGGCTGTGGTGGGTGATCCATACACAGTATCCAATTACTGATGAACAGACCAGGCATTTTGACACAGGTAACAACACAGCCCTTGGATGCATACTGACCATACTATCCAACCAGCTCTATGATGTGTACATGGACTTCAAGTCCGCCCACGAGTTGTGGGATGCACTCGAGCACAAATATCTTTGTCAAGCCGAGGTCGACGGTGGCTCTATATGTGCGAGCAATTCTTTGACTACAGCATGGACGGTGCTAAGTCGATAGTTGCACAGGCTCATGAGCTACAGTTATTGGTCGGAGAGATTGCACATCTGGGTTGTGTTTTGCCTCCTAAGTTTGTGGCCGCGGGCATTGTTGCTGTGGATATCATGGGGATATACTCATGATCTTAGGATGATGAGACAATTGGCAATAGCTTTGAAGTTTTGTCGAAAGTGTTGTTTTCAGCAAAGTGTTAGGATATTCGGTCGTACTGGCATTTAAGGTGCGGTAGTACCGCAGTGTGGTAATACCGCAAGTTGTGTGGCGGTAGTACCATAGGATGGTAATACCGTTTGGTACATGGCGGTAGGTAAATTCCAAAGAAGTTGTTTTGTGCAGTTCTGGTCTTCATTGAGAAGCGGTACGACCGCAATTATTGGAGCGGTATGACCGCAGTGCGGTAGTACCGCTGGTAACATGGTGGTTGTACCGATTGTATTGAGAATATCGATCTATTTGGAGAATTGGTATTGGGTTAGGCCGAGTTCATGAGATTCAGTGCATATGTATTGCATGATGCATGTTTTGACTAACGTGGGTCAAGTTGTGAAGAACTTGTTCTCGGAATCGATTTTTTTTGTCTATTGTTGTGCAGGACGCTTGGAGGTCAACGACGGTCAACGGCGAGGATGATCGGGACTAAGCTTGGAGAGCTAATGTCGGACCCGGGATTAACACCCCAAATCCTCTGTGCATTTCTGAACTAGTCCCATGATTAGTAGCTAGTTCACACATTTAAACAGATATGGTAACATCCATAAATTGCACAATATTATTAATAATCAATAGAGTTTATTACAAAAGAGGCTTACAAGCCAACAATAAATAACACAGCGAAAGACGAAGAAGTAGTGGAGTCCAGCTGATCTGCCACAGGCAATCGATTGGGGTAGCGGCCTAGTCGTCGAGATCCACACCGATGGTGAAGTCCTTCTCCTCTGAAATTTGTTTGCATAAAGCAAGTATGAGCACAACTACTGTGCTCGCAAGTTACACCTGTCAAATAACAGAATGACATGCATACATGGATATCTCAAAGGAAGGCTTAATATGGTTGAATTTGCATAAAGCAACATTTTCTTTAAATACTTGTACTAAATTCCAAAGCAGTTATTCCATAACTAAAATTCATTTTCTAAATCAATTTTATAGTCAGATAACATTCACACATGAATGGTGAAGGATACCCTCCTATCACTTGGCTTCTCGCCCAATTCCCATTTGCATAATCCATTTGATGAAGTATTTTGAAAAACCAAAACCAAAGTCTAACTTTGAGAGGCTTTGCTAGCATGTCCATGACCGTGAACATGGCTATTCGAATAGTTTTACACTCTGCAGAGGTTGTACACTTTACCCACATGACATGATTCCTCTAGTTTGTTCGGCATCCGTCAATGCTACCTCTCACTGCCGAAGGTAAGAAGTCTAGAGTTCATGACAAGGCCTTTACAATGCATCATTCCACCGCAGTCCACCCTCATTAAGGTTTCACAAATCCCCCCTTTGGACTGACCGTCCGCCGGGTTTGTGGGTGCCCCCTCTTATGCCAGGTGGGAATAAAATAGTCATGAAAGACAGGCCATGAAAGACCACCCACGTACAGACAGGATAAACCGCGATGGAACTCCACAAATTAATCAGCCAGATCCCCCTCCTCATTCTGGAGACATGTGGTTGTACGGTGAGGCATAGCCCATTATAGGCATAGCAAAGGATCGCTCAAAGGCCGGTCCTTAACTGACTTGGGCGACTTCTACTAAAACCAATGGGCCTCAACCCTAACCGAGATTGAGCCTGTGCATTGACATGCATCATCCAGACAACCATTTCGCCCAAGTACAAACCAATTTTCAAGCTGATTTTATTTTCCAAAGTCATTTATAAACTTCCATAACACACCAGTGCTATGGATACAACATAAACAATATTTGCTTTTACGCTAAAATTCCCCAAGTCAAATATTTTTGGGTCTAAGCATCGCTAAGCATAGTTTTTCTCAAAATGTTCTAGTTCATACTATTGCATAAACTAGATTTTTGTCTAAGGTGTCAAGGTATGTTTGCTTCAATGTTAAGATTGGCAGTACAAAGGATTTAGGCATAACTATGATTTAAAACAGGAATTTAAATAACTGGATAAAAATAAGCATGCAATAATAATTTAAAACAGAATTTAAATAATTTTAATTACTGGGCTCAATATGATCAAAGGTATAACTTGCCTTGCTTGATTAGTTGCTCTCAAACGGCGTCGAAATTTGACTCTCCGAAATCGTCGAAATCTATACGTGTAAACGATCCAAATTCAAATAAAATCCAAATAAAATCCACAAATTATAAAATAAATACTGGACGGAAGATATCGACTTTATATGAATCTAGGAAGTTGAAACAACGGAATCGGAGTTCGTATGAGGGAGAACGAATTTCCGGAAGGATGAAAATCACATGAAATGATATAATTCCGAAAATTCTCTATTCATTGGAAATTGTGGTTTCGGATGACTGGAAACAAAGAAAGAGCTTTATGGCCATGGAGAGGAAGTACGACGTAGAACACATTGAGGCAAACTCAACGGTGTAGCCGACTCGGCGAGAGGATTCTCGATGGTAACGCAGTCCGACGGAGAAGACCTTCGGCGGGCGAACATCGGCGTTTCGGGTAAATGGAGAAGAGTTAGCGAGTGAGGTTGGCAGCGATTTGAAGATGGAACCGCGGGGAACACAACGCTCACCCCGGTTGTCGTGGAATGCGCAAGGTCGGCCGTCGGCGGCGCCGATGCGCAAAATGAACCGAATAATTAACAGAAATTAAATTAAATCTAAAAATTATGAAATAAATATTTAAAATAGTAGATGGATTTAGATGAATTTAGGAGAAAGAATCAACGGATTTGGAGTTTTCATGTGAGAGCAAGAATTTTTGGAAGATAAAAAAGTGTATGTACAAAGGAAATGCATGACTAGAGAATTGATTTACTGTTCATCTTCCTTGCGTGCCGAACAGCAACAGAGCATGGAGCCATGGAGGGTGGTGCTTTGGTGAGTTCCCGGCGACACGGAGGTGAGCAACACGTGAAACCTTGGCCGCGATGTCGAAGTAGACAACGTGGCGGAGCTAGCTAGAGAGGGATAGCGGGGATGCGGTGCTCACCTCGATTGTGGAGGAACGTGTACGGATGGCGGAGGTAGGGCGGCGGCGTCGGCGGCGTGGCTCATGGAGGCGGCGGTGCTCGGCGATGCCGGCGGCGAGAGGGTGAGCACGGCGTGGGACTTGGTGCCACGATGCGGCGGTGCGGTCGGAATCTCTAGGAGTCGTCGGCGGCGCTAGAGCGGCACAAGGCGGCGGCCGACGGCGAATACTTGCGATATCCGGCCAAAAGAGAGTGAGGGAGGAGGAGCGGGTGGCGGGGTTGGAATGAGGAGGAACGGGGGCTCACCGTGCTCCCTTTTATAGGGCGAGGGGAGGCCGGGGTGGGGAGATCGTGGGCGCGGCCATCACGTCGGTCATGGCGAAATTCCTGCGAACGCGTGTGCTAATTGAGGGGGAAACGGTCAAGGGAGAGGAGGCGGGAGCGGGCGGTTTGAATGCCACAAATTTCACGAAGAATGGTTGAGAAATTTGTGGGTTTGAGAAGCTTTTGTGGTGTCAATAATGGTGTCGGCCTATTTTGGTTGCTTGCTGGACAACAAGGGGAGAGCGGTGTGGTCGAGGTGTGTGTGGTGGCAGGGTGGTGGCTGGAGCCAGCAAGGGTGATAGGGTCGGCCATGGTGCTTGGTTGGTGTGGTGGCCGTGGTTGGTTCGGACATGGTGCGGCTTGGGAAGAACGAGAAAAGAAACA
Source organism: Phyllostachys edulis (assembly GCA_036346405.1). Lineage (NCBI taxonomy): Eukaryota > Viridiplantae > Streptophyta > Magnoliopsida > Poales > Poaceae > Phyllostachys > Phyllostachys edulis. The sequence continues at coordinate 11,181,799 of CM070557.1, forward strand.
AAACGCTCTCGGGAAGAAGAATAGTTAGGAGAGAGAGGAAGAGAATAAAAGAAATAAGGAAAGTACATTAGTAATTGAATGAAGAAAGGCAAGTTGGCAGCGTGCATGGAAATGGCTTGGAGTTAAGCGTCTTGACGGTTGGAAGATTTGGACAGAATAAAATATTATATATATATATATATATATATATATATATATATTAAATTCGAAATTCGATTTAAGCAATAAGCAGATACAATTTTAGAGAATAGCAAATAGAATCTAAAAATTCTAGAAAAATTCACAAAATATTCCTAGAATTGTTTTGGACTTAATAAAATTATTTCCAACTTAAAGTTGGCTTTTTATTTTACAAATAAATTATTTTGGCTTTAAATTAATTAGGGAAAAGATTTTAAAATTCTAGAAAATAAAAAAATTACTTGTAAAACTTGAGAAAAATAAAGCAAACAAACTCTTTCAAATTTTAGAAAATCCAATAAAATAATACTTTTATTAATTTTAAATTGGTAACAGAACTTTGGGTTGTTACAACTGAGGTCCAGAACGATCAAGGATGTCGGGTGAGGTTAATGGACTCAAGCATGGCGCAGAATGGACAAAGGTGACCAAACGGGCAGTTCGATGCGTCTGGTTGGATCAAGCGGCGTGGGGTCGGTGCAAGTGCCATGGTGGCCGGCGGGAGCCGAACAGGAGAACTTGAGACAAGATGAGAGCCGTTGATCAATCTACGTGTGGCAGCGATTGCTTCACCAAGATTGGACTCGGTCTTCGGAGAAGGATCGAGAAGGGGTACTTTGGTAATTTTACCAAATACTGCCTTGGTAACCTTTTGGCTAAACCACGGCGCAAGATGACGCATGGAGAAGTGGTTTAGGTCAAGAGAAAGTGAAGACGGCACTTTAAAATGCGTGCGTGAGTTAAACCCGTTTGTTAGTGGGCTTAACGGGTGCCCAATGGGTGCAGTCTTCTAGAAGCTAGGCCTCACTATAAATAGGAGAGGGTTGCTGTCCAACAGCCTCTAAGCCTTCATTTAGAAACCCTAGTTGGGATCTTAGGGTTTAGGAGAGGAAAGTGAGGTCCTAGGGTTCTAGAGAGATGAAGTGATTGTGTGATCCTTGGTTGAGCTTTGTCCTCCAGCATGGAATGGCCATAAACATCCATCTATCTCAAATCAATCCAAGCAAGTTTCCCAAAGATGAGTTTTTCATGTTCTTGCTCTCCCTCGCTTTGATGATTTTGTGTTTTTGATGTCTTGTTGGTTTTCCCTCAAGTTTTGTTGTGATCTGGCTTGTTGTGACATGTGGGAGTGCATCTAAGACCATCTTGATCATTCTTTACCCATGAGCAAGATTTAGATCATGTTTTTCTTTTTGACTTGGTTTTGAACCTATCTTCGTTCAAATGGAAAAAGGTTGAAACTTTGACGTGGATTTTCTCAATATTTGATTGGAATAGGTTCCTAACCTCCTAGAGAAGTTATGTTTCAAATCTCGTAGAGTTTGGCCAAGTGGATCAAAAGTTGTGCCAATTTTAGTTTTCGTCGTCGGGCTATTCCAGGATAATTGGTAGTACCGCCCTTATAACTATGATTGTACCGATCATTGGTAGAACCGCCCTTATAACTATGGTTGTACCGATCATTGGTAGAACTACCCTTATAACTGCGGTTGTACCGATCATTGGTAGAACCGCCCTTTTGCCTGCGGTTGTACCGATTTCTGTTTCTTCAGCACATCTTTGTGTTTGTTGATTGCTATGCTTGGGGGTTTGGAGTGGATTCAACATAAGTCTTGCATTATACTTATCTATTGATCTTCATAGCTCCCATAGCTAGTGGAGTGAAATATGTGTTGAATCCAATCTTAAAAGAAAAATGGATTGAGCTCCTATTCACCCTCCCTCTAGTCGCCTTTCTGGTCCTACAGTTGCCAAACTTCCTGCTTCATGGCAGGGTTTTGCCACTAGCTTAAAGCACAAAAGGGAAGAGATGTCTATTGAGGATCTCATTACTTCCCTTGATGTGGAAGAAAAGGCAAGAGCAAAAGATGCACCAAGCACTTCTAGTCAAAACAATCAGATCAATGCAAATATCATAGAGAAGAGATATGGCAAGAATAATAAAGACTATGAGAGCGGAGGCTTGTTCCGCATGAGTACTTTAGAATATAATCTGAATGTTGCAACTGGTTTGAATAAATGTGAGGCCAATATATGACATTCTCGTTTTTGTCATATTGGTTTTGTTAGTATTGCTAGAATGTCCAGGTTAGATTTAATTCCAAAATGTGAAATTGTCAAATGATCAAAGTGCCAAACTTGTGTGCAAGCAAAACAACCTCGAGAACCCTTTAAGGGGTTATAGGAGGAAAAGAAATTGGCACCTTTAGATCTTGTCCATTCTGACTTGTGTGAAATGAATGGATTGTTGACCAAAGGAGGCAAAAGATATTTTCTAACTCTAATTGATGATGCATCACAATATTGTTATGTGTATCTACTGAAAACAAAAGATGAAGCTTTAAATTACTTTAAAATTTATAAAGCCAAGGTTGAGAACCAACTAGAAAAGAAAATTAAAAGACTAAGGTCTGATCATGGAGGAAAGTATATCTCTCATGAATTCTCCCAATTCTGTGCTGAACATGGAATAGTCCATGAAGTTACACCACTATACCCACCTCAATCAAACAGGGTGGCTGAGAGGAAAAACCGGACACCAACAGACTTGGTGAATGCCATGTTGGAGAGTGCCGGTATGCCTAAGTTATGGTGGGGGGAAGCTATTTTGACAGCAACTTTCGTCCTAAACAGAGTAATCACTAAAAGTTGTGATATTACTCCGTATGAGGGATAGAAGGGGAGAAAACCCAATGTTAATTTTCTACGAACTTGGGGGTGTTTGGCAAAAGTCAATATACCATTGTAGAAAAAGAGAAAGCTTGGACCTAAAACAGTCGATTGTGTCTTGCTGGGATATGCTCATAATAGCACAGTCTATAGATTTTTAGTAGTAAAATCAGAAACTCCTAAGATTATTGTTAATACAATAATGGAGTCCAGAGATGCTTCATTTTTTAGGATATTTATCCTATGAGAACTGCAGGCAGTACTTCTCGAATAGAGCATAATCAAACTATGAATAATAGTCTTGAACCTACCACCATCTCTGAACTAATGAGTGATAATCCTGAAGAAGATAACAATATAGTCCAAGAGGCGCCTCGTAGGAGCAAGCGACAAAGGATTGAGAAAACCTTTAGTGAGGACTTTATTGTATATCTCATGGATGATGTGCCAAACACTCTTTCAGAGGCTTATGCATTACCTGATGCTGAGTATTGGAAAGAGGCAGTCCATAGCGAGATGGATTCCATCATGGCTAATGGGACTTGGGAGATCATTGAACGTCCTATCGGGTGTAAACCTATTGGATGCAAGTGGATCTTTAAAAAGAAAATGAGGCCTGACAGTACTATTGATAAGTACAAGGCAAAACTTGTGGCCAAGGGTTATATCTAGAAAGATGGTGAGGATTATTTTGATACTTACTCTCCTGTTGCCAGATTGACTACCATTCGTGTTCTTATTGCATTAGTTTCTTACCGTAGTCTACACATTCATAAAATGGATGTGAAGACAGCTTTCCTTAATGGAGAGTTAGAGGAAGAGATCTATATGGAGCAACCGGATGGTTTTGTGATTTCTGGACAAGAAAGTAAGGTATGCAAATTAATCAAATCCTTGTATAGTCTAAAGCAAGCACATAAATAATGGCATGAGAAATTTGATAAAACTTTAACATCTACTGGCTTTTCTGTAAATGAAGTAGATAAGTGTGTGTATTATCGTTATGGTGGGGGTCAAGGAGTGATTTTGTCTTTGTATGTCGATAACATACTTATATTTGGGACAAACACTGCTGTTATTGACGAGGTCAAATCTTTCTTATCTAGATGTTTTGATATGAAAGACCTAGGAGAAGTAGATGTTATTCTGAATATTAAATTGATCAAAAATGAGGATGGGATCACTTTGAACCAATCTCATTATGCTGAGAAAATCTTGAGCCGGTTCGGTTTTGAGAACTGCAATATTTCCCCAACTCCTTATGATGCTAGTGTTAAGGTTCGAAAGAATAAGGGATTAGGGAAGGATCAATTGAGATATTCACAAATTATTGGGTCGCTTACGTATCTATGTGGTGCCACATGACTTGACATATCATTTGCTGTGAGCAAATTAAGTTGGTTCACTTCTAACCCAGGAGGTGATCACTGGGAGGCACTTAAGAGAGTGTTGCGCTACTTGAGAGGCACAACCTCATATGGAATTCACTATACTGGGTATCCGTCTGTACTAGAAGGATATAGTTATTCAAATTGGATCTCTGATGCAGATGAGATCAAAGGTACAAGTGGGTATGTGTTTACCCTTGCAGGTTCTGCAGTTTCATGGAGGTCGTGTAAATAGACCATATTGACAAGGTCAACCATGGAAGCAGAACTTGTAGCACTAGACACAACTATTGTTGAGTCTAAATGGCTTAGAGAGCTTCTGTTGGACTTACCACTGGTTGAGAAACCAATACTGGCAATCCTAATGTACTGTGATAATCAAACAATGTTGATTAAGGTTACAAGTACTATGGATAACATGAAGTCCTCTAGACATGTGAAGTGTAGGCTTAAATCTGTCAGAAAACTAAGGAACTCCGGAGTGATTACTGTGAATTATATACGAACTGAGAAAAATCTTGCAGACTCTTTCACAAAGGGCTAGCACGGAAGGCGATTTCGTTCGTCTATGGACATGGGAATGAGGCCCATTGGAGTTACAACTCAACAGTAACCCATACCTTTTTGATCAGAGATCCCATGACTTAGGCAATGGAAAAAACAAGTTGATGTTTGACCAAGAGAGTACATTTTAATAAAATATGTACCCATGTCCTGATAGACAAAGTACTCTCAACTGTATGGAAGAGGATGGCTTAAAGCCTTAATGTATCCTAGTGTCCAATGAGGAAATAGGTATTAGCCTACAGGATACTTAGAATGAATACACCTACTTGAGCTTAACTGAGGTCACAATTCATGAGAATAGGGGCATTCTCTAGAAAGCTCATGAGCAGATAAGGGAGCATGACCATATAAAACTCCGGTTAGGCTTGGTTCTTTGACAGCCTAGTATCAGTTGAGATTTCAAGTGAAATCTAATCACAAAAGACGGTGAATTCAAGGCATAGTTCATTCATCAGTTGTGAGAAGATGAATCTTGTTATTCTAGGTGCAAGTTCAACCCGTGCGAGACTTACATTGAAAGACTGGTATATTAACAACTCTTCAGCATAAAAGTCTTTATCTTACTCTTTGCTGCTTGCCTTGGAATTGGTGGGGGATTGTTAGAGTTGGGCCCTTATTTGTAAAGGCCCATTCATTCCTAAATTCCAAAACATGCATGGTTTAGTCCCATACTACCTAGCCTAGTAGTGGGAGAGCAATTTATAAGATGGAGTCCTTGCTACCCCTTGATACATATGATACATGTCATGGGGTGACATGAAGAGAACTATAGCTAAAGTCACACTTGTGACTTGTGACGTCACGACCGTGAACGTGTCGTGAACCAAGTCCACCTTCCTTTTGCCGACCGTGCATTTCTCCAAGACGTCCTCTTGGAAGACCTCCGGGTGGTCTTGGAAGACCTCCTAGGTGGTCGTGGAAGACCTTCGGGATGATTCTCTAACCCATTCGAATCATCATACTCAGTGCAAAATCCAAAAGGCACCCTCTCTCTTGAATTGATCCGACCCATGCTTCGGGTCACTCGGATCATCCGACTCGTATGCAAACTCCAAAAACCATCTCTGTGTTGAATTGATCTGACCCATGCTTCGAGTGAGTCGGATCATCCGACTCAGTTGATTTCCCAGAAAACACGCTCTCTATATAATTGATTGGATCGATGACTGACCTAGATCATCCGACTCATCAGAGATTTTTTCACTTTGCCTGATTTTTGGAATTCTTAGTGATCGTCACAATTAAACCTTGATTCTTGGCTTTCACTACCTAGAACTGAGCTACATAGACCTAGTGTGCACCACAACTAGCTTTGAACACTATTAATATTACGACCAAAGCAAAAAAAAGAAAATCTATCAACTAAAATGATACATGCCCAGCTCCTTGGATCAAATCTTGCCACAAGGTCCTTATTCTTTAAGAATTCAATGTTTTGCCATCAATTGCCCCATTCATGAAAACCAAGAACAACCCGTAACCAATCATCAAGACCTAACTTATCTCAACAACACTCAAACTAAAGTTAGTCTCAACGAAATAGGAGTCATTAATAACCAAAACACTAATACCATCTAATTGGGGGCCTAGAAGCTTACTCCTTCTCATATGATACCCAGCCATCGTGTGGTCAATTGGGGATTATCATATAGTAGAAGCAAAAGATGAATAAGAGGTGAAGAACGAAGGGTTGCATATATAAGTATTTTTTAAATAATACTATTTTAATAAAGAATAAAAAAATAAATAGTCAAAAAATAACAAAAATGGGCTATTGTCGCCATTTGAAATGGCGGCAAGGCCAAATCACCATTTGAAATGACGATAGTAGTCCTGTCTCCCACTTAATAGGCATTAAATGCCCCTATTGCTGGTTCCAGTCCCTGTTGCCATTTCAAATGGCAATTAGCCTAGAATTATAGGCAAATTGCCATTTAGAATGGCGACAGGAACCCACACCCCTGTCGTCATTCCAAGTGGCAACAAGAGACAGTCTATAAAAACTGCAAAAAATAAACCTAAATTCACTTTAATTTGGAGAAAATAGAAACAGGGAGGGAAGGGAGAGAAGAGGTGAGGAGTGACCTAGCGAAGCACTGACAATTCATAGCGCAGGAGGGGAGTGAGGGAGGAGCAGATCTAGTCACCCACCTTGTAGGTAAATGTTCTCGCAACTTTGTATCTAAATTCTAAACCCTGGTAGGTTAGCAAATAGAACTAGCGACATAGAATTGATAGGATTAGATAGTTTTAGATGTATGGATATGTAGTGTAGTTTATTGTAGTACATCAGTTCATCATATATATATTATTTATGGTGTAGTACGTAAATGGTTTAGAAAGTTCTAGATGCATTGTTACGTAGTGTATTATCTTGCAATTCATCCTTTTAGGTGTTTATAGTTTAGTTTCGGATATGTCGTTCATCGTGTAGATAATTTTTTCGTGCAATAATTGTATGAATTAGATAGTTTTAGATGTATTGTTATGTGGTGTAGTGTCATGCAGTACATCATTTTAGTTGTGTGTGGTTTAGTTTCGTATATGTCGTTAATCGTGTAGAATTGGTGCAATAATTGAATTAATTGGATAGTTTTAGATGTATTGTTATGTGGTGTAGTGTCATGTAGTATACCATTTTAATTGTGTGTGGATTAGTTTCAGATATGTCATTAATCGTGTAGATTTTTTTGGTGCCATAATTGAATTAATTAGATAGTTTTAGATGTATTGTCATGTGGTGTAGTGTCATGGAGTACATCATTTTAGTTGAGTGTAGTTTACTTTTGGATATGTTGTTAATCATGTAGATTTTTTGGGTGCAATAATTGAATTAATTAGATAGTTTTAGGTGTATTGCATAGTTTCAAATATGTCGTTAATCTTTTTTGTGGTGCCACTAATTGCAAATTTAGTTTGTGGTATGCTTCTTATTATTTTGTATCTATGTTTGGTATTATTAGTAGTGTAAGCATTGAATTTTCAGGTATGGCATCCGCGGGAGATGCTGCATAGTGGCCCTATGAGTTACTTGACCCGGCTATTGACGTGGGCCACTTTAGTCGCCTCAATACCATCCACCCCCAGTCTGGCGAGGCACCCATTGGTAAAGGATGTCTTCGTGGGGGACTATTTCGTGCATCAGGTGATGTGGCAGTTCGGACCACGACAGCAAGTCCTAGTGCCCTGGGGGAGCCGTTGCTGACGAACGTCCATGGGCAAGTTAACATTTAATTTTGACATAGCCTTTGCCTTGCGTACTTACAAATTTTTCGTTTTGCTTTCCACAGGCACACCAGGAAGGTAGTACCTGGACGCACTTCCTGGGCTGACTGCATGGTCCCTTGGGTGACGTAGTGGCTCCACACCTTGGAGGACGTAGCCCAGGAGGGTGACACAGTGGTACTCCACTCGAACGAGGCTCCATTGTGTTAGGGTCATGGACAACCCACAATGACATGAACCCGCAACGGCCTACACAAACCCCACCCAGCCAGACTTTCATTCCATCATGCGGTACATATTGAACGTGTAACACCCTAAATTTTCTGAGCCCCTTTTTGAAAATTTTAAAATAAAAAGAACCATTTGGTTTTGTTAAAGTCCTAAAGATTAACTTGAGATTTTCAGAATTTGAGTGTTTAAAATGACTAAGTCAAACTTCACCTAATCCTAAAAGTTGGTTTGTTTGGTGTTGATTGAGCTCTGGAGCTATCTTTCCCTTTCTCTATTAGTTCTGCTCTCCCTCTAGGCTAGCTCTTGTGCCCAGATTTCCTTCCCTTCATTTTGCTTGGACATTCTCTTATGTCCAGATCTTCTCAATGTCTAGACCTCTTCTGTGACTGGACCTCCCTTGCGCCTAGACCTCTTTGGTTCAGACCTCTCTCCTTGTTCAAGACCTCCCCTCATGTCTTTAGTTTGAATTTCTTTTAGTCCAGACCTTTTTGTTGGTTTCAATCTCTCTGTGGTTTAGACCCCCTTTTGCTCCAAACCTCCTTCTTTGTTTAGACATCCTTGTGGTCTAGACCTCCTTTTCTGATTGAACCTTCTTTCGGTTTTGACCTCCTCCTTGAGTCACGACCACCATGTGGCATCCTAGCTCGGGTTTGTGTTTCAAACGTCTTTGATTTCTGAAATTCAATTTGAGTTGAATTTCTCCTTTCTGGAACTCTCCTGTTTAATTTTCTATCCTCCCTTGGGTCTATTTGGATCTCCCCGTGTCCGTTAGAACCTCCTTGGCGCTTCATCTTGACCGTCATGACCTCCCTCGGGTTCATCCTGACCGCTAAGACCTCCTTTAATCTCATCTTAACCGTCAAGATCTCCTTTGAGTTCATCTTGACCGTTGAGACCTCCTTTGCTCTCCATCTTGATCGTCAAGACCTCCTCTGATCTCATCTTGGCCGTCAGGGCCTCCTTTGAACCACCTTCTGTGGATCTCCTCCGTTGGATCCCTCTTCCTTCGAAACCCCCCTGCCCAGACCTCCCTTAGTCTGGATCTGATGGTCCAGTCCTCCTTTCATTTGGATCTGAGGGCCCAGACCTCCCCATTGGTGTGGACCTCCCCCTTAGTCTAGACCTCCCTACGTGACCCAGCTCCGCGCCTTTGTTTGGAACCCTCCAATCTGTATTGGACAGCTCGATGTTGTTGGCACGTTCGGCTAGTCCAAACGTCCCATCCTTTTTGAGCCACCCGATCTGAATCAGACGGCTCTGTTTCACTGTGCCTTTCCCCCTTTGTCCTTTTGACCTCCTTCTCTTCAGGACGTCGTGGTCTTTTTGCAAAGACCACCCTTGCGGGATTTCCTCAGGACCTCCTTGTCCTCCCGACCTCTGGTCTTTTTGTAAAGACAACCCCTTGGTCTTTTCGTAAAGACCACCCCTACGGGTCACGACCTCCTCTTGGGCCATGACCACTCCTCTTTGATCAGACTATTTTCCAAGTTGACTGGTTCCACTTGACAATCTTGCTTACCCTCATCCTTATCTGCCACCTAAGCCTTTGTGCATTTAATGCCATTTGAACGGCATTAAAAGCAGTCACTTACATGGCCCCATGCTTTCTCTCCTTGTCCCTTCATCTCACAGCATGTCTTGTTCTTTTTGTCCTCTCCTTTCACCAGCTGGCCTGATCTTATCCTGTTCTCTCTAGCCAGTTGGCCATACCCTGTCTTGTCCTTCAACTACCTTTGACCCATGTGTCTCTGAGTCTCTCAGTGACTCTCTCTTTTTCTTTCTTCACAGGCTATTAATAGCCTGAGCAGACCTTCTTCCTGACCCTTGGCTACATGCAACTCTTTTGCTCTTGCCTTGCTTTCTCCTTGTTTGGAGTTTCACCTAGAAGGCAACTGGAGATCACACCATCGCCTCATCGTCGCCAAGAAGACTACTAGAAGTTGCGCCACCACTTTGCCACCGAAGGAGTTCGCCGAAGCACTCGCGCCGCCTTCAACCATCGACCTCCCCCTCCTCTTCTATCTCCCACTCGGCCTTGGTGAGTGTCCCTGTGCCTTGATCTTTTTCCTTTATTTCATACAACCACCCTGTGTAGTCGTATCTTTCCTAGGACCTCCTCCTGAGGATCTCCTCAGGACCTCCCTGGTCTTTTTGCAAAGACGACCCTCTCGGTCTCTTTGCAAAGACAACCCTCTTGGGTCCTTCTTGGGACCTCCTCCCCAAAGACCTCCCATGATCTCCTCGGGACATCCTCTTCAGGATGTCCCTTGAGCTCCTCAGAACCTCCCTTTTTGCAAAGACCACCTTCTTGGTCTTTGTCGCCCTTTTGATCTTTTGCAAAGACCATCTGCCTTGATCTTTTGCAAAGACCACCCTCTTCGGTCTCTTGCAAAGACCACCCTCTCCAGTGGACCTCCTCCTAACCCATTGGACCTCCTCCTGAGAGCCCTTTTTCTAGTTCTGTTAGTTCTGTTCTTTGCTATTTGTTTCTGTTTGGTTTGCTTGGAGTTCATTGGATCTTATTTGGTCGTTGTTTGATTTGCCTGGTTCTCTCGTGTAGATTGCGTTATCACCGGGAAGCCTGAGTTATCCGAAGGGGTAGATCCTTAAGCTTTCAAGCAAGAGACAAGTTACACTTTTGATCATTTTGCGCCCAGTATCTGAAATTATTTCAGTTCTGTTTCAAAATTACTGCATGCTTATTTATACTCAGTATTTCAATACCTGTCTTTAAAATTTATAGATATACCGAATCCTTTGTATGGCCATTATTGATATTGATTCCACCCTGTTGTCACCATAGATAAAACATGGTTGATGCAATAGTGTGAACTAGGATCATTTGCAAAATCTAATGCTTAGCCATGCTTAGACCAAAGTTCTTATTTTGGGAGATCTTGCTGCCAAATGACCAATGTTGTCAAAATGTTTTAAACCATGACATTAGATTGTCATGGAGGTTTTGTAAATGTTTTTGAAAATCAAAGGAAAAGAAAAATGGTTTGGACTTGGGCGAATCGGTTGCTTAGTTGGTGCAGGTTCATGCACGGGCTCAACCTAGGTAGGGTTGAGGCCCAGGGTTTGTGGAAGTCGCTCAAGTCAGTTGAGGACCGGTCTTTGAGCGTTCCTTTGCTATGCCTATAATGGGCTATGCCTCACCGTGCAACCACATGTCCTGAGAATGGGGAGGGGACCTGGCCGATTAATTTGCAGAGTTCCATCGTGGTTGGTCCTGTTGGTACGTGGGAGGTCTTTTATGGCTATCTTTCATGACTATGTTTTCCCACCTGGCGCAAGAGGGGGCCCTTGATCTCTGCGGAGTCGCTATCCGTAGGGTGGGGCGAACCTTAGTGAGGCTGGGCTGTGGTGGAATGATGCTTTGTAAAGGTCTTGTTATGAACTCTAGACCTCTTACCTTCGGCAGTGAGAGCTAGCATTGACGAATGCCGAACAAACTAGAGAAATCATGTCATGTGGGTAAAGTGTACAACCTCTGCAAAGTGTAAATCTATTCGAATAGCCGTGTCCACGGTCATGGACATGCTGGCAAAGCCACTCAAAGTTAGACTTGGTTTTGTTTTCAAAGGACTTTATAAATCAGTTTTGGATTTTTATCCAAATGGGTTTGGGCAGGGAGCCTTATGACAGGAGGATATCCTTCACCACCTTGTGATGAACGTTATCCAAACTATAAAATTGATTTGAGAAAATGAGTTTTAATTATTAATAACTGCCTTGGAACTTAGTAGTTGTATTTTAATGAAACTTGGCTTTATGCAAATCAACCATATTATGCCTTTCTTTGAGATATCCATTTATACATGTCATTCTGTTATTTGACGGGTGTAACTTGCGCGCACGGTTGTTGTGCTCACTCTTGCTTGATCATGTTTTTGAGTAGGGAGAGAAAGCTTGTGGTGAGCTGCGCAGTGGACCAAGTGGTCCTGGCCGACTAGGATGCGCCCTCCAGCCGATTGCCTGTGGTGTATCGGGTGGTCTACTTATTTGTCTTCTGCTGTATTTTATCTTGTTGGCTGTTAAGCCTCCCCTTTGTAATCAAGTCTGTTGTTAATTAAACTTACGATTGATGTATGTTACCACTTTTGTATGCTGTGAAGAGCTAGCTATTGATCCATGGTACTAGCTCGGTTCACACTAAGGACTTGGGACCTCTCCAGACCCTACGACCTCCTCGAGCTTGGTCTCTCGACCTCCCCCGAGCTAGGCTGTGGCACTTGGGAACATCTCGTGCCTCACGACCTCCCTAGGACCTCTCGGGTGATCTTTCTAGACCTCTCGAGTGGTCTGTAAGACCTCTCGGGTGATCTTGAAAGACCTCTCGAGTGGTCTGGTGGACCTCTTGGGTGGTCCTGGAGGTCCCCTTGAGCGATCCAGTTGGACCTCCTGAGAGGTCCTAGTGGACTTTCCAGGTTGTCTTGGAGGACCCCTCGGGTGACCCCAGGTCGGGTCGTTACAGAACGGGCCATACTTCTTATTTACTTGTCATGTTTTCGGTCGCAAGAACTCAAGCCCATGCTTCTCCCCTCCCAATCACCACCAAAAACACTAAATCAGCCTATGCATGTCACACCATTGCAATCCCCATCTCTTGAGCTTTCCATTCATCCTATTGGATTTCGCATGCATGGACTTTTGTGTGTTTTGGAGAAGAGGGAAGGAGTAGAAGCATGGTCTTGCAACTGACATCTTGATGGTGTAGCTGCAGTCGAGAAAGTCAACAGCGGTGGTGCTGCATGCAGCAGCCGGCGATGGTCGTGACAATCTGGCGGACATCGGCAGTGGTCGGAGGCTCAAACATCTTTGGATAGGCTTCAAAGTTGGTGAGTTAGTTCTACACATAGAGCACTTCATTGTGATTAGTTGGTTTGAGGTTTTGTTTATATGTGCACCGGATTTGAGAGTGGGTTAGTTCGTTCTGTTTGCAGTGCAATCAGAGGTGCGCAATCTTGGAGCTTGATTCGTTTGAGGGGTCATATGGTGTCGGATTCAGCTGAAATTTGGACAGCATGTTGAGGACTCATTCAGCTGAATTCCTGCCAAGTTTCACACAGTTTGAGTTATTGGTTTGAAAGTTATGCACTAAAGACCAAGGTGGTCAGAAACAACGCTTCTCTGTTTTAACTGATTTTAGTTACCTCTTGTCAAAGGTGGTTGTTGTTGATGATGATGCCAAGATTATAACTTGATGATGTTGCTTCTAGAGAAGATGCCATTGTATCCATTGTTAATAAGAGTGGAATAGTGGACGCGGACGCGGACGCGGACGTGTGTGCGAACGAGTGGCTGAACGGACGAGATTGGCGACAACTACGGCGAAAGAGCACCGCGAGGGTGTCGTCGGTGGTAGTCGCATGCCTAGCGCGTGCGATGGTAAAATCCTTAGGATTAATTACATTACCGCGTTTATGATATTAGTGTGCATGTTGCATAACATATTAAGCATGTCATTTTATTATTCTTGCATGTTTAAATGTAATTAACAAATGGATAATTTATTTTAACCATGAACTATTTGATCACTCAAAAATTTGCTTAACAAATGAATATATAGATTAGTAAGAAGTTTAGTTATCACTCTCTCTTAAATGGATGAATGAACAGAGAGGTAATCCATGTCAAGTGCCAAAAACAAATTGATTAGAGAGTATACTAAATTCTTGGCCATTAACATTTAATCTAAAAGAGTAAATTAATCTTGAGTCAAGAATTGGAATTTGGTTAAGTTAAGCAATAGTAAGTTAGTGCCTTTTTCTAATGCAAGTAGATGGAAAAGTTTTATTGGATTAAATAACCTTTAGAGTTGATCTAAAGAGCGCACTCTAAATCTGAAAAACACGTGTGAAGAATGATCTCGATAAAACAGTAAATCTCCATTAGGTAATTGAATTTATCAAAGCAGCTAGTAAGCTAATTAAAGAAGCTAATTCTCCTTAGTAAAGTTGTTAAGAGAGTAGAGGGTAATTAGTTTTGGCAGTACCCCTATGCCATAGAGATGTTAATAGTAATAGAGGCGCTAAGTCAATGAGATAGTTTATAAAAAGTTTGGCTAAAACATCAAAACCTCATAACTAAATCAAATCAACTCCAATTAGAGTGAAACCAATTTTGTTGGTTTTCATTCTTAATGTACTTTAACTTGGCATAAGTTTGGAACATGTTATTGGTACAGAAAAATTCGGATTTAGAGTTAATTTCAGGAATGAATTGTCTTTACACTAGAACTTGAATTAACATCAAAAATTCATAAGAAATTCTTATGAACTCCAAATGGGATGAATCCAATTGGATTGTTCATATAATTTTATCCTATATCCATTTTTGTAATCTTTATATCCACCACTACCCTACAAAATTTCACTAAATAATTAAAATCGGATGAACAGTAACATATGAGAATTAATTTGATTTTCCTGAAATCTGAGATTCAAACTACTATAACTCTCGCATACTAAATCCAAATGGAATAATTATTTCATCTAAATTCATCTAAAATCATGATATTCCTTCTGTGAATTTTTCATGATTTTTGGATGAATTTGAATTTTTGAATATTCTCGGTGTTATTCGTTCTTATTTGTGCTTCTCGATTCTTTTGATAGGTTCCGACGATTATATTGAGAACGAGAGTGATCCTATGCAGTAAGAAAGTTATCTCCAGCAAAGCAAGAATTTTGATCATAAATGTCCCATTACTTTCAAAGTCTAATACTTTGTTTACAAATTGTATGTATGCATGCTTTTGTGTCAAAGTTTATTTTCCCGATTAGAGGTAGCTATTCCTATTGCATGGTTGCCCTTAAATTGTTATCCCCTGCCACAAAACATAAGTTATTAATATCGCTGGTGAATTAGAGCCCAGTGATTTAATTATGCTTTTTTATTGTCTTTACGGTGTCATGCTTAGAAATGCTTAGCTACCGGTAGAATTGGGCGGTTATCGACTTAGTCGATAACCTTGATCACATAAAATTATTATTATCATTATGCTCAGCACCTTGTGCTTTGTTACTTTGTAAAGTCAAAAACTGAAAACTGAAAATAAAATTGTTTCATGACTTAGACACAATGGATGTTGGTGTGATTTGTTGGGTGTGAATGGAATAGTCCCTAAGTCCCCAAGGACCGAGTTACTTGTGTCACTAAGCCAAGCGCTTTTGCGTGCTAACCACATGAGAGGGATATGGGACCTCTCTTGACTTAGTACTTTGGCATGTGTTAGCTCCGGGTCGCATAGTGGATGTGTGCATTGTGTTGAAAAAGAAACTTGTATGTGTTTGGGTGAGTAGTGGTGGAGGTTATCCACTGCAAGGAGCATCGTCCTTTATAAGGAGATGAGCATTTTTGATGACTCCGCATCAACATATGAGGCTTCCTCCCATATGGGCGACTCATAGTTAATACACAATATTGGAAATATCTCGTAGGACTTAGCCGTGCCGGCATACCAAAGGAAGTGTGCTCATTCCGGAGGCAAAAAGGCAGTCTGACATGTGGGTACATTGGTACACCCCTGCAGGGTTCAAACTATTCGAATAGCCTCGTCCTAGGTTATCGACATGCTTGGTAAGGTCGTGCAAGAACTAGACTATAACATTTAATTAAAACTTGATGTGGGTGGCATGAATGGGGAATTCATGCTATTGTTGTGGTGGCTATTGGGTTAGCCACTTCTAGGATGTCTCTTATTATTGTTACTTGTATCTCGCTGTTTTTGTCAAATAAAATCATATTGTAAAACTGCTTTCAATATATTACATTATTGCAAATGAAAACTTGCTTTATGTTGAAAATGAGTCTAGAGCCTGCTCCACTTAAATAAGTTTGCATGTAGCTATGTATAGGCCTGTTACCCTACACGTAAGTCTTGCGAGTACTTTTTTGTACTCATTTGCTTTGCTTAATTAATTGTTGCAGAGGAGGTTGATCCCTAAGGGATCGACTTTTGTGAGACCGACTTCGTACAGAACGACTAACTTGGCGGTCCGGTCGGTTGCCTTGTGGGTAATGGTAAACCGTTTGGCTTTTGTTTATCGCCATCTTATGGCTTATGTTTCCGCTGCTACTTTGGTTATTTACCTTGTTATTTGGCCCGTTGGCCTTACCTTTGTAATATGTTCTTGTATGTCCTTTAAATTGTACGCTTGTAATTACTTGTGTATGGAATGTATGCGAAATTTTTGTATAGGGTATGTGTACTGCAATTCTGGGAAGTACATATGCGCCGAGAATCGGGATATTTTATTTGTAATGCTAGGACCAATTTGATGGTTAAGTATTACAAATTTAATACCCCGGGTTCTCACACGTGCGCATGGTATCTTCCCCCCTCCTTCCCTCCAGCACCGCCACCGTCGGGAGTAGAGGAGCTGCTGTTGTGGTCCGCCTTCCGCCGTGCCACCACCACCCCTGGACTCATGTTCCCCACGGGGACCCATTGTTTGGGTCACCCCATCCTCTCGGTAGCTCCCTCGCCGTCGACGAGCCCGCTCGTGCCGTCTCTACCCCTTCTCTGTTTTCTCTGTGTGTCTCGCTCTCTGTGTCCATCTTTAGCCTCCAACCAAACAAAATCTAGTATCATTTCATCCGAGCAATCAAACACACTCTTGTATCATTCCATTTATGATCATCCCATCCATCTTGTATCATTATATTCTATTCAACCTCTTACCTCTATCCAAACATATCCTAAGTCTCTCCACTCGGCGCTTCAATCTGAACCTTCCACAACCCTTTGGCCCCATCCTTGTTTCCTCTATATTGTGCTGTGTTTGTGCATATTTGCTAGTTACCACTGTGCATATATCCTCCATGTTTATCAGTTTGTGTGCCCAGTGGTGAGAGCGAATTAAACTATCTTACCGCCATGCTTATGTCCATGTACTTGTAAACCAAACGAGCGAACGAACAGTTACAACAAATTATCCTTAACCTTTCTCCTTGTGATTTTGATAATTGTATTTCTTCAATCCATAGTTTGTTTTTTTCGGGGTACGGATCCATTGTTTGTTACTCCTCAGATTGGGTCTTAGTTCACCTGGATATGCCAAATTTCCCTTTTATGAGTTTATCTCGTCGACTATAAACTATAGTTATGTTAAACTCCCAGTCTAGCTACGCCATTGTAGTATTTCACCATCATGCACCAATTTAGCATAGTAACGATTATTTGATTATATTACATCTGTGCTACTTATAAAAGTGAGTTATATACTTTCCTATCCGTAGCTTCATTACTACAAAAAGGCTAATACTGTATTGCTCATCACAAACGGTTGACCAAAACCATCTGTATTACATACAATCACAGACGGTTTTGGTTTTGAAACCATCTGTGTTACTGACTGCGCTAAAAACCGTCTATGAAGAGGTAATATCACAGACGGTTCATAGCTAAAACCGTCTGTGACTTATCACAGGCGGTTCTTAACCATAACCGTCTGTGATATTAATACATATCACAAACGGTTTTTTGTTATAACCGTCTATGATAATATCACTACAGCTCCCAGTTGAAGCCCGATGAGTTTCTTCATTGCCGATGTGTCTCAATTAAATGCATCAATGCCGCCGGGCTCCCGATCGTCTCTTAAATCTCACACTCCAAATTTATTCCCTGTTTTATAAAAGGGATCATCCGCTATCGAAGATGATCATCCCCACTTATACAAAAAAAAAACAAAAATGGATGTCTCTTCTGTTTCCTTGTCGCCGGCATTGATGGCCTACCTGGCTGCACTGTACGAGTACCTCTCTCGTTGTACATTGAACCGTGCTGTAGAAGAACACTGTTCAATAGTGTCTTCACTCCTCTGTCCGAGAATTTGCCGGAGCAGGTGACAGCCATCTTCCGCTGTCTTGACATCCTCCTCCGCCGTGTCTTTTGGGTGATCTCCCACTTTCGGTGAGTTTACAGTGTCATCGACGGGGTCCTCCAAAATGACGTTGCACGTCTCCAAGAGGCTTGCCGTCACTTAGACTGCATAATCGAGGCGGACGGCCAAAGTCGACGGTGCCGAGACCCTCAAGCAAGAGAAGAGAGCCTATGGGCTCAATTCTTCTTAGTTTAACGATCGAGGGTTTTCGGAGACACTTTCGAACGGCGTGTCGTGGTGGATGCATTTCAGGCTTCATTCGATCACGAACCGTCCGCCCCGACGCCCGCCTCTGAAGTATTGAAGGCGGAGATAGCGACCTACCTCCGCCACTAGAAAAACTTTGTTTATTTATAGGTTTCTACTTTTTTAATCTTTTGTAAGCAAGCTGGTTAGGCTTTGTTTGGCCATATGAAAATTCAAAATTAAAAATTAAAAAGTTTGGAGATGAAGTTACTATATTAATTATATGTTGAATTATTAATATATATGTATGTATGTATAGTTAAAGCAAATTTTCAGCAGTATTTAAATGATAAAATTGACATATAAACATGTAATTTCTTCATGTCATGTAAGTGTATATACAAAATAAATATACTTGAGAAAAAATATTTCACAAACGGTTCCATAATAGAACTGTCTGTGATAAGTCTCTTTATTAGTAGGAGCCCGGGCGCTAGGGTTTGCACTCTAACTCGTCACTCCGTAGCTCCACCCTTACTCTCGCCCATTCCCCTCCCCATCCAAGTGACCCCGTCGCCGACGCCGCCATGCATTCTTCCGTCGCCGGCGGTTGGACACCTACGGTTCCTTTGCACGCAGGACACTCGTGCGATAAGAGTGTCTTTTGCGGTCTGCAGATGTGCCACAACTTCTGATGACATCACGCGCTTTCCCCTCTTCCTCCTCCCCTCGGCATACGCAACCCCCGGCTACCTCTCCACCGGCGATGTCGAGGTAAGACAGATCTATCACCTATTGGTTTGTGCTGTTGGTATTCATGTGAACCGAGCTCCTCCTCCCTCACTACCAGCTCCCGCACCTCTGAATCAAGCTCCCTCCTCCCTGCACCACCGGATCAAACTCCCAGTTACCCCTCACTGCGTTGCCGACCCTGGCTCCTCCTCCCTACGCCGCAGCTCTAGCTCCTCCTCCCTCTCGCCGTCGGCTCGTTGCGCTACCTTGGACCTCCCTCGCGCTTCCAACCTCTCCGGCTCTCCCACTAACGCGTAAGTCTCCTTCTTGTCTTCTTGAAGTTGTCTTGTTGTTGGTTGATGCTGATGGTGATGGCCATTGGCCAGAGCCCAGATGCTATATGTGTAATACATACATACATACATGAAGAGAAGTGTAAATGTGTAATACATACATGTATAGAGAAGTATAGAGAAATCATAAATATAAATAAATGCAATGATCATACAGATGCTTGTTGGCTAGTGGCACCTTGCTAACTGTTGAACTGCTCAATGATGTTAATAGTCTTATGCTGAAATGGAATTGATAATTAGTCCATATTAATAGTCCCCTTGCTCTGTGAAATGTAAACTGAGGGCTATTGGTGTATGTGCATTCTATATATATATGCATCTTGCTTAGTTCATGCTGTGGGTTCAAATTGACAAAAATGAATGGGGATGGTGGGTTTGGTTAATGCTCTTTGATGGACATTGAGGGTTATTGATGCCGGTTCTAGCTTTGTGCTTGGTTGGCTTACATTGGATGTGGTTCAGATGGGGTTTGGCTGCAATTAACTTTTCATATTTGTAAAGGTTTAGGCTTGGTGTGTATTGTATTAAAAAACAAGACCAAATGAGTCAAAAACTACTACAACACCTCTTCACCTGTCTCTCGCCATTCCTTTCACCTTTGTCTGTGTAACTGTGTTCATGCCGATCAAGTTCTCCTATCTTACGTCCCAGTCGTCCTACCATTCCATTCATAATCTATTCTCTATAAAGTCTCCAGCGGTGGTACTTGTGCCATTAAAACGGTATCATATATATATATATATATATATATATATATATATATATATATATATATATATATATATATATATATTATTAAATAGTCTGACCACTTTAGGAAATTAGTCACGTATACGATCTCCTTGCATCCATACTTTTTAAATTTGCGGGGGCTCAATGAGGTTGCCCGTAGCTACTGTCTTATTCTTCTCATGCTGCATGGACAATCCCCTCAAAGTGGCTGAGAGACTACGAATAATATATATATATATATATATATATATATATATATATATAAATATGGTACCGGTTTTAATGGCACAAACAGCCACTGTTTGGGGCTTTATAGAGAAAAGTTATCACAGACGGTTCCAACCACAAACCGTCTGTGATATATACCTATCACAGAAGGTTTTAGCCACAAATCGTCCACGTAGCATGAGAAGGATGAGACAGTAGCCACGGGCAATCTCATTGAGCCCCTGCAAGTTTAAAAAGTATGGATGCAAGGAGATCGTCAGGACATCCAATTACCTGGATCTTGTCGATAGGTAATTAGACGTCGCTATGTTCAGAAAGTGGCGATGGGCCAGCGGTATTCGGTAGGAAGTGGCATCATCTACTCGACAACCAACAATTCTTAAGCATGTAATTGTCTTTAAACCCAACAAGAACACCAAGCAACAAGTTGAAATTATTTTGAAATGTGAGAATGGTTGTTTGGTGTTCTTGTTGGGTTTACCTGTGATGATTGGATGTCCCGACGATCTCCTTGCATCCATACTTTTAAATTTGACAGTGATTGGAATGAGGCTGCCCGTAGCTACTATCTTATTCTTCTCATGCTGCATGGACAATCCCTCAAAGTGGTGAGAGACTACGAATATATATATATATATATATATATATATATATATATATATATATATATATATATATATATATATATATATATATATATAATATATATACCGTTTTAATGGCACAAACAGCCACTGCTTGGGGCTTTATAGAAAAAGTTATCACAGACGGTTCCAACCACAAACCGTCTGTGATATATACCTATCACATACGGTTTTAGCCACAAATCGTCCGTGATAGGTTCCTATCACAGTCGGTTCTCAGTTAATAACTGTCTGTGAAAACTGTCTATGATAACCCCATGTCATCACTGACTTATAAACTCAGATGGCTTACGAAACCGTCTGTGATGACGTTTTTGAACCGTCTGTGAATAGCTTTTCTGTAGTAGTGCTTGTTCAATTATATTCTTATGAGCTTTGTACGGAAGTTTCAACAGACCATAAACTTTGGGTTTGATGTAAATGTAGGATTTTGTTGCTATGGCTCCGAAAAAATGCTGTCAACTAACTGTTAGTCCAGAAGTAGAAAAGAGATTCAGTTCCTGTACAAAATGGTAATCAATGGAATAGGCAACTGGGTGGAGCCCGCAAGGGTTTTGCTGCGGAAATACATATGGTGGGGGAGGGCCCGGGGGAGGCCCCAGGAAAGCGCCGGCCTGCGCCTCACGGCTGCTGGACTAGGCGAGATCGATCAGCATGCTGCGTGGAAGAACCGAGCGGAGAGGCGGAACGGCGAGGCGGCCTCAAGCGTGCGGATCAGCGGTGGCGCCGGCGGGCTATGTGGACGGCGAGATTCGCTCCATCAGTGGAGGCTACGGGCTGCAATCGCACTCCCTGCGCGGCGCGGCTGGCTAGGGTTGGTCAGGCCAGGCCGTGAGATCTCCCAGTGCAGCGTGGTAAGATTGCGATCCATAGCTACACCATTTGGTTCTTGAGCTACACAAATTTTGCCTAAAATTATTTTGCCAGTCGCTCATGAATCAACATGGCTAAAATTACCGTTAAGATGTCTGGTAGTCTATTCAACTTTGACAACGTTGTTGCCTACGAGTTGCTCGGCAAACTGACATCCTTAGTAAGCAACGAGTACTACTATATGCATGTAAGATACATACTTGTATGTATGTGATGTCTGTGTTGCTAGATAAGGAATTTTTGGTAGATACGGTACTTTTGCGATCTGTATTTGCAGAAATGACCACAGCCAAAACGTATTTACAAATATTTCACTGTTGCCGCATGGCCATCATGCGGCAACGGCTACCATGCCGCCACGTGGCCCTCCCCACCCGCCCAGCTGCCAACTCAGCTGTTGCCGCACGGCGGCCATGCGGCAACACCCACGCGCCGCCACGTCGCCCTCCTCTGCCCGCCCGCCACTAGGGTTTAGGGTTTGGGAAATTAGGGTTTTGGGGTTGATTGTAGAAATTTTAAAACATAGCAAATGAATTATAAAAAAATATGAAATTTTATGTGGAGGTTCTCGACACAGTGTACTATACGGTGTAAATTTGGCATAATTTTGTTCGTTCAGAATTTTTCGTAATTTCATATAAATGTACTGTTTGTACGAATTTATAAATGTCGAAATTGAGCTTAAAAAATGTTGAATTTTATTTTGAAGGCTTATCATGCAATGGACTTGATTGAGTACTGTTTGTACAATTTAATATATGTTCTGGAATTGTCTCAAAAATTTAGGATTTAGGTCGCGAAAATTTGGATTTTAGGTTTCGGAAATTATGGTTTCATGATTTCATGTGATTTGGAATGTATGAAAAAAAAGCTCAATTACAGCTCCATCCAAGTTGTCGATATACAATATGGTGCAGGAGTATGTTAGAATTGGGCCCTTATTTGTAAAGGTCCATTCATTCCTAAATTCCAAAGCATGTGTGGTTTAGTCCCATACTGTCTAGCCAAGTAGTGGGATCGTGCTTTTCTCTACCTCCAGGACGTCCTCTCGGACCTCCCTTGGAGCGTCCTCCTGGAGACCTCCAGGACGTCCTCTTGGAGACCTCAGGACGTCCTCTTGGACCTCTCTTGGAGATTTCTCTTAGACCTTCAGGACGTCCTCTCGGAGACCTCCATGACGTCCTCTTGGACCTCCCTTGGAGATTTCTCTTGGACCTCCAGGAGATCCTCTTGGACCTCCCTTGGAGTGTGGAGATCCTCTTGGACCTCCAAGAGATCTTTTGGACCTCCCTTGGATCACTCCAAGAGAGTGTGGTCGGAACACTATGGTCCTATTGTACCTCCCTTGAAGAACGTGGTAAAAGCTGTAGACCAGTAGTCAAAGCTGAAGATCAACGTGTAATGAGGATATGATAAATTCTGCTTAATTACCATTAATTGGTTTTTTAATTAGCAGTTACCAGTTCTAATGTGTGCTTTATTGAGGAGTTACTAGAGAGTAATTGATTCGACCCTTTAAAAGGTTTTCGAGAGGTCCAGACCAAGAGACATCTTTTTTCATACCAATTCTTCTGCTTCTTCCTCTTTGTTCTCTTGTGCTGGAGGGTTGTGCTATTTTGAACCAAGCTGTCCCTTCTCCTCGGCGTGCACCGAGAAGGAAGGTGAGCGGCATCTCTGAACTATTGTCGCAGAGTTCACCTGCACGGAGCGGCAATAAGGTTCCTAGGTAGCGCATTTACGCGACCGCTTGCTACACTACATCTATGATCTGCACTGCATCGAGTCTGCACAGCTTCCTGTTCTTCATCGACCTATACTATAAGTTGTGTCTTCGACCAGTATATTCTGATATAATCATGATATTGAGAGTATGTTTACAAGTGCATTGTGTAGCCTGCTGATAGTATCGTTTTATGCATCACTAGTTATTTGTGATCTTTGCCTCATTATAAAATCTGGAATTAAAATGTTATCCACATTTCCAACAATTCATAAACCTTATTGTGGATATTTTTGTGATCTAGCAATGGCTGGTGCTTCTGATACTATGAAACCTTAGAGGTTTTCTGGTCAGAACTTTCGTAGATGGCAGGCAAGGGTCAAGTTTTGGCTCATGTCTTTGGGGCTGTGGTAGGTGATCCATACACAGTATCAAATTATGGATGAACAGACCAAGCATTTTGACACAGATAATAAGACAGCCCTTGGATGCATACTGACCATACTATCCGACTAGCTCTATGATGTGTACATGGACTTCAAGTCCGCCACAGAGTTGTGGGATGCACTCGAGCACAAATATGCCAAAGCTAAGGCTGGTCGGTGGCTCTATATGTGCAAGCAATTCTTCGACTACAGCATGGACGATGCTAAGTCAATAGTTGCACAGGCTCATGAGCTACAGTCACTGGTCGGAGAGATTGCACATCTGGGTTGTGTTTTGCCTCCTAAGTTTGTGGCTGTAAGCATTGTTGCCAAACTTCCTACTTCATGATGGGGTTTTGCCACTTGCTTAAAGCACAAGAGAGAAGAGATATCTATTGAGGATCTCATTGTTGCCTTTGATGTGGAAGAAAAGGCAAGAGCAGGAGATGCACCAAGCACTTCCAGTCAGAATAATCAGATCAATGCAAATGTCATAGAGAAGAGATATGGCAAGAATAACAAAGGCTTTAAACCAAAAAAGACAACTAGATTTAAGAAGAAAACTAAGAAGAACGATATGAGGAACATCACATGCTTTGTGTGTGGAAAAAACGGTTATATGGCGAAAGACTGTCATTTCTGCAAGAGCAAGGATGGTGTACAGCCAAAGAAAAAGGTTGTCAACGTGATCATAGGCGAGGCCTCAACAAGAGGGTATGGTAATCCACCTGTTGTATTTTTAGCATGTCAATCTACTGATTGGTGGGCTGATACTGGAGCTAATGTTCACGTATGTTCTGATATTTCCTTTGTAGGACCGGAAAGACGACTAGAAGGGGGTGAATAGGAGCTCGAACAATTTTTCCCTTAGATTGGATTCAACACATATTTCACTCCAATAGCCAAGAGAGCTATGAAGATCAATAAATAAGCATAGCGGAAGACTTAAGTTGAGTCCACTCCTAACCCCCAAGCAAAGCAATCAACAGACACAAAGATGTGTTGAAGAACCTGAAATCGGAACTACCGCAATTCTATGCGCGGTACTACCGCAGTGCATGGAGCAGTACTACCGATTTTCCTGGAACAGCTTGAAATCCAAATCAAAATTGGCACAACTTTTGATTTACTTGGCCAAACTCTACGAAACTTGAAACTTATCTTCTCTAGGAGGTTAGGAACCTATTCCAATCAACGATTGAATAGATCCATGTCAAAGTTCCAACCTTTTTCGATTTGAGTGAAGATGATTTCAAAACCGAGTCAAAAACCAAAACATGATCTAAACCTTGCTCCTGGGTAAAGAATAATCAAGATGATCTTAGATGCACTCCCACATGTCACAGCAAGCTAGATCAACACAAGAACTTGAGGGAAGATCGATGAATCAACAAAAGACTCAAAATCATAAAAGAGAGAGAGCAAGAATATAAACAAACTCATTTTAAGGAACCTTACTAGGATCGATTCGATGTAGATAGATGTTTACAGCCACTCCATCCTAAAGGAGAAAACTCAATCCATGAGCACACAATCAACTCACTCCCAGCCACTCCATCCTAAAGGAGAAAACTCAATCCATGAGCACACAATCAACTCACTCCCTCTAGAACCCTAGAACCCCACTTTCCTCTCCTAGCCCTAACAACACATATTAGGGTTTTTCAACTCTTGACTTCATGGGATGCTGGACAGCACCCTCTCCTATTTATAGTGGAGGCTAGCATCTAGAGGTATATTCCAAATGGGCACCCATTAAGCCCATACACAAACGGGTTTAACACACGCACGTATTTTAAGCGTCGTCTTCATCTTCTCTTGACCTAAACCGCTTCTTCTTGCGTCGTCTTGCGCCGTGGTTTAGCCAAAAGGTCACCAAGGTGGTATTTAGGTGAAATACCCAAAATACCCCTTCTCGATCTTTCTCCGAAGACCAAGTCCAATCTTGGTAAAGCAATCACCTACTTCGCAACGTGTAGGTTGATCAACGGATCTCATCATGTCGGCAAGTCTCTCCTGTCCGGCTCCCACCGAAACCACCAAGGCACTTGCACCGACCCCCGCGCCACTTGATCCAACCCGTTGCACCGAACTGCCCGTTCGGTCATCCTTGTCCATTCCGCGCCATGCTTGAGTCCATTGACCTCACCCGGCATCCTCAATCATTCTGAACCTCAGCTCTCTAAGCTTAGTCCCGATCATCCTCGCCGTTGACCTCCAAGCAACCTGCACAACAATAGACTAAGAAATCGTTTCCAGGAACAAGTTCTTCACAACTTGACCCACGTTAGTCAAAATATGCATCATACAACATATATGTACTGTAGCCCATGAACTTGTCCTAACCCATAACCAAATCTTTAAAATGGCCGATGAACAGAACACAAACGGTACTACCGCCATGTTACAGCGATACTCAGACCGAGGTCGTGCAGCTCTAATAATCTTGGTCATACCGCTTTCCAATGAAGACCAAACACTCCAAAACAACTTCTCTGGAAATTTCAGACCGCTAAGTAATAAACGGTATTACCGCACTGCGGTACTACCGCCCAAGAGCTACGGTACTATCGTTTCACCCGAGATCTCAAAACTTCCAAAAACACCTTCTTTGGAATTTTCATACCGCCAAGTAATAAATGGTACTACTGTCCAGCGGTACTACCGTTCCATACTGCGGTACTACCGTTCCAGAGAAACTTTCAAGACCCTTGACATGTGGATGGCTCAGATTGAGTGGAACGTTCGGACCACTCGATTTAGCCGTCAGATCTGGGCATCATTCGGACGGTCCGAACGTCCCACTGGATCTGGGCCGTCCGATCCGGATGTGCCGTTCGGACCACTGTTTTGACTGTCCGATCTGGCCCACCCGATCAGACCAGTTGCCTTGCGGTACTACCGCTCCCTCTTGCGGTCGTACCGCCCTACGGTAGTACTGCCCAGAACATGTCGGTACTACCGAAAATCCTATCACTTGCTGAAAACCACAATTTCAACAAAACTTCAAAGCTATTGCCAATTGTCTCATCATCCTAAGATCATGAAAATATCCCCATAATATCCACATCCTTGTTTTCTTCTTATCAGGCAGCCAGGGCTTCCTTCGTCATAATGGGGAACGGGTCGCATGCTTCTATTCTTGGTGTTGGCACGGTGGATCTAAGGCTTACTTCAGGGAAGATTGTCCACTTAAAGAACATGCAGCATGCGCCAACCATAAACAAGAATCTTGTTAGTGGCTCCCTCCTATGCAGGGATGGGTATAATCTACTATTTGAGTCAAATAAAATTGTATTGTCTACGTTTGACAACTTTGTTGGTAAAGGCTATGACAACGGAGGCTTGTTCCGTATGAGTACTTTAGAATATAATCTAAATGTTGCAACTGGTTTGAATAAATGTGAAGCCAATATGGCATTCTCGTTTTTGTCATATTGGTTTTGATAGTATTGCTAGAATGTCTGGATTAGATTTAATTCCAAAATGTGAAATTGTCAAAGGATCAAAGTACCAAACTTTTGTGCAAGCAAAACAACCTCGAAAAGCCTTTAAGGGGTTACAGGATGAAAAGAACTTGGCACATTTAGATCTTGTCCATTCTGACTTGTGTGAGATGAATGGATTGTTGACCAAAGGAGGCAAAAGATATTTTCTAATTCTAATTGATGATGCATCACGATATTATTATGTGTATCTATTGAAAACAAAAGATGAAGCTTTAAATTACTTTAAAATTTATAAGGCCGAGGTTGAGAACCAACTAGAAAAGAAAATTAAAAGACTAAGGTCAGATCGTAGAGGAGAGTATATCTCTCTTGATTCTTCCCAATTCTGTGCTGAACATGGAATAGTCCATGAAGTTACACCACCATACTCACCTCAATCAAACGGGGTGGCTGAGAGGAAAAATCGGACACTAACATACTTGGTGAATGCCATATTGGAGAGTATCGGTATGCCTAAGATGTAGTGGGGGGAAGCTATATTGACAGTAACTTTCGTCCTAAATAGAGTAATTACTGAAAGGTGTGAGATTACTCCATATGAGGGATGGAAGGGGAGAAAACTCAATGTTAATTTTCTGCGATCTTGGGGTTGTTTAGCAAAAGTCAATATACCATTGCAGAAAAAGAGAAAGCTTGGACCTAAAACAGTTAATTGTGTCTTGCTGGGATATGCTCAAAATAGCACGACCTATAGATTTTTAGTAGTAAAATCAGAAACTCCTGAGATTATTGTTAATACAATAATGGAGTCCAGAGATGCTTCATTTTTTAAGGATATTTATCCTATGAGAACTGCAGGAAGTATTTCTCGAACTGAGGATAATCAAACTATGAATAATAGTCATGAACCTACCACCATCTCTGAACTAATGAGTGATAATCCTAAAGAAGATAACAATTTAGTCCAACAGGCTCCTCGCAGGAGCAAGCGACAAAGGAATGAGAAACCTTTGGTAAGAACTTTATTGTATATCTCATGGATGATGTGCCAAACACTCTTTTAGAGGCTTATGCATTACCTGATGCTGAGTATTGGAAAGAGGCAGTCCATAGCGAGATGGATTCCATCATGGCTAATGGGACTTGGGAGATCATTAAACGTCCTATCGGGTGTAAACCTGTTGGATGCAAGTGGATCTTTAAAAAGAAAATGAGGCCTGACGGTACTATTGATAAGTACAAGGTAAGACTTGTGGCCAAGGGTTATACCTAGAAAGAAGGTGAGGATTATTTTGATACTTACTCTCCTGTTGCCAGATTGACCACCATTCGTGTGCTTATTGCATTAGCTTCTTCCCATAGTCTACACATTCATCAAATGGATATGAAGATAGCTTTCCTTAATGGAGAGTTAGAGGAAGAAATCTATATGGAGCAATTGGATGGTTTTGTGATTTCTGGACAGGAAAGTAAGGTATGCAAATTAATCAAATCCTTGTGTGGTCTAAAGCAAGCACCTAAACAATGGCACGAGAAATTTGATAAAACTTTAACATCTGTTGGTTTTTCTGTAAATGAGGCAAACAAGTGTGTGTATTATCATTATGGTGGGGGTCAAGGAGTAATTTTGTGTTTGTATGTCGATGACATACTTATATTTGGGACAAATACTGCTATTATTGACGAGGTCAAATCTTTCTTATCTAGATGCTTTGATATGAAAGACCTAGGAGAAGCAGATGTTATTCTGAATATTAAATTGATCACAAATGAGAATGGGATCACTTTAAACCAATCCCATTATACTGAGAAAATCTTGAGCCGATTCGGTTTTGAGAACTGCAAGATTTCCCCAACTCCTTATGATGCTAGTGTTAAGCTTCGAAAGAATAAGGGATTAGGCAAAGACCAGTTGAGATATTCACAAATTATTGGGTCCCTTATGTATCTATCTGGTGCCACAAGACCTAACATATCATTTGCTGAGAGCAAATTAAGTCGGTTTAATTCTAACCCAGGAGATGATCACTGGGAGGAACTTGAGAGAGTGTTGTGCTACCTAAGAGGCACAACCTCATATGGAATTCACTATACTGGGTATTCATCTGTATTAGAAAGATGTAGTGATTCAAACTAGATCTCTGATGCACATGAGATCAAAGCTACAAGTGAGTATGTGTTTACCCTTGCAGGTGCTGTAGTTTTGTGGAGGTCGTATAAACAGACCATATTGACGAGGTCAACCATGGAAGCAGAACTTGTAGCACTAGACACAGCTTCTGTTGAGGCTGAATGGCTTAGAGAGCTTCTGTTGGACTTACCACTGGTTGAGAAACCAATATCGGCAATCCTAATGTACTGTGATAATCAAACAATGTTGATTAAGGTTACAAGTACTATGGATAACATGAAGTCCTCTAGACATGTGAAGCATAGGCTTAAATCTGTCAGAAAACTGAGGAACTCCGGAGTGATTACTGTGAATTATATACGAACTGAGAAAAATCTTGCAGACTCTTTCACAAAAGGGCTAGCACGGAAGGCGATTTCCGTTGCGTCTATGGACATGGGAATGAGGCCCATTGGAGTTACAACTCAACAGTAACCCATACCTTTTTGATCAGAGATCCCATGACTTAGGCAATGGAAAAAACAAGTTGATGTTTGAACAAGAGAGTACATTTTAATAAAATATGTACCCATGTCCTGATAGACAAAGTACTCTCAACTGTATGGAAGAGGATGGCTTAAAGCCTTAATGTATCCTAGTGTCCAATGAGGGAAAAAGGTATTAGTCTACAGGATACTTAGAATGAATATACCTACTTGAGCTTAACTGAGGTCACAATTCACGAGAATAGGGGCATTCTCTAGAAAGCTCATGAGCAGATAAGAGAGCATGACCATATAAAGCTCCGGTTAGGCTTGGTTCTTTAACAGCCTAATATCAGTTGAGATTTCAAGTGAAATCTAATCACGAAAGACTGTGAATTCAAGGCATAGTTCATTCATCAGTTGTGAGAAGATGAATCTTGTTATTCTAGGTGCAAGTTCAACCCGTACGGGATTTACACTGAAAGACTGGTATATTAACAACTCTTCAGCACAAAAGTCTTTATCATACTCTTTGCTGCTTTCCTTGGAATTGGTGGGGGATTGTTAGAATTGGGCCCTTATTTGTAAAGGCCCATTCATTCCTAAATTCCAAAGCATGCATGGTTTAGTCCCATACTGCCTAGCCAAGTAGTGGGACCATGCATTTCTCTACCTCTAGGATGTCCTCCTGGACTTCCCTTGGAGAGTCCTCTTAGAGACCTCTAGGACGTCCTCTTGGACCTCCCTTGGAGAGTCCTCTTAGAGACCTCCAGGACGTCCTCTCGGAGACCTTCATGATGTCCTCTCGGACCTCCCTTGGAGATTTCTCTTTGACCTCTAGGACGTCCTCTCGGACCTCCCTTGGAGATTTCTCTTGGACCTCCCTCGGAATGTGGAGATCCTCTTGGACCTCCAAGAGATCTTTTGGAGGTGTGGTCAGAACACTGTGGTCCCATTGGACCACCCTTGGAGAACGTGGTCAAAGTTGTAGACCAGTGGTCAAAGCCGAAGATCAATGTGTAATCAGGATATGATAAATTCTGCTTATTACCATTAATTGGTTTTTTAATTAGCAGTTACCCGTTCTAATGTGTGCTTTATTGAGCAGTTACTAGAGAGTAATTGACTCGACCCATAAAAAGGTTTTCGAGAGGTCTAGACCAAGCGACATCTTTTTCGATTCCAATTCTTCTGCTTCTTCCTCTCTGTTCTCTTGTGCTGGAGGGTTGTGCTATTTTGAACCAAGCCGTCCCTTCTCCTCGGCGTGCACTGAGAAGGAGGGTGAGCATTATCTCCGAACCATTATCGCAGAGTTCACCTGCACGGGACGGCAATAAGGTTTCTAGGCAGCGCATCTGTGCGACCGCTTAACGCCTTTGCTACGTCTCACGATCCGCCTTTGCATCGAGTCTCCATGACTTCTAGTTCTTCATCGACCTATACTGTAATTTGTGTCTACAACCAGTATATTCTGATATAATCTTGATATTGAGTATGTTTAGAAGTGCATTGTGTAGCCTGCTGGTAGTATCATTTTATGCATCACTAGTTATTTGTGATTTTTGCCTCATTATAAAATCTGGAATTAAAATGTTATCCACATTTCCAACAGAGTACACACATAACAACCAAAATGCGTGTACAAATATAGCAAAACAAAATATGAATACAAATATACCCAAACATAATAGCATAGCACGGGATATACCAAAGTCTAGATAAGCTTGTGCATGAACCGGGATGAAGGAGGACAAGGTATTGTCACATGTAACCCGATAAAATAGGCCACACTTTGTTAATTTAGCAGTCTAATGTGGATGATATTCTTTAATACTGTATTGTACCACAGTCTAGATAAGCTTGTGCATGAACCAACTGATGAAAATATGCGGCATGCGGATCATATAACGATGCACCATAACCTCTAACTCGTGTGTGTTTCGAAGTCTACAGTACATCGTTATATGATATGCATTCTAAGCATTTCCCTTAGTTGCTTCATACGCAATGTTATCTAGCCTATGGTACAATACATTACTAAAGAATATCATCCACTGTAGACTACTAAATTAACAAACAGTGTCCTTTCTACACGCCACACATTTCCCTTCGATGCATGTTGATTGGTGTTTGCAATCTCTTCAAGCCAGTAGCACCTTCGTTGTCTTCTGACATTCCACATTTTCTAGACACATTGCTTTCTCTACAGGAATGCTGATGCAGTCTACGTTGGAGTTGGACAGGCTCCATGATATAAAGTCCAATAGCGAGTGCCCCTTGTCTCGGGGTTGTTATGTAACGATGTATGCAACTAGTCTCCACGACGCCTTAGCGAGTGCCCCTTGTCCCGGGGCTGCCCACGGTGGCGGCGAATGTCGAAGTTGTCCATGTCCTACGATTCCATGATGTAAGTGCATCGTACAGTAAGCAATGTAATAAGGATGTAAATTGTGCATAACTCACGTCTTCGATACAGAGTGCGCCCGATTGACCAGATACGCTATGACGTCGGCCGATCTCGATCGAAGGAGCCTTCCCCTTCCCCATGTCGCGGGACTCTCCATGTCGGGCTGGTATTCGAAGTCGTCCATGTCCTACGATTCCATGATGTAAGTGCACCGTACAATGAAAAACGTAACAAGGATGTAAATTCTTCAAAACTCACGTCGTCGATATGGATTACGCCCAAGTGACCAGATATGCTATGGTGGTCGGGCTCAACCGCATGAGCCTTTCCCTTCCCCTTGTCGTGGGACTCTCCACGTCGGGCTGGTGTGTTGAAGTCGTCCATGTCCTACGATTCTATGATGTAAGTGCACCATACAGTGAAAAATGTAACAAGGATGTAAACTCTTCATAACTTACGTCGTCGATATGGATTACGCCCGGGTGAGTCCAGGGCTCCTTTGGTGCCTCCTCAACAGGGTCTGGTATGTAAGGTTTTGACTGCACGAAGGTCTTGGCCCGCATCGAGTAGTTCAGCGTGTACTTCTACCGGATGAACGCCCTGTCGAACATCTTCGGGCCATCGATCCACTGGAAGAAGTGGCAGCACATCTCAGGCTGCCATTACATGGGGATGAAGTTAAAAATTTACAGAATTCAACATAGGGAGAGGAAAATCGATGTGTACGAAAGAAACACTTATGAGGTGGTGCCCGCACGTGTAGTACGCCTGGGCGGAGGTGTATGTGTGTGTGGACTGAATTATCTCCACCAGCTCGCCACACACACACTGTGGGATCAGAAACCGTGGTGGTATCGGAGCATCTTTCATTGAATAATCTGGGTATTATAGATGTTTGGCCTGATGCGCAAGCCACTTGCGCTTCTACAGCATACTCGCGTATAAGTTTGCCGATGAGTCCAACATCTGGGTATCGTAGAAGTTTTGCTGTACATCACAAAACAAGGCGGATAATACATTAAATTACGACATTGAATGAGGACCAGACGAGCTCGGTCTGTTGGGACAATCCTTCATTGAGTGCCTAGGGGTCTTGCACATCTTGCACTTGATTGTGCGGCTAATACTAGTGCATTAGCTAGCATCCATATCATTCCGGAAGTGTCGTGTCTGTCGTCGCCCCTTCTCTATTCTCTTCAAGTCCCTATTGGGACCCCATTGCACTATATTCGGCCAAAAATCCTTGTAGTTCATTTCTAAGCCATACGAGTGAAACTCTCCACTCCATGTACCGAAAAGGTGGTGCATGTCATAGTACTTGGAGATGTACAGTGTAGACATCTACCTCATTTGTGCACACGCCTTGTACACATGCGAGTATAGCTTGTGGAGGAGCTTCGGCTTGTTGCAAGTGCATGTCGCCACATCACCCAGGGTGCATGCTTGTTTCCTTTCCCCCCTGGCATGACTGTTGACGTATTTCTACCAAAGCCTGATCTCGTACTTCCGCCTGAGGCCATCGATCACCCGGATGTTGTTCATTCGGGCCTTCTCCATTTTTCGGTCCATGTGCCTCTGCATGTTTTCGGACCACTACTTGCCTTTGTCCATCTGTCGGTTGGCTGCGGTAGCTCTATTGACAAAATAACCAACAGTGTGAGTCCATGTCTCCTAGATGATCACAGTGATAGGGAGGCACCGCACACCTTTGAGGACGCTATTGTAGACCTCGGACTTGTTGGTCATCATAATCCCGTACCTCGCACCGTCTGTGTCATAGAGGAGGGACCATTTCTCTAATTCAGGAGCTTGGCCATTAATCCACTCTGAGAAGCTTTTGGCACTGCTGGGTTGCTCTCCCTCAGGAGTGGACTCCCTTGTAAGTCTCGTAGTTCGGTGTTCGAGGTCTCTCTAAATGGACTCAAACTTTTGCCTCTGGTTGTGCAGACACAATGCCTTGAACGTCTTCATGACTTCCTGACTGCAGAACCGTATGAACAAGTTAGATGCAAGATGTCTCATGCACCACTTGGATTGCACGTCGTTCCACTGGTGAGACGGATCTGTCCCACACTGCATGGTGCTGGTGGCCGCCAACAACCCAGCATTGCGGTCTGTGATTAGGCAGATGTTGGACCGATCTCCCACCACCACCCTCTTCACGTTCTCTACGAATCACAGCCAACTGAATGTGTTCTCGCTCTTCATCATGGCAAATGCCACCTGGAGAAACTAGTCATTTGCATCGGCCACCACCACGGTCAGGATCGTGCCCTTGTACCTCCCTATGAGGAAAGTGCCATCCATCGTTAGCATGGGACGGCAGAACTTGAAGCCCCCGATGACCTGAGCAAAAGCCCAGAACACCCAGTCCGTTAAGAAGCGGTTGGGCCCTTTCCCAGCATCTTCATGGTCAAGCTTGTTTATATACGTGCTAGGGTTTGATTCAGCAATCTAGTGAAGCAATATCGGCACAAGGTTGCATGCCTCTTCGTATGTCCCGTACATGGTCTTGATGACCTTCTTCTTAGCTCATCGGACCTTACTGTAGCTAACTGGATAGCCAAATTGATTGACGACTTTTGACATCATCATCTTGGGGAGACAGACACGTCCGCCTCAACTAGGTGCATGATGAGGTTTGCAACATATGCGGAAGTCACGTTCTGATGCTGTCGTAGGGGCTCGCAGAGCTCACAAGTGTGGTCGATCAGCTCCTTGACCGTGAAGACCGAGCTGAAGATGTGGATATCATGGGGATATGCGCATGATCTTAGGATGATGGTACAATTGGCAATGGCATTGACGGTTTGTCGAATCACACATTTTCGGTGAAGTTAAAAGGCTGTCAGAACAGGTGCGGTCAGACCGGCGTGTTGAGAGCGGTCAGACCAGCCTGGTGCGGTCTGACCGGCCATTAAACGACGGTCTGACCGGATTTGTGTTGTTCATCGTCAAATTGTTGGTGATGCTTGTTGGGTTAGGTTAAGGGCATGGGCTTCAGTGCATATGTGTTGCATGATGCGTGTTTTCACTAACGTGGGTCAAGTTGTGAAGAACTTGTTCCCGGTATCGATTTCTTTGTCTATTATTGTGCAGGACGCTTGGAGATCAACGACGGTCAACGACGAGGATGATCGGGACTAAGCTTGGAGAGCTGAGGTTCAGAACGATCAAGGATGCCGGGTGAGGTAAATGGATTCAAGCATGGCGCAAATTGGATAAAGGTGACCGAACGGGCAGTTCGGTGCGACGGGTTGGATCAAGCGGCGTTGGGGTCGGTGCAAGTGCCTTGGTGGTTTCGGCGGGAGCCATACGGGAGAGACTTGCCGAAATGATGAGAGCCGTTGATCAACCTACACGTGGCAAAGCAGGCGTTTGCTTCACCAAGATTGGACTCATCTTCAGAGAAGGATCGAGAAGGGGTATTTTGGTAATTTCACCAAACACCACCTTGGTAACCTTTTGTCTAAACCACGGCGCGAGACGATGCATGAAGAAGTGGTTTAGGTCAAGAGGAGTTGAAGACGGCGCTTTAAAATACGTGCGTGTGTAACCCGTTTGAGTGTGGGCTTAACGGGAGCCCATTAGGGTTTACTCTTCTAGAAGCTAGGCCTCCACTATAAATAGGGGTGGCTACTATCCAGCACCCTGAAGGACTTCATTTTGTAAACCCTAGTTTTGGTTTTAGGGTATTAGAGAGGAGAGTGGAGGTTTAGGGTTTTAGAGAGATGGATTGATTTGAGTGCTCATGTTGTGAGCTTTGTCCTCCTTGAGGGAGTGGCTGTAAACCAGCAGCAACCACGAATCAATCTATGCAAAATTTCTCAAAGACGAGCTCCTATTCGTTCTTGCTCTCTATTTCTTGATTTTGGGCCTTTCTTTGTTCCCTTGATCTTTCATTGGTTTCTTGCCCCCATCTACCTTGCTGTGCCATGTGGGAATACATCTAGGATCATCTTGATCATCACTCACCCACGAGCAAGTGTTTGGATCAAGTTTTTGTTCTTGCCCGGTTTTGAACCAATCTTCGTTCAAATGGAAAAAGGTTGAAACTTTGACGTGCATCTACTCAATCGTTGCTTGGAATAGGTTCCTAATATCCTTAGGAAGGTGTGTTCCAAGTTTGGTCAAGTTTGGCCGTGTAGATCAAAAGTTAGACCGATTTTCGTTTTGGTTTTTGAGCTGTAGGCACTGTTTCTGGTCAGGTCCGGTCAAATCGCGCTTAAGCCGCCGGTCTGACCACGCGATAGACGTCGGTCAGACCAGGCCTGAGGATTTGATCTCCGTGTTTTAGTTCGTTTGCTTCGGGCTTTGATCGGATTCAACACAGGTCATCCACTTTGCTTGTATACAGATCTTCATAGCTTTTATAGCTATTGGAGTGAAAGTAGTGTTGAGTTCGATCGTGGTGAAAAATAGAGAAAGCGTCTATTCACCCCCCCCCCCTCTAGGCGCCTTTCGGTCCTACAAGTGGTATCAGAGCCCGGTTAGCTCGTCTCATAGATCTTAACCGGTCTTTGGAGCCATGGCGACTGACAAGTATTCAACCAAACCACCTATGTTTGATGGAGTCGATTTTGCTTACTGGAAGGCTCGCATGCATGCCTATATCGAGGCTCAAGGGCACGCAATTTGGCTTAAGGTCAAAAATCCTTATGTTGTGCCAGCCAATGACGACGTGATGACTCCAGATGTGGAGGCAAACAACAAGGCTCGAAACTTCTTGATTGAAGGGCTTAGTCGATCTAAGTTTGAGGGTGTCGCTCATTTGAGGTCTACTCATGAGATCTGGAAGACCCTTTGTGATTACCACGCGGGTTCTACTGCGATCAAGGAAGTGAGACAGAACTAACTCAAGAAAGAATACTCAAAGATCGAACAAAGGCCCGATGAATCTTTGGATGAGTTGTGGGGAAGATTCTCAAAAATCCTTCATGACTTACGTGTTGTGGATCTTGTGTTCACTGAATCTGAAAATGCACGTCAGCTCTTGGGTGCTCTTGATGTGAAAGTCTGGGGGATGAAAATCACTTCCATCAATGACAACACTGTCATGAGTGAGCTTACCATGGATAAGCTCTACTCGAGGTTGAAGACGCATGAGATTGACTTCATCTCGCGTCTCCCCAAGACAGAGACGATGGTTTTAGTGGTTGACCCATCTAAGGGTAGTTCTTCTGATTCTTTGGATTTTGGCTCATCTGGGTTTTCATTGTCCGCTTTACACTCTTTGAGCAATGAGCAGCTAGAAAAGCTACCTGAGGATGACTTAGCCCTCCTATCCACAAAATTCACGAGAGTCTACAACAAGGTGAGGAGTAGGAGAGGTGGCCCTATTACCTGCTTTGAGTGTGGTGAGCCAAAACACATTCGGGCTAAATGCCCCAAGCTGAAGGGCAAGGAGGAGAAGGACTTCTGGAGGCGTCCTTGTAGGACTGGAAAGGCGACTAGAGGGGGGGTGAATAGACGCTTTCTCTATTTTTCACTACGATCGAACTCAACACTACTTTCACTCCAATAGCTATAAAAGCTATGAAGATCTGTATACAAGCACAACGGATAACCTGTGTTGAATCCGATCAAACCCCAAGACAAAAGACCAAAAACATCTCACAACCACATAGGAAGATGTGCAAAGAATAGCTAGCTTGCTGTATATATGAGATGAACAAGAATAAAGACACGACAATAGCCTCCAAATCAAGACGCACAAGACAAAGACTAAAAGCAATAAACAATTCTCAACAAGGGAACCGCTGCCAATTAAAACTAAAGGCTTCCGTTGCATCAACAAAGCTGCTGAAAATAAAAACCAAAACCTTTGGAAACAACAACGGCAGCCAAGCAATAAACTGAACTCAATAGAAAACAGCAGCTACAAGCTTTTCTGTTGATCGATGCAACTGCACAGATCTAAAGGCTCAATGAAACAAAACACTTCAAAACTGCACATGACTCCCTGACGCTCCAATCAAATCAAACACAGACATCGCTAGCACTAGGGACATCAAAAGAATTTTCTTCAACTGACACAACCACAGCGCTCGCTGGCCTCTGATCCTGTGGACGACATCACACGCACAACAACGCAAAGAAAAAGCAGTCAAACAACTGAATTGCCGCTGCAAGGGCTTGATTTTCTGAAGCTCACAAACAGCCGAAAACTTAAAGCAAAATCACATCAACGCGAAGAAAATGGCAGCCAAAACATGATCTTCATTTTCTGTCTAAGCCGCCTCCGCCAGCTCCCTTTTTCTACTGGGAACAGGACGCTGTCCAAGCTGTGAGTTTTTTTCAGTTTCTGCAGGGGCAGCCACCGCCTACAGCTACGAGCATCTGATTTTGCGG
Source organism: Phyllostachys edulis (assembly GCA_036346405.1). NCBI lineage: Eukaryota > Viridiplantae > Streptophyta > Magnoliopsida > Poales > Poaceae > Phyllostachys > Phyllostachys edulis. Next base: position 11,220,651 of record CM070557.1, read on the forward strand.
GGTTGAAAGGCACCGCCACAGGGTACTCTTATTACGGGCGTCTCCTAATCTCCAGCGGCAGCGCAGGCGCCCGACACAAGCAATTTGCTGGATCTGAAATTCTGAACAGCAAAAACAGGAAGCAGCAGTCCAAAACAGCAATAAAAATCCAAATAGCAAACGCTGCTAGACCAGCTCCGTAATCAAGTTCCACACGAGTACAGCCGAATAAAAAAACGAGATCGAACGGATTTTTCTCCAGAGGACAGCACGCCACTCACTTCTGATTTTTCAGGCGCTCCACAAGCACTCAACAGGGCGTCGCCACCGGCTGGATCTACAGGGCACCGGCTCCCAAAGGAAATACGCGCAAGAAAGAAAAGAGATTTCAACTGGCTACACCGGCGCCGGCCAGGATTTTGCGGGGATTCCCAGGCACATCAAAACCGAGCCAACAAGCAAGGACAGAAGAAAAAAAACACATGAGGCAAGAAGCTGTGATTACAGATAAGGTAGCAGCCGTTCAACAGATTTTTTTCTCCGGGACACACAGCCGCCACACACCGGCTCCAGATTTTCTTTGTAGTCTACAGGAGCACCAATTTTGGGGGCGCCGCCACTCTCTTTTCTTCAGCCTAGATTTTTTCAAAGGCAGCCCTATACTCCAAATGACTCTGAGCATGCCAACCCAACAAAGAAATTTCAAAAATCCTATCACCTATTCCTTTTATAGGGCAACAACAAACCCTAAAAAACCTTCTAGATGATTTACCCTAATGGGCTTCCGTTATGGCCCAACAACAACGGAATACACACGCACGCATCTCAAAGCGTCGTCTTCAACATTGATTAATCTAAACCGCTTTACCATGCGCCGACCCACGCCGCGGCTTAGTCAAAAGGTCACCAAGATGGTATTTGGTAAAATTACCAAAATACCCCTTCTCGATCTTTTCCAAAAGACCGAGTCCACAGATCATGAAGCAATCGCCTGCTTCGCCACGTGTAGGTTGATCAACGGCTCCATGTCGTCAAGTCTCTCCCGTCCTGTTCCCACCGGCACCACTGAGCACTTGCAACGACTCCCGCGCCGCTTGATCCAACCAGTCGCACCGAACCGCCCGTTCGGTCATCCTTGTCCATTCTGCGCCATGCTTGAGTCACTTGACCTCACCCGGCATCCATGATCGTTCTGGACCTCAGCTCTCCAAGCTTAGTCCCGATCCTCCTCGCCGTTGACCGTCATTGACCTGCAAGCCACCTGCACAGCAATAGATAAGCAAACACGAATCCGGGAACAAGTTCTTCACAACTTGACCCACGTTAGTGAAAACATGCATCATGCAACACATACATGCATTAACAAATATGGATATGACCTAACCCAAAATCAAATCACCAATTAAATCAACAATCAGCACAAAAGCCGGTCAGACCGCCGCTGACCTGACAGATCTGAAACTTTGTCGAAAACACTTGAAACTTAAAACCAAAAGCCACATTGCCAATTGTTTCATCATCCTAAGATCATGGGCATATCCCCATGATATCCACAATCTCCCCCTTGATGAACACATTGGCAATCTCTCAGAAAATGTAAGTTTGTGGTTTGAAAAGTAAAATACTCGCAGTTTTCGCACAAAGGCACAACTTGGTCCATTAGCAAGAAAAAGCAATGGAAATGACCAAGCTGGCTTCAGAATAGCATAGATAAGTGAGATACAGCAAAGGAAAGCAAGAAAGCTTCCAATTCCAGAGAATCGACAAAAATCTCACTTAAGGTCCATATGAAAGAACAATTGTTCTATTTGACCTTAAATCATTGTGAGGCTTCAAGAATTGCAATTCAAGTTCAGAAAAGGCAATAAGACCAAAAGAATGCAATAAGAATGCTCCCCCTCACTATGATCATCATTTTAAAAGAGAGAATATGAGATTTCAATTTCTCCATTTCTCCCCCTTACAACACTTCTCCCCCATAACCAAAAAAACTCTTTATTAACAATACATTTTCGCTATATCTTCTCCCCCTTTGACAATGGATTCATCAAGGAATCATCCCTTCCTCTCATCCAGAGATGACAAATGCACAAGAAAGGAAGAAGCAAAAGAAAGAGCATGCATGAAATGCAATGGGGTGGCTTCATTTTTGTTTTGATTTTTCAATTTTTAGGTAAAAGAAGCTTTGGATATTACTCAATTGAACAGGCTAGCATTTCTAACATTACTCAAGATACAACAAGCCTGACAAAGCTAGCAAGATCATGTTAAGACATATATAGCAAAGCTAGGCTAATGAGCTCAATATATCACATGTTGTTGGATAAAATTAAGCAATGCATCAAAATTAGTAAGTTCAACAACAGGTATCCTAAAATGATAATGGCCATGTCAGAATGTCATTGTGAGATCCAGAAGCTAGCAAAGACCATCTTAGAGACAAAAAGTCCTGAATTGAATCATTTAGCTCAATTTTTGTCAAAAGCCCAATTCTCAACTGTTTCTCATTTGCAATAAATATTCAAGTTGATTAAAGGTCTATCTTAGTAAAGAAGGTCCTGGACTAGGAGCCATCCACAACCTCTTCCTAAGCTTCAACCAATTTTGACAATTTGTATTTTTTTAGCCATGTGCTAGATCTCAAGCCTCACTGCGACCATCCCAAGCAACAAAAGCTTAAGAGAGTGGTCTAGGTCATCCAAAACTCCCCCTGAGTTTATGCCTAGTACAATGGCAAGCCGTCTCATGAGAAAGAATTGGTGAGATCAGTTTTTTCGCACAAAAGAGATCATTTTTTATTTTGCACAAGGGCTGTTTTAGATTCTTTAATGAACTGAAAACTCAAAGATGTTCAATTCTAGATTTCAGAGCTAACAAAGCAATTTTGACAGGGCCCATGTCACAAAAGGATCACTAATTGTGCAACTAGCTAAAAGATCCACGAATTGCAGTTTTCAATTCAAGTTGTTTAAAGTGCTAGCTCATTTAAGTAAAGACTTTGCTACACATGTAAAGAGTGAGAGGAAGGAGAGAGTGCGTGCTTTGAGGTCCATTAGAGGAGTTCCTTCACCTTCTACTGTCTCTAGAGCCAAGCAACCTGTCTTCCTGCTAGACATAGGACTAGGTTCGTAGATGACTTCTTTGACTCTTTTGGTGGATCTAGGCAGCATTTTGGGTTAGGATATCGTGAGGAGAGACTACGGGTAGCATCTAGACAGGGGGAGTACCGATCTTTTGGTAGGTCGATTCGGAGAGGTCTAGGTGTTTTGAAGGGATACGGGTAGGCTACGATAGCAACAATTCAAAATTTCTACCATGTAAACCAGGAAGCCAAGCAAGAAGATGATCACAGATCGTTACCACTAGACGCGCAGAGCAGCGGAAGAAGTGTCGGAGCAGCCTGGTCCGACGAAGAGCGCGTCGATGTACTGATCGTAGTCGATCGTCCAGCGTCCTCGTGAGTTGATCGTCTCCTCCTGCACCTCTGCAGATCCTTGCGAAGATGGCGGATCGTCCTTAAGCGCAACAACATAGAAGCGCATCTATGGTATCCACACGTCCAGGGAAGGAACAACCGTACGCCGGTGTGCTAGCACCAAATCGCACGGCAAGGCTCTCAAGGAGATGGCGGCTAGGGTTTCAGTAGGGCAACTCGTGTCTCCTCACCTCCCAATAGCCTCATGCATCTCCTTATATAGAGCCCCGTGACGGATCCTATCCAAACACGTTTACGAATCGTATTCGTACTGGTTTGTTCCAACCCATTAAGTGTGTGACCCGTTAGGTTCATGTGTAGTTCGGTTGTAACTCGGAAACCCTTTCCGGCCACGAGTCGTAGCGGTTCCTAGCAGGACATAACGATTCCGAATACACACAAATTATATCGATGAACCTTAATGCAATATGATCTACGACCAGTGTCCTCATCACTTACGACCAGGTCCTATCTCTATACTGACCAGTTCATATTTGATCACGACCAACTCAGTAACTCCTTACGACTTGGTTTCACCACTCTGTGATTACGCTCGACCGCCTATGACTTGCTTGTATCTCCATACGACCAGTTCAGAGTGGGTCGAACTAAGCACCTACTCATGTATTCTCCCTTTGCCTCACGATATCCGGTTGAACTCTGTGAGATGTTGTGTCATCCATGGACTGCTCAATGCTTTCTCGATCAAGTATCGGATAACCTCATGTGGTCGAACTCTTCGACCACCAAAGGGCATGGCCATGCACTTTCTTTATCCGACCACTTGAGGGGCCCAGATATCTCTCTCTGTTATGTTAGGAGGGCAAATCCATATCCCACCAAATCACATCCTCTCGCATGTTTCATAGCATACCCGAAAGCTACCTTTATAACTACCCGATTTAGTAGCGTTTGGCAACCCCTAAGAGTGCTATTACACATGTAGGAAACCATGCCGATCTCAGTCTAAGGATTATACATCATCATTGCTTGAGACCAACTAACGACACATAGAATCATAACAATCTCAATAGTGTCTCAAGGTGGGTCTTATCCAACACCATGTTCTCTAACACGTGTCCACATTATTGATTCGATATCCCTATATCCATGACCGTGAAACATGGTCATCAATCAATACATGTGTCGATCGAGAGTCACTAGTGTTCCGACCAGTGATTTTCGACCAGGGATACTTTTAGAACGACATCATCATAAGTTAAAAAGAGTTTCACCAACAAGTCACATACTCATTAATCTTTATGACTGATGATTCATTCAAGGAACAAGATAACATATTATCAAATATTGTGAACATAATGAAATATAATCATCTCTATGATTGCCTCTAGGGCATATTTCCAACATGTTTCACGTGTGCATTCTTATGATTATCCCCATAACCATTTTATTGTTGCTTCTTCTGCTGTTCCTAAGCATCGTGTGGCTCAGTACTGGATTCCCAAGTCTTTTATCACTAACCCCAGTACTGAGGCACAGATGTTCCCTGCTTATACCCTGTAGGTCCGTCGTGCGAGGACATATGGCATGTTGACTCTGGGTGTTCTCGACACATGACCGGAGATTCTAGATGGTTCTCCTCCTCACACGTGCATCCGCAACGAGTTGATCACGCTCAGGATGCTTCTACCGGACCGTGATGACCAAGGGCACAAGTCTTGGCGTCAACAACAACTTCATGCTTAAGGATGTAGCTTTGGTAAGTAAGCTGAGGTATAATTTTCTACCTGTTTCTTAGCTTCTTGATGAGGGTCTAGAAGTGAGGTTCAAGAGTAGTGAGTGTAGAGTTCTAGACTCCTCGGGTGAGCGTGTCTTTGGGATCCCTAGGTTTGAGAAGATCTTTTGTGCTGATTTTAGTATTTCTTCTTCATCCAGCCCTAGTTGTCTTGTAGCTTCAGACTCTCTTGATCTTGTGTTGTGGCACCGTAGGCTTGGACATATAGGCTTCGGCCATTTGACCATAATCAGTAGCAAAGATTTGATTAGAGATTTTCCTAAGCTTAAGATTGTTAGAGACCTTGTGTGCACTCACTGTAGACATGGTAAGATGGTTTCTGCTTCTCATCCACCTCTTACTTTAGTGATGACTGATGGACCTGGTCAGCTCTTGCACTTAGACACGGTTGGCCCCTCTAGAGTTCAGTCTGCAGGAGGGAATTGGTATGTGCTTGTGATTGTGGATGATTTCTCCAGGTATTCATGGGTATATTTTCTGGTTTCTAAGGATGAGGCTTTTGGCTGTTTTAGAGAGTTGGCCCTTAGACTAGCTGTTGATCTTCCTGAAGCTTTGAGGACCATTAGAATTGATAATGGCATAGAATTCAAGAACTCTTCCTTTGCCACTTTCTGCACTGAGAGAGGACTTGAGCACCAGTTCTCTTCACCTAGAGTTCCTCAGTAGAATGGGGTTGTAGAGAGGAAGAACAGGACCCTTATAGAGATGGCTAGGACTGTTGCAGATTACAATTCTTAACTCCAACCTCAAATGCTTATGGTACACATCTTCTGTTAACAAAGAAAGCAATTTTCTTTGATTACAACATTACTTGCCAATCCAAACAAGAAATGCCTATAAAACCAAATAACATTAATCACTTAGGTACCAAACAGAACCTTCCCATATGTCACATTGCTCAATTAATTCCATCTACTATGTAAATCATGAACTCCCAAAAGACCACGAATGCAAACTCCAAGCATTTCCTTTAACTGATATTACGCAAGGCAATTAACTTCCTTTCTCTCTAGAAGAATCATCACCACTACAACGAGTCAGAATCCCTTGTGGACAATCTTGTTATCATCAAGAATAATCTACTCTTAACAAGATTCATTATCGTCAACTCTTCCTTTATAAAGCCCCCAAAGGCTCACCAAAATGTTACATACCCCTTTGTCACCTCATCCTCAATTGAGTGTATACCAAATTCTTTCACTCTCACTACAACAACCACTTTATTTTAGAGGGAAACTACTACACAATTTAAAAGGTTATTCCAAAACCCTTTCATCAAAGACAAACTATTATTCGATAGTTCTACCAACATGTAAACATTGTTCATCCATTAAATCCCATCAGCTTATCTCTTAGTGATGCTCGACACCAAACTTTAATAGACAATAATTGCACCTAGCAATTACATATAATCACTAAGTATCCACCAAAGGTTACTCTAAGATTAATATCCACTAAGACAATAATCTAACTCCTTTTGAACCTAACCATCCCAAACGGTTAGATTAATCCATTGAGACCTGTTAATCCAATTTACCAAATAAGTTTACCAAATGTATCACTACTAATGATCAACTCAATTCATCAATGTTCCACACCTCTTATTAACTCTATTGATTACAATTAGGTATAGCCATAATCTTAATCACGGTTCGTCAAGAACTACCACAAGTCACTTTTAAATTTATCAACTTTTCTTTCAAGGACCTTAGTTAAGATCGATCATGCACACATGCAGACCTAACTCGATGATCCATATCATATCCATTAATTGCTTTGATTATAACCTCTCACTTAACCAAGACAAAACATCGCTAAAGGGTTTAACATCTTCTTTCATAAAAGAGAACCATCAATCTTCAACACTCAAAATACCCAAGAGAGATACATTGAGTCAAAGCTTCCACGCATTAAAGTGCTTGAAAAGGAAACTTTCATTATCCAAATCATCAAGCGAAATAAATGGATCAAGTTTTTTTCCAATAAGGAAGACAAACTCCAATACGAAGGTTAAACTTGACAATTAACCAAGTTCACCAGCCGCAAGAATAACTCATCGGTTGGGAAAACATTGATTGCTTTACAGGGCAACTTAAACCAACGGGAGCACAGCAACATCTCTCAAAGAATCCCATCAACTGGAATGGACTACTAATCTAAGAGAAGTTCATCAACCACAACTAGATAAGAGTCGACCAAATTCAAACTTCAAGGAAGAGAACAACTCTTCTAAATATACTCGCTATCAACGCCTGTACTATGATATCTGGTGTGGACACTTCGCTATTCCTATACCACGAACGGTGGTGTAACCTGGTACAGCCCAGGACCACAACCACAACCTCCACCTCTCAACGTGGGTTATCCCCCACACATAATAACCATAGTATTATAATATAGATATATCAGATCATCTCATAACAGGAATCATCAATACAACTCAACGGAAGCGTAAATGCAATGCAAAAACCCATCCCCAACTACTGTGCTTAGTGTGTCAAGTTTAATTTTCTCAATACCACGGACCTACAGCCCGCTCTGATACCAACTGTAACACCCCAGCCCAACTAAGGCCTGGAATGCTACTAAATTAAATAATTAAACGTAATTAAACTAAAACACCATACAAAATTTCGGCAGAACCTCCTTTGTATAGTTACCTATACTGGAGGTTCCAACAGGCAGTTATAACAAATAAAGAAAATCCAGATTGCATAATAAACAAGATATAATCAAAACTGGCTATTCATTACTATGACATCCATAGCAACTAAACATCTAATGAATAGACCATAAGCATCCAAAATGACTATTCATTTTTTTTCAGATTATTCCAAGCAAACAATAATCAAGAAGAGTACTTTAAACAGTTCATTCATCTCCTAGTTAATTTTTTTTCTTTCATTCTATGGTGGGTAGTTCGTGCAAAAGTGCAAGAAGTCTAATTCTTCCCTTCCCCCATGCATTTCGATCTCGTAAAGGTACCTAAAACACAACAAACAACAAGGGGTGAGTCCAAGACTCAGCAAATATAATAAATGGCATCAACAACATCCAAGCATGTAAATTATCAACTATACTTTACAAAACCACATATCAATCACCTTACACACACATGCTATGCAATATGCTCAAAATGATCCTTTTCCTTCTCTTTCCCTTTTGCATTTTACCGGTAATGCAAAGTGTGCATCCGTCGATGCACACCCATGCCTGTGCCATCTGGCACAGGGATCATTGCCCATACTCCGCAAGTATGGGGACCAAAGCCCATGCTTTACAAGCATGGGGACCTTTAGCCCGTCATCAACATGACGAGGACCTCAAGAGTTGCTTGGTCATCACATGACCAAGACTTCAATAAGCCAACATGATGCGTATGTATAAATTCTCAAATTAATACAAACATGCATCCGCAACAACATTGCATATGAATATTCTATTCATACTACAAAAGCTCATAAACATCGACTTCACAACTATCAAACATCCATGATTAACACATAACACAAATCTCTAGCAACCATGAACATTACCAACTATGCCATCATCACAATTCATGAACACACAAATTCTCATAATATATATCAAACATTGCCATTCAACCATATATATGATAACCATCATTATACTTGCCTTAACCGCGAGAGAGTGAGGGACGCGCAGAAGGTGCCGCCCCCGGGACCGGTCCACCACCTGAGTAGTTATTATAACGCACACTAAGATGGCAGTAGCGGACCAAAACAAAGTATACAACAATCACTAACTTGCAAGAACGTCTAACTCGATCCCAATCCCAAATCCTACACGTCAATCTGTCCCCTCAGTGGATAGTCAACTTCTAAAATTCATATCTATTGCTACAGAAGTCCAATTAAGGTTTTCTTAGACTTTATGGAAAGGTAATTAAATTATCCAACTAAGTCTAGTTGGTGAACCTCTCTGAATCGGCTAAAAATACCCCTACCAAGCCAGTTAATAAAACATCGATTTCCCGTCAGGCTCTCTGGACAGAGCACTAAAAATGCCATAACTTTCAGTAAGTGTATCCAAATTTCGAGTTCTTGAGCTTTTTGAAAATCTGAGACAATGATCTACAACTTTGATTATACTGAGCTTCTCTGATTTCCCCTTTAACTAATCATTTCACCCAGATTACTAAAACCTGTCAGAACTCCAACGATTCTGCAGAACAGTCCCACTAATAAAATCATAACTTCTGCTACAGGGGTCCAAATTACGTGTCCTAGCCCTTCACGGAAAGGTGGCGACGTCCTCTACAATATCCTAAGAGACGTCCGGGACTAATTCTGCGATTAAACATATCAAAACCTCGATCTTCTCTAATCTGTCATGAACAGCCCTAAATACCGACATTGATCAATTAATCAAATACGCAACTAATCGAAGGGGGATTGGGGTTTACCCTTGATGATCCGCCGAAGAACACAAGAACAGCCTGCATCCCTCTCCTTTCCCCCTTCTCTCTTCTTTTCCTTCATCCTTCTTCCTTCTTCTTGGCGGCAAAGAATGGGAGAGCACCACCAAGAGGGAGAGGAATAGCAACGGAGTACAAGGGGGAGGCGTACTGTAGCAGGGGCACTGTAGCGGCGGCGGGCACTGTAGCTACAGTGCGTTCTAGGGTTTTCCCTCTCCTTTTAATGGTGGCCGGCCCCTCATGGGCCCCCTGGGCCAAGGCCCGAGGTCCAGGTTGTCGGGATTTTGCAGAAAACTCTCTCCATTCTTTCTCTTAAATCACTTGCTAACTAGTTCTTCTCTCTAAATAATTATTCTCACTCGAATAATCATTCAATACTTTTGGGATATTACATTCTACCCCTTAAATAGAATTCAACCGAATTCGATCACACTTAACGCCAAAGAATAATCACAGACTAAAAACTTACTAACATTACCACATACCGCTATGAATAATTCTAGATATTGCTCACAAGATGCGAGTCTCCAATTTCCCAAGTCGTTTTCCTCCGAACTTATGGTACCACCGCACCTTGATGCAAATGATGTATTACGCCTCATTACTCATATCGATCTCACCGAACCACCCAACGGACAGATTCAAGATGCGTAATTACTTGTCGCCAACGACTCTTATGAAACCTTACACTCAAAATACCTCAAGCATTCATCAACACCGGTCATAGAAAACGTTATATACCCCACTCCAGGACTCGAGACGGTTCTAGCAAATGGCTATTATTCCAAAATCCCGCAACTTCCAAAACAACCAAATATACTTTATGCTATCTTTCTCTTTGGGACCAAACCATATAGCTTGCATCGTAAACATATGGAACTCTTGTTCCATCTCTCATCAATCTCTTCATCATAACAAGGAGAACCTCCGTTAGCGAGAACGCAACACAACTTATTGTAATCAAACTTTAATAATCGATTTAGCGAAAACAAAGGATTCACAATGCAACTTCAACTTTTCTCCAAAACACTCAAATCCAAAATCGAAGATTCCTCATGAAAACCTTTTCACATTCCAACTAGGAAGTTTGCAAACAACACCGCATACACCAAAAGAGAAATCGCTTGAATGCCCAAATCAAACACTTCATTTATTTTCCTGAACTGGAAAGATCCACCTTGCCACCATGCAAATCAACTCAAATTGTACCGATCTCTCATCATAAAAACTCAGCTCAAACAAGAATCGAGATACCACTTCTCTACTTGAGAAAAAATTCTTTTCTCAGATGTTCTTTTAAGAAATAAACCTTCTCCCAAATCATGGGTTTCCAAATCATCACGCTAACTCCTTCCTCTTAACCAACAACCCCAAAACGATCCTCGAACCAAAAGAACAACCATACTTATTTAGAGAGACTCTACTAATCCACAAAAGGATTCTCTAGTCCATTCCTGTACCAAAGGAATTATTTTGACAAATGGTTTCCAACACCTCAATAGAGATTTTTCACCCACAACCACATCATCTCATTCTGTTGAAGATAGTCTACTTCAAATTCTCAGCACACATTCTCATTTACTTTACCCAAAGTATACTATCAAAGATCAACACACTATTCAAAATTCGCTTCTGTTCATCTACCTCTACACATAATATTTGGGTCTCCAATGTCCTATCATAAAAATGCAAAGCCCAAATTCAACCTTCAAGTCTTCTGCCATGAATTTCTGGTATAATTGATAGGAAAACCTCATATTCTGCACTAAAATTTCACATGACTCAACAATAACCTCGCTTATTATTATCAACATTCCTCATCGATCAAGTAACCGCCCCAAGGCGATTTATTTCACCAATCTTAGATCTCCTTTAATCCACATCAATTCAATTCAGATACACAACCACAGTATACCCATTCGCAATACTCTAACTGGTTGACCAAGATTCAAGTATACTCAATCACTGACATCGATAAATAAATAAATTCTTGACCAAGTTATCCTTAGAGATAATCTAACCCCCATAGGGTTACTCACTGAGGCCGAATCATACTTGACAATATCTCAACAATTCCTGCTATCCCATTAATTAGCACAACGCTTAGGTTTCTCCACACCGTTACTCTCATTAAACTTCACCATCATAACTCTTCTACACAATATTGCTAAGTATCCAATTGTGATACTCTAATACATTTATCAAGAGTCCACACTTTCGATAATCCTAACATGGGCAAAGGTTATTAGATCATAATTCGCCATAGGTTCTACTAGTTGTAACACTAATCAATTTTATTTCATCAACAAACATTCCTTTTAAATAGAACTCCCTCCAGGTGTTATAGGTCAAAACCAATTCACTGTCTTATGTACTTCAAATAGGTTGGTTCCCAAAATCTCACCACTACCAAATACTTGTCCACCAACAACCAGTCACTATATTACGCTTTATAAGACTTGGCAACATAAGTTGGTTAATTCCTTTCTCAAAGGAAGAAACAAACCAAAAACAGGTTCCAACGCACATGAAAATGTTGCTCCTCGGAGTGAGCACGAGACCAAGAAGAACAGTCAAATAGCAATGATCTCGAAAAGTATAATACGAGTCCACAGTTGAGGGCACATGTCCCACAAGAAGGAATATCAAACCTCCATAAATCAAGATAAAACATTGCTATTGAAACTCAAGAAACTCTTAAGCTGTAACAACAGAAAAGTTACAGATTACAATTCTTAACTCCAACCTCAAATGCTTATGGTACACATCTTCCGTTAACAAAGAAAGCAATTTTCTTTGATTACAACATTACTTGCCAATCCAAACAAGAAATGCCTATAAAACCAAATAACATTAATCACTTAGGTACCAAACGGAACCTTCCCATATGTCACATTGCTCAATTAATTCCATCTACTATGTAAATCATGAACTCCCAAAAGACCACGAATGCAAACTCCAAACATTTCCTTTAACTGATATTACGCAAGGCAATTAACTTCCTTTCTCTCTAGAAGAATCATCACCACTACAACGAGTCAGAATCCCTTGTGGACAATCTTGCTATCATCAAGAATAATCTACTCTTAACAAGATTCGTTATCGTCAACTCTTCCTTTATAAAGCCCCCAAAGGCTAACCAAAATGTTACATACCCCTTTGTCACCTCATCCTCAATTGAGTGTATACCAAATTCTTTCACTCTCACTACAACAACCACTTTATTTTAGAGGGAAACTACTACACAATTTAAAAGGTTATTCCAAAACCCTTTCATCAAAGACAAACTATTATTCGATAGTTCTACCATCATGTAAACATTGTTCATCCATTAAATCCCATCAGCTTATCTCTTAGTGATGCTCGACACCAAACTTTAATAGACAATAATTGCACCTAGCAATTACATATAATCACTAAGTATCCACCAAAGGTTACTCCAAGATTAATATCCACTAAGACAATAATCTAACTCCTTTTGAACCTAACCATCCCAAACGGTTAGATTAATCCATTGAGACCTGTTAATCCAATTTACCAAATAAGTTTACCAAATGTATCACTACTAATGATCAACTCAATTCATCAATGTTCCACACCTCTTATTAACTCTATTGATTACAATTAGGTATAGCCATAATCTTAATCACGGTTCGTCAAGAACTACCACAAGTCACTTTTAAATTTATCAACTTTTCTTTCAAGGACCTTAGTTAAGATCGATCATGCACACACTGCAGACCTAACCTGATGATCCATATCATATCCATTAATTGCTTTGATTATAACCTCTCACTTAACCAAGACAAAACATCGCTAAAGGGTTTAACATCTTCTTTCATAAAAGAGAACCATCAATCTTCAACACTCAAAATACCCAAGAGAGATACATTGAGTCAAAGCTTCCACGCATTAAAGTGCTTGAAAAGGAAACTTTCATTATCCAAATCATCAAGCGAAATAAATGGATCAAGTTTTTTTCCAATAAGGAAGACAAACTCCAATACGAAGGTTAAACTTGACAATTAACCAAGTTCACCAGCCGCAAGAATAACTCATCGGTTGGGAAAACATTGATTGCTTTACAGGCAACTTAAACCAACGCAGCACAAAGAACATCTCTCAAAGAATCCCATCAAGCTGGAATGGACTACTAATCTAAGAGAAGTTCATCAACCACAACTAGATAAGAGTCGACCAAATTCAAACTTCAAGGAAGAGAACAACTCTTCTAAATATACTCGCTATCAACGCTCAGACTATGATATCCGGTGTGGACACTTCGCTATTCCTATACCACGAACGGTGGTGTAACCCGCACTGACCGGGACCACAACCACAACCTCCACCTCTCAACGTGGGTTATCCCCCACACATAATAACCATAGTATTATAATATAGATATATCGATCATCTCATAACAGAATCATCAATACAACTCAACAAGCGTAAATGCAATGCAAAACCCATCCCCAACTCATCGTGCTTAGTGTGTCAAGTTTAATTTTCTCAATACCACGGACCTCTGACCGCTCGATACCAATCAGAATACACCCAAATTTCAACTAAGGCCTCGGAATGCTACTAAATTAAATAATTAAACGTAATTAAACTAAAACACCATACAAAATTTTAGAGAACCTCCTTTGTATAGTTACCTATCTTTGGAGGTTCCAACAGTGATTATAACAAATAAAGAAAATCCAGATTGCATAATAAACAAGATATAATCAAAACTGGCTATTCATTACTATGACATCCATAGCAACTAAACATCTAATGAATAGACCATAAGCATCCAAAATGACTATTCATTTTTTTCAGATTACTCCAAGCAAGCATGTAACACCCCAGTCCTACGAGGGCTGGAATGCTACTAAACTAACATGTTAACAAGCTAAAACAGACGACAAAATTCTAAATTTCGGCAGAACCTCCCCTGTATAGTTAGCTATACCGGAGGTTCCAACAATCATTAATATCAAGACAATAGTGGAATCAACCAACATCAGAATTATCGCAGAAGTATAATCTGATCGCAAGCAACTATATCAAAAGGATGAACTAAGTTCACACACAGTTATTAACCAATCTTAAAGGAGAAGAGTTATCAGCCACAGCCAACGTTTATTACTACAGTTCATCAAATATGAATGATAAAATTGAACTAAAGTGAAATCCTGAACTTGATTAAGGTGTAGTAAAAAGGTAGTGTGTGTCTAGTCCCTCCCCAATGAGCCAACTTCAAAGATCACCTGATGATCCGCCGAAGAACACAAGAACAGCCTGCATCCCTCTCCTTTCCCCCCTTCTCTCTTCTTTTCCTTCATCCTTCTTCCTTCTTCTTGGCCGTGAAGAATGGGAGAGCACCACCAAGAGGGAGGAATAGCAACGAGTACAAGGGGAGGCGATCTTTAGCAGAGAACCTTTATGGCGGCGGGCACTATAGCTACAGATCATGTTCTAGGGTTTCCCTCTCCTTTTAATGGTGGCCGCCCCTCATGGGCCTCTGGGCCAAGGCCCGAGGTCGGTGTTGTCGGATTTTGCGAAAACTCCTCCATTCTTTCTCTTAAATCACTTGCTAACTAGTTCTTCTCTCTAAATAATTATTCTCACTCGAATAATCATTCGAATACTTTTGGGATATTACAAGGACCATACTAGATGAGCATAGTACACCTAGGAGGTTTTGGGCTGAGACTATCTCTACTTCTTGTTATGTGTCTAACAGGGTGTTCTTGAGATCAGTCATAGGAAAGACTTCTTTTGAGCTTAGATTTGGTCATAGGCGTAAAGTCTCTCATTTCAAGATTTTTGGTTGCAAGTGCTTCATTCTTAAACATGGCAACTTGGATAAATTTGAATCTAGATGTTATGATAGCATTTTCGTTGGATATCCTGCTCATTCTCGTGGCTATCGTGCATTTAATTTGGATACTAACAAAATTGTTGAGACTTGTGAAGTCACTTTTGATGAGGCTAGTCCTGGTGCTAGACCCGATGGTGCAGGTACACAGGTCATTGGTGATCAAGAGAGTATCTTCGTCGACGACGACTCTGAGGATGAGGACCCAATCCATCCTCTAGGCACTACTGAGATGGTTGGAGAGCCTGCTTCCATTTCTCCAGCTTCAGGAGAGCAGCCTCCTCCCACTTTCACCGGCACTTCGAGTGGCTCTACTCCTACCTCCACAGCCAATGAGGTAGAGGCCACATCTACATCAGGACCTCCTCTTCATATTCAGCGACAACACCCACCATAGCAGATGATTGGGGATCTCCATGAGTGAGTTACTCGCTCCAGGTTTATCTCTCCAGATTCACATGCACATTTTGCTTTTGTTGCGTCTTTTGAACCCCGAGATGTTACCCATACTTTATCTGATTCCTCTTGGGTCAATGCCATGCATGAAGAACTTGGAAATTTTGAAAGAAACAAAGTCTGGACCTTAGTTGAACCTCCACCTAATCAACATGTAATTGGAACAAAATGGATTTTCAAAAATAAGCTAAGTGAGGGATGGGTTGGTAGTTCGCAATAAGGCTAGGCTTGTAGCTCAAGGTTATTCCCAAGTAGAAGGCTTAGACTTTGAAGAGACATTTGCTCATGTAGCCATATTAGAAGCCATTCACATTTTGTTAGCTTTCGTGACATCTAAGTGCTTTAAGCTTTTTCAAATGGATGTCAAGAGTGCTTTCCTTAATGGTTTTATAGAAGAAGAGGTCTTTCTCAAGCAACCCCCTGGTTTTGAAAATCCCAAATTCCCAAACCATGTGTTTAAGCTCTCCAAAGCCTTGTATGGTTTGAAGCAAGCCCCTAGAGCTTGGTATGATAGGCTTAAGAGTTTCTTACTTAAAAATAAATTCAAAATAAGAATGGTAGATAAAACCTTGTTCACTTTCAGGCATGGCAGTGATTTTTTACTAGTTCAGATTTATGTGGATGACATCATATTCGGTGGTTCTTCTCATGCTTTGGTTTCCAGATTTTCAGACTCTATGAGCAGGGAATTCGAGATGAGCATGATGGGCGAACTGACTTTCTTCCTTGGTCTTCAAGTCAAGCAACTCAAAGAATGTACCTTCATTCATCAAAGCAAGTACACAAAGGACCTTCTTCGGCGCTTCGACATGGGAAGCAACAAGCCAATGTCTACTCCCATTGCCACTTCTACCGTGCTGGATCCTGATGAGGATGGAGAGCCCGTAGACCAGAAAGAGTACTGCAGCATGATTGGCTCCCTCCTCTACCTCACGGCGTCGAGGCCGGACACACAGTTTGTTGTGTGTCTGTGTGCTCGATTTCAAGCTTCCCCTCGTGCTTCACATCGTCAAGCAGTGTGTCGTATCTTTAGGTACCTCTAGGACACTATTGATTTTGGACTCTGGTATTCTTCTGATTCTGCTCTCTCTATTCGGGCTTTTTCTGATGCTGATTTTGCGGGGTGTAGAGTGGATAGGAAGAGTACTTCTGGCACTTGTCATTTCTTAGGCACATCTCTTATCTCTTGGTCTTCTAGGAAGCAGTTCTCTATTGCACAGTCCACCGCCGCGGCTGAGTATGTAGCTGCGGCCAGTAGTTGCTCTCAGGTTCTCTGGATCTTATCTACTCTACGGGATTATAGGTTATTTTTGGATAGTGTTCCTCTTTTCTGTGACAACACTAGTGCCATAAACATTGCCAAAAACCCAGTGCAACACTCTTGGACCAAGTACATTGATATTCGATATCATTTCCTTAGAGACCATGTAGAGAAGGGTGATGTTGTGCTTCACTTTGTAGAGTCTGAGCAGTAGGTTGCGGATATTTTCACTAAGGCTCTTGATTCTTCTCGTTTTGCTTCTTTGCAGGGAGAGTTGGGAGTTATTAGTCCTCTTGGCCTGTTTTGAGGGGGAGTTGGCTCTTTTGCATTCATTGTATCATATTGCATTTTAAATCAGCAACTTGCATTGTAATATAAAATTACGGAGCCTTAATTATTATCCTTGTGTGATATGATTCTATTCTTTATACCTTGCCATGTCTTGTGCTAGTTTGCTAGGTTTATCATGACTTTCCATGTGTAGTTTAGCTTTTGCCATGCTAGCTCTATTAAATATGAGAAACTTGAATCAAAACATGATTTGTTGGATCTTGTGACTAGTTTTCCCATAGTGATCCTCTCATGATTCATGCCATTCAAATAGGCTAAGTTGAGTCTTGAATCTAATTTGAATTTTAGATTGAGCTATGCTATTTCCTGAGTCAAGCAAATGAAAAATGATCTTTTCTGTGCGAAGAAACTGATCTCACCAATTATTTCTCATGAGACGGCTTGCCATTGCACTAGGTATGAACTCGGGGGGAGTTTTGGATAACCTAGACCACTCTTTTAAGCTTCTTGCTTGGGATGGTCGCGGCAAGGCTTGAGATCTAGCACATGGCTAAAAACAAAACAAATTGTGACAATTGGTTGAAGCTTAGGAGGCAGTTGTCGATGGCTCCTACTCCAGGACTTGCTTTGCTAAGATAAAACCAATAAAAATTTTAGCAAGTGCTTAATGTGCTAAATTTCGAAGTGCTTGAACAAATTGATTCAACATTCAACTCATAGCGCTCTAAATTGACTCTTTTATAGCTTCTTGGTTCCATTTAGTTTATTGACATGGCTTGACTCATTTTTGGATACCTTTGGCTGAACTATGATCTTGCGCTCCTTAACATGCTAAACTTTCATTTAATCACATATTATTATTCTTTTGGCTTTAGCTTTGCTATATATGATTTGCCATGATTTACAATAGCTTCTTCACATAATATGGCTTGGTGTAATACTTGTACAGTCCTCTTGGATAATTCTCATGGCTCCCTTTGCTAAAAATTGAATAAATTACAACCATTCCATGTCATTTATGCTCTATCTTCCTCTGTGCACCTTGATGAATTCATTGTCAAGGGGGGAGAAATGGTAAAAATGGACAAATAGGGAGAAAATAAAATTTTCACAAAAATTGATGATCATAGTGAGGGGGAGCATCTCATATGCATTTTTGTGATCTTATTGCCATTTCTGAACTTGAATTGCAATTCTTGCAACCTCACAATAATCAAAGGTCAATTTGAACAATTGTTCTTTCATATGGACCTTAAGTGAGATTTTGAAATTTTCTGGAAATTGAAGCTTTCCTACTCTCTTTTGCCTTATCTCACTGGACTATGCTATTCTGAAGCCAGCTTGGTCATTTCCATTGTTTTCTCTTGCATTTGGACCAAGTTGTGCCTTTGTGCGAAAACGTCGAGTATTTTACTTTTCAAACCTCAAACTTTGCATTTTTGGGAAATTGCCAATGTGTTCATCAAGGGGGGAATTATGGATATCATGGGGATATGTGCATGATCTTAGGATGATGATACAATTGGCAATGGCATTGATAGTTTGTGGAATCACGCGTTTTCGGCGAAGTTAAAAGGCTGACAGAACAGGTGCGGTCAGACCAGCGTGTTGAGAGCAGTCAGACCGGCCTGGTGCAGTCTGACTGGCCGTTAAACGGCGGTCTGACCGGATTTGTGTTGCTCATCGTCAAATTGTTGGCGATGCTTGTTGGGTTAGGATAAGGGCATGGGCTTCAGTGCATATGTGTTGCATGATGCATGTTTTCACTAACGTGGGTCAAGTTGTGAAGAACTTGTTCCCGGTATCGATTTCTTTGTCTATTGTTGTGCAGGACGCTTGGAGAACAACGATGGTCAACGGCGAAGATGATCGGGACTAAGCTTGGAGAGCTGAGGTTCAGAACGATCAAGGATGCCGGGAGAGGTCAATGGATTCAAGCATGGCGCAAATTGGATAAAGGTGACCGAACGGGCAGTTCGGTGCGACGGGTTGGATCAAGCGGCGCTGGGGTCGGTGCAAGTGCCTTGGTGGTTTCGGCGAGAGCCAGACGGGAGAGACTTGCCGACATGATGAGAGCCATTGATCAACCTACAAGTGGTGAAGCAGACGTTTGCTTCACCAAGATTGGACTCATCTTCAGAGAAGGATCGAGAAGGGGTATTTTGGTAATTTCACGAAACACCACCTTGGTAACCTTTTGGCTAAACCACGGCGCGAGACGACGCATGGAGAAGTGGTTTAGGTCAAAAGGAGTTGAAGATGGCGCTTTAAAATACGTGCGTGTGTAACCCGTTTGAGTGTGGGCTTAACGGGAGTCTATTAGGGTTTACTCTTCTAGAAGCTACGCCTCCACTATAAATAGGGGTGGCTGTTGTCCAGCACCCTGAAGGACTTCATTTTGTAAACCCTAGTTTTGGTTTTAGGGTATTAGAGAGGAGAGTGGAGGTTTAGGGTTTTAGAGAGATGGATTGATTTGGGTGCTTATGTTGTGAGCTTTGTCCTCCTTGAGGGAGTGGCTGTAAACCAGCAGCAACCACGAATCAATCTATTGTGACGCCCCGTGTCATTACCCCAAGGGTAATCACACTTGGGCATACGGATTACTATTCGTTTGCTCAGTAAAACACTGCTCCAACGAATAATAAGCCTTTACCAGGGTTACGCTGCAGAACAATAAGATAGAAACTGTATATTTTATTCCAGTAATAGCCACGCAAGGCTATGGTTCTTAATACATATTTTATACAGCTACAAAAGGAATAACTCCGCTTTTCTCGCCAACCCTGAAGCCTTGGCCTTCTATTCATCCCACGAGTCGAATATAGCGTCCATCTCGCTCCGGTCCTCGTAGCCCGCGCCTTCTCTTCCCGTGGTTGCTCCAGTACCTGCAAGTCCTTCATCCCACTCGGGATAGTTCCCAGTCGGACTAGGATCCACAAAGGAGAATACTAACAAGGTTGAGTACACGAATGTACTCAGCAAGCATTAATAGCAAAGAATGCACTGGATGACTATCTCTAGTTGTTATCACATTTTCTAAGTCATCTCAATTTAGAAAATAATCATTAAAACATTTAGTTGGCAAATTTTAGTTCTGAAAACACTAATAGTCACTCGGAGAGAAGAAAGACCCCCAGTGGTTCCCGTAGACTCCAATCCTGGAGACTGGCATGAATTCGTGATTTGTATAGCACTACGCAGGCTTTGTACCACTTTACCCATAGCTACTCTGAGCTCTCTGAGAACTGGGTCCACCGTATTTCCTTTGATGCGGTCTCGAGATCAGAATACAGAACGTTTTCCATGTTACGTGAATTAATTTCTCCACCCATTACTTTCCGTCGGTGTCCTGAGCGCACCCAGTCCTCCACCGAGTTCTAGCAATGTTGGTTGGGTGCAGCTTCTATCTTGCACCAAACACTCCACCTTAGCGCTATAGCGCCTTGGATCCCCCACTTCCGGTCTCTCCTCACGGTTCTGGGTTCCTCCATCACACACACTCACACCTATTACTTACCCATTGTGGAGAGCATAGTCACGTAACAAGGTAACATTTTTTGCCCGCCGAAACGGGAAAATGGTTGGTACAGATTTTACGGCCTCTGACCGAGCAAGATTTGGTTGATCCTTATATTGTAACCATATGTAAAGGGTCCCACTGCCTTGCCTCATATCTTACCTGCCAAGGACCCCCTTTACCAGCTATAATAATCTCATATTACTTTCCTTTCCTCATTCTGATCTCATATCCTCATTTCTCATTCATTCAAGTTCATCATTAATCATCTTTATCTCATTCGATCAATTTAAGTTTTGAGAAACAGTTTTGATGCAATACGTATAATAGTGCAAGATACGGTTTACATTTAAAGTAGCTATATTTATGTTCAAGAGGGTCGCTTACCTGTGGAGCTGTAGGAAAGATTGGCGTTGACGAATCTCTGATCAATTTCTTACGCGTCTTTGGTTTGTCTTACAGAGCAATCAGCAAAAGACGAAAATAGTAATATAAATAAATACATAGTTGATTTTGAGTGATATTATGCATACATAAGTTAGCGGCTTCTAGTTTGTTAGCACAGTTTTAATTAAGTAAAACTTTTCGAGTCCTTTGCTAAATTGGCACTCCCCACTAAGCCGTTCTATCGTCTATCCACAGAATACTCAAAAACCCAGGGTTCGCGCTATAACGGACAAAAGAAGCAAAGAAGGGAAATACTATTTGTACTCGTAACTAAAACATATAACCAATTTTAATCGAACAGAGACTCCTAAATGATTTGAATTAAGTCCGCTCGTATTTAAGTAATTCTTTACACATGCTTGGGATTGCTTTAATTACTTTACATGATTAAAGCAGTTCAATTTGTTCGACTAATTGCCAGTGATGCAAAGTTTTTCTACGCAAGCAAAAAGACCTGTTATTAACCGAGCTAACGGCAACTCAATTTATTTTAGTAATTATCCAACAAATTGATCTTAAGTTCGTTAGTTCGACAAGATCAAAGTTAAATTATTTAGACGCAATATTAAACAGCTAACAAATAATTAATCACTAACAGCTACTACAAACACACAGTAATTACAACAAATAAATAAAATCTACCCAAGTCCTAATTTTCTCCTAATAACCCAGCTTCTAAACTTACCCCTAATCCTACCCTAACCCCTCTCTCTCTCTCTCTCTCCCACTCGACTGGCCTCCAACCCACAACACACCCACTCACACACGTACACACACAACCCACACTACACAGCACCCACACAACCCCTCTTCTTCCCCCAACACCCACATCCAACTTTCCCCAAATCTCTCCCTCTCTCCCCACTCAAATCTCTCTTTCTCTCTCTCTTCAAGGCCATGCTGCTTGCTTGCTCTGGGGCTCCTTGGCAGACCGGACGCCTGCTTCTGCTCCGTTCCCGCCGCCATGCTTGCCGTTCCCAGTCCTCGGTGCCTCCTGACGCCCGCGCCTCCCCTCATTGCCGCCTCAGGCCTCACTTGGCCCGGCTCGATCTGTCGCCGCCTCGGCTTCTCCACCTCCTCCTCCTCCGCCCAGAGGCAGGCAGCTTGCCGTGGCCTCGGCTCTCGGCTCCTCCGACCGCCCGCTCCTAGCCCTCATGGCGCCGCCCACTGCTGGGCTCCCTCGTCAACCGATCCTTGCCGTCGGTGCTTGCCTCCTCCTCGGCTCCCCTGCCTGCCGCCTCAGCCCACGCCGCCTCCACGAGTCGATTAAGCCCCTCTGTTGTGTCGTGCTGCCTCCCGTGGCCCGCGCCGCTCCCGTGGCCTCGCCTCTCAACGCCGCCTCTGCCACCTTCTGGGGTGCTGGCGTTGGCGCCGCGGCCACGCCTAGTCCTGTCGCCTCACCTCGGTCGCACCACGCCTGCCCGTCCTCGCTACGCCCGCTAGGCACTTTGCTTTCCCTATGGCGCCGCCTCTGCCGATTCGGCCCGGCCGGCTCGACCTCTGGCGCCGCGCCTCTAGGCTAAACTTTGATTGTTATCTCTCGAGGTATAAACACATTTCCTCCCTCCCTTTCTCCTCACCGCTCCTCCCTTGCTCGAGATGATTAGCGATGATGGATGGATCTTTGAGTGCTATTGATGATGCATTGCTAGTGGGTTGAAATGTGGGTTACCTGATCTGGTTAGTTTTGGGGTTGAGGATGGCAGTGTTGGACGTGCTGGTGTTCGGTTGGTCGCCCTCCTGCTGGTCCTGGCTCCTCTTCCTCCTTGCTCTGTGATGTGATGAACTGAGAGCTTGCTGGGTTCGATCGGGGCTGGGATGGTAGTGTTGGCGGTGCTAGTCGTCGTTGTAGTGGTGCTAACCGCTCGCCAGTGCTCTCCTTGTCCCTGTCGCCTTCCCTTTCCCTTCGGTGTCTTGGCGTTGGCTGTGAGATGTGGCGATCTTTGGAGGAGCTCTGGCTTGGCTCCTCCTCTTTTGGCTGTGGAGTATGGTGGCTTATGTGTTGCCTTATGGGGGATGGATGCTTCTAGGGAGTGAATGTGGTTGCCCCTTGGCTGGGAGTGAGTGAGAGGGTTGTGGGGAAGAATGCTTGCTCCATGTGGTTGTGCTCCTTCGGCTGATGAGTGCAAAAGGGGGGAGGCAATGAATGGAAATCTTTATATGGAGGTGGCTTTGACCATGCACCCTCTTGCCCAAACACAAAGACCATTTTGCCCTTGCTCATATACTCATGGTAAGATTCTCGGTGGGGGCGTTTTGGTCTGTGGTTTGGAAAACACTATGCGTGAAAGTTAGCCAACCCCTTGTTTGTCAAGGTACCTAGACTAGCTAGAGTTAACCGGCACCTCTTTGCTTTCGTGGTTGAGTTCTTTAATATACGTGGGTGTCGGATTAAGGTAAACGCCGGATGATGAGACCTACGAAAGCAAAGAGGTGCCGGTTAACTCTAGCTAGTCTAGGTACCTTGACAAACAAGGGGCTGGCTAACTTGAGTTGATCAGGGAGCCCTAGTGTACTTCGGAAAATTCTGACGGCCACCTCCAACCTTCTACTTTCTATTTTCTATTATCCACATGGCTTTGACTTACTAACCCCTTTCTGATTTTTCTAACGAGCGACGGGAATGGATCGAGCGATGGCTCTATGGACTGGTGCTCAAGGTACAAGGCGGCAAGGATGGCTAAGGCTACAAGGATGCAAGAAGCAGATTGATTTAATTAATTGTTGTTACAAGCATTGCAATTTGGTTGTATAATTACTTTTGAAACAAGCAATGGATTTGTAATATATTACTTCTTTGTTGTACTAGGATTGATGCAAAGTTTTCTTTGGTTGCATTGAAATGTGTAAATATTCCTGAGTTTGTATTAATGATCCATTTATGCCTGCAATGGATTTATTTTTGTAATTGGATCTTGATTGATAATGATATTGGAGAAATTATTTTTATAACCCTCTTGCTGCCAGATGTAACGATTATGCACTTGATATTAACTCTGAAATTACTGTTTGCTTTGGATTTAAAGAATTTTAATTATCGCTAATTACCGATTACTGTTAGTTAATTTAGGTTAATTTTGCGGGTCCTCACATCTATGCAAGATTTCTCAAAGACGAGCTCCTATTCGTTCTTGCTCTCTATTTCTTGATTTTAGGCCTTTCTTTGTTTCCTTGATCTTTTGTTGGTTTCTTTCCCCCATCTACATTGCTGTGACTTGTGAGAATGTATCTAGGATCATCTTGATCATCAATCACCCACGAGCAAGTGTTTGGATCAAGTTTTCGTTCTTGCCCGGTTTTGAACCAATCTTCATTCAAATGGAAAAAGGTTGAAACTTTGATGTGGATCTACTCAATCGTTGCTTGGAATAGGTTCCTAATATCCTTAGGAATGTGTGTTCCAAATTTGGTCAAGTTTGGCCGTGTAGATCAAAAGTTAGACCGATTTTCGTTTTGGTTTTTGAGCTATAGGCACTGTTTCTGGTCAGGTCCGGTCAAACCGCGCTTAAGCCGCCGGTCAGACCGCCCGCCGGTCTGACCACACGATAGACGTCGGTCAGACCAGGCCCGAGGATTTGATCGCCGTGTTTTGGTTCGTTTGCTTCGGGGTTTGATCGGATTCAACACAGGTCATCCATTGTGCTTGTATATAGATCTTCATAGCTTTTATAGCTATTAGAGTGAAAGTAGTGTTGAGTTCGATCGAGGTGAATAATAGAGAAAGCGTCTATTCACCCCACCCCTTTAGGCGCCTTTCGGTCCTACAGAAGATCTTTGCTCGGTGAGCACTAACATTGCCAGGGCAGCCTTCCACTACACACTTCACTACGTACTTCACGTCGTAGATCATATTGCATTAAGGCTCGTCCGATATAATTCGTGTGTATTCGGGAATCGTTATGTCCTACTAGGAGCCGCTAACGACTCGTGATCGGAAAGGAGTTTTCCGAGTCACAACCGATTACGCATGAACCTAATGGTCACACACTTATCGGGTTGGAACAAACGTGTTCAGATAGGATTTATCATGGGGACTATATAAGGAGATGCTTGAGCCTATTGGGAGATATGAAATATACGAGTTGACGTGAGTTGCTCCAAACCCTAGCCGCCATCTTCTTGAGAGCCTTCCCGTGCTACTTGGTGCTAGCTCCCTAGCGTACGGTGTTCCTTCCCTGGACGTGTGGATACCATAGAGGCACTACTGCGGTTGCTGTTGCGCTTGAGGACGATCCACGACTTCGCAAAGGAACACGATTGGTTAGACGATCAACTACGGATGACAATCGACTACGACCACTACATCGACGCGCTCTTCATTGGACTAGGCTGCTCCAACTCTTTTTTCGCTGCACTGTCACTACTACAGAAAAGGTCTTCACAGACGGTTCAAAAATGTCATCACAGACGGTTTCATGAGCCGTCTGAATTTATGGGTCAGTGATGACATAAGGACATCACAAACGGTTTTCAAACCATCTGTGATGCACACTATCACAGACGGTTTATAGATAAAATCGTCTGTGATAGCTTACGTTTCACTAACGGTTTATATATAAAACCGTCTGTGATATCTTACGTTTCACAGACTGTTTATATATAAAACCGTCTGTGATAGCTTACGTTTCACAGACTGTTTATATATAAAACCGTCTATGATAGCTTACGTTTCACAGATGGTTTATATATAAAAACCGTCTGTGATAGTACATATCATAGACGATTGGTATTTGGAACCGTCTATGATAGCCTCTTCTCTACTAAATCTCCAAGCAGTGGCTGCTTTTGCCTTTAAAACCAGCTTTGTATATGTCCCTTGTTAGCTAACTCAATTCCTGAATTCAGCTAGCTAGCTCGCTCCTTGGCCGTTCATCCTAAACGTGCAGATGAACCACGGCCTACTTCGTCGAGCCTGACACACTGGAGTGTACCATTTGCTTCATGCCAATGCCAATCGGGCATGAAGCAAATGGTACACTCAAAGGTGTCGCCAGCTCAAGCAGGTCGGTTTCACCCGAACGCTTAGGATGAACACCTAAGCGCTTGAGCTAGCTAGCTGAATTTAGGCCTCGAGTTAGCTAACAAAGGCTACGAACTATGTATGTATGTATGTATGTATGTATGTATGTATGTATGTATGTGTGTGTGTGTGTCTATATATATATATATATATATATATGAAGCGCTTTTAAAGGCAAAAGCCCCTTTGCTAGAGATTTTGTAGAGAAGAGATCAAGAATAGAGAAGAGGGGAGGCGGGCTCGGGGAGGAGGCAGCCACTATTTGGAAAACTCTCACAAGGATTGAAACAAAACTCTGATGGACAATACTTGAATACAAGTCCAGTGAAACATATGAAATATGTTGAAACAAATAATTAAGACTCAGACAATTACAATCACATCTCGCTCAAGTATTTTAATACCGAGCGGCAAATTTCTTCATACTAAATAAGAAGACCACAAACTTCTGTAAAAAGAACATGAATGGTAATAAGATAACAATATATGGTAAGTTGACGATATCATGTTAGGATGTAAAAAAAAGTTTTCCTTAATGGTTAACTCTCTATCTATAAAGCAAATAAGAGCAGCAACCTGTAGAAGCTCACCTCTATCCATGTAGAAGTTCGTTTACATTCATATGTGCAAGGATTTTGATTCCGTAGATTCATAAGCTTTCATTCCAAAATTATTCATATACAGTTCATCCTATTGTCCCTGGAGATTCATTTCATATCTCATCAGTGAACACAAATAGTAACATTTGCGGTTTTCAAGTCAAGCAGATAAGAGCAGCAACCTGTAGAAACTCACCTATATCCATGAAACACTTACATGCATGGTGTTATTTATTCTAAGAATAGATGGTGATCAGACTTACTATTAACAGACAACCATTTGTTAAGATCCTCTCCAGGAGGCAACCAAATTGCCTCCCTCGGATTGCCACTTCTTAAGGTTGCATCAATGTGTTTTTTCAACAGCACACCCTGCATCATACGTATCGAAAACAAAAAATGTCTTTAGGAATATACCAACAGTCACACCCAAACACAACCCTATTCCCCACCTCCAGATCCATCCATTCATCCAGCCAGTAGTAACAGAGGGCAAGACAGCAAGGCCAAGTGTGTCCAAACCGACCATCAACCGACAAGCTAGGTAGGTAGCCCACATTGTAACTCATTTCACATGAATACCAATAGTACAAACCAATAGATCTATCTTACCTCGATCGACATCACCGATGTCGGTGGTGATGTAGCCGAGGCTGAGGTCGGTGGAGCTAGAGGTAGCCAGGGAAGGTCGGTGAGGTAGCCGGGGTCGCGCAAGCTGGAGGAAGGAGGAAGAGGGAAGGCGCCAAGAGCGTCATCAGAGTTAATGGCATTAGCGGTAACATCGCACAAGACACTCTTATCGTACGAGTGTCTTGTGCAGTGAACCGTGGTGTCACAACCATCGGCGATGGGAAGAGTGGCGGCGTCGGCGACAGGAAAAATGGCGGCGGCAGCGACGGGGTCAATCGGGTGGGGAGGGGAACGGACGAGAGACTGGGCATTGAACACTACTATAGAAAAGGTCTTCAAAGACGGTTCAAAAATGTCATCATAGACGATTTCATGAGCCGTCTGAGTTTATGGGTCAGTGATGACATGAGGTCATCACAGACGGTTTTTGAACCGTCTGTGAAAAAAGCTATCACAGACGGTCCTGAACAAGAACCGTCTGTGATAATTAGTTATCACAGACGGTTCTTGTTTAGGACCGTCTGTGATAGTCTATTTTCATAGATGGTCCTGAATAAGAATCGTTTGTGATAAGTAATTATCACAGACGGTTCTGAACAAGAACCGTCTGTGATAGTTTTTTTCTATTGCAAAAAAAAACGGATTTTGAGCCAAACCAATCAATTGCTGGACAGTAGTTTCCATATGCAACCTCCAGCAAAACAACTAAAATCCAATTAAAATTCTGATGGCAAACACATTATAGGAAAAGGAAACCAAAAGGTTTCGCAACGTCCCCTCTGAATGGGAAAAAAAGAATAAAGTTACAATGTTAAACTAGCTAGAAACCATCTATACCTCCAAGCTCCTGAAGAACTCATCGGCTTCTTGGTTGGTCTTATGAGCTCCTCTCTATACCTCACCAGCATATCACAAGATGTTCTTGCATGTCATCGAATTCGACTCAAGCTCGTTAGCAAGGAGAGACGACTGAAAACCTCCGGCGGTGCTTCGACCTTAGGTAACACAAAATTAAGATAATTTTGTTTACAACAAACAGTCAACAAATTGTGTATGTTTTGGGGATGTACACGTACCTTCCAGCAGTCTGCCTCCTACGGCAGACAAGGAACTCCTCTGCATCCCTCCTCCTAGTCGTCGACGGCTGTGTCTCCTCGCCGAACCACGATGGGGAATCGAGGGTGGTCGCTGGAGCTCGGCGTGGAGAGGGGAGAGGGAGAGACTGATGGAAGACAAAGCTGGTGTGGCTATAATATATAAGGACAGCACCAAAACATTTTACCTCCCGCGCACGCGTTCAAAAATTTTCGAAATCCCGCGCTGCGAATCACAGACGGTTTCATACAAAAACCGTCTGTGATGACATATCACAGACGGTTCATATCATGAACCGTTTGTGATAAGTATCTCATCACAGACGGTTCTTAATACGAACTATTTGTGATAAGTATCTCATCATCTGTGATAAGTATCTCATCATAGACGGTTCTTATTAAAAACCGTCTGTGACTTGATTTTACCATGGCTTGAAATCAGAGAGTTAGTGATTTAAAGCCATGGTAAAATCAAAAATACTTATCACAGACGGTTTTTAATACAAACCGTCTGTGATGAAGACGGTAAGTCACAGACGGTTCGTGTTGAAAACCGTCTGTGAAGTATCACGACGATTACGAACAAGAATAATATCATAGACGGTTCTTGTTGAACCGCTCGTGATACTTCACAGACGGTTTTCAACACAAACCGTCTGTGATATTACTTCTTCACATATGGTTTTTAGCGCAGCTAGTAACACAAACGGTCGCTAAACCAAAACCGTCTGTGATTGTATTTAATACAGACGGTTTTGGTAAACCGTCTGTGATGAGGCGTCCAATATTAGCCTTTTTGTAGTAGTGGGAGGAGAAACGGGAAGAAGTACTTAGCAGAAACAAAAAAGAACAAAGGAAGTAAGACTTCCAGTTCAGGTATAAATGTTATAGAAATTAATCTTGCCACTTCTCCTACCAGTTCTTGGGTATTTGATACCAGGTCGGTTGTTTATATTTGTAATTCGATGCAAAGACTAATAAAGAGTAGAAGTTTGGCAAAAGGAGATGTTGATCTTCGTGTGGGCAATGGAGTAAGAGTTGTTGCGTTAGCTATTGGCACTTTACTATTAGCTTTACCCTCAGGATTAGTTATAGAACTAAATAATTGTTATTATGTTCCAGCCTTAAGCAAAAACATTATTTCTGCTTCTTGTTTAGGAGCTGAAGGTTATGAGTTCAGAATAAAGAACAATTATTGTTCAATTTATTTTGAAGATATGTTTTATGGTCATGCTCCATTGGTGAATGGATTGTATGTTTTGAATCTTGAGGATGGGTCCATCTATAACATAAATGCTAAGAAACTTCGAACTAATGATGTGAATCCTACTTTTATTTGGTATTGTCGTCTAGGTCATATACATGAGAAGCGCATACTAAAGTTCCATAAAGATGGTCTTCTAAGCTCATTTGATTTTGAATCACTTGAAACATGTGAATCTTGTTTACTTGGCAAGATGACAAAGGTGCCCTTCACAACCAGAGGTGAGAAGGCGAGTGATCTACTGGTCGTAATACATTCGAATGTATGTGGATCAATGAGCACTCCAACCAGAGGTGGTTTTGAGTACTTCATAACTTTTACTAATGATTTCAGAAGATATGGCTATGTCTATTTAATGAGGCATAAGTCGGAATCCTTTGAAAAGTTCAAGAATTTCAGAATGAAGTGCAGAATCAACTTAGCAAGACAATCAAATGTCTACGATCTGATCGTGGAGGTAAATATTTGAGCCATGAGTTTGGTGATCATCTAAAGAAGTGGGGAATTGTTCCACAACTCACTCCGCTAGTAATGCCTCAATAGAATGGGGTGTTTGAACGATAAAACCGGACATTGTTGGACATGGTTCGATCAATGATGAGCCAATCTCATCTTCCATTGCAATTCTAGGGATATGCTCTAGAAACAGCGACTTTTACTTTAAATAGGGTTCCGTCAAAAACTATAGAGAAGACACCATATGAGATATGGACCGGAAAGAGTCCTGGATTGTCTTTTCTTAGGATATGGGTTGTGAGGTATATGTCAAATGTTTGATGTCTGATAAACTCACACCCAAGTCCGATAAATGCTTCTTTGTGGGGTATCCTAAGGAAACTAAATGATATTATTTTTATAATTGGGTTGATAACAAAGTGTTTGTGGCCTGTAATGGTGTCTTCTTGGAGAAAGAGTTTCTTTCCATAGGAGTCAGTGGGAGCAAGGTGCAACTCGAAGAAATTCGGGAACTATTTGAAAATGTTTCAACTCCTACTGAACCTCTACAGGATGAACAAAATGTTGTTTAACCTGTAGATGAGACATCAGTCCCACGTAGATCAAAAAGGCCACGTCAATTGCCTATAAGGTATGGGCATGACGCTCTATTATTGAATAATGATGAGCCTAAAACTTATGTAGAAACGATGGTGGACCCAGACTCTGAGTCATGGCATGAAGCCATGAGATCCGAAATAAAGTCCATGCATGATAATCAAGTTTGGAACTTGGTTGATGCACCTAATGGTGTTAAAATCATTGAGTACAAATGGACTTTTAAGAAAAAGATAGATATGGATGCAAATATTCACATTCATAAGGCACGACTGGTTGCGAAGGGTTTCAGATAAATTCAAGGTGTTGACTATGATGAAACCTTCTCTCCTGTCATGATGCATAAGTCTATCTAGATCATTCTAGCTATTGCTGCATATTTTGACTATGAGATATGGCAAATGGATGTCAAAACGGTTTTCCTAAATGGAAACCTAAGTGAGGATGTGTACATGACACAACCTGAGGGCTTTGTCGATCCAAAGGAAGCTAGAAAGGTATGCAATGCAAGCTTAAGAAATCCATATATAGACTAAAGCAAGCATCTCGGATTTGAAACATTCGTTTTGATAAAGTGGTCAAAGGGTTTGACTTCATCAAGAATGAAGAAGAACCTTGTGTTTACAAGATGGTTAGTGGGAGCAAGCTTGTGTTTCTGATCTTGTATGTGGATGACATACTACTGGTCAGAATTGATATTCCAATGCTTGAATCTGTTAAAACTTCATTAAGAAATAGTTTCTCAATGGAAGATTTAGGAGATGCAGCATATATTATTGGTATAAGAATCTATAGAGATGGATCTAAAAGGCTAATTGGATTAAGCCAAGATATGTACATAGACAAGGTGTTGAAACGGTTCAACATG
The DNA here is from genome assembly GCA_036346405.1 of Phyllostachys edulis. NCBI lineage: Eukaryota > Viridiplantae > Streptophyta > Magnoliopsida > Poales > Poaceae > Phyllostachys > Phyllostachys edulis. The sequence continues at coordinate 11,252,665 of CM070557.1, forward strand.
CAAGATTCCAAGAAAGATTTCTTACCCATGGCACATGGCATTAATCTTAGCAAGAGTCAGTGTCCTATGACCACTGATGAGCGAGATAAAATGAGTAAAATTCTATATGCTTCGGCTATTGGATCTATCATGTACACCATGCTATGTACATGACCAGATGTGTCATATGCTCTGAGTGTTACAAGTAGATATAAGTCGGATCCAAGTAAAGGTCACTGGATAGCTGTCGAGAATATCCTTAAGTACTTGAGAAGGACTAAGGATGCATTCCTTGTTTATAGAGGTGAGGAAGAGCTGGTCATAAATGGTTACACCAATGCTAGCTTCCAAATCGACAAGGATGATTTCAGATCGCAATCTGGGTTTGTGTTTTGTTCTAATGGAGGAGCAGTAAGCTGGAAGAGTTCCAAGTAGGGAACAATTGTTGATTCTACAATAGAGGCTGAGTACATTGCGGCTTCGGAAGCTGCAAAAGAGGTCATTTGGATAAGGAAGTTCATTTATGAACTGGGTGTGGTTTCTAGTGTTTCTAGTCCAACGGATCTCTATTGTAATAATAGTGGAGCTTTTGCACAAGCTAAGGAGCCTAGATCGCATCAAAAATCCAAGCACATACTTCAGCGATATCACATTATTCGTGAGATCGTTGAGAGAGGTGATATAAAGATATGCAAAGTGCACACGGATTTGAATATTTCTGATCTGTTGACAAAGCCTCTCCCGCAACCTAAGCATGAGGCACACACAAGAGCAATGGGTATAAGATACCTATATGATTGACTCTAGTGCAAGTGGGAGACTGTTGGTGATATGCCCTAGAGGCAATCATAGAGATCATTGTATCATGTCTATATTTATGAGTTATTGAATAAATGTTATTCTGTTCCTTGGATAAATCATTGGTTATAAGATTAATTAACAACTATGTGACTTGTTGGTGAAACTCTTTTAACTTATATGATGTCATTCTAAATGTATCCCTGGTCAGATGTCACTGGTCAGAATACTAGTGACTTATCGACCAGCACACGTATTGATTGATAACCATGTTTCACCAGTCATGGATATAGGGATATCAAATCAATAATGTGAACACATGTTAGAGAACATGGTGTTGGATTGAGCCACCTTGAGACACTATTGAAATTGTTATAATTTTATGTGTCGTTAGTTGGTCTCAAGCAATGATGATGTATAATCCTTAGACCTGAGATCAGCATGGTTTCCTACATACATAATAGCACTCTTAAGGGCTGCCAAACGCTACTCCGTAACTGGGCAGCTATAAAGGTAGCTTTCGGGTATGCTATAAAACATGCGGAGGATTGTGACTGGTCAGATATGGGATTTGTCTCTCTTAACATAACATGAGAGATATCTCTGGCCACCTCGATGTGGTCGGATAAAGAAAGTGCATGGCCATGCCACTAGTGGTTGAAGTATTCGACCACGTGAAGTTAGTAGACACTTAATCGAGAAAGTATTGAACAGTCCATAGATGACACAACATCTCACCTAGAGTTTAACCAGATATCGTAAGGCAAAGGGAGAATACATGACAAGGTCGTTCAGTTCGATCAGATATGGGCTAGTCGTATGGAGATACGAGCTAGTCGAAGGCTGGTCGAACATGATCACTAAGTGGTCGAAACCTAGTCGTAAGGAGTTACAAACCAGTCGAGGCCAAATTAGAACTAGTCGTATAGAGATACGAGTTGGTTGTTAGTGATAAAGACCTGGTCATAGATCATATGGCATTAAGGTTCGTTCGATATAATTCGTGTGTATTCGAGAATCGTTATGTCCTATTAGGAGCTGCTAAGGACTCATGATCGGAAAGGAGTTTCCGAGTCACAACCGATTACGCATGAACCTAACGGGTCACACACTTAACGGGTTCGAACAAACATGTTCGGATAGGATCTATCGTGAGCACTATATAAGGAGATGTTTGAGGCTATTGGTGTTGAGTCACAGGTAGGCTATGATAGCAACAAATCAAAATTTTCTACCACGTAAACTAGGAAGCCAAGCAAGTAGATGATCACAGATCGTTACTACCAGATGCGCAGAGCAGCAGAAGAAGGGTTGGAGCAGCCTGATCCAACATAGAGCGTGTTGTTGTAGTGGACGTAGTTGATCGTCCAGCGTCGGTGCGGTGGTCGTGGTCGATCTTCTCCTCAAGTGACCTCTGTAGTTCCTTATGCAGATGGCGGATCGTCCTCAAGCGCAACAGCAACCGCAGTAGCGCCTCTACGGTATCCACACGTTCAGGGAATGAGCAACATACGCCGGTGTGCTAGCACCAAGTCGCACGGCAGAGCTCTCAGGAAGATGGTGGCTAGGGTTTCGGTGGAACAACTCAACTCACGACTTTCGTGTGTCTCATCTGTTACGTTCACCCCCCACCTCTTAACAGCCTCATGCATCTCCTTATATAGTGCTCGTGACAGATCCTATCCGAACACATTTGACGAATCGTATTCGTAATGGATTGTTCCAACCCGTTAAGTGTGTGACCCATTAGGTTCATGCGTAATCGGTTGTGACTCGAAAACCCTTTCCGACCACAAGTCATCAGCGGTTCCCAGCAGGACATAACGATTCCCGAATACACACAAATCATATCGGATGAACCTTAATGCAATATGATCTACGACCAGGTCCCCATCACTTACGACCAGGTCCTATCTCTATATGACCAGTTCATATTTGGTCACGACCAGTTCGTAACTCCTTACGATCAGGTTTCGACTACTCTGTGATTTTTCGACCAGTCTATGACCAGCTCGTATCTCCATACGATCAATCCGTAACTAATCAAACTAAGCGACCTACTCGTGTATTCTCCCTTTGCCTCATGATGTCTGGTTGAACTCCAGGTGAGATGTTGTCATCCATGAACTGTTCAATACTTTCTCGATCGAGTGTCGGATAACTTCACATGGTCGAACACTTCGACCACTAGTGGCATGACCATGCACTTTCTTTATCCGACCACAACGAGGGGCCTAGAGATATCTCTCCTGTTATGTTAGGAGGGGCAAATCCCATATCCGACCAGTCACATTCTTTCGCATATTTCATAGTATACCCAAAAGCTACCTTTATAACTACCCAATTACGACTAGCGATTGGCAACCCCTAAGAGTGCTATTACACAAGTAAAAAACCATGCTGATCTCATGTTTAAGGATTATACATCATCATTACTTGAGACCAACTAACGACACATAGAATCATAACAATCTCAATAGTGTCTCAATGTGGGTCAATCCAACCCCATGTTCTCTAACATGTGTTCATATTATTGATTCGATATCCCTATATCCATGATCGGTGAAACATGGTCATCAATCAATACAATATGCTGGTCGATAGAGTCAATAGTGTTCCGACCATTGACATCCGACCAGGGATACATTTAGAACGACATCATATAAGTTAAGAGTTTCACCAACAAGTCACATACTTGTTAATCTTCATAACCAATGATTCATTCAAGGAACAGGATAACACATTATCCAATATTATGAACATAATGAAATACAATCATCTCTATGATTGCCTCTAGGACAGGCATATTTCCAACAATTGGGAGATATGCGATATACGAGTTGACATGAGTTGCTCCAAACCCTAGCCGCCATCTTCTTGAGAGCCTTCCCGTGTGACTTGGTGCTAGCACAGTGGCGTACGGTGTTCCTTTCTTAGACGTGTGGATACCATAGAGGCGCTATTGTGGTTGCTGTTATGCTTGAGGACGATCCACAACTTCGCAAAGGAATGTGATTGGTTGCTAGAGGAGACGATTGACTACGGAGGACGATCGACTACAACCACTACATCGACGTGCTCTTCGTTGGACCAGGCTACTCCAACACTTCTTCAGCTGCACTGCGTGTCTGGTGGTAATGATCTGTGATCTCTTACTTGCATGGCGTCCTGATTTACGTGGTAGAATTTTTAAATTGCTAGCTAGTGTAGCCTACCCGTATCCCTTCAGGGACACCACACGTCAGAGCTCTAGCGCCGATCGCACGGTTTTGGGCGAGGGAGGTGGGGTGGTTAGGGTTTCGGGAATTCCGAAAAATCACAATAACCCTATGCCACCGCCTCTCTATTTATAGGCATCCATAATGAGTCTCGAACTTTGAGGCCTATTAGGAACTCATGACCCATAAGAACTCGGATCACCATCCAAAATGTGTCCTAGCCCTTTAAGCTTACGACCCTATAGGTTCACATACACTTGGACATGGCCCGAGTACTCCTACTCGTCCACTAATCGGTAGTGGCCCCTAGTAGGACATACCGACTCCCAAGTATATGTAAAGATCACATTAGACGAACCTTAATAAATCTCATATGTATTTCCCTTTGCCTCACGATATCGATCAAACTCAAGGCGAGTATGTGCCATCCTTGTTAGTTAGCTCGACCACTCTTTCTTGATCACGTGACTCGATTTCCCCGACTATGGTTAACTTTTTAACCGCGAGTAGCATGGCCATACATTTCTAGAATCCGATCACTCGAGAGTTCTAGAGATATCTCTCCCATTGTATGGATGGGCAAATCCTATCTTGATCAATCATGTCTCGACGCATATATCATGACAAACCTGAAAGCTACCTTTATAACTACCCAGTTACGGAGTAGCGTTTGGCAACTCCTAAGTAAGTCACTACACATCTCGAGTACGTGCGACGACCTCAAGTCTAAGGATATAGCATACGCATTGTAAATGAGACCAACTGATGACATATAAGAATACAACGTTCTCGTAGTGTCTCATGGTGGGTCAATCCAACCCCATGTTCACTAACATGTGTCCATATTATTGGTTTGATATCTCCATATCTATGATCCGTGAAACATTGTCGTCAAACAATACATGTGCTAGTCTATTCATATGTGTCCTTATATGTTTCCAACTAGGGATCGCTTTAGAATAATCATCGCAAAGATAAATATAGAGTTTCACAATCAAGTCACATACTTGATAATAAATATTTTCGTTATTATTCTTGGAACAAAATAACATATTATCCAATAAATTATGAACATAACAAAATATAGTCATCTCTATGATTGCCTCTAAGGGCATGTACAATGGTACAGACGGCTGCTGTCTATAGCAACTCTCCATGTCATCTATAGGCAACACTAAAGATAGCTCATACAATAGTACAGACAGCTGCTGTCTTTTTAGTTGTCTTTATAGAACACACAATCTTTTAATGCTTTTCTTATTTCTGGTGCTATAGTCGGCTACAAGATTGTAGACAATATATTTCTCTCTCTTCATTCAAAAATCCTACGTGACAATGACTATAGACGACTGACATAAACTTATTGTACATACTCTAAAGCATATCTCCGACAGGCGCGTGTTCTAGAATCTCGAGTGATCCATGTCTCTTAGTTTGTGTATTGTTGTGTGTCCGATATAGATATTATTTATTAAAGTACGAATTTTATCTTGTAATTCGTGCTCTACTTATATCTTGCTGTACTACCATCACAAAAGATAAGTCAACCCATCGTATAAATCTCGCCTCGGGGTTTGATCCTTGCCACTAATCATCGCAACCACCAACCATTAAATAAATCCACCACTGTGCAAGATTTTCGCATTCTAATCACGCTCTGAGACTGTAAAGAATGGAGCCTTCCGATCGAGCCCTGAGAAAACAACACTTCACTTGCCACTGCTTTTAGTCAGAGCAAAGGGGTAGATAAGATTAGATTAATCGAGCAACAGCGATTAATTAGCAGCACGATGGAAGGCACCTAGTCTCCTCGCCAGCTGTGCAACTGGAGCGATCGAGCCAATTAAGCTGCACATTCCTCAATTCCTGTTGCTGCTGCTCCTGCTTCCTCATTTGTCTCCTGTCAGAATTCAGATATGGCTGAAACGTGTGTGTAGAGAGAAGAAGGATCATATGTTTGTTTCGGGGTTAAGCTGGCATGTGGCAAACATGTGTGTAGTGGACTCATCTCAAGCGTTGGGAACCAGAAGAAACGACAGAGAAGCTTTGCTTCACGCTTCACGGTGCATTGCTTCCCTGCTCTAAAGTCACTCGGTCCTCCACAGCCCAGTAGGCCACTCTGTTCCCATGCCTCAATAATTCCGAAGGCCAGCAGTCGAGTGAATGATGTATAATTTTTGGGAGTTAAGAATTCAGATCAGTATGGAATAATATGGATGATTTTTTTAAAAAAAAAAACATTTCTGCAATGCAACAGGAGCAGACGTTTGGGAATTCAGTACTTCTGATCTCGGGATTGCATGAAGCAACGCATGGCATGCATCTCTGACATGAAGAATCGAATGATTTCAGTGCTGGAATTTGATACCTCGTGGTTTTTCCCTGAAACTGAACCAGACAAGATCGGCATCGATCTTTGGAAAAGAAAGAATTGATCGCTACATAAGAATAGGCCCAAAAGAAAAAGTGCGACTTTTGGCCAAACTATGTATGTGAGTACCTGCAGTTTGGTGTGTTCAGATGTAACCCATCGTCGGCAGCAACGGTTCTCAGTAGTACGTTGGTTTGCTAGAGTTGTTTCTTCTTTGATTTCAAGTGTTTTGCTTTTCCGAAACGGACTATAAGATCAAGAATTATCATGCTTATACCAGTTGTCAACCGTGCACTTAAGAGAGAGAGAGAGAGAAGAGAGAGCAAGTGTCGGCGACTCTCGGGGATGTGTGGATGTCGAGAAAAATGCAGGAAGTGTGTGGTTTGTTGAGAGAGAGGGAGAGGCTGTTAGCCTGTTACTTGTCTGGTGAACAGCAAACAGACTTCCTTCGCCAGCTCGCTTGTGCATATGGCAGCACTAGTAAATTCTTGGGCCAACATCGGTTCTAACTGTGCGAGTGAGCATGGCCGAGTGTGATTTGATGTGGAAATGCATCGCATACTGCAGTGGTAGGTGAAGCACAGCTCTCGGTTTTGATACACATTTTGAGATGATGCAGAAATGATTTTAAGAATTCCTCCTCAAAATACTATCCAATTGGTCATAAAAAAAATGCTGTAGTGACACAAAATCAATGAACCATGGCACCAGATTCCAAATCTAAATTCAATCAAAAAAAGACAAATTCTACCGAAAAGAAATATGAAGATAAAAAGGGGAAATTATACCATAAAGATACTGGTAACAGAAAAAATTGTCTTTTTATTTTGCTTATCCTTATTTACATTGAGTTTTGAGTTGATTTTTTGTGTGTTGCGTGATAATCTCATGGTCGATCTAACCAAATTTGTTGAACTAATTCATCACCATCACCATAGCCAGTAATAGATCTCTTTATATATAGTACTTTTATAGCCCTGAACTTTTACATTTTGTAACGATTCCTTGTACCTTATTCTAGGAACATAACTTAGTTAAGTGTTTTGTTTGTTCATTCACTAGGCGATCATTTAACAAGACAATATCATAACATATTTTCTTCGATATTGCTAAGAAACAGGTACTTGATTTTCTCCCCCAAGTCAGGCGATTTTGGATGCAGATGCCATCGAGATTCGTGCTCTAGGATAGCGATGGTGGCATCTCCGGCAAGCTTCGCGGCTATTTAGGGTTGTGGTTCACTGGAGTTAGGGTTTAGGGTTCATCGGGCCCCCAACCTTAGATTTCGGGGTGTGGCGGCCGCTCGGCGATGGGCGGTGGAAACTGGCGGTGACGCCACCAGCTGCGAGCTTGGTGGCCGACAGTGAGTAGGGGTAGGCGATGGGGGTGAGGAAGACACGGGTGGTGAGTTAAGGTTCGACACAGGGGCAGCCAGGGCAGAGGATCTGGCAGTGGAGAACCATCAGAGACGGGGAAGAAGGGTGGAGTCAGCGGTGGAGAAGGTAACAGGGGGTGCGGCGGTGGTGGAGGAGGCGGGTGGTGCCGGCGCCACCCTAGCATCGGCAGCTACTTTGGGAGGTGGAAGCGGTGCGAGAGGGGTGGCGGCGGCTGTCTGGGACAGTGTTGTGAAAAACGGAATACAGTAGTTAGACAGATAGAGTACTGTCAAGTGATTAATTGGAATACAGATGATTAATCGGAATTATACAGACAATTTGAAGTTCAGACTAATATATGTATGTATTTATTGAAAATACAGCCTAAGAGATATTTGAACTCATTCTGTTGAACATACTCGTACCACTCTTTAACTATACTACGACTTCACTCCTAGCTACTGAAAAGATAGCAAAAATGATTGGTGGACAATTGTATTGTGCACCAGAGTGCGACTCACAACCATAGTTTCAAAAACGGACTATGGCTTCAGTAAAAAAAAAAAGAAACAGATGGATTTAGTGGTTCGGTTTACTTCAGAGACCATTTGTGCAATCGAAATAGTGATTTTGCTTGAACCTAACGATTTTCCTTTGAAGGCTCAAAATAATACTTTTTTAGTTCACAGTCGAGGGGCAATAGCGGAAAGAAGCAAAAGAGGGATTTCTAGGTTTGTTCACACGGGATGGGAGCAGTAGCCACTAACAGAACGCTGCTACCTCTAAGCTCTGAGATCACCGTATTTTGGACTCAACCAAGGTAGGATTCAAGGCATTATTGGTGGTTGTGGAGCTGATCTGATGGACAGGGCAGAGATGTCGGTCTCGATCGGCATAAAGGAAGGTGTGGCGGCCCTTCTTTCGCAGCGAATTGGATTCGTTTGTGGTCCTTTACCATAATCCAGTAAAGATATGAGTTTTGTTAATTTGGAATTTGCTTTTCTAATCGTTTTTCTTCAATCTTCTTTGATCGATCCACCATCTGATGGATTTGAGGAGTGGAGATTTGGCATTTGATTGTGTTTCTTAATGCTTGTGAATACTCAAATCTAAAATCAATTTTTAATACGCAACTGACTTGGGTCATAATAAAACTGTTTTATGTGGCCAATTAGTCGAAAACGGCCGATTAATCGGTCGATTTGGCGTTCGCGAGCGTTAAACACACTCCGAATCAGGTAATCGTGACTCCACATAATCGAGCGATGAATCAGCCGTATCAAGCGGTTTTCACAACACTAGTATGGGGAGAGAGGAGGGAGGAAGCATGGGTTAGCAATTAGGGTTTGCACGAATCTAAAAGCAATCCTATGGTCCGAAATGTACCTGATTTTCTAAGACTTACTCTATTTCCTTCTCTTGGAGAGATGTTGACTGTAAAGGGGTATCATACTAGCTATGGTTGAAACTTTGTTTTATCTGTTGTTTTTGAAGGCCTCTTTTGGGAATTTCTCAATTTGAGGTGTATGGGCCCACCTGTAAGAGTTAAGGAGGAGATAAGGCTGGAATCCTTGCTCCAGCCTCATCCACTTGAGCACTCATCCAGGGTGTAAGCTTTGGACCTCCTTGTTCCTTTCCCCGGTGCTTGAGTGAGAGAATAGGAGATCTTGGAGTGGGCGGCTCGGCGCTTAGCAAATGACGGCGTCTTGCTCAGAGAGGCGATTCGAGCAAAGGCGATTCCTGGATCTTCCTCTTCTTTAGAAGGCACTGCTGGTTTGTGAAGGGATGGGAGAAAAATCAATAGCAGCAAGTCTCCAGATTGAGGATTCTTTCTCTTAATTTCGATTGGAGTTTTTGGAGAGACCGGATCCCTTCTCCTTGCGCATCTCTTTAGCTTCCTCTGGTGCCCCGGATTACTCTTTTGAGTTTCGGTCAGTGCCTTTGGTTGTGCGCCTGTTGAGATTGGTTTTTGGTGGACTCCCTGATCTGATCTTGAGGAGGAAGAAGGCATTTTGATTATTGAGTTGTGGTGCTCTGTTAGTGCTTCGGCAGAAGCATCTAGTGGTGGTCTTGTGTGGCATCACCCTATTCTTCACCTTGGTTCTTCGGTGGATTCCAAGAATCAAGTGGGCATTGGATCTCCGATTGCTTCGTCTTTTGCTTTCGATTCTGAGCGATAGTTTTTCCGAGTCGTTGTCTTTTGACACGCCTTGCGATTACAACTTGGTGGTTTTGAGTATCACCACTTGATGAGTATTGCCCTCTTTGACATTCGGTTGATCCTTGCATATATACATTGCGCTTCTAGTTGATAGTCTTGATCTGTGATATTTTGATCTTTGAGACTATTTCGGAGATATTGCAAGTTACCAAGGGCTCTATTATTGCTCGGTGATTATATTGGTCTCATACTGAAATTGATCCCGACAATTAGTTTACACTTGAGTTCTAGTGATTATTTTACTCATGTCTCTTAGAACTCCTGTTATTAGACCTCGCAGTGATCTGTTATTTCTAGAGTTATCTGATTGTATTGAATCAAGATTCATTTTGGTCTCTAGCATTACATCTAATCACTATGTTAGCATTTTTTACTTTAATTACTGTTCTTGTGTATTTTTGGTCAATTGCTTCAGAGAGTGATCATTCATTGCTTGTTATCTAGAGATCATTATGTGATCCTTTAATCTCTGCTTTTGAACTGAAGTTCATTCTGTGACCTTTAACAGCTTGAGTTATTTTGATAGCTCAAGAAAATTTATTTAGAGCTCAAGAATTGAAACAATTGTCATGATCATTTAATGAAGATTATAGACTAAAGTATTGAGAAGGCAGAGATTAAATTCTTCTGCAACTCTACTTATGATAGCAATTAAAATTCTCACAAATCTTAGCATTTGCTGATTTGTTTCATATACATGTGGTATATGTTTAGCATTTCTTTCAATTTAAATAGCTTGAAGGATTTACATTTAATTATCTTGATTTGGTCATTTAAATATTGGTGAATTAATGCTCCTTTGCTATTAATCTATGCTGGGTTTAATTATTATTATTTGCTAAAACTGCACATATTACAACAATCCAGAAAAACTATATTTGGAGAAATGGCTTCATCGTTAGATGTCGTTAAGCCGGAAGTGTTTGATGGTGTTAGCTTTAAGCGTTGGCAAGCTAAAACCAAACTTTGGCTGATCGACCTCAGACTTTTTCTAGGTCGTGTCAAATCCTCCTATGTTCTCTTTGGAAACCGCTGAGATGACGCGATGGGAGGATGCGAAAAATTCAGCCCTAGCTAGGTTGTTAGTAGTCTTATCCAACCGGCTGTTCGACGTATATGTCAATTTCACTAATGCCAAACAACTCTAGGACGAATTAGATGAGAAGTATTCCGAAGGGGATAATGGTAATGAGTCCTTTATTACTGCTGCATACTTGAACTACAAGATGGTAGAGGGACAATTGGTGATGGAGTAGCTCCATGAGCTTCAACTCCATGTACGTGATCTTAATCAGTACGACTGTCTCCTACCTGAGAGGTTTTAAGTTAATGTCATCTTGGCTAAGTTACCGCCCTCGTGGCGTGACTTTGCGACCGCCCGACGACATATAAAGGAGCACTTGACACTCAATGAGTTGTCAGCAGCTATCAATGTCGAGGAGCTGGCAAGAGCCGGTGGCAGCAAAGGTAAGGCTCAAGTCCAAGCTCATCTAATAGAGGTCAAGAGTACTGGAGGCTCTAGGAATAAGAAATTCAAGAATCAGCTCAAAATCAAGCTTCAAGGAAAAAATATGAAGAAGAAGATGGAGGATATTGTCTGCTTTGTGTGCGGAGTGGCTAGTCATAAAGCCAACCAGTGTCACAATCTAAAGGCAAGGGTCCTTCTCCAGCTCAGCATAAGGGCCAAAAGGCCGAGGTGAATGTCGTTCTGGATAACATCAATTCTGAAGGGTATGTACCTAAGGCCTTTATGGAAAGTCCATCTATCGATTGGTGGATTGATATAGGTGCTACTAGACATATATGTGCTGATTGATCATGTTTCTCTTCTTTTCAGGGTGAAGGTGGTGGATCCGTCCTAATGGGGAACGGAGCCACTGCTACAGTACAGGGGATTGGACATATTTGCTTGAAGCTTACTTCAGGCAAAACACTCTTCCTGAGAGACGTACTATATGTGCCTGCAATGACTCGCAATCTCATTAGTGGGTCGATGCTTTGTAGGCAAGGAATAAAGCTTGTTTTAGTCTAATAAGGTCGTATTGACCAAGTTTAGTACTTTTGTGGGCAAAGGCTATGATAGTGGAGGCATGTTCCGCTTATCTATTCTTGATTCGAATAATGTAAACATTTTTAATATTTTCCATTGCAATAAATTACATGATGTTCGGCATTCACGTTTGTGTCATGTTAACTTTGAAGCTATTGTGCGGTTAAGCAAAATGGATTTAATTCCCAGCTATAACTATGAGAAGGGTTCAAAGTGCGAAGTGTGTGTGCAAGCTAAGCAACCCCGAAAACCTTTTCATAGCGTTGAAGAGAGAAGCACCTCTCCACTTGAGTTAATCCATTCTAATCTTTGTGAGATGAATGGAATATTAACTAAAGGTGGCAAAAGATATTTCTTAACTCTCACAGATGATGCGACTAAGTATTGTTATATCTACTTACTTAAGTCAAAAGATGAAGCACTAGAACATTTTAAAATCTTTAAAGCCGAAGTTGAAAACCAACTAGAAAAGAAAATCAAACGGTTAAGGTCGGACTGAGGCGGTGAATACGTCTCTTATAATTTCTCTCAATTCTATGAAGAGAGTGGAATAATTCATGAAGTTACTCCACCATACGCACCCCAATCTAATGGAATAGCCGAAAAAAAGAACCGAACTCTGTGTGACTTAGTTAATGCCATGTTACAAAGTTCAGGTATGTCGGACTATTAGTAGGGTGAAGCAGTTCTCACAGCTAAGTATGTCCTCAATAGGGTGTCACCTCGCAATCAAGACGAAATGCCTTATGAAGAATGGAAGGGGAGAAAACCTAGCTTATCATTTCTTCGAACTTGGGGATGCCTTGCAAAAGTGCATGTGCCATTACCGAAGAAAAGAAAGCTTGGTCCAAAGACCGTTAATTGTGTCTTTCTAGAGTATGCTTCTAACAGCACGGCTTATAGATTTTGAGTGGTCAAATCCGAGGTAAGTGAGATCGCTACGAATATAGTGATGGAATCTCGTGATACGACATGCTTTGAGCATGTGTTTCTTATGAGACCAAATGAAGTCATTGATCCTATTAGTTCAAGTGAACACTCTATCCTTCCTATGGTGAATAACACCGCTCCAAAATTGGAGTTGAGGAGGAGTAAGAGGTAGAGGACTGAAAAGTCTTTAGGCGATGACTTTGTCACCTATGTTGTGGATGATGAACCACGAACCCTTTCAGAGGCATACACATCCCCAGATGTGGATTACTGGAAGGAAGCAGTCCGTAGCGAGATGGATTCCATTATAGCTAACGGAACGTGGGAGGTTACGGACCTCCCATGTGGTTTCAAGCCAGTGGGCTGCAAATGGATCTTTAAAAGAAAGCGTAGACCTGATGGTACTATTGAAAAGTACAAGGCCCGTTTAGTGGCTAAGGGTTTCACGCAAAAAGAGGGTGAAGACTATTTTGATACATACTCTCCTGTGGCTCGCTTACCTACAATTCGAGTGCTTTTAGCACTAGTTACCGCGTATAAACTCCAAGTACATCAAATGGATGTAAAGACCGCTTTCCTAAATGGAGAGTTGGATGAGGAGATTTATATGCAACAGCCTGATGGTTTTGTGGTTGAAGGGCAAGAGAGAAAAGTATGTCGTTTGATTAAATCTTTGTATGGTCTAAAACAAGCTCCCAAGCAATCGCACAAGAAATTCGATAGTACTATGACCTCGGTCGGCTTTTGTGTGAACGAAGCCGATAAATGTGTCTACTATCAGTTTAGTGGGGGCGAAGGTGTCATTCTATGTCTTTACGTAGATGACATATTACTTTTTGGGACCAACATAGATGCAATCAATAGAACAAAGTCTTTCCACTCCCAGAATTTTGATATGAAAGATCTGGGTGAAGCTGATGTAATCTTAAACATCAAGCTTATAAAGGATGAGAATGGGATTACTCTGTCACAATCCCATTATGTGGACAAGGTCCTATCCAAATTTGGATTCATGGACTGTAAATCAGCAGCCACACCCTATGATCCAAATGCTAAGCTTCATAAAAACACTGGACATGGAAAAGACCAGCTTAAATATTCTCAAATTATAGGATCCTTAATGTATTTAACTAGTGCAATGAGGCCTGACATCTCATATGTTATAAGCAGATTGAGTCGTTATACGTCCAATCCAAGAGATGATCATTGGATAGCACTAGAGAGGGCACTTAGGTACCTAAAGGGGACCTCTAACTTGGGAATACATTATTTTGGCCATCCGGCAGTCTTGGAAGGATTCAGTGATTCTAACTGGATCAGTGACTCGGATGACATGAAGGCTACGAGTGGCTATATATTCACTCTAGCAGGTGGGGCTGTTTCGTGGAAGTCTTCTAAACAGACTATCCTTACACGATCCACCATGGAGGCTGAGCTGGTAGCTCTGGACTTAGCGGCTGTAGAGGCAGAATGGATTAGAGAACTCCTTTATGACCTACCTGTGTTAGAAAAGCCAATTCCAGCCGTATTAACCTACTATGATAACTAAACCGTTCTGGTTAAGGCGAAGAGTAGGAAGGACAATATGAAGTCCTCAAAATATATTAAAAGACGACTTAAGTCAGTAAGGCATGCCAGAGAGATGAGTGTTATTACTGTAGAATACATCCAGTCTGAAAGGAACTTGGCAGATCCTTTCACTAAAGGATTGGCGCGGAAGGCCATCCTTGCAGCATCAAAGGGAATGGGGCTCATACCCGTGTAAAGGCTCACATTGGTGGTCACCTATCCTAGGAGAATGGAGATCCCGTGAACTAGGCTCTAGGACAACAAACTGTGTGTGATTATAGAGCACATCTAAATGGTCCTATTAGCTGTAGTGCTCTTTCTGTATGGGAGGTTGAGCAATAGCTCCTAATAAATTCGAGACCTAAATGGTATCGGGAATTGTCCTACAGGATTCCCTGAAGAATTCACCTACTTGAGTATGATCGTGAGGTCGCGATCAAAGGAAGATAAAGGGTATACTTTCTTAAGTACTCATGAGATAGATACGGGGTCATGACCGTAACGTCCCAACCCGAGAGGAAAAAGGGCAAGCCGCCTAGTATAGAATGTAACTCGAGCGAAAATTCTCACACCAAGGCATTGGATCAAGGCGTAGTCCTCCTTTGTCTGTGCAGAGTCGCAGTCCTTGTTGCTAGGCTTTGGGTTCAAACCCGCAAGGTACCTATCGCCGAACAGTTGTATATTAAATAAGACTTTGAGCATCTTTAATCAAATTGATAAATTGGTGGGGACTGTTGTTTTTGAGGGCCTCTTTTGGGAATTTCTCAATTTGAGGTGTATGGGCCCACCCGTGAGAGTTAAGGAGGAGATAAGGTCGAATCCTTGCTCGGCCTCATCCACTCGAGCACTCATCCGTGTGTAAGCTTTGGACCTCCTTGTTCCTTTCCCGGTGCTTGAGCGAGAGAATAGGAGATGCGGAGTGTGGGCAGCTCGGCGATTAGCGGTGACCCGACGTCTTGCTCAGAGCGATTCGAGCAAAGTAGCGATTCCTGGATCTTCCTCTTCTTTAGAAGGCACTGCTGGTTTGTGAAGGGATGGGAGAAAAATCAATAGCAGCAAGTCTCCAGATTGAGGATTCTTTCTCTTAATTTCGATTGGAGTTTTTGGAGAGACCGGATCCCTTCTCCTTGCGCATCTCTTGACTTCCTCTGGTGCCCTTGATTACTCTTTTGAGTTTGATCGGTGCCTTTGGTTGTCTTTGTTGAGATTGGTTTTGGTGGACTCTCGACCGATCTTGAGGAGGAAGAAGGCATTTTGATTATTGAGTTGTGGTGCTCTGTTAGTGCTTCGGCGGAAGCATCTAGTGGTGGTCTTGTGCGGCATCACCCTATTCTTCACCTTGGTTCTTCGGTGGATTCGAAGAATCAAGTGGGCATTGGATCTCCGATTGCTTCGTCTTTTGCTCAGTTTGCAGGGCGATAGTTTTTCTGAGTCAGTGTCTTTCGACACGCCTTGCCGGTTACAACTTGGTGGTTTTGAGTATCACAACTTCAGTGAGTATTGCCCCTCTTTGACAGTTCGGTTGATCCTTGCATATATACATTGCAGTTCTAGTTGATAGTCTTGATCTGTGATATTTTGATATTTGAGACTAGTTCTGGAGATATTGCAAGTAACCAGTGGGCTCTGTTATTGCTCAGTGATTATATTGGTCTCATACTGAAATTGATCCTGACAATTAGTTTACACTTGAGTTCTAGTGATTATTTTACTACTGTCTCTTAGAACTCCTGTTATTAGACCTGCAGTGATCTGTTACTTCTAGAGTTATACAGTTGTATTGAATCTGAAGATTCATTTTGGTCTCTAGCATTACAGTCTAATCACTATGTTAGCATTTTTGACTTTAATTACCTGTTCTTGTGTATTTTTGGTCAATTGCTTCAGAGAGTGATCATTCATTGTTTGTTATCTAGAGATCATTTTGTGATCCTTTAATCTACTGTTTTGGACTGGAAGTTCATTCTGTGACCTTTAACAGTTGAGTTATTTTGATAGCTTAGTAAAATTTATTTAGAGCTCAAGAATTGAAACAATTGTCATGATCGTTTAATGAAGAGTATAGACTAAAGTATTGAGAAGACAGAGATTAAATTCTTCTGGAACTCTACTTATGAGAGCAATTAAAATTCTCACAAATCTTAGTATTATGCTGATTTGTTTCATATACATGTGATATATGTTTAGCATTTCTTTCAATTTAAATGGCTTGAAGGATTTACATTTAATTATGTTGATTTGATCATTTAAATATTGGTGAATTAATGCTCTTTTGCTATTAATCTATGCTGGGTTTAATTATTATTATTTGCTAAAACTGCACATATTACAACATTATCTGCATACCGATTGATGCTTATACAGTTCTGCTCGTACACCTCACTAAATTGCAACAAAATGTGCTTATAATCCGTGATGTATGACATCATTCAAGCCAACTTTGCAAATCAGTTGAAGTATAATACGCCGCACAAAAGTTTTTCCAAGGAAAAAGTCCGGTTTACTCCCCTGAACTATCAGAAAAGTCTGGTTTACCCCCTGAACTACAAAACCGGTTTTTTTACCCCCCGAATTTGTGAAAACCGGTCAATACACCCCCCGGCTGGTTTGAATAAGTGGTTTTGTATGATCAACACATCTGAGTCGTCCGTTCATGCTTTGAGATGTGTGCAACACTTAATACAGGTGCAAATAAGGATACAAATACATAAGGAATTCCAATACATAATACTATACATCCTTCATCATCTCTCTCTCTATCTCCTCCTCCTTTTCTCCGCTCGGTTAAGCCACCACCGGCCCTCCTCCTCTGGTTCTCCTGCTCTGACCGACTATAAGAAGCCCCGCCACCTCCCTTCTCCACCTCCCCACCGGCGCCCTTGCTCTGTTTCCCATCAGCGACGAGCTCTCGCTGCCCGCCTTGGCCGCACCACCTCCCGCTGCTCGACCTCGGTGTCGCCGCCGCCCCATCACAGGTGCCACCGAGCCGAGGATCCTTCCTCGCCTCCTTGTCTTCCTGTCGCCGAGACGTGCCGCCACCGCCGCCTTCTTCTTCCACCCCGATCGCAGTGATCGGATCGCCGCGGCCCCCGAAGCTTCCCGGCTTCCTTCGCCACCCCACGCCACAGACAGCTTATGCACATGCTAACCTCACGCCACACCGCCACATCTCCGCAAGATTTTGACGGCCATGGAGCTCGCCACGCCCTTGGCCTTTCCACCGCCGCTTCCTCTCCAGCGCCTCACATCACTCATGGCCTCCCTACCCCACCGTCCCAATCACCGCCTTTGCCTGGCCTCCTCGCCGCCACTCGTTGGTGCCGCCTCCGCTCACCGCCGCGAGTGCCTCCCCTGCCTCCTCGTCTGCACTCTGCCCGAGTGAAAAAGAGGAAGGAATGGATTGTTTTGCTTTGTGGCCCACCTGCCATTGGGTTAATCCCCTCTCTCTCTTCTTGCTTGTATACTGTATTGTACATGTGTATGTGGCTTGTATAATGTATTGTACAAAACCACCGCTCCAAACCGCTACGGGGGGTTATTTGACCGGTTTTGACAAATTCGGGGGGTTAAAAAACCGGTTTTGTAGTTCGAGAAACTGAGACTTTTCGATTGTTCGAGAGTAAACCGGACTTTTTCCTTTTTCCAACCAAGCCATTTCTTGTCATGTTGTTTCACAAAAAGAAGCTAGTACTAGCATGAACAATTATTCAGATGCCCATCCACAGGCTGCATGCCTACTGCCATTAATTATTCTCAATGAAAAAAAAAATTAAAGTCTGCAACGATGAGTACGCAATGATTCGCAGATCGCCCATTTGCAGGAGAAAGCCACATGCATAGATAGTAGTAGATAATAAATCAGCAATAGTCGATCACACATTGTATTAGCATCGTTCGTGTACTAGCTATCACAGCCAATTTGGCCCAGGCTAGCTAGTCGGCCGGTTGGTCCGAGGGGCACATCGCGCAATTATCTTTCGTCTTCCTTACCCCTTGCCGCGTTGCTGTCACGGCCCCGCCAGCAGGCAGCGCCACCTGCCTCTGCCTGCCGCTCAGTTCTCTCCCTCCAATCTCATCCTCGTATTCCAGTGCTAAAACTAGTTAGTATACACATGGCAAGCTCCTAGTCGCGCTATGGATTTGTTTGCAAAGCTTATTCTCGATCAGGATCATATGAATGGACTGAAAATTCAAACTAAAATCTCGATCCATCCATATAGATGAGCAGTGATTTTAGTCCAATTAGACAAAACCTAAAAGTAGAGTAAAATCCTCTGGTTAGACACATGTAGCTCGAGTGGCACGGCATACGCTTCTCATCTTCTACAGCTCCGGTAGCTCGCCGGAGAATTCACGAGGAACTCCGGCGACTAAGCCAGGCGGCCAGTAGCTCTACGAGCCCGAACGCAAAATCCGGCCCGTGATGGCTAGCATTGTGCACTTAATCAAACGGATTAGTTGGCCATTGATCAAGTACTCCTCCCTGTGGTCGTCGCTCTTGACGTGCTGCAGCAAACTAAAACGGACCCCTCACCTACCGCCCGTTTTGGCACTATTTCCCCGGGCCGTCACCGATTGTTGGTTAGTGCGTTCCTCTCGCTCCTTCGCATCGTCGTCGTCGCCATCATGGTTCTATCGCTTCTGCTCTAACTAATCCTCGCTTTAGTTGATCACTCCGCTCGTGAAATATCTATCAAAACACACACACACACACACACACATATATATATATATATATATATATATATATATATATATATATATATATATATATATATATATATATGTGTGTGTGTATTGTATAATCCCTGTGTTTCTTCTGTCATTATGGATCACTCACTCACCTTTACTTGTGAAAAGCTTTGCCTTCGCCATATGCAATCATGGCATAAGGTTATATTGTATGTTGTGCGTAACCACCAATTTTGTCTGGCCCTTGAGTTGGCTTAGGACTAGCGGTGGTGGGGGTAGTGGGAGGAGTGAGCTTTTGCGCATGTGTCGCTCGGGCCTCGGGGTGCGCGGCTCCAGCGAAGTTACTTGCTGCTTACACGAGCGACCGACACTTTTGCGTATCTCTCCGGCTCTTTTTCGTTCTACCGCTATGATTGGCCTTTGGGTGCTTGGTAGTCTTAGACGAGAGTAGACTCGTGGCCTCGTGGGCAAGGTACCGAAAACCGCTGTCCTGGAAATCCTCCCGCTCGGACACCGGTATCAGTTTTCGGGCAGGACGGTTGCTAACCGGTTTTCAGTGGTCGTTTGCAGGGAGTCTTCGGCTAAAATGGCAAGTTCAGCGAAACTAGTAGCTCGTACACGAAATGATAAAAATGTTAGTGATATACCCTAAAAGGCAACTATGAAGATAATTATATCACGTCTACGTTTATAAGTTATAGAATAAATATTATTTATGTTCCTCGAATGAGTTATCATTTATAAAAATTAGCAAGTATGTGGCTTGTTGGTGAATCTCTTTAATAGTTATACGATGTTATTCTAAAAGGATTTATGATCGGATGTCACTGGTCGAGACACTAGTGATTTCTAGATCAGCACATGTATGGATTGATAACCATGTTTCACCGGTCATAGATATAGGGAATATCGAATCAATAATGTGAGCACATGTTAGAGACACATGATGTTGGATTGATCCTACTTTGAGACACTATTGAGATTGTTATGTTTCCATGAGCCATCAGTTTGTCTCAAGCAATTATCATGTACAATCCTTAGACGTTAGATCAACATAGTTTCCTACAAGTGTAACAATACACTTACGGGTTACTGTCACAGCCCTAGGTAGCAACCCCCGGGACCTCCTGTGCACCCTGGACCAGTCCCATGATCAGTGGCTGGTCCACACAATCTCAACAAAGATGTCATCACAACCATACAATAAGCTAATGAAGAAGCGGACAAATTAACAAATAATAATAACAAAAGACCTTATAGTCAAGCTTTTACAGAGGTTTGCCAAACACGGTTACAACACAGAGAGGTCACAGCGGAAACAAAAAGACACACGTGGAGGTCACACGATATGCCCATAGGCAATCGAGTGGAGGACGTCCTCGCACGAGAGGTCTTCAATGACCTCCTCTTCAAAGAGGTCGGAGCACCCTACGAGATCTTCTTTAGCTGCTGATCAAACAGAGGGTACAAGCCATGAGTACTTTTAATGTACTCAGCAAGCCGTAGGGAAATTGTATGCAAATAATATTCATGCAAGTCTCAACAAGAATAGCTTTATGGTTAGTTTGCAGGAAAACAATGTTGAATTGAAATACCATAAGTAGATTGCAAGGCATAAGTTGAAAGAGTAATACATAAGTAACAAGTTTTCTTTGAAAACAACACACGACCACCCTGGTCGTGTGCCCAGACCACTCACGACCACCCTAGTCATGAGCTAGACCTCTCACGACCACCCTGGTCGTGAGCTAGACCACTCGGAACCAACCACAACAACAAGTTTTAGAAAGATCTACCCCTTGCATGAAATCACCAAGCATGTCCGTAACCGAGGACATGGCTATTCGAATAGATTTACACTCTGCAGAGGTTGTACAACTTTATCCGCAAGACACGAATTCTCTAGTTTGTTTGGCACCCGTCGATGCCTCTGCTCACTACCTTAGGTAAGCAGGCTAGAGCACGTGACAAGGCCTTTACAAGGTTCTGCTTTGATTCGTTTCCGCTCACTAAGGTTTCACCTTCCTGGCCCCCTCTTGCACCAAGTGTGGGCGTATATCCCAAGTCCTTCCACACTTCCATCAAAACGAAACCGAATCAAAGCGTTGCTAATTAGTTGGCCAGGACCACCCCATAATGGTCTTGTGGTTGCACGGTGTGCCCTGGATCAATGACTTACAAGGTTAAGTTCTTAGTGGTTGCTCAGGCGAGACCTCCTCATCCCAATGTGCTTCCTGCACCCCCTTTACTACATGATCACTCGCCCGAGCAAAAACATTTTGGGTTCAACCCGGCCAACGACTACCCTAGTCATGGCACAACAAAATTTTATTAATGGCAACACATGCCAGGACAACGTCTGCCAAGACAACACATGCCAAGACAATATGTGCCCAAAATTTCATATTTCTCTTAGTCAAATTTAACATTAAAGAGACAAGTGATCGAGGGACATCGCATAACTAAGCAGGTCTAAGCAACAAATACGCACCCAAGTTGGTTATCACAAAGAGGTCCAACTAAAGTAACCCAACCTCAGGTGGTCCAAAGGTACATGTCAACATGTCGAACACCAGCATCCAAGGAGGCATACTGTCAAGTGGGTAATTAGCTAATTCCCAAATTATTTTTATACAAATAGCTATGCATGTTGATATAAAATAAAGTAATTTTGCAAAACTAGGTTTAACATGATCAAAGGTATACGATTTGCCTTCACTGAAGAGCTGGGGGTCTTCTGTAGAGGTCGCTGGGTCCACGAACTCTTCCGCGGAGCCGGAATCTACACGTGTGAAAAAGAGCCAAATAAACACAACAAATCCAAATAAAACCAAAACTACCAAACTAGAACAAAAAGAGAAACACTGAAATAGAAACGGACTCTCGGGAGGAGGTCCAAAGGAGGTCCTGAGGAGGAGATCCAAAGGAGAATACGACTACTCAACGTGGTCGTATAAGAGACACAACTACACAACGTGGTTGTAAAAAGAGATACAACCACACAACGTGGTAGTGAGAGCAAAAGAGGACAAGGCACAGAGGAACTCACCCACCCACACACACACACACACACACACAGAGGGAGAGAGAGAGAGAGATGATTGGAGAAGAATGGCGAACGGCGCAAGTGCTCCGGTGAACTCTTCAGCTCGATGTGGTCGAAGGCGGCATAGTTCCAGCAAACTCCTTGGCGACGAGGAGGGCTCCAACGAACTCCTTAGTGAGAATTCAAGCACAGAAACTGGGTGAGAGCAAGAGAGAGTTGAGAGCTGGGTGAGGAAAAAGGTGATGAAGAAGGGCTGCTCAGGCTTTTATAGCTGGGGAGAACGGGAAGAGCAGTTGAGAAACTCTGAAGCACACGAGACCAAGGGTGGGTGGCGACAGGACAGGGTATGGCACGAACGTGCGCAAACAGCTGCTCAAGGACAATGGGAACAACGGAGGTAGTAGCATTTAATGCGTTACAGCAGCATTTAATGCACGAGGCCTCCGGCAAGAGCAGCGAGGTCTCCGGCGAGAGCAACGCCGCAAAGAGCGGGAGAAGCAGGTGAGCAAGGCTGACATGTGGGGCTGGTCAAAAGGGGTCGCGGTCAAAGGGGAGGTCGTGACCCAAGGGGTGCATGTGACCAAGAGGAGGTCGTGAGCCAAAGAGCGCACGTGACCAAGGGGTGCATGTGACCAAGAAGAGGTCGTGACCCAAAGGGAGGTCGTGACCCAAAGAGTGGTCGCGGACCAGGACAATAGTCTTTGCAAAAGACCTAGAGGGTGGTCGCAACCCAAGGAAAGGTTGCGGCACAAAGAGGTGGTCATGGCCTAAAAGGTGGTCGCGGCCCAAAATGGTTGTAACGACCCAACTCTAGGGCACCCGAGAGGTCCTTCAAGACCTTTTGGAAAGTCCATCAGGACCTCCCAGGAGGTCCACAAAGGACCTCTCGGACAGTCCACCAAGACCTCCTAGGAGGTCCAGCAGGACCTCCTGGAGGTCCAGGAGAACATGACCCGAGAGGGTCTTGGAGCCAGAGAGCACCCGAGAGCCTGCCACGGCCAGACCAAGGGTGTTCGTGGAGATCCGTGGGCATCTCAAGTCTACCCGCGACCACCAGAGGAGGTCGTGGAGGACTGAGGCCACCACCGAACCACACACGACCCAACCATTGAGTGAACGTGGAGGACTGGGAGCTCTCCAAGGTCCTCTATGTGAACTGAGCTAGTCCCAAGGATCATGGCTAGCTCTTCACAGCAACAACAGTGGTGACATAGCAACAACACAAGCTTTATTAATAACCAAAGGAGTTGTTTACAAAAGATCTTACAAGCCAGCAGGCAAAGCATAATAAAATAAACACAGGGGCCACCCGATACACACAGGCAACCGGCTGGAGGGCGCAATCCTAGTCGATCTGGACCATTTGGTCCACTGAGTAGATCACCTTAGAGCTTCCAATTCCTGCTAAAAGATAGCATCAAGCAAGAGTGAGCACAACAACCGTGCTCGTAAGTTACACCCGTTAGATAACAAAATGACATGCATAAATGGATATCACAATGGAAGGCTTAATATTGTTAATTTGCGTAAAGCCAAGTTTCTTTCAAATACAATTACTAAGTTTCAAAGCAGGTTCTTAATAGATAAAATTCATTTTCTAAACTTAATTTTCAGTTGGATATTCATTCATCACAAGTGGTGAAGGATACCCTCCTGTTGCAAGGCTCCCTGCCCAACCCATGGGATAGCAATCCCAAAAACAGATTTGATAAATATTTCTGAAAAACCCAAAACCAACATCTAACTCCGAGTGGCCTTTGCCAGCACGTCCATGACCGCGGACACGGCTATTCGAATAGATTTCACTCTGCAGAGGTTGTGCACTTTACCCACACGACATGAGTACTCTAGTTTGTTTGGCATCTTGTGAAAGCCACCTCTCACTACCGAAGGTAAGAGGTCTAGAGTTCATGACAAGGCCTTTACAATGCATTGCTCCACCACGCCTTTCCTTGCTAAGGTTTCACCCCCTATGGATCTGCAATCCAATGAAGCCCCTCTTACACCAAGGGAACAATGAGGTTATAAAAGACCATTGGCCATATAAGACCTCCCACACCTCCAATGGAGCAAAGATATGGTGAAGTTTTGCAAATTACTCGGCAGTCCCACGCCCCATTCTGGAGACATGTGGTTGCACAATTGTGGCATAGCCCATTATAGGCTTGGCATCGGTCGCTCAAAGACCGGTCCTCAAATGACTAGGGTGACTTCCACAAACCCAAGGGCATCGATCTACCATAAAGGCACGATCCCGTGCATACACTTGCACCAACCAAGCCAACCAATTCGCCCCAGTCTAAATCCATCTCCATTTTCATTTTCTTTGCTTCCCTAGCAATAATTTTATCCTTCCATGACATCCCAATGTCATGGTGAAAATATTTAAAACAGTGTTTGGTCATGATGGTAAAGATTTCCCCAAATCAATACTTTTGGTCTAAGCATGACTGAGCATATGTTTTTCAAATGGTCTTGGCTCACACTATTGCATGACCCAAGTTTATCTAAAGGTGACAATGAGTTTAGTCCAAAGTCAACAGTGGCCATACAAAGGAAGTAGGTATATCTATGAAGTTAAACCAGGTATTGAAATACTTGGTAAACATAAGCATGCATTACACTTTGAAACTGAACATAATTAAGTTGAATTATTGGGTGCAATATGATTAAGAGTGTAACTTGCCTCTTGTTTGATAGCTTAAGATTCTATTTTCTCACAGCTCTGGCTCTAAGGAACGTCAAGATCTACACGGTCAAAAGAACACATTCAAACAACGCTCAAATAAAGAACCAACAAAGATCCGAATAAAGAATCACAAGAACTCTAGAGGAACCTCAAAACTCAATTAACAGAAGAGTACTGTATTTAGAATAGGTTCTTTGGAGGAGGTCTAAGCTTACCAGGAGGAGGGTGATCTTTAGCAAAAGACCCCAAGGGAGTGGCTTAAGCAGTAGGCAGAGAGGTCCCGAGGCAATGGTTCTTGCGCAAAGTCCAGAGGGGAGGTCCTCACACGAGGGCCATAGAATCCGAGAAGATGTCCACCAGGGGAGGTCCTGAGAGATGGTTCTTGTGCAGAGATCAGGAAGGAGCTCCTCAAATAAATGCCATAGACATCCTAAAGGAGCCCACAAGGGGAGGTCTTGTGAAAGACACGACCAGCTCAATGCAGTGGCAAGAATAAGAGTGGAGCAGGTCACCAAGGGACTTACCAAGGACAAGAAGGAACAATGGATGGAGGGGAGGTCGTGAGTAGCAAGGTCTTCCCTGGAAAGCCACTGAACGAGAGCTAGGATAACAGAGGGTGGAGAAAGGGAGGAAGGTGATGTGGTAGAATTTCTTGGTCTAATTGTAATCAAAATGGTGAAGAAAACTAGAAATATACGTGTCAAGGATAAGTATAGAAATGGGTCAAAGGTAGGTAGTGGCGAGGCGGTGTCACTACCATTCTGGGCAAAAGGTACGAGGAAGGACAATGTATGTTGCTATGGGAAGGAACAAAGAAAAATGTCAGAGTACAGCTAAGTGACCAAATTCAGAGTAAACACCACGTATATGGATGCATTTAACGTGACAAGACATACATTAAATGCCCAAGACACTAACGTGGCGGAGGAAATGAGAATGACTAAGTCCGCAAGTGGGGCGATCAACTTAGAAACAGTCGGGTCAAGAGGGGAGGTCTTGCCCCGCAGAGGAGGTCTTTGAGGAGGTCCGAGAGGCTTAGGAGGTCCTAGGCCCAAAGGACAAGGAGGTCTAAGGGTTGAGGAGGTCCAGACATACAGAGGAGGTCTGGACATAGGGAGGTCCCGACGATCAGGATCAACAAGAGGAGGTCCTGACGGTTAGGATGTCTTCAAGGGAGGTCTGGACGGTTGGGGTCCAAACAAGGGGGAGGTCCTAGAGAACACAAAGAGGTCCTGAAGGACATGGGAAGATCCAGCTAAACAAGAAGAAGGTCCCGAAGGACAAAAGAGGTTCAAAAGGATTGAAATGAAATTGCGGTCAAGATTTGGTCTAGGAGGTCCTTAGCGAGTGAGATCAACTCAGGGAAGGTCTCAACGGCTGGGATGAAATCAAGAGAGCTTTAATAATTAAGATCAAGGCAAAAGGAGGTCCAAAGGACACACAAGGGGGAGGTCTCATGGACAGGAGGTCCGAAAGACACACCCACAAGATGGTCCTGAGGACAGACCCACAAAGGCTAGTCCCGACAGCTAGATCTCACAAGGGGAGGTCTCGACGGTCAAGATCAAAAGTCGAGAGGTCCCGACGATCAAGAAAATAAGCAAAGGAGATCTGAGCGGCTCAGAGATGATCAAGGAACATCTTAACGGTCTAGACCTACTCAGAGGAGGTCTGGGTGGTTAGGATGTGGTCAAACGATAGGGAGGTCCAACAGACACAACCGGGAGGAGGTCCTTTGGACAGGAAGTCCAACGACCTACTCACGAAAGGTCCGAAGGTCAAGCTCAAATCGAAAGGTGGAGATCTGATGGCTAGGACCTCACAAGGGAGATCCTAACGGTCACGATCGGCAAAGAAAGGAGGTCCTAGAAAACGGTAATACCGCGAGTTGGGGCGGTAATACCAGATTGCACTAGGAGGACTTTTCCAAAGAGAAGGTTTACTAAGGTCAAGGTGAAAAGAGGTCCAAGTGATCACCAAAAGGGTTCACAAGAGCATAGAAGGACTCAAGTGGTATGAGAGAAGACCTAGACCCTGAGGAGGTCTAAGCCAGAGAAGGAAATCCGGACCAGAGGAGGTCCAATTTGAGCACAAGGGTGGTTTGATCAAATGCAAAGAAGGTCTAATTGGACACGAGTGGGTTCAAGTGAATTACTGGGCGTTCTAGTGAGCATGGGGAAAACTCAAGCAAAAGACTTGAGGGGAGATCTAATATCAGAGTAGACCCAAACAAAGAATGAGGTCTATGATAAAAAAGAGATACAGACATCAAATAGATCAAGACAAAGAAGAGATCCGTACCATAGGTGAGGTCCAAGTAGTAAGGAGGTTTGGGCATACAAAATGGTCTAATCATCCGGGAAGTCTAGACTTAGAAAAAGTCTGAACATAGGAAGGAGGTCTGAACCAAAGAGATTCAAACCAACAAAGAGAGTACTCAAATAAAAAGGAAATGGTTTAAAGTCACAAGGGTGATCTAGACCCCAGAGGAGGTCTAGCTACATGGGAAGCCTAAACCTCAAGGGAGGTCTAAACTACAAAAGAGATTAAGAGGGAGGTCCCGACCCAAAGGTGGTGTGGACCAAAGGGGTAGACTAGATAAAAGGTTTCAATAGAGAGAGATTTCCAAGGGAGAGGAAAGACCCGAAAAGACAAGGAGGAGATGACCACAACAGAGGTCAAACAAGAGGGACAGTCTGGACGTAAAAGAATATCTAAGTGGGATAGATGAGAAGAAGTACTAACAAGAGAAGGAAAGATAGCTCCAGAGAGCTAGAGCAATACCAAGAGAATCAAGCTTTTGGTTAGTTGAAGTTTAGTTAAGTCATTTCAACACTTCAAATTTTTAAAACTTCAGGTTAAGCTTGGAATTCGCATCAAAATCAAATGGTTCTTTTTATTTCGAAAATTTTCAAAAATGCTCTGAAAATCAGGGTGTTACAATGGTGGTCTTTGCAAAAAGACCAGGAGGGTGATCTTTGCAAAAAAAGACCCAAAGGGTGGTTGCGGCCCAAGGGAAGGTCGCGGCACAAAGAGGTGGTCGCGGCCCAAGGGAAGGTCGCGGCACAAAGAGGTGGTCGTGGCCTAAAAGGGTGGTCTTTGCAAAAAGACCAGTTCTAGGACCACCGGGGAGGTCTAAACCAAAAGGGAGATCCAACGAGAAGAGGATCAAAGAAGGCGCGGCGAAGTGGGGCCGTCCAATTTTGATCGGGCGGTTCAAAAAGAGGTGAACGTTCGGACCAGTTGAACGCGTCAACCAGGTCGGGCCGTCCAACACAGATCGGACGATCCGCAAGGAAAGGAGGTGCGGAGCTGGCTGCGTAGGGAGAAAGGAATGAGCAGAGAAAGGGAAAACAACACCAGAGAACTCTAACAACTCCAAAGCAAACAAACTCAAATTAGTTGAAGTTCGATTTAGTTCATGCTAAGGTGCTGCAAATTCTGAAATCTCCAAGTTAAGCTTGAGCAATTCAACAAAACCAAATGGTTATTTTTACTTTTGAAAACTCTCAAAACTCAGAAAACTTGGGACGTTACAGTTACCAAACGCTACTCCGTAATAGATAGTTATAAATGAAGCTTTTGGGTATACTATAAAACATGCAGAGGGATGTGAATGGGATTTGTCACTCCTTGCATAATAGGAGAGAAATGTCTAGGCTCTTCGATGTGCTCAGATAAAGGAAGTGTGTGGTCATGCCACAAGTGATCGAACGGTCAACCACACAAAGTTATCCAACCGCTAAATCAAGAAAATATTGAACATTTCATGGATGACATATATCTTACCTAGAGTTTGACTATATATTATGAGGCAAAAGAAGAATACACAAGCAGGTTATTTAGTCCGACCAGATACGAACGGGTCGTATCGGGATATGGACTGTTTGTAAGTTGGTCATACATGGTGACAAATTGGTCAACGAACTGGTTATAAGGTGTCACGAATTGGTCATGACCAGATGCGAACTGGTCGTGAGTGATGAGGACCTAGTCGAGATCATATTGCATAAGGTTCGTCCGATTCGATCTTTATGTGTATTCGAAAGTTGCTATGTCCTGCTAGGGACCGCCACCGACTTGTCATAGGAAATAAGTTTCCGAGTCACAGCCGATTACGCATGAACCTACAGAGTCACATATTTAAACAGAGGGTACAATGATTACGCAGAAGCTACGTGCCTCGATCCTAGTCCGTGGCAAGAAAGTGTGCCAGCGCGGCAGGCCACGTGCTACAATCTAGGAGCTTGGCAGGTCGCTTTGCCGCGGTCTGGGATCGAGACATGTGGCATCCTCGGCAAATTTGCATGGTAGGGGTGCCATTTTTTTGTTGCGATACGTGTAGACTATACTAGCGAGCAATTAAAAATTCTACCACATAAACCAAGAAGTTATGTGAGTAAGAGATCATAGATCGTTACCACTAAAAGCGCAATGCAGCGGAAGAAGAGTTGAAGCAGCCTAGTCCAATGTCGCAAGCGTCAATGTAGTGATCGTAGTCGATCGTCCAACGTTCTTGCTATTGATCGTCTTCTCCAGCAGCTCTCACATTCCCTACGTAAGTCGCGGATCGTCCTCGATCAGTATAGCAGCGGCTCTACGTAATCCACATATCTAGTGATGAAACGTTGTGCGACGGTGTTCCAGCACAAGCATGCACATCAAGGCATTCGAGGAGGTGACAGCTAGGGTTTCGATGGATGACTCGGTACAACTCATAATCCCAACAGCCCCACATACCCCCTTATAAAGAATCCATAACGGATCCAATCTAAACTAATTTGTTCTAACCCGTTAAATGCGTGACTCTATACGTTCATGTGTAATCGACCGTGACTCAAAAACTTATTTCTGATGATAAGTTGGTAGTAGTCCCTAGCAAGATACAGCGACTCCCGAATACACAGAAAAGATCGAATCGGACGAACCTTATACTATATGATTTACGACCAGGTTCTCATCACTCACGACCAATTCGTATCTGGTCAAGACCTGTTCATGACACCTAACTAATTTAATAAAACAACTATTTAGGTCGATTAGACACCTGGTTAATTATTGGTTGTTGGTAATATTAGAAGGCGATTTTAGTGATCTTGGTAAAAATAAATTGGTTTTAGTCAATTTTAAACATAAATCGAAATATTACTACGAATGTGCAGTGCTGTGCCCTTGTGCTATATGCACGATTTACGCTGGTAACCTATCCGTCCGGCGATGGGCATATACCGTTTTGTTGAACACTTCAGTAAACACGCGTGATGTGCCAATAACGCTCCATTACATGTTTTCTTCGTTCTTCCCCGAATTATTTAATTTAATTTAATTTCCTGTTAGTTAGTGCGCCCCTTTCCTTTCTTTTTCTCCTCCCACCGACACTTTCCCGTCCCTTCCTCTCCCCCATTTTCTTTAAAAATCCACTAATCCCCTCCCCTCCCACCGACGCTGCCGCCGCGCACACGAATCCCCCTCCTCCTCCCTCCTCTTATTCGGCGCGGCGCATTAGACAGATAAGAAATCCCTGAGATTTATTTGGTGGGGGGAAGGGGATGGAGATCTGGTAGAGCGCCAGAGCGGTAGTCGGCGGCGGCGAGCGGAGGAGGCGGAGGAGAGATGGAGGCGAGCGCCGGGCTGGTCGCCGGCTCCCACAACCGCAACGAGCTCGTTGTCATCCGCCGCGACGGCGATCCCGGGGTACGTGCGGAACCAGCCGGCGAGCGTTACGTCGCCGCGGCGTGGGTTCGGGTAGTGTGCGGTGCTGATTTTGGTTGGTTTCTTATTATTATTTTTTTTTTGGTTGCAGCCGAAGCCGCTCGGGCAGCAGAACGGGAAGGTGTGCCAGATTTGCGGCGACGACGTCGGGCTGACCCCCGACGGCGAGCCCTTCGTGGCGTGCAACGAGTGCGCCTTCCCAGTCTGCCGCGACTGCTACGAGTACGAGCGCCGCGAGGGTACGCAGAACTGCCCCCAGTGCAAGACCCGCTTCAAGCGCCTCAGAGGCAAGTACCCCCACCTCAATGCCGCCGCTCCTGCTCCTGCTCCTGCTCGCCGCCCAATTGGCCGGCCGGATTTTGTCTGTTTTAGTCTCGATTGCTCACTCGATTCCGTCGTTCGGTTGCAGGCTGCGCGCGCGTGCCCGGGGATGAGGAGGAGGACGGCGTGGACGACCTGGAGAACGAGTTTAACTGGAGGGACAGGAACGACTCCCAGTATGTCGCCGAGTCCATGCTCCACGCTCACATGAGCTACGGCCGTGGCGGCACCGACCTCAATGGTGTGCCACAGCCTTTTCAGCCCATCCCCAATGTTCCCCTCCTCACCAACGGGCAGATGGTACTGGCAAATCTTACGCTGCTGGATTGCTACCTGGGTCTTGGCTCCTGTCGTAATGAGTGCTCAATTACCTGTTCCAATGTGCTTGCAGGTCGATGACATCCCGCCAGAGCAGCACGCACTCGTGCCGTCTTTCATGGGCGGCGGGGGAAAGAGGATCCACCCGCTTCCTTATGCGGATCCCAACCTACCAGGTGTACATTTGGATTATCATCATCTAGAATTTAGTTGTGATGGTGGTTGCACAGAATCGGTTAACAGTCAGTTGTGTTGCAGTGCAACCAAGATCTATGGACCCGTCCAAGGATCTCGCTGCGTACGGTTATGGTAGTGTTGCGTGGAAGGAGAGGATGGAGAGCTGGAAGCAGAAGCAGGAGAGGCTGCACCAGATGAGGAATGATGGCGGCGGTAAAGACTGGGATGGTGATGGCGATGATGCAGATCTACCACTGTATGACCCTTGAAACTTGTTTGACCTCTGTTAGTTTGGTGTCTCCCTGATAGGCTATTTGGTTCGATTCGTTGGTCAAACTTGCGATTGCATGCTCCATTCTAGCATTAGGATATATTAAGTACAGGAAATACAAGTAAAACTATCAACTTTGTTAGAATATTGAAGGAAATTGGCAAATGGTACTTATCAGGTTTTCCTTCAAATTGCTGCATTTCTTTAGCTGGATGAAGGATGCGGTTGCATTTTAGTATATGGTCTAAGAGAAATTATAATCTATTTTTTTTATTTGAATCTTTGACTGTAAGAACTTTCCATCTGATATTTTCTTAAGCACATCTTTTTTGCCCTTTTCTTTGCACGATGTGTTACTGGACTCAATTACCAACTGTTTATTGAATTTTCTTACCAGAATGGATGAAGCTAGACAGCCATTGTCCAGAAAGATCCCGATTCCTTCTAGCCAGATCAACCCCTATAGAATGGTTATCATAATTCGGCTGGTGGTTTTGGGTTTCTTCTTCCACTACCGAGTGATGCATCCGGTGCCTGATGCATTTGCTTTATGGCTCATATCTGTAATATGTGAAATCTGGTTTGCCATGTCTTGGATTCTTGATCAATTCCCAAAGTGGTTTCCTATTGAAAGGGAGACTTACCTTGACCGGTTGACTTTGAGGTTGGTTACTGTTGCTACCTAACAATACTTCCCTTCTCTTCTTTCTGAAGTTTTGAGACTAATTGCTTGTCTGCATAGATTTGACAAGGAGGGCCAGCCTTCTCAACTCGCACCTATTGATTTCTTTGTCAGTACGGTTGACCCATTAAAGGAACCTCCTTTAGTCACAGCAAATACTGTTCTATCTATTCTCGCGGTGGATTATCCAATTGATAAGGTCTCTTGCTATGTTTCTGATGATGGTGCTGCAATGCTGACATTTGAAGCATTGTCTGAAACATCTGAATTTGCCAAGAAATGGGTTCCTTTCTGCAAAAAGTATTGCATTGAACCACGTGCTCCGGAGTGGTACTTCCAACTGAAGATAGACTACCTGAAAGATAAGGTGGCACCAAACTTTGTTAGGGAGAGGAGAGCAATGAAGGTGCATTATTTGGTCCCATCTGTAATGCTTTGTTATGGTCCTTTATTTGATAGTCATGCTAATTAGGCCAAGCTTGAATTTTTCAGAGAGAGTATGAGGAATTCAAGGTTAGAATCAATGCGTTGGTTGCTAAAGCCCAGAAAGTTCCTGAGGAAGGGTGGACAATGCAGGATGGAACTCCCTGGCCTGGAAACAACGTTCGTGATCATCCTGGAATGATTCAGGTGTGTTTCCACAATTTGTGGTGTTACTCACTACATATGCTGTCTTGTTAGGATGGACCCCCTTTTTCCTTCTCACATCATGACAATAAATAAGTTCAATTTTCTCTACCAATAGGTCTTCCTTGGCCAAAGTGGTGGCCATGATGTGGAAGGAAATGAGCTGCCTCGATTGGTATATGTTTCAAGAGAAAAACGGCCAGGCTATAACCATCATAAGAAGGCTGGTGCTATGAATGCATTGGTAAAGATAATGTGTTTGATGCTTTTTTTGAGTCAGTCTTCTATAACTTGTGGTAACATATAACGGTTTTTTAATTCCTTTTGTTTGGCTGTTTCACAGGTCCGTGTCTCCGCTGTACTAACTAATGCTCCATATATGCTGAACTTGGATTGTGATCACTACATTAACAATAGCAAGGCTATAAAGGAAGCGATGTGTTTTATGATGGACCCTTTGATAGGAAAGAAAGTTTGCTATGTGCAGTTCCCTCAAAGATTTGATGGGATTGATCGTCATGATCGATATGCCAACAGGAATGTTGTCTTTTTTGATGTAAGATTTTGCATCCATATTTCTGAGATGTTCTCGCCTACACGAGTCATTTAACTTTGTTGCAATTTCCCTAACAACTGCTGCTTACAGATCAACATGAAAGGTTTGGATGGTATCCAAGGCCCCATCTATGTTGGTACTGGATGTGTCTTTAGAAGGCAGGCATTGTATGGTTATGATGCCCCCAAATCAAAGAAGCCACCATCAAGGACTTGCAACTGCTGGCCCAAGTGGTGCTTTTGCTGTTGCTGCTTTGGTGACAGGAAGAGCAAGAAGAAAACTACAAAACCTAAAACAGAGAAGAAAAAAAGATCGTTTTTCAAGAGAGCAGAAAATCAATCCCCTGCATATGCTCTCGGTGAAACTGAAGAAGGTGCTCCAGGTACCACTAAACTTCCAAAGGAATACTCATGGTTATTCTAGAAACATCATCTTCTTTTATAAGATATCTAACCTTGCAATATTTTTGGCAGGAGCTGAAAATGAAAAGGCTGGTATTGTAAATCAACAGAAGTTAGAAAAGAAATTTGGCCAGTCTTCTGTTTTTGTTGCATCCACACTTCTTGAGAATGGTGGAACCCTGAAAAGTGCAAGTCCAGCTTCTCTGCTAAAGGAAGCTATACATGTCATCAGTTGTGGCTATGAAGACAAGACAGACTGGGGGAAAGAGGTAAAGTCTCGAGCTTGGTTGTTGTGTATTGGTTAATTGGTTGAAACATTTGTTACCTAGTAAATCGTATCTTTGTTGCAGATTGGCTGGATCTATGGGTCGGTTACAGAAGATATTCTAACTGGTTTTAAGATGCACTGCCATGGTTGGCGGTCGATTTACTGCATACCTAAACGGGCTGCATTCAAAGGTTCTGCACCTCTCAATCTTTCTGATCGTCTTAACCAGGTTCTTCGGTGGGCTCTTGGGTCTGTTGAAATTTTCTTCAGCAATCATTGCCCTCTTTGGTATGGATATGGTGGTGGACTAAAATGTTTGGAAAGATTTTCCTACATTAATTCCATTGTATATCCTTTTACATCCATTCCGCTCTTGGCCTACTGTACATTGCCTGCCATCTGTTTGCTAACAGGGAAATTTATCACTCCAGAGGTAAAGCTTATTCAACTTGTAATTCTGTATGGTGTGAAATTGTGGAAGATTTGAACCTTACCTTTTCCTTTTTGTTCCATTGTGCAGCTTACCAACGTTGCCAGCCTCTGGTTCATGTCACTTTTTATCTGCATTTTTGTTACTGGTATCCTGGAAATGAGATGGAGTGGTGTAGGCATTGATAATTGGTGGAGAAATGAGCAATTTTGGGTCATTGGAGGTGTCTCTTCACACCTCTTTGCTTTGTTCCAGGGGCTTCTCAAGGTCATAGCTGGCATAGATACGAGCTTCACTGTGACATCAAAGGGTGGAGATGATGAAGAGTTCTCAGAACTGTATACGTTCAAATGGACTACCTTGTTGATACCCCCAACCACTCTGCTCCTATTGAACTTCATTGGCGTGGTAGCAGGTGTTTCCAATGCAATCAATAATGGATATGAATCATGGGGGCCCCTCTTTGGGAAGCTCTTCTTTGCATTTTGGGTGATTGTCCATCTGTATCCGTTCCTGAAAGGTTTGGTTGGAAGGCAAAACAGGACGCCTACAATTGTCATTGTCTGGTCCATTCTTCTGGCTTCAATCTTCTCACTGCTCTGGGTCCGGATCGATCCTTTCTTAGCGAAGAATGATGGTCCACTTCTCGAAGAGTGTGGTTTGGATTGCAACTAGGAGGTCAGCACGTGAACTCCCTCATCAGTGTGCGCTCGAAGATATATTTCTTGCAGGTGTTTGTGCCCATATTTATACACTTTACCCTCTGTAGATAGAAACACAGAAAGTCTTGCATTGCATTTTGTTCCATGGTGGTAGCTCAGCCTCAAATCTGCAATAATGGGCAAACGGGAGGCTGCGGCAACCGTGTGCAGTTCGGCCACCAAGTACAGCCTATGCCTGTGTTTGATTGTTCAGCATTCTTTATTAGATTTTGTGAAAAAATGAACCGGGTGAGCCGAACAGAAAGGTGTTTGATTATCTGCATTGCTGTCCATGTACAAACTTGTTTCACAATAAGGCAGGCAGGAACGGATCTGCCATATGGAGTAGAGGAAGATGCACAGTATTTATGTAGTGAAACTTGTATGCCTGCCCATTGAAGGGCGTGATCATTCCTTGTTCCTCTTTACTAGAGCAAATGGACCATCTAGTGTTAGTAATGTAGTGCATCCAGTGTTGTAAAGGCGCCGTTTTTTGGTTGTTTATTGTAATCATATATATACTGCTGCTGTTGTCTTGTCATTTTGCAAAGACAAATTGTTGTAACGATGACTGTGACTAGATATATAATATAGTGTCTGCAATTTCTGTTTGTGGAACAAGGTGCTGTCGTTTTGTGCTATACCCCTTCGATAGTAGAGGATCCAGGATCTCGTAGGATCTATAGTACTAAAGCATTAGAACCGTTGTCTACCGTCCGATCGAAGGCTTAGATCGATTGCTAGTGTTTTGCTACTGTAGGATATATCTCTGCTGTCTGACTGAAAATTGAAGCTTTGGACCAATCGTAGATATTGTTTTGGCAAATGTACTGGTGGTAGGGCAAATGCAATGGCAAGCCAAAAAGGTGGTCTCTTCTTGTCGGAGCCTGCACAATCAGGTAATGGCTTCTCCATCTCCATTTCAAGCTTTAATTCTCAAGTTTTTGCCAAAAATACAAAGTAGTTACCACTACTTAAATCGGGCCTAGGCGCTCGGTGGTGCAATTCTGCCGTGACTTCGACAAAGTCGGTGTGCTAGGCGAGCTGGCCGTCTAGGACTAGGTGGTAAAAGCCGGTCCAAGGTGGCTTGAGCGGTGCTTGGCAAGGCGGCCTGAGGTGGCGATGAGGCAGGCGCCGAGGGCCTGGGCGGGCACCAAGGTGCAGGGCAAGACATGACGCTAGGGTACATAAGAAGTTTAGAGCCCGAACCTAATGAGTTCGCTCTAGGGCTTGGGCACCCCATCCCTCGCCTCCCCCGCCGTCGAATCAAGCTCGCCACCGACCAATCTCGCCTCCCCCCATCACCAGCCGCCGAATTGACCTCAGCGCTAGCCATCTCCACCGCCAAATCGAGGTCGTCGCCGCCAAATCGAGCTCAGCACCACCGAATTGAGGTCGTCGCCACCAAATCCCGTCGTCCTTGCTACGCTCTCTGCCATCCTCAAGGTATGTCACCGGCCCTGCTCTAATCTACTCTAATCTGCTATCACCCCCCACTGTGCTCTCTGGTCTAATCTCGCCTCGCTCTGAGTTTGAGTCCGACCAAGATAGAGTAGTTGTTACCTAGAATTATGAGGAAGAGGACGAAGATTGACTCATGATTGATAGATTGAGTTATATTATCAATTCATTATTAACTCTATTAGTATTTTGCTTGCTTCTAAGAGTATAAGACTATGTCCATGTGTGGTTGATATGTCTTATTGTGTGAGACTATGTGAAGTTGAGACTGTGATGTTATAATATGTCTTTCTATGTTAAGTTTTTGAGATGTGTGCCTGTATATATATGTTTTATTCATTCATACATTCTTTATCACAAAATAGCAAATAACATATCATTGAAGGTTTACATTATTAGTTGATTACATGTTTACATCATGATCTTGGAGGGGAGATAATCTACATGGCTACATCAAACTGTCTATGTCTTGCTTTTTTAGGTAATTTTTCTTCTATCTTCGTCAATTGGATGTCTACTGCATGCTCAATTCATCACATATACCTACTGTCAGCTGCTCTGCATTATAGCCTAGTCGGCCGTCTAGGCACCGGGCCACCGACCGACTAGTGCCTAACGTTTTCTTAGACCCTGCTTAAAAAGGGAGACTGGATTTAGACAACTCATTTGAGTCCTTGCCGTTCGTGACGAGCAATATAATATCGGGGGATAGAAAAGATAACGGCGTCCAGGGATGGTTGCAATAATAAACCACAGGATGGGACGTGCTAACGAAGAAAAAAAAATAGAAGATACCGTGTGCCATTAGAAAATGCAATCTATGCTTTGAAGGAGCATTGTTAATTTCTGTTATTGTGCAAGTAGAAGTTGTTGCACTAGTTAATTGCCGCAGATCGTTCTCAAGAGGAACTATGTGGCCAATCAAATAGCAGATCAAGGATACCGTGGGTCCTGGCATGTGATTGGTGTGGTGGGGATTCGTGATTAGGAGAGGTCATTTCAACGGGACGTGATTAAGAGTATGTATAATGGTATAGACAGCTGCTGTCTATAATAACTCTCTATGTCACATATAGACAGCACTAAAGATCGCTCGTACAATGGTACAGACGGCTGCTATCTTTTTAGTTGTCTTTATAGAACATACAATCTTTTAATGCTTTTCTTGTTTCTTGTGCTATAGTCGGCTACAGAATTGTAGACAACATCTTTCTCTCTTTATTCTCTTTCATCCATGTCAGCAAAACACACAATCGTTTAATGCTTTTCTAGTTTCTTGTGCTATAGTTGGCTACAGAATTGTAGACAACATATTTCTCTTTCTCTTCATTCTCTTTTATCCATATCAACAAAAATCCTACATAGCAATGATTATAGACGACTGATATAAGCATATTGGACATACTCGAAGAGGCTGTTTGGTGATTTTTTTTAAATAACCCATTTTTTATTATTAATTACAACATTATACCTGCAATAATATTTTTTACAGAAATATACTCCAGTCGCTCAACCGTTGGGCAACTGGTCCCAGTCGCTCAACGGTTGAGCGACTGGGACACTTGTCGTCCAACGGGCACAATGCATACCCAGCTGGATAAGTGAGCTGCACACTAGAACCAACCGTTGAGCGACAAGTGTCCCAGTTGCTTAACGGTTGAGTTATTGGACCCAGTCGCTCAACGGTTGAGCGACAGGAGTATATTTCTGTAAAAAATATTATCGCAGGTATAATGTTGTAATTAATAATAAAAAATGGATTATTTGAAAAAAAAATTGCTGTTTGGTTGCTGTGTTCGGCAGATTGCCTCGTGCTTGGACAGTTCTCGAGGATACCTCAACTTTGCGCTTTTTTGCCCGGCGAGGCCTAACCTAAGGCAAACATAGTACACGGAGTATGCGTTCTTTGTGGGAAAGCATAAACTAGAAATGTGCAAAGGCAATCAGAAATAGCAAACACTTTCGTGTCCCCTCGATTCCAAATCTATGCAAAAACAGGAGTACTCCTAATACTATACACAGAACCAACAAACAAAAGCAACCCTAATCTGGGACTCACCATGAACATAACCCGATATTTCTTTTAACGGATGGCAAGAGCTCTGCTTATTAATTAAAGGGAGAATAGATTTTAATAAATATAACAACCGTCCCAAATGCACGCATATATTAACACCGCTACCAACATACACAAAAAAGCACCTGATTCTGGAACTCTCCATGAACTTGTTGTAAATCAAGCTATTTCGAACAGATGGCCGGAGCTCTGCTCTTTTATTAATTTGAGAAAATTTTCAAAGATATAACACCCATCTCAAATATACACATCAATTAACATGACATGTATACGGAGCACTTCCAACGTATAAAACCACCTCCAATTTGAACTCACCATGAACATATCGTAAAATGAGTATTTTTTTAACGGATGGCATGAGCTCTGCACACTAAATAAAGTGAGAATTGATTTTCAAATATATAATGCATATCCGAGATGCACACATCAATTAGCGTCACATACACACCACTACCAACACTCAAAAGCACCCAAATCTGGGACTCACCATAGACATATTATAAACCAAGCTTTTTTTAATGGATCACATTAGCTCTACTCATGAATTAAAGTGAAGGAAAAAGTCCACATACCCCCTCCCCCTGAACTTCGTTGGAAAATCCATCCAACACCCCTAACATTAAAATTTGGTATGTAACACCTTGAACTTTGCAATCCTGTCCATATAACCCCCCTATCCTGGTTTTGCACGGTGATTTTGCCTACGTGGCATCATGAATGGATGGTTTTGCTACGTAGGATGACATACTAGCCAAGTTGGATGAATGCCAGGTGGGGCCCACATAGACTTCTCCCCCAAATTGAAACAGAGAGAGAGGGAGGGAGGGAGGGAGAGGAGGGAGCTACAGGGGGCGACAGGCATGGGAGCTCGACATCGGTGAGAGGAAATGACGATGGTACCAAAAAATGGAACACAGCTAGCACGACAACCACGAGAGTGGCAACGGTGTGGCTTAGGGTGGCGCAAGGCAGAGCGTGGCTTTGCGCAACGGCGGCGGCGACACACTACCACCAAAGAGAGGGCATGTCGAGCCATGCAACATGTTGGTCATCTCACTGTCTTTAGTTACCCCACACTACCTCCTCCTCTCACTCACTGGGCCACTCGGAACGAACATGCCATCGCCGTCTTCCCCAAGTTCGGTGGTGACGTGGCCTGCTTGACCTCCCACTCTGGTGAGCCAATCCAAATTTCAATCGCGTCAAAGTGTGTTTCGCATCCCTTTCACTCTTTTACCTTACCCAATTTCATATATTCTGTAGCATGTCGCCTGAATTGTCCTTATCTTCCTCTCCCGGCCTGAGCTCCGCCGCTGCAAGCCACCCCATCAACCTCCCCAACTAGTGAGTGTCCGTCCTCTCTTTCTCCACATAAAAATATGTACCAGAGCAGTATGAACCCGGTAGGCTAGGCATAGAGCCTTGTAGCCCACCGTAGCCGTGCCGTCGCATGAGCTCAATCGTTCCGCCATCGGTCATCGTGGGTGAAATCACACAGGGCACCTCACAACACGCTGACACTACCCTTGGGGGTATCTATGCTAGCCACATAGAACTTTTGGGGTCACTACCCGCCACCTCCATTTGCCCTTGCCGGCACCGAGCTCCTTTCCACACTCCATGGCCGCCACCCCCTATAGCTTCCCCCTCTCCCTCTGTTTTGATTTGGGGGGAGAATCCCCTATGGACTTGACCTATCACTCACCAACACTCCCTCCAGCCTGTCATCCTATGTGGCAAAATCACTCACTCAACTTATTATGCCACGTAGGCAATATGACCATGCAAAACCGAGCTGGGGGGGGGGGTTATATGGACAGGATTACAAAGTTCAGGGTGTTAGATATCCGATTTTAAAGTTGGGGTGCTAGACAGACTTTCGAGCAAAGTTCGGGGGGTTATATGAACTTTTCCAAGTGAGAATAGAATTTCCAAGATATAACGACCATCCCATATGCACATCAAGTAACAACATAGACACCACTACTAACATACAAAAACACCCCTAATCTTGGACTCAACATGAATGTATTGTAGGTTGATATTTCTTTTAACAGATAGTAGGAGCTCTACTCATTAATTAAAGTGAGAATAGATTTTGAATAAATTTGTTCAATACCAGTGGAATTTGTTCAATACCATCCCACCCGCTCGTGATTTGTGAAATACCATCGCGATCGAGAGGGGCTACAAAATGCCACTGCAAACACGAGAAGAATATGAATATGCCATTATCATCACGTTTTCCATCCCGAGGGTAAGGAATGACCACCCTACCCATTATTCTTAGTCCCTTCCTTTTCCCCTTATTACGACTGGTCACATCTGTCATTCCCTTTTTTCTTTCCTTTTCTCTTTTCATTTTCTCTACTCATTTCCATTCTGTTCTATTTCATGCTCTAGCTTGGACTTGATGTCTCGGGCCAGTTGTCTACCGAGCTCGGCGCGTTCACCAGAAAATTCCTTATGTTCCAAGGAATTTTCTGGTAATTTATGGGTTTTTTCCGAGTTTATTTGCTATTTATTTGGTCTCATTCGATTTTCCATCCTTTTCTTAAATTGAAAATTAAATTATATTATCTTTTCCCTCTGTGGGCTGAATTGGATCAACCCACTTTGCCTTCTCTCTCCTCCGGCCCAGCTCCACCTTAGCCTGGTCTGCTCCAGCCCGCCAGCCAGTGCTACCAAACCTTAGCGCCGCTAGCAACCCAGGCCCGCTTGCGAGTCACCGCCGCCCTAAGTGCGTGCGTGCTTTGTGTGTGTCTAGCGTGGACTCGCGCTGCTGCCGTCTTGGTGTCTGTGCCCTACGCGCCTCCTAAGGCGCTATAAATAGCGCTTCCCGTGTGCCCTAGCTCCATTTCGTCCCACCGCCCCTCATGCCCAAGCTCGCCTCCGCTGAGGAGCCCCCGTGCGCCGTCGCCCCGGTCATCTTCCTTAGAGCCGACGCCACCCTGCATCGCCCGTTCCTCCACCGTTGCTCCTCCTCGAGCCACCGCGTCTGCGTCACTGCGACCGCCTCATCGTCCTCCTCTGATTGCCGCCACCATTCGGAGCTCTCGAGCCTCCCTTCGCCGACACCATCTTCATCTTCATCAACTCCGGCTGCACCCGTGCACCCGAAAGTGTCTCAGTCACGTTCCTCGTCGCCTCGGTGAGACCCTCTCGTTTTGGATCGCGTCACCGTGTGCCTAATCTTCTAATCTATCTATCTCACCTTTCGATTTCATGTTTCGTCTCTTGAGCGCCGAGTTCCCTTCTCCTCTTTCACCTCCGGCCACCGCCCCTTCACCGCCCAATTGCACCGCCTCCGGTGATCTATGCCGTGCATCGTCACCACCATCGTGACCCCCGCGTGACGTTTTATCCAGTGCTCACCCTTCCATCCCCGGGGCATCACCGCAACATCGTTGTCATCGATGGCCGAGTGTGCGCCGCTGCTCTGTTGCTCACCGCCAGTGATTGCCATCGACCCTTGCCGCCACACCCACATCGCCAAGATCACCTTGCTTTCCTCTTTTCGTTCCGCCCATCCTCACGCGCCGCCATGGCCGCTAGCTCCGGTGAGCCGGCAAAGCCGAGCGCCTCCAGGCCTCTGTGCACGTTACCAAGTGCCCCTGTGCACCGCTGCCTCAGTGCCTCATTAGTTGCCACCTCATCCCATTGTCCTCCGTGGCCTCCACGTCACTGCCACCTCGTGCCACCTCGCTGCCACGTAGACACCTACATGTCCACCCGGGCCAAAACCTTAAACCCGAATCAGTGTGGACATGGTTCACCATAAGCCATGCCTATGACCCGTGGACCCCACTTCTCAGTGTACTGTTTCATAAACCCAATCCACCATGAACCCGGACCCTAGTCTGTGGACTTGGTCTATGGACCAATGGCCCACTTGTCATTTACTTTAACTTTTTCTGGAATTAATTTAATTCCTAAAAATCCTTTTATCCAGTGGGTCCCACCTGTCATCCACTAGGCCATTTTCTAGAATTTCCAAAATAAATTAATTGAGGAATATTTCGTGGGTCCCACATGTCAGCTTTTTCTCTCCTTTTTCCTTTTTCAGCATTTTCTTTTCCGATCAAACTTCCGAGAGCTCGTTCTTCCTTATACGAACTCCGATTGAACCCATTCAGTTTCTAAATTCGTTATCTACCTTCCAGTACCATTCAATTTTAATTTGGAGTTTATTTGATTTGTATTTTTGAATTTTGTTTGTTTTGCGCTTTCTTTCTCATTAGACGTCGACGTCCCGGGATCGTCCGAATGAGCTGAAGGTCAAGGAAGTAGAAGATTGAAGATAAAATAAGATCATTATTGCTATAGCAAGGCAAGTTGCACCTTTAACCATGTTGAACCTAGTTTTCTAAAATTATTTTGATTCAATTATTGCATTTACTTTAAGTACTTATTTAAATGCTTGGGGAATAGCTATTAATCCAATTTGTCTATATCCACTTTGCCTATTGTA
The DNA here is from genome assembly GCA_036346405.1 of Phyllostachys edulis. Taxonomy (NCBI): domain Eukaryota; kingdom Viridiplantae; phylum Streptophyta; class Magnoliopsida; order Poales; family Poaceae; genus Phyllostachys; species Phyllostachys edulis. Next base: position 11,296,077 of record CM070557.1, read on the forward strand.
TTATCATGATCTTTTGTGACCCTAGCTTGGTTAATTATTAGTTGGTATTGTGAGCACCCGGATTTATTAAGCTCATAATACTTAGTCATCCAATTGACCCTAGTATTATCAACCAAATAAACCGGTCTCGAGAGATGTATACTCCCGAATGCAAGATACATACCTCACAACAAAAGAATGTATCAATTCCATACAACACATAGTACATAAGCAACAAACCAGAAGTTAATATTAATAAGGGATAGGTTATTACAAAAGAGGGGCCTTCTAGCCAAATAACAACAAGAACTACTAAGAATAACAGCGGAAGCAAAAGTGCCATAAAGATGGCTATAACACAAAGCCAATCAGTGTGCCTAAACCCCTAGGCATCTCGACCGACCGCCAAGCTAGTCGTCAAGAAGTCGCAACACGTAGCACGTAAGAGAGGCTCTTGGAGCCCACCTTCTTCCTCTGCAACAAAAGCCACAAAATGCCACAACCACGCGCGATGAGTACATAAAGTACTCCGCAAGACTTACGTGTGAGATAACAGAACTATAAATAGCTACATGCAAGCTTTATTTAAGTGGATGAGGCTTTGGACTCATTTTAGCATAAAGCAAGTTTCATTTGCAATAACATAATAGATTGAAGGCAATTTGGCAAAGCATTTTAATCGTTGAAATAACAACGAGATAATAACATAGTAACAACAACAAGATCAACTCGAAGTGACTAACCCAATAGTCACCACAACAATAGCATGAACTCCCGTTCATACCAACCATGTCAAGTTTTAATTAAAGGTTGTAGTCTAGTTCTCACGGGCGTATCCGGCGTGTCCATAACCTAGGGCGAGGCTATTCAATAGTTTTAACCTGCGGGGTGTACCAATGTACCCACACGTCGCATCGCCTTTCCTTTAAGCACACTACCTTTGGTATGCCGCACGGCTAAGTCCTACGAGACATTTCCAATGGGCGATGCTAATTACGAGCCGCATCCCACGGGGACAAGGACACATTAGACAGCCTAACCGGTCCGCTAATGCTCCCTCCCACACCACACACACACATTTTCTTGTAAAACATACCAACCGACCAGCTCATAATTAACACCTCCCAAAGTACTTAGTCAAGAGAGGTCCCATATCCCCTCGTGTGGTTAGTACATAAAATTGCTCGAACGGTGGTGCAAGTAACTCGGTCCTTAATGACTCAGGCATACTACCACATTCCAAAAACCGCACCATTCATCCAATATGCCCAAGTCTAAATCAGTCTTTTATTTTCAGTTTTTTTTTGATTTTACAAATTAATCAAAGCACAAGTGCTGGACATATAGGGGTAATAATCAGTTTTGAGTGATCAAGACCATCGACTAAGTCGACGATCGCCCATTACTACCGATAACTAAGCATGGCTAAGCAATTTAAATCGAAACTACTAAGTGATAAGAGCTCATCCAACGAGCTCCCACCACAGCAAATAACCTAGGCTCATGGTAGTAGAGGATAAACAATTCCTACAGATTATGCAACTATAGGATTACTAGCGACATTTAACACAAAGTAGCATGCATACATAGAAGTAAAACAATATATTAAGCTTTAAAGTAATGGGACAACGATGGAAATGATCAAACTGCTTGTCTTGTTGTTGCTGGCCAAGTTGTGGCAGAGGGTCACTCTCGGGATCACCACAAATGTCGGCCCTAACGGAAAAAGCGATAAAGAATCGATAAGAACAACGGAAAACCAAAAAGACGCAACAGAGAAACTTCTCCGAATGCTATGAAAATTTTACAGCAGCAAGACAATGATTTATCATGAATTTAGCAACAAGAACCAATTGATTTGGATTCTTAATGCAAAAGATATGATGAAATCAATTCTGCTCAGCCTAAAAATACCAAACTGCACTATTCACTAATTTAATTATGAGGCAACATTTTCTAGAACAGAAGTGAAGCTGAAATTTTTACTGTAAAACCAGAACCTCATGAGATGAATAACACAATTGAGTTCACCTCATTTGGAGCTATTATGCACTTTCTACAATTTTTCAAAAACAAGAACTTGAACAAAATTATAATGCACAAGTCCTCATTTTCATAACAGCAACATGCTCAAAACCAATTTTCACAGTGAGTTCATTAATAGAGGAAACCAACAAAGTTGGTCTCACCCAAAAATAATCTACAGAGCATTAGTTATGTATTTTACAAGTTAAGCATCAATTTGAGTGTATATTTAAAGTGAGTTTTAAAATCTAATGGCAAAACTGTGCTCTGGAGCTGAACTCAACTTACAATCATTTTTGGATTAAAGTCAAGTTCAAGACAGAGCTAACACAATTTGAATGACCTCATTTGGATTTAAAACGACAAAGATATGAAATTCTAAAGTTATACCTTATTTCAGTTTATACTTAAGAGTTCACTGGAATTTCTAAAAACCCTAAAGACATGGGAGGTCATAAGCGGCTCAGATCACACAGGGGAGGTCCTCAACAGTTGAGATCTTCCAAAGGAAGATCTAAACTATCAAGATCTCCCCGAGGAAGATCTACATCGTCAGGACCTCACAGGGGAGGTCCTGGACGGTCCAGATGTTCCAAGGGAGGTACTCGATGGTTCAGATCGTCCGAGGGAGGACCTTGACAGTCAAGATCTACCCGGGGAGGTCATGAACGGCTGAGATGACCTAGGGGAGGTCCTAACGTCACAGACCTCCAGGGAGGTCTAGACGGCCACGATTTCGCAAGGGGAGGTCTTGGACGTTCCAGATCTCCTCGGAGGAGGTCATGGACGTCCCAGAGCTCGCGACGCACGCATGTGTTTGGACAAGGGATAAATGCGCGCGGGACAACGAGGAGGTCCGCGCGCGGGAGGTCTTAAATGCGCACAAGGGGACAGGGTTAAGAGCAGTTAAGACACGCCAATGATTTCAATGATTTGAGCACATGATGGCGCGACAACTCGGCAAATCTTTGTCCTAAAACGCAACGGCGCGCCGCTGTTTTGTCCGACAAAGACCGGGTTCAAAGACGTGGTCATCGCCGGCGATCTGAGACCTCGTCGGCGACATCAATGGTACCGCGGGTCCGCAATAACCATGCACACCCAATGGACCTCCTCTCAACGGCGACGGCCTTGAACGCCATGTGGCCGAGAGGACAACGAAGACAAGCACACGGCAAAATCCAAAATGCAAAAGGAAGCTCCGCGACATCCATCAAGCGTGTGCCCAATTTAAAAGCTCCGCGACCTCATACATGCAGTGCCAGCCGCTAAAGGACTATCGAGGAGTACCGGAGGTCCTAAGGTGCTGAGGAGGTCGAGGAAGGGAGGACCGGTGCCGGGGAAGGAGAAGAACAGGGGAGGTCATTTTGACCGTTGGATAAGCCCACGGGGAGGTCCTGGCCCTCCGATGCAATTTTTGAACCGTTATGCCCAAATGACTGGGAGGAGGTCCCAGCCACACGATCAAGGATGGGGAGGTCGTGGCCCTCCGATTTCCTTAATGTGTAAGCGCACGTGGGAAAATGGGATTAGGAGGTCCAAGGCGTTGGATCTCCATCCAGCAGTCTTGGACCTCTGTGAGGTCTTAACCGCACATGAGCTTAAGAACATGAGGGGGAGGTCATGGCCTTAGGATTTAAATCCAAGGGCGCACAACCAAAGGGAGGTCTGAGGCTTTGCGTGAAACGCGAGGGAGGTCAAGACCTTTGGATTTTGATCCAACGGTGGTGATCAAGACAGGGGAGGTCCTGAGCCTCGCGCGTGGCGCAAAGGAGGTCTTGAGCTTGTGCAACACACAAGGGAGGTCATGGCCATTAGATTTAGATCTAAGGGCAACGACCTCACGTGCGCGGGGAGATCCGATGCGCATAAGACAAGGAGGAGGTCGTGATCGTGGATTTTTAATCCAGCGGTGCACAACATGAGATAGGGGAGATCTTGTGCGCTGGATATTTTGAGGGGAGGTCGTGGGCTGTTGGATCTGATCCAACGGCTACGACCTCGCTTAAGTGGGAGGTTTGCTTAGTTTAACAGTGAGGGGAGGTCATGGCCATAGATCTTAGATCCAAGGGCTACGACCTCAACAAGGTGGGATGTCAAGTGGTTTGACAACCCGTGGAGGTTTTTGAGATTTAACACACAGGGGAGGTCATGACCGTGGATCTTTGATCCAACAGCTATGACCTGATGAGGTGAGGAGGTCTTTGCGGTGTTGACCGCGGAGGAGGTCGTGGCGGTTGGATGTAAATCCAACGGCTACGACCTGATCAAGGTGGAGAGGAGGTCTGGCTGGGTGCAGACACGGTTGAAATGGACCACTTGCAAAGTGGCTAGCCCAAGGAACAGTGTAGGCTTTAAATTTAGTTTTTAACAGCTGAAACTTAGCAGAATTATTTGTGATAGCAAATGAACTCCAAATTTGATGAAATTTTAACTGGAGCTTGCTGACAATGAGATTAATCTTGCATAAAATTTCCAGAGGTTATTATGCAATGCATTTTTCTCAGGAAATTCATGAAGGTTGTTCAAGGATTTGTTTTACCTCCAAAATTTATCAAACAAGTTTTGCATCTTGGGATATTTTTCAGAGGGGTCCCACATCAGTTTTGGGACCAAGAAAAATATAATCCAAATGTTTGGCACAAGATTTAGACAATTGAAAAATGAGTTTGACTCTTGGTCAACAAGAGCTTTGTGTTTTTGGATTACACAACTCTTGGACCAGAATCACAGGAGAGGTTAGGGGTTTTCAAGATGTGAGAAAAAGTTTTAATTTCTACACATATAATTATACTTGAACAAACCCTGTTTACACAGTTGGGATGTTACAAAATCTCCCCCCCTTACAAAAATCTCGTCCAGAGATTTGGCTCACTCGATAAAGAAAGATGGATAGTCCGCACGCAGACGCGATCTTCTCTTTCCCAAGTAGCCTCATCCTCGAGAATGGTTCGACCATCGAACTTTAAGGAACTTGATGGTCTTATTCCTTGTCCTTCGTTCGGACTCATCGAGTCACGCCGAGCAGGTGCTCGCGATAGGTCAAATCTTCCGGACATCGAGAGTTTCCAACGGAGCTTCCTCGCTTGGAACACGGAGGCACTTCTTAAGCTGGGACACATGGAAAACATCATGTACCCCTCAAGTGCAGTTGGCAACTCCAACTTATAGGCAACAGCTCCCTTCTTCTCGATAACGCGGTAGGGACCGACATATCGAGGAGCCAACTGCCCTTGACGCCAAACGTTGATGGCCCTTCAAAGGAGATACTTTGAGATAAACAAAGTCATTAGGCTCAAAACGCAACTCACGTCGACGGCGATCCGCATAGCTCTTTTGCTCGGATTGAGTGTGCTGGCACGCTCATGAATAAGCTGGACTTGGCGCTCGGCCTCATTGATTGAGTCCAGGCCAAAGAGAGGTCTTTCACCGGTCTCTCACCAGTTCAACGGGTCCTACACTTTCTCCGTACAAGGCCTCAAATGGTGCCATGCCGAGACCGGCCCGAAGTCGTTGTTATAAGAAAACTTCGGCGAATGGCAAGCATTTCTCCCAATGCTTCCCATATGAAAGGACACAAGCACGAAGCATGTCTTCCAAAACTTGGTTGACCCTCTCGGTCGACCATCGGTTTGGGGATGATATCTTTGTGCTAAAGGTAAGACGGTTCCCATAGCCTCTTGCAAACAATGCCAAAAGCGAGAGGTGAAAAGAGAACCACGATCCGAGACAATCGTCTTGGGCACACCATGCAAGCACACGATCGAGAAACATAGAGGTCTCGCCAATTGACCAGCGAAATCTTAGCCCGCACCGCAAGAAATGTGCTACCTTAGTCAACCGATCAATGACGACCGGATGGAATCTTTCCCTTTATGTTCGGGCGGACCGGTGATAAAGTCCATGCCGACGAATCCCACTTCCATTCCGGCACGAGTAAAGGTGAAGCGATCTGCTGACGCCGATGCTCGGCCTTGACACGACGACACACGTCGCACTCGACAACGAACCGCGAATCGCCCTCTTCATTCGGGTCCACCAAAATCTCTGGCGGAGATCTTGATACATCTTTGTGGCCCGGATGAATGGATAAAAGCGAATCATGGGCTTCATGGAGGATCAAATTCCGCAACTCCATGTCCTTTGGAACCACAAGGCGTTGCGAACCTCACAACACCATGCTCATCCTCGTAAAAGCACTTGGTTGTTCCGTTCTTGACATTTGCCTTAATGTGGCTCACTCCAACATCCGATCACGAGCGGACTTGATCCGATCTACCAAGGTTGGTTGCACAACCAAGGCAATGAGAGAACCATGCTCAACTAAACTCAAGTTGAGACGCTGAAATTCTTCGGAAGAGCGGTCAAGCTCCTGGACAACAAGGCATTGCAATGCGCTTTGCGACTAAAGCGCATCGGCAACGACATTAGCCTTGCCGGATGGTAGTGAATACCCATATCATAGTCCTTGATCAACTCCAACCATCTCCTTTGCCCGAGGTTCAGTCAGTTGTGTGAACAAGTACTTTAAGCTTTTGTGATCCGAATACACTTCACAACGATTACCAATTAGGTAATGTCGCCAGATCTTAAGTGCATGAATCACAGCAGCTAACTCCAAGTCATGGGTAGGGTAGTTGAGTTCATGAGGTCTCAATTGCCTTGATGCATAGGCCACTACCTTGCCTTCTTGCATAAGGACACAACCGAGGCCTCGACGAGAAGCATCACAAAAGATATCGAAGCTTCGATGGATATCGGGAAGAACAAGAACGGGAGCGGTGGTCAACCGCTTTTTGAGTATTTGGAAACTTCCTCACACTCGATGGACCACACGAACTTCTTGTCCTTCTTGAGCAACTCCGTCATCGGCCATGATCTTGGAGAAGTTCTCGATAAGCGGCGATAATATCCCGCTAAACCGAGAAAACTCCGCACATCGGTGACCAAGCGGTGACTCCATGAAAGAACATCGCTGACCTTGCTAGGGTCAGCGGCTCGCCTCTATTTGAAAGAACGTGGCCTAAGAAAGACACTTCCTTCAACGAATGCACACTTGCTTGAACTTCACGTCAACAGGTGGTGCTCATGCAGCCTTGCTCAACACAAGCTTCAGATGCTCGGCATGTTCCTCATCGTTCTTGGAGTAGATAAGAATATCATCGATGAAGACCACGACAAATTTATCCAAATTGTAACACCCAAAGTTCATTACCAATTTAATATTTATTAAAGTTATCATTTTATTGAATTTCACGAAATTTGAAAGAGTTTGTCTGATTTATTTAAAATTTTAAATATTTAAAAGTCAAAAATAAAATTTATTAAAGTTTTTTTAAAGTTTTATTTGAGTTAAAGTTGAAAAAAAAATTTAAATTAATTTTGAGAATTTTCTGAAATTTTAAAAGCTTGTTCCAAAAAAATGTTAAAGCCAAAATAATTTATTTGCAAAATTAAAAGCCAACTTTAAGTTGGGAATAATTTTATTAAGTCCAAAATAAGACTAGGATTTTCTGTGAATTTTTCTAGAATTTTTGGATATTATTTGCTATTTTCTAAACCCTTTTTGATTTAACCGGATTATTTAAAATACTAAATCATTTAAAATCCTAAAATGCTTTTGGGCCGAAACTGGCTGCCGGCCCATTTCCCTTTTCCATCACCTCGCCATTTTGGCCAGCACCAAGCCAAGCCCACCGCGCCTCCTCTCTCCCTCTCACTCCGGCCCCACCCGACAGGCCCCGCCCCTCACTTCCATGTGGGCCCCGCCGCCATCTTCTCCCACCTTCCTTCTTCCTCGTCAGCGTCTTGCCGGACCCGGACGCCATGGCTGCCACTCGAGCTCCAAGAACCGCCACGGCTGCCGTCCCCGTCGTCGCCGCGTCAAGACGACCGCGCCCTCTACCGCCCCCACTCCGCCGTCCTCCCCATTTTCGTGGCTGTTCCTCACATATGCCCCAACCGCCGCCGCCACGCCACGCCGCCCACGATCTCCTCCTAGGCCTCCTCGCTCCTATAAAGGACGCCCAGAGCGCCTTTTCCTCCTTACTCCAACGCCCCAACCCACTTCTCCTTTCCTCTCTCAATCTGGCCGGATTTCAAGCTTTCCTTCACGCAACCGAAGCTTGATAAAGCTTTGTTTCCGGCGCCGGTGGAGACCCATCGTCGGCGAGGACCCGGTTTCAGCATCGCGGTGTCGTCGCCGTCCCCGTGCGCGCTTTCCCCTGCCTTGAAGACCACTGGAGTTCCCTCGCCGCCTCAGACCCGCAAGCGCCGCCGCCTCTCACCTCGCCGTCGGTGAGCCATGCGAGCCCTTGAGCCGCCAAGGTGAGCACCACGATCTCCGCACTCTCCTCTATCTGCTTACGCCCTCGTCGGACCTCGCCGGGCCGCCATTCGCCGGTGTCGTGCGCGGCCAAGCCACCGCCGGTGACAAGTGACGTGGCCGGCCCACGTGCGCCACCGTGGCGCCACCTCACGCCATGTGGGCACCACGTCACCCTCGCATCGCTAAGTCAACACCACCCCGAGCACAAAAGCCGCGTGCACCAAGTCCACATACACCGTGGTCTATGACACGTGAGGCCCCATTGTCGAAATTATTTTAAATTAATTTAAATTCGAAATTCCACTGCTGACGTCACCTTGCATAATAATTATAATTTCCTTTAGAAAAATAATTCGGGAAATTGGTTAAATAACAGATTTAGGTTTAAATTTGTAAAATTCATAACTTTTACATCTTAGCTCCAAATTAGACGATTCAAATTGCTGAAATCTTAGAAAATTATTGTCTAACTAAATAAAATATAAGTATTCAATTTGGAGTTCAGTTTAGTCTTGTTTTAGAATTTAAAATTCATTTAAATTCCAAATTTAGATCAAAATTTGTAAAATTCATATCTTTTGATTCCCAACTCCAATTTGAGTGTTTCAAATTTCTAAAATTTTATAAAACTATTATCTAACTAAATAAAATAGAATTATTTAGTTTTGAGTTAATTTGAATTGCCTTTTTGGATTTGTTATTTGGATTTCGTTTGAATTTGGATCGTTTCGCGTATAGATTTCGACGATTCCGGAGAGTTAAATCCTTCGGAGAATTTAGAGAGTCAAGACTTCAACGAAGGCAAGTTACACCCTTGACCATATTTGCACCCATTATTTTACATTATTTAAATTCTGTTTTAAATTATTATTGCATGCGTATTTATATTCAAGTAATTTAAATCCTTGTTTTAAGCTTTATAGTTATTCCCTATTCCATTGTATAGCCATTATTGTCGGTATAGACCGTATGGAGAACCATTCTGAATGTGTTATACATATTGGGAGTAGAAAGTTAAAATATTGGATTATAAGATAACATGATTGTTGGATATTAGATTAAAGAATTTGATTTGTTGTTGAGATTATAGAAATATATTATTGAGCATCAGAATATTGGAGATGGAAGTATAGGATTACACAATTGATGGACATGGGATTGTAGATATACATTATGGATGGATATTGAATTATAGAACAACATGATCATTGGATATCAGATTATATGAATATATAATGCTTAGATATTGATTATACAATTACTGAAATTGTTGAATGTTGGATTATAGGATAGAATAATGGTTGCGATTGGATCATAGGAATGCATTAATGACGGATGTAGAAATAAGTGATCATTGGATATTGAATTGTAGAGATATTTAATTATTGATATCGGACTATTAAGATTGAATTATAGAAGTAGTCTTTATGGAATACTGATTTGCTTGGATGTTGGATTGTAGGATTGACCCTTGGTGGGATTTTAGAAATAAAACTTGTTTAGATTCTAGGAGTAGATAATTGTTGATAATGGATTATCGAGGAATATATTATAGAAATAGATAATCATTGGATATCGGAATATCAAAAATTATATTACATAATCATCGGATTGTTGGGTGTTGAATTATTAGAAATAATTCATTAAGGAATGATGGATGTCGGATTATAGAATTAGAGCATTACTGAATGGTGGATCGATGGAGGTCAGATCATAGAAATAGACTGATATAGTGGATATTCGACTATTTAATATTGAAGTATAGGATTACATAATTGCTGGAGTTTGGATTATTGGATTATGAGCACAATACGGATGGTTTACTTACCGGTCTCGTACTTGACAATACCTTGACATTGAATCCCTCACCCCTTGTCACTCTAGATAAAACCTAGTTGATACAATAGTATGAACTAGGATCATTTGAAAATATTGCATAGTCATGCTTAGACCAAAAATGTTGATTTGGGGAATTTCAGCCAAAAATCAAATATTGTTTAAATTGTATCCATGACATTGGTGTGTTATGGAAGTTTATAAATGACTTTGAAAAATAAAATAAAATGATGGTTTGTACTTGGGCGAAATGGTTGTTTGGATGGTGCATGTCAATGCACGGGCTCAATCTGGGTAGGGTTGATGCCCATGGGTTTTGTGGAAAGTCGCCCAAGTCAATTGAGGACCGGCCTCTGAGCGTTCCTTTGCTATGCCTATAATGGGCTATGCCACATCGTGCAACCACATGTCCTGTATGGGCAGGATCTGGCTGACTAATTTGCAAAGTGCCATCGCGGTCGATCCATGGATTGTGTGGGTCCATCTCGGATGGCTGGTCATATTATGACCTCGTTAGTCCCACTGGCGTAAGAGGGGGCCCCTACAAACTCTGCGGATTTCTATCCAAGGAGGGATGCCAAACCTTAACGGGGTGGATCATGTGGGATGGCGCATTGTAAAGGCTTTGTCATGTGCTCTAGATCGCTACCTAAGGTAGTGGCGGTGGCATTGACGGATGCCGAACAAACTAGAGAAGTCATGTCATGTGGGTAAAGTGTACAACCTCTGCAGAGTGTAAAACTATTGAATAGCAGCGTCATGATCATGGACATGCTAGCAAAGCCACTCAAAGTTAGACTTGGATTTTGATTTAAAAGACTTCATCAACTGGTTTATCCACATGGGAATTGGGCGGGAAGCCTTGTGATAGGAGGGTATCCTTCACCATTCATTATGGAGGTTATCCACACTATAAAACTGTCATTTAAAAATCTGATTTTAGATATGGTATAAAAATGGCCTTGAAAGTTTATACGAGTATTTAAACTGAAAATGCTGCTTTATGCAAACCTAACCAATAAGCCATCCTTTGTTATATCCATGTATGCATGTCATTCTGTTATTTGACGGGTGTAACTTGCGAGCACGGTAGTTGTGCTCATTCTTGCTTAATGCAAATAATTTCAGAGGAGAAGGACTTTACCATCGGTGTGGATCTCGACGACTAGGCCGCTTCCCTCATCGATTGCTCAGGGCGAATCACCGACTCCACTACACCTTCGTCTTCCGCTGTGTTTATTTTATTGTTGGCCTGTAAGCCTCCTTTGTAATCAACTCTGTTGTTATTTATTAATAAAGTTGTGATATGATTTTGTTACCATATTTGTTTACTGTGTGAACTAGCTACTGATCATGGGACTAGTTCGAAATGCACGAGGATTCGGAGTGTTAATCCCGGGTCTTACAAAGTGGTATCAGAGCCATATCGACTGTAGGTCGTGACCTAGTTAGAATGGTCGTTAGTTGAAAAACTTCAAAAATTATTTTTTATAACAAGAAAAATAAATTGTTCTCTTCTCATCTGAGTCATCTATCTATTGCTTCCTTATAGCAATTCTTCTTACCTAATTCTCTCTGCACCGTTTTATAATGTTAAACGGATCCTCTTGCCCTTATCAATTTCTATAGTTGGTCAACACGTTCTTAACCCTTACGTTGAAGACTGCAAGACATGAAGCTTTCAAGAGGGCATCGTCATCAAGGATCATCGAAGACCGTAAATCGAAGATTGTTTTGTCAGCCAAACCATATAGTCTCAGTTTGCCAAGACTCATTCTGAGTATTGAGTCATTTCACCAATTTACGATTATCGATCGAGTAGAACGTTGTATTGTTTCTTAACTGGTGTAGGATTATTTTCTTTTGGTACGTCGTACATAGATTTTTGATCTTGTGTGCAGCGTTTGTTTAAGGGGGGTAGACTTCTCTCCTCATAGCTCTATATCTTTCTCATCCTCTGCTTTTTGCTTCTTCTCTAACAATCCATTGGACTTCTAACCTATCGGTGCACCAAGGACTTGAAGGATGAATCGACGCCCCAAAATTTCGGACAACTCAAGATCTCTGGATATGAAGCCAACTTAAAGATAAACTCTCATCTTCTCTTTCTAGCCTCCTCATACCCTCATCCTATATCTGTCTTTCTTTCTAGCCTCTCCGAATCTCGGGGACGAGATTCCTTTTAAGGGGGGTAGTTTTGTAACAGCCCAAAGTTCTGTTACCAATTTAATATTTATTAAAGTTATCATTTTATTGAATTTCCTGAAATTTGAAAGAGTTTGTCTGATTTATTTAAAATTTTAAAGATTTAAAAGTCAAAAATAAAATTTATTAAAGTTTTTTTAAAGTTTTATTTGAGTTAAAGTTGAAAAAAATTTAAATTAATTTTGAGAATTTTCTGAAATTTTAAAAGCTTGTTCCAAAAAATGTTAAAGCCAAAATAATTTATTTGCAAAATTAAAAGCCAACTTTAAGTTGGGAATAATTTTATTAAGTCCAAAATAAGACTAGGATTTTCTGTGAATTTTTCTAGAATTTTTGGATATTATTTGCTATTTTCTAAACCCTTTTTGATTTAACCGGATTATTTAAAATACTAAATCATTTAAAATCCTAAAATGCTTTTGGTAGGGCTCTGTCACGCCCATTTCCTTTTCCATCACCTCGCCATTTTGGCGGCACCAAGCCAAGCCCACTGCGCCTCCTCTCTCCTCTCACTCCGGCCCCTTTGACAGCCCCCGCTCACTTCCATGTGGGCCCCGCCGCCATCTTCTCCCACCTTCCCTTCTTCCCCGCGTGCGCAGGACCCGGACGCCATGGCTGCCACTCGGGAGCTCATAACCGCCCAAGGCCGTCCCCGATCGTCACACAAGGCGCACTGACGACCGCGCCCTCTACCGCCCCCACTCCGCACGTCCTCCCCCATTTTCGTGGCCGTTCCCGCCGCATGCCCCAACCGCCGCCGCCGCCACGCCGCGCCCACGATCTCCCTCCCTAGGCCTCCTCCGCTCCTATAAAAGGACGCCCCAGGAGCGCCTTTTCCTCCTTACTCCAACGCCCCAACCCACTTCTCCTTTCCTCTCTCAATCTGGCCGGATTTCAAGCTTTCCTTCGCGCAACCGAAGCTTGATAAAGCTTTGTTTCCGGCGCCGGTGGAGACCCATCGTCGGCGAGGACCCCGGTTTCAGCATCGCGGTGTCGTCGCCGTCCCCGTGCGCGCTTTCCCCTGCCTTGAAGACCACTGGAGTTCCCTCGCCGCCTCAGACCCGCAAGCGCCGCCGCCTCTCACCTCGCCGTCGGTGAGCCATGCGAGCCCTTGAGCCGCCAGGGTGAGCACCACGATCTCCGCACTCTCCTCTATCTGCTTACGCCCTCGCCGGACCTCGCCGGGCCACCATTCGCCGGTGTCGTGCGCGGCCAAGCCACCGCCGGTGACAAGTGATGTGGCCGGCCACGCGTGCGCCACCGTGGCGCCACCTCACGCCATGTGGGCACCACGTCACCCTCGCATCGCCAAGTCAACACCACCCCGAGCACAAAAGCCGCGTGCACCAAGTCCACATACACCGTGTCTATGACACGTAGGCCCCGCTGTCAGAAATTATTTTAAATTAATTTAAATTCCGAAATTCCACTGCTGACGTCACCTTGCGCAATAATTATAATTTCCTTTAGAAAAATAATTCGGGAAATTGGTTAAATAACAGATTTAGGTTTAAATTTGTAAAATTCATAACTTTTACATCTTAGCTCCAAATTAGACGATTCAAATTGCTGAAATCTTAGAAAATTATTGTCTAACTAAATAAAATATAAGTATTCAATTTGGAGTTCAGTTTAGTCTTGTTTTAGAATTTAAAATTCATTTAAATTCCAAATTTAGATCAAAATTTGTAAAATTCATATCTTTTGATTCCCAACTCCAATTTGAGTGTTTCAAATTTCTAAAATTTTATAAAACTATTATCTAACTAAATAAAATAGAATTATTTAGTTTTGAGTTAATTTGAATTGCCTTTTGGATTTGTTATTTGGATTTCGTTTGAATTTGGATCGTTTAGCGTATAGATTTTATTTATTAGGAGAGTTAAATCCTTCGAGAATTTAGAGAGTCAAGACTTCAACGAAGGCAAGTTACACCCTTGACCATATTTGCACCCATTATTTTACATTATTTAAATTCTGTTTTAAATTATTATTGCATGCGTATTTATATTCAAGTAATTTAAATCCTTGTTTTAAGCTTTATAGTTATTCCCTATTCCTTTGTATAGCCATTATTGTCGGTATAGACCGTATGGAGAACCATTCTGAATGTGTTATACATATTGGGAGTAGAAAGTTAAAATATTGGATTATAAGATAACATGATTGTTGGATATTAGATTAAAGAATTTGATTTGTTGTTGAGATTATAGAAATATATTATTGAGCATCGAAATATTGGAGATGGAAGTATAGGATTACACAATTGATGGACATGGGATTGTAGATATACATTATGGATGGATATTGAATTATAGAACAACATGATCATTGGATATCAGATTATATGAATATATAATGCTTAGATATTGATTATACAATTACGAAATTGTTGAATGTTGGATTATAGGATAGAATAATGGTTGCAGATTGGATCATAGGAATGCATTAATGACGGATGTAGAAATAAGTGATCATTGGATATTGAATTGTAGAGATATTTAATTATTGATATCGGACTATTAAGATTGAATTATAGAAGTAGTCTTTATGGAATACTGATTTGCTTGGATGTTGGATTGTAGGATTGACCCTTGGTGGGATTTTAGAAATAAAACTTGTTTAGATTCTAGGAGTAGATAATTGTTGATAATGGATTATCGAGGAATATATTATAGAAATAGATAATCATTGGATATCGGAATATCAAAATTATATTACATAATCATCGGATTGTTGGGTGTTGAATTATTAGAAATAATTCATTAAGGAATGATGGATGTCGGATTATAGAATTAGAGCATTCTTGAATGGTGGATCGATGGAGGTCGATCATAGAAATAGACTGATATAGTGGATATTCGACTATTTAATATTGAAGTATAGGATTACATAATTGCTGGAGTTTGGATTATTGGATTATGAGCACAATACGGATGGTTTACTTACCGGTCTCGTACTTGACAATACCTTGACATTGAATCCCTCACCCCTTGTCACTCTAGATAAAACCTAGTTGATACAATAGTATGAACTAGGATCATTTGAAAATATTGCATAGTCATGCTTAGACCAAAAATGTTGATTTGGGGAATTTCAGCCAAAAATCAAATATTGTTTAAATTGTATCCATGACATTGGTGTGTTATGGAAGTTTATAAATGACTTTGAAAAATAAAATAAAATGATGGTTTGTACTTGGGCGAAATGGTTGTTTGGATGGTGCAGTCAATGCACGGCTCAATCTGGTAGGGTTGATGCCCATGGGTTTTGTGGAAAGTCGCCCAAGTCAATTGAGGACCGGCCTCGAGCGTTCCTTTGCTATGCCTATAATGGGCTATGCCACATCGTGCAACCACATGTCTGTATGGGTAGGATCTGGTGACTAATTTGCAAAGTGCCATCACGGTCGATCCATGGATTGTGTGGGTCCATCTCGGATGGTGGTCATATTATGACCTCGTTAGTCCCATCATGTAAGAGGGGCCCTACAAACTCTGCGGTTTCTATCCAAGGAGGGATGCGAAACCTTAACGGGTGGATCTGCGGTGGGATGGCGCATTGTAAAGGCTTTGTCATGTGCTCTAGATCGCTACCTAAGGTAGTGGCGGTGGCATTGACGGATCTTAGAACAAACTAGAGAAGTCATGTCATGTGGGTAAAGTGTACAACCTCTGCAGAGTGTAAAACTATTGAATAGCAGCGTCATGATCATGGACATGCTAGCAAAGCCACTCAAAGTTAGACTTGGATTTTGATTTAAAAGACTTCATCAACTGGTTTATCCACATGGGAATTGGGCGGAAGCCTTGTGATAGGAGGGTATCCTTCACCATTCATTATGGAGGTTATCCACACTATAAAAGCTGTCATTTAAAAATCTGATTTTAGATATGGTATAAAAATGGCCTTGAAAGTTTATACAGTATTTAAACCTGAAAATGCTTGCTTATGCAAACCTAACCAATAAGCCATCCTTTGTTATATCCATGTATGCATGTCATTACATTATTTGATGGGTGTAACTTGCGAGCACGGTAGTTGTGCTCATTCTTGCTTAATGCAAATAATTTCAGAGGAGAAGGACTTTACCATCGGTGTGGATCTCGACGACTAGGCCGCTTCGATCGATTGCACGTGGCGATCAATGACTCCACTACACCTTCGTCTTCCATTGTGTTTATTTTATTGTTGGCCCGTAAGCCTCCTTTGTAATCAACTCGTTGTTATTTATTAATAAAGTTGTGATATGATTTTGTTACCATATTTGTTTCTTGTGTGAACTAGCTCTTGATCATGGGACTAGTTGAAATGCATGAGAGGATTCGGGAGTGTTAATCCCGGGTCTTACACAAATACTCCATGAATACCGAATTCATGAGGTTCATGAACAAGGCAGGAGCATTGGTTAAGCCGAATGACATGACGGTGTACTCGTACAAGCCGTGGCGAGTAGAGAACGCCGTCTTTGGAATATCCTCGTGTCGAATCCGAACTCGATGATATCCCACTCTCAAATCAATCTTGGAGAAAACTCGAGCTCCGGTTAATTGATCGAAGAGATCATCGATGCGGGGCAATGGATACTTGTTCTTCATCATCACTTCATTAAGTGGGCGGTAATCAACGACATATCATAAAGTACCGCCCTTCTTCTTTACGAAGATTGCCGGACAACCCCAAGGAGATGAGCTAGGCGAATGAAACCCTTCTCTTGCAGCTCACTTAATCGCTTCTTCAACTCCACCAACTCGTTCGGTGGCATCCGATAAGGCCTCTTTGAGATAGGGGCGTACAGGAGCCAACTCAATGACAAACTCGAGGTCTCGAGCGGGTGGCATTCCCTGAAGATCTCGGGAAAGACATCAACAAAGTCACAAACTGTTGGGACTTCGCTAATATCTAGAGCGGCTTCGCTTCAAGCGCGAAGAGATGCGGATCTAGCGACTTGGCGGCGAACAGCTTAACCTGCCACGAGGACTAGATAGAGAGATGAGCTTCCTAGCGCAATCGATTTGCCCCATGTCTTTGGGACAACCAATCCATGCCAAGAATCACATCAAGACTCATTGAATGAAGAAGGATAAGGTTTGCTAAGAAACCTACCCTTCGATCTCGATAGGAACATCCCTACACTCAGATTCAGCTCTCAACTCCGAACCAGGAGAGCGAATGAGTAGCGGGACCGACAATAGAGAGAAAAGAAGCTCTCCAACAGCAGCAAAAGACTCCGAAACAAAGGAATGAGATGCTCCTGAATCAAACAAAATAGTAGCAGGGTGAGAGTTAACAGAAAGTGTACCTAGCACGACGTCGGGTGCCTCCTGAGCCTCCTCGGCAGTGACGGCGTTGACGCGACCACCACCCACGCCTTGGGTAGCCGGGACGATCTTCTGGTCCTGAGATGCACCACCTCCTGGCCCGCGTCCTCCATTAGGACGAGGGGCTGCTCCCATCTTCTTAGGGCATTGGTTCGCATAATGCCCCTTCCGTTGCAAGAGAAGCATGTGACCCGGCACGGGTTATGGGGGCGCGTCTTGACTTCGCAGTGCGTGGATCGAGACACGGCCTGCGACGAACGAGGAACAGGGGCAGGTAACCTCGGGGGCGCCGAAGAATGAGACTGGTACCCCTGAGACTGCCCGAAGCGGGGACGGGAGGAACTGGCCCTGGATGACTTATGGGCCTCCCACTTGCGCTTGCGGGAGTCCATAAGCTCTCGAGCCGCATGCTCAGCGACGATGGCCTTGTCGACCAAGGTCTGAAAATCAGGAAAGTCGACAATGGATAGCTTGTCCTTGACTCCTCGGACAAGCCACGCTGAACTTGGCACCTTAGCCATATCGGTGGCCACATCCTCGGGAGCATAACGAGCTAGATGGTTGAACTTCGTAGACATACTCCATGGTGAAGCGCGCCTTGCTTGAGCGCAAGAAACTCCTGCTTCTTGATCTCCATCAAGCCGGCAGGGATGTGAGCCCGACGGAAGGCAGTACGAAACTCCTCCCAAGAAACGGTGTGGTCTGCGGGCTGCATGGCGAGAAAGCTCTCCCACCATGACAAAGCTGCACCCTCCAGCTGGTGCGATGCGAACAGCGCCTTCTCGTGCTCGGCATCATGCGATCGCGAGCTTCGCTCCACCAGACGGCCAATCGTCCGCATCCAACGGGTCCTCAGACCGGGAAAAGGTAGGAGGCTGAGTTCGAAGAAACTCCGCGAGTCCTCCACGCGGCTGATGGGCGTTCCCTTGCCCAGATCCTGAAGCTCCGGTAAGTGCAGTGGTGTTGCATGCGATGACGTCCAGTAGAACTCTCCTGTCATCCGCGCGGTTGCGCTCGATCTGAAGAAGAACCTCGGCCATGGTCGGAGGAGGAGGAAGCTCCTCGTCCGAACCAGCTGACTGGCCTTGGCCGCTACGAGTGTGTCCGGCCATCCTGTTACAAGAAATTTTGGTTAGCAACTAGACTCGAAAAACAAAGCCTTTATAAGAAGCAAAAGCGATCGACTAGGGGAATGGAATATCACCCTAAACGAAAGCCAAAACAGCGAGTAAATCAACTTTAGAAGCTTCTAAAAGACTCTAAAAACAGCCAAGAAACTCCAAAAGCAAGGCTCAACTTCTCAACTCAACTAACCCGTATTGAATGAACGAGTAATTGATCGAGAAGATTAAAAATCAGATTGTAAGATGAGATCTAAAACTATTAGAGAGCAAGGTTAATGCAGCGAAATAAGTGTTAGATACTTAACTAACTAGTATCACACCTTACCCTTTTATTCCCACAAATTTTAGTTGATTTAGCCTCTCATTTTCTACCCTATTTAGAACCTTTGAGCTTGCTGTCCGGAAATTGACGCTTGCTGTCCAGATTTTGCATCCAAGCTTCCAGTTGAAATTTGCCATTCCAGAAGCTTCAAAACCTTGTAAATGGGCAGCTAACACTTCAATTTGCCAAACTCATTGATTCCCCAAAACCCCATTAATCGATAACAACTATTTTGTAGAAGGGAAGAGAGGAAAACAACTTTTAAAACTCAAATTAGAGGGGGATGAGAAGAGAAAGCTAAGATAGATGAGGAGTAAAATCTGAGAATTTCTTAAGCTTTCAAAACTCATTTGATACTTTGAAATTAGGTTTTCAAAATATCCTAAAGACGATCAAGCTTGCGTTACTACGGTCGAACGGCTCGATACCAACTTTTAGAGCACCGGTTTATTAAGCTCATAATACTTAGTCATCCAATTGACCCTAGTATTATCAACCAAATAAACCAGCCTCTCGAGATGTATACTCCCGAATGCAAGTATACATACCTCACAACAAAAGAATGTATCAATTCCATACAACACATAGTACATAAGCAACAAACCGAAGTTAATATTAATAAGGGATAGGTTATTACAAAGAGGGCCTTCTAGCCAAATAACAACAAGAACTACTAAGAATAACAATGAAGCAAAAGTGCCATAAAGATGGCTATAACACAAAGCCAATCGGTGTGCCTAAACCCTAGGCATCTCGACCGACCGCCAAGCTAGTCGTCGAAGAAGTCGCAACACGAAAGTACGAGAAGAGAGGCTCTTGGAGCCCACCTTCTTCCTCTCGCAACAAAAGCCACAAAATGCCACAACCACGGGCCAGATGAGTACATAAAGTACTCCGCAAGACTTACGTGTGAGATAACAGAACTATAAATAGCTACATGCAAGCTTTATTTAAGTGGATGAGGCTTTGGACTCATTTTAGCATAAAGCAAGTTTCATTTGCAATAACATAATAGATTGAAGGCAATTTGGCAAAGCATTTTAATCGTTGAAATAACAACGAGATAATAACATAGTAACAACAACAAGATCAACCTGGAAGTGACTAACCCAATAGTCACCACAACAATAGCATGAACTCCCTGTTCATACCAACCATGTCAAGTTTTAATTAAAGGTTGTAATCTAGTTCTCACGGGGCGTATCCGAGCGTGTCCATAACCTAGGACGAGGCTATTCGAATAGTTTTAACCCTGCAGGGTGTACCAATGTACCCACACGTCGATCGCCTTTCCTTTAAGCACACTACCTTTGGTATGCCGGCACGGCTAAGTCCTACGAGACATTTCCAATGGGCGATGCTAATTACGAGCCGCATCCCACGGGGACAAGGACACATTAGACAGCCTAACCGGTCTGCTAATGCTCCCTCCCACACCACACACACACATTTTCTTGTAAAACATACCAACCGACCAGCTCATAATTAACACCTCCCAAAGTACTTAGTCAAGAGAGGTCCCATATCCCCTCGTGTGGTTAGTGCATAAAAATTGCTCGAGCAGTGGTGCAAGTAACTCGGTCCTAATGACTCAGCATACTACCACATTCCAAAAACCGCACCATTCATCCAATATGCCCAAGTCTAAATCAGTCTTTTATTTTCAGTTTTTTTTTGATTTTACAAATTAATCAAAGCACAAGTGCTGGACATATAGGGGTAATAATCAGTTTTGAGTGATCAAGACCATCGACTAAGTCGACGATCGCCCATTACTACCGATAACTAAGCATGGCTAAGCAATTTAAATCGAAACTACTAAGTGATAAGAGCTCATCCAATGAGCTCCCACCACAGCAAATAACCTAGGCTCATGGTAGTAGAGGATAAACAATTCCTACAGATTATGCAACTATAGGATTACTAGCGACATTTAACACAAAGTAGCATGCATACATAGAAGTAAAACAATATATTAAGCTTTAAAGTAATGGGACAACGATGGAAATGATCAAACTGCTTGTCTTGTTGTTGCTGGCCAAGTTGTGGCAGAGGGTCACTCTCGGGATCACCACAAATGTCGAAGCCTAACGGAAAAAGCGATAAAGAATCGATAAGAACAACGGAAAACCAAAAAGACGCAACAGAGAAACTTCTCCGAATGCTATGAAAATTTTACAGCAGCAAGACAATGATTTATCATGAATTTAGCAACAAGAACCAATTGATTTGGATTCTTAATGCAAAAGATATGATGAAATCAATTCTGCTCAGCCTAAAAATACCAAACTGCACTATTCACTAATTTAATTATGAGGCAACATTTTCCAGAACAGAAGTGAAGCTGAAATTTTTACTGTAAAACCAGAACCTCATGAGATGAATAACACAATTGAGTTCACCTCATTTGGAGCTATTATGCACTTTCTACAATTTTTCAAAAACAAGAACTTGAACAAAATTATAATGCACAAGTCCTCATTTTCATAACAGCAACATGCTCAAAACCAATTTTCACAGTGAGTTCATTAATAGAGGAAACCAACAAAGTTGGTCTCACCCAAAAATAATCTACAGAGCATTAGTTATGTATTTTACAAGTTAAGCATCAATTTGAGTGTATATTTAAAGTGAGTTTTAAAATCTAATGGCAAAACTGTGCTCTGGAGCTGAACTCAACTTACAATCATTTTTGGATTAAAGTCAAGTTCAAGACAGAGCTAACACAATTTGAATGACCTCATTTGGATTTAAAACGACAAAGATATGAAATTCTAAAGTTATACCTTATTTCAGTTTATACTTAAGAGTTCACTGGAATTTCTAAAAACCCTAAAGACATGGGAGGTCATAAGCGGCTCAGATCACACGGGGGAGGTCCTCAACGGTTGAGATCTTCCAAAGGAAGATCTAAACTATCAAGATCTCCCCGAGGAAGATCTACATCGTCAGGACCTCACAGGGGAGGTCCTGGACGGTCCAGATGTTCCAAGGGAGGTACTCGATGGTTCAGATCGTCCGAGGGAGGACCTTGACAGTCAAGATCTACCCGGGAGGTCATGAGCGGCCGAGATGACCTAGGGAGGTCCTAAAGGAGGTCCTAACGTCCACGCAGACCTCGGGGAGGTCTAGACGGCCACGATTTCGCAAGGGAGGTCTTGGGCGCCCGGATCTCCTCGGAGGAGGTCATGGACGTCCCAGAGCTCGCGACGCACGCATGTGTTTGGACAAGGGATAAATGCGCGCGGGACAACGAGGAGGTCCGCGCGCGGGAGGTCTTAAATGCGCACAAGGGGACAGGGTTAAGAGCAGTTAAGACACGCCAATGATTTCAATGATTTGAGCACATGATGAGCGCATTAACTCGGCAAATCTTTGTCCTAAAAACGGCAACGGCGCTGCCGTTTTGTCCGACAAAGACCCGGGTTCAAAGACGTGGTCATCGCCGGCGATACAGACCTCGTCGGCGACATCCAATGGTACCGTTGGGTCCGCAATAACCATGCGCACCCAATGGACCTCCTCTCAACGGCGGCGACGGCCTTGAACGCCGGCGAGCCGGAGAGGACAACGAAGACAAGCACACGGCAAAATCCAAAATGCAAAAGGGAAGCTCCGCGCGACATCCATCAAGCGTGTGCCCAATTTAAAAGCTCCGCGACCTCATACATCAGTGTGCCAGCTAAAGGACTATCGAGGAGTACAGGAGGTCCTAAGGTCTTGAGGAGGTCGAGAAGGAGGACCGGTGCCGGGAGGAAGGGTGCTCCACGGCCAAAGCTTGACTCCGAGCTCCACTTTGTCCCCCTCTGCAAATGCCCAACAAATTGAGTTAGGACTTGGTCCCAGAGGGCAGGGCACAAATGGAAGCAAGGAGAAAAGGAGGAAAACTCCAGGACCCTTGTCCACCGAGGAGCTTCAAGCTTCTCAACAATGGCGCCCAAGAGAGCTTTGGTGGTTTAGAGCTCTACAGCACAGTGGGTGCAAGCAAGGGATAATGGTATGCAAAGGAAGCCACGGAAACAGTGGGGGAGGTTTTATAGCTAGGGCAAAAAGGTCATAGACCGGGTTAAGCTCATGGTGAGCTTAGCCCATGGCTCGATTCAAGGGTTGGACAAGACACGAGGTGACATGGTGACAGTGTCTGTGTGGGACAGGGAGGCGGAAGGTGACTGCATTTAATGCTTGGTCAAGAAAGAGTTGTTATAAGTACACAATGGGACAATGGGCATTAACTCCTTGCTCGTGGCCACGCATGCGTGACCAAGGAAGGAGAAGAACAGGGAGGTCATTTTGACCGTTGGATAAGCCCACGGGAGGTCCTGGCCCTCCGATGCAATTTTTGAACCGTTATGCCCAAATGACTGGGAGGAGGTCCCAGCCACACGATCAAGGATGGGGAGGTCGTGGCCCTCTGATTTCCTTAATGTGAAAGCGCACGTGGGAAAATGGGATTTGGAGGTCCAAGGCGTTGGATCTCCATCCAGCAGTCTTGGACCTCTGTGAGGTCTTAACCGCACATGAGCTTAAGAACATGAGGGGAGGTCATGGCCTTAGGATTTAAATCAAGGCGCACAACCAAAGGGAGGTCTCGAGGCTTTGCGTGAAACGCGAGGGAGGTCAAGACCTTTGGATTTTGATCCAACGGTGGTGATCAAGACAGGGAGGTCTGAGCCTCGCGTGGCGCAAAGGAGGTCTTGAGCTTGCGCAACACACAAGGGAGGTCATGGCCATTAGATTTAGATCTAAGAACAACGACCTCACGTCTTGTGGGAGATCCGGCGCATAAGACAAGGAGGAGGTCGTGACTGTGGATTTTAATCAGCGGTGCACAACATGAGATAGGGGAGATCTTGTCTTTTGGATATTTTGAGGGAGGTCGTGGGTCATTGGATCTCGATCCAACGGCCACGACCTCGCTTAAGTGGGAGGTTTGCTTAGTTTAACGGTGAGGGAGGTCATGGCCATGGATCTTGGATCCAAGGGCTACGACCTCAACAAGGTGGGATGTCAAGTGGTTTGACAACCCGTGGAGGTTTTTGAGATTTAACACACAGGGGAGGTCATGACCGTGGATCTTTGATCCAACGGCTATGACCTGATGAGGTGAGGAGGTCTTTGCGGTGTTGACCGCGGAGGAGGTCGTGGCGGTTGGATGTAAATCCAACGGCTGCGACCTGATCAAGGTGGAGAGGAGGTCTGCTGGGGTGCAGACACGGTTGGGCTGGACCAGCTTGCAAAGTGGCTAGCCCAAGGAACAGTGTAGGCTTTAAATTTAGTTTTTAACAGCTGAAACTTAGCAGAATAATTTGTGATAGCAAATGAACTCCAAATTTGATGAAATTTTAACTGGAGCTTGCTGACAATGAGATTAACCTTGCATAAAATTTCCAGAGGTTATTATGCAATGCATTTTTCTCAGGAAATTCATGAAGGTTGTTCAAGGATTTGTTTTACCTCCAAAATTTATCAAACAAGTTTTGCATCTTGGGATATTTTTCAGAGGGGTCCCACATCAGTTTTGGGACCAAGAAAAATATAATCCAAATGTTTGGCACAAGATTTAGACAATTGGAAAATGAGTTTGACTCTTGGTCAACAAGAGCTTTGTGTTTTTGGATTACACAACTCTTGGACCAGAATCACAGGAGAGGTTAGGGGTTTTCAAGATGTGAGAAAAAGTTTTAATTTCTACACATATAATTATACTTGAACAAACCCTGTTTACACAGTTGGGATGTTACAGGTATTATCATAGCACAAATGTGGGTTGGTTAGATATGAATAGTATGCTTAGCCATGCAACGAGTCGTATATATATCATTTGAGTCGCAAATATAAACTTGACTAAGTGATTATGGAGCTTTGTGTAAACTTGTGTGCATGTGTGCACTTAACCAACAGGGTGGGAAAAGATTTAGACCAAGACAAGTGGTGGAAACTGTGTGATATGATGGTGTTGTGATAGGGAATGGTAATCTCCATGGTATAGTTAGAAATTGGAAGTTTCACCTTTGTCAATTAAGGACTTAACTTTGTACGCCATTGAACTGAGCCTTATCGTACGACCACATGCCTGATGGGATGGGCCTAACCTAGTAAGTTACGGAGTCTTGATGTTGCTTACTCAGGTAGATAGGTTAAGTTGTGTGCTAGGGTGGAGGTGTGTTTCTGCATTTGTGGCGATTCATATTTATAAGAGGTTCGCCGTCTTCAGGTCCAACGGTGTGCGACGGACTAATTTCCTATGTGGGCGTTGGTGCCTTCAGTAAAACACATCGGGAGTGTCAATTATTGAGATGAAGTTTCAAAAAAGTTTTGTTGTGATCAACTCTGTACAAGTTGATTGCATCTTGTGGGTGAAATGTACAACCTCTGTAGAGTGTTAAACAATCTATTCGAATAGCCGCGTCCGTGGTCATGGACATGCTCGAGGATTTCACACAAGGGGTAGATTTTTATAAAATAATTGGAAAGGGACAGCTGTATGATTTAAGTCATATGGCTGTGTGAAAGAATTTGATTAGGTTTTGTGTCCTTTGTGAAAATACTTGTTAAAATTATTATTATTTATTTGTTTTGAATTACGCTTTCAATCTATTATTTGTATTCAATTGCAAATGCAGCTTTATTGCAAAATAACCATAGAAGCCATTTTCTTTGGAATAAGCCATCATATATAATTGCATTATGTGGTACAACTTGTTGAGTACTTGGAGTACTCATTCTTGCTGCAATCATTGAGATAAAGTGGAGGAATCGTCGGTCAACAAAGTCTACTTCAAGGATCGTGGAGAACAAGGTCGTGCTACCCCAGCCAATTGCCTGTGGGCATATGGATCGACTTCATTGAAGTTATTTCGTTACCTTCCGCTGATAATTATTGTTATTTGCCTATTTATAAGTCATCTTTGTAAATAGAAATGATATTTCATCGATGTTGCTACTATGTGCACTAGCGTGATCCTGACTAGTGCAGTATACACAGAGGGTCTAGAATTGTATTTTTGGATCCCGGCAGAGGTGGTATCAGAGCCATATCGACTGTAGGTCGTGACCTTAGTTAGAATGACCGTTTTTAAGGAAACTTCAAAACCTATTGTACAAAAAGAAAATCTTAATGATGTGCTATTCTCATCTTGTCCAACTTCTATACTCTTCCATTCTATTCCTTTCTCGCCTATTTTCTTCCTCACCATTTTGAGTATTAAATTGGACTCTCTTCCCCATAACTTCTATAGTTTGGTGTTATCCATGCCGAATGTCTTGGTGGATGCCCAAGAGCTGTTTTGAGCAACTTTTTGAAGACCAAGCAACCAACAACGACGCGTCGACATCTTCTCAAGTGTTCAAGACAAGTTCGTCGCAAGAATTGAAGACCAAGAAGAAGTTGTACGTCACCCCTGTCTTTCTCCAGGATTCGCTTACAAGGATTGCAAGTAATCAACGTTTGATGAAGACCGTGACCAGTCCGAGTTTTCTTCAGATCAACCATATAGGATAAATCAGCGTTGGTTCCTCTCGTGTGTTGAGCCAAGTCACCCAGTTAAGTTGGAGTTTTAATCGACTAGACGATTAGATTCTCGTTTTCGTTCTTTTATGTGTAGTTTGGCTGTGAGTTTTATGCGTCTTAATAGCTTTCTGGCTATTTGTGTATTCCTTGGTGTTCTTTGGGTTAAACTTGCTCCTCCTAGTAGATTGTATTCCCTTACCTTATGCTTCTCCCTCTCATCTTTTAGCCTTGGTCAACTAGCAAATGGAAAGCCCAGTGGAGCCAACCTTGTCAGTAATCTTGAGACAGTCTGCACCAGCTCAGATCTTATCAATCCTAGTGGACAGTTGTTAGTACCAGGAGTAGTGGATCCAGTCATGGAACAATTGTTGGTAGCTCGGGCTCAATTCATGAACACGATGATGCAGAACATGAATGACATGATGACACAGCAAAATCAGACCACCGCTACATTAGATAATTAGTTAGTACCAGAGCAGACGCTAACTAGCAGCTATCTCCAGTGTCAGTAGTGACACATCTGAGGCCGAATCAGTTTCCTGTCACCTAGAATTAGCTCATGCAAGCGGCGATGCAACCATTAGATAGTAGTAATATTTGCAATGATGCACAACTCGTTACCATCCCAACGTTACACCCTCAGACCAAGTTTGCAAAGTTTATGATGATCAAACCGCCCCTCTTTGAAGGATCAACCGTGCTCAAGGATGCAGAATCCTGGATTCGCATCATAGAAGAAAAGCTAACTGTTGCACAATGCAATGATAATGCGAAGGTTCTCTATGCTGCTCATCAATTTAAAGGAGTTACATTAGATTGGTGGGAAAAATTTCGCGCCGCCCATCAGGACGGACAAACCATCACCTGGGCAGAATTCACCACTGCTTTTTGCTAACAATATACAACATCAAGCAAGAGTGATCAAGAGAAACCTGCTATCATGATATCCTACATCCAATCTGACTGTTGTCATTTGAAGTGCTGCCAACCAGATAAGTTAGAAGATTGTGCATGTACCCGTTGTGGAGAAATAGGCCATAGTGCCGATGAGCACAATATCAATTGTTCCAGTTGCGAAGGAAACTATCCTGCTAGAGAATGTCCAATGAGCAAGATCACATGTTTTTTTTATGTGAAGGCTGATCATTGTCCGAGCTAGTGCCCCATGTATTCAGTGTTGACTTCTGCAACACAACATCGACGAGAAAATTTCTGAGTCGCTGTTAGAGCATTAGCAAAAGAAAGCAAACCACTGCTAGTACAAGATATGTTAGCTGAGGATTCAAAGAAACAAAATGTTGACTTAGGCAACCAGCCTCAAAAGAGAAGCAAGTCAATATCTTTAGTGGAGTGTTTCGAGTGTGGTAAGCAAGACCACTATGCCAAGAGATGTCCTGCAAAGCGTCAAGCTTCAACCTTCAAGAAGGATAGTCATTCTGCCATAGTCTCATTAGAAAAGTCGCAAGATTCGACACGTCTATGCTACAACTGTCGTGGAAAAGGTCACTACATCAGCCAGTGTCCTCAGAAGAACCAGTCACTCACTCTAGATGCAAGAATGCCATAAGTCACTTCAGTTAAGATTGTAACACTCAGAGTAGGTGGTAAAGTAGTAGGATCCATGTGTCCAACGAAGTAATCAAAGAAGAGGAATTTGAACGTTGATATTACCAAGAAAGCCTAGATTGGTGATACCATATTACGCAGTGTCGTGCCTCCGTTCGTAGCAATAAATTCATAGAATCGTTGGAACCTTTCTCTTGTTTGAGAGCAAAAATGTGGACATCTTTGTATGCAAGTTATGAAAGAAGAGGGATTGTTTGATATCGAATCATTGGATACTTTCTCAGCGTATGCATTTGCAAGTCGAGTAATCAAGCATTGAGTCATGTTGATTGAAGGCCGAAGAGCCATAATCATGGAAGGTGATGTTGAATTCCAACTCATCGTTTTTCATAACAGTGAGATAATAGTAAATGATTGAAGAATTTAACCATGGGATAATGTTGGAATCCGTAAGAGAGTATGCCATTGTCATTGCAAGTGACCTATACAACATGCAGCCGTATTCAAAGTCAAGTTTGTCTTTGACTTGGTACCCAGGATTAGCCAATTGCAGAAGGAATTATGTTAGAGGCGAACTATGACAAAGAGTTGTTAAATGAGTTTGCAGAAATGATAAAGCAGAGCAGATGATTTTCTTGGATTTAGGTAATGTCAAATCAAGTTCGTCAGTTTGGCAAGCACCAATATTGATTGTAAAGTAAAATGGTAGCACAAGGTTGTGTGAGAATTTTAGTTTATCCAGCAACTAATCTTCAGAACCTCAGAATCAGCGTGTTTGAGTTTTTGAGAAAGAACTGCAGTTTCTTTAAGATCATATGTGAATCGGATAGTGTTAGTTGAATACCAGTGAAATAGTCGTTTCTGTTAGAATACGACTCTATTTGTATTTCCTTATCTATATATGGCTTGTACTCCCTATATATATTGCCCATTGGGCCCTCTTGAATATACACACAATATTCATAACATGGTATCAGAGCTTGGGCTCTAACCTAGCTCTTCCGCTACCACGTCATCGTCAAAGGCCGCCGCCGCCCCAATGTGACGCTGCATCTCTACCCTACCCGAACCCGACGCCTCCACCTTCGTCTCCGCCGCCGACGCCGCTGGTCTCTCAGGCCGCCATCGCCCGCTTGGAGCCGAAGCCGACGCAACCGCTTGGAGTCAAATCTTACTCGGTCGCCATCACGAGCCGGCCATCGCTTGGTCACCGCTGCCGCTCGGGCGATCTACCTCGGCCGCCGCCGCTTCGGTGATCCACCTCGGCCGCCGCTCCGTGATCTTCCTCGGGCAGGGCGCCGCCGCTTCGCCGATCTTGCTTTCGGGCGAGACTACCGCCGCTGCGCCGACCTTCCTCGGGCAGGCACCGCCATGCCGACCTTGCTCGGGCGGGCCGCCGCCGTTGCCACCACGCCGACCGCTCGGGCGTGGTCGCGCTCGGTGATCTTCCTCGGGCGGGGCCGCCGCCACGCCGACGATGTTCCTCGGGGCCGGGGCCGCCGCCGCCACACCGACCTGCTCAGGCGGGGTCGCCGCCACCACGCCGCTTGTGCAGGGGGAACGAACTAGGGTTCCCCCTCCCTCCCGTGAGTTGCTTTGGGCCGCTTTGTAGTGTTAACCGGCCCAGCGCGAAAAAAATTGAGAAAAAAACTAGAACGTTGTTCTAACCGTCGTGTCGTCCAGTGCTGCCTGTTAGACTTCGTTGCCTTGGTCGCCGTGCCGTCCAGCGCCACCTACCGATGGCTTTTGTTCCATCAGCTACAATCCCATTCTCGGGAAATAAGCTTCATGAGATGAACTACAGGTCGTGGTCTTTACTCATAGAGATCACGCTTGATGGTCTTCGCCTCTAGGGACATGTCACTGATGCCCGACCTTGTCCGCCATCGCCAGTCCAGCCTTCTCCCCAACAGCCTACTTCTGCACCTCCTGCAGAAGATGAGGCCGCCAAGAAGGAGGCAAAGGCCGATATTGCTGCTGATGAGGCCTTTCAGTATGTGTGATGACCTGGCCCAGGGCTTACCCGAGAGGTCCCTTAGGACCTCCCCGAGGTCCAGAAGGACTCCCAGACGCCCGTGGGACATCCGTGAGACCGCCAGACCTCTCGGGAGGTCCGGTTGGACCACCCGAAGGTTTGGGGTCTTGACCCGAGGAGGTCTTTGGACCTCAGACCTCCCCAAGCTCCACGCTCAGACTCGAGGGAGGTCCGTGAGGATCCCACCCGAGGAGGTCGTGGGGCTTGGGGACAAGCCTCAGGTCCACTGTGATCTGAACCAGTCCCAAGGATCAATGGCTAGTTCACACAGCAAGACAAGTGATAACATGTGCTTCAACAAGATCTTTATTAATAACAAAAATGCCATTTACAACAACAAAAAGGGAGGCTTACAAGCCACAATTCAAAACACAGCAGAAGGTAAACAATAGGCCACCCGATACACCACAGGCAATCAGCTGGAGGGCGCAATCCTAGTTGATCCAGGACCTCTTGGTCCACAGCAAGGTCTTCACAAGTTGCTTCCCTGCTCAAAAGACAATTTCAAGCAAGAGTGAGCACAACTACCGTGCTCGCAAGTTACACCCGTGGGATAACAAAATGACATGCATAATGGATATCAAAGGGATGGCATAGTATGGTTAATTTACGTAAAGCCAAGTTTGTTTCAAATACATATACTAAGTTCCAAAGCAGATTACTATAGTTGAAATTCATTTTTTTCTTTCTAAATCACAGTTTTCAGTTGGATAATGTTCATCATCAAGATGGTGAAGGATACCCTCCTGACACATGGCTTCCTGCCCAATTCCCATTTGGATAGCAATCCAAAACCATTTTTCACAAATCTTTTTGAAACCCAAAACCAAGATCTAACTTTGAGTGACATTGCCAGCATGTCCATGACCGCGGACACGGCTATTCGAATAGAATTACACTCTGCAGAGGTTGCACATTTTACCCACATGACATGACTTCTCTAGTTTGTTTGGCAACCGTCGTTGCCACCTCTCACTGCCGATGGTAAGAGGTCTAGAGCACGTGACAAGGCCTTTACAATGCATCATTCCACCACAGTCCACCCACTCTAAGGTTTCGCTCCCATTGGACTTTCTGTCCGCAGGGTTTAGGCCCCCTCTTGAGCCAGGTGGGTACAACATAGTCATAAAAAGACAGGCCATTAAGACCACCCACTATTCCGCCGGATCAACCATGATGGAACTTTGCAAATTATTCGGCCAGGTCTCACGCCCCATTCTGGAGACATGTGGTTGCATGGTTGTGGCATAGCCCATTATAGGCATAGCAAAAATACACTCGCAGACCGGTCCTTAACTGACCCGGACGGCCACCTCAACCCTGGGGCGTCAGATCACACGACCCCCCGTGTATAGACTTGCACCAACCAAACACCCAGTGCCGCCCAAGTCCAAATCCATTTTCCAGTACTTTGATTTTCAAGCTTCCATGGCACAAAGGACTGGAGGTCCTGGCCACCAAGTGGCCTCAACCCACAAGGGAGGTCCTTGCAAGAAGGACAGGGAGGAGGTCCTGTGATCAAGGAGATCCACAAGACTCAACAATGGGGGAGGTCCTATGGACAGGAGGTCCAAAATACCTGCTCACGGGAGGTCCAAAAGTCAGGCTCGAAGGCAAGGGGAGGTCCTGGCGGTTAGATCTCCGGAAGGTAGGTCCAACGGTCAAGATCAAGCGAAAAGGGGAGGTCCTGACGGCTAGGATCTCCAAAGGAGAGGTCCTAACAGTCAGATCTAACAAGGGGGAGGTCTGAACGGTTAGGATCTCCAAAGGGGAGGTCCTAACGGCCAGATGCGATGGCGAGATAGGAAGCGGGAGAAGTAGGAGTCGCTGGATTTCATTCGGACTGCCCAAAATGATTGGGCCGTTCGGAC
The DNA here is from genome assembly GCA_036346405.1 of Phyllostachys edulis. Classification (NCBI taxonomy): domain Eukaryota; kingdom Viridiplantae; phylum Streptophyta; class Magnoliopsida; order Poales; family Poaceae; genus Phyllostachys; species Phyllostachys edulis. The sequence continues at coordinate 11,328,199 of CM070557.1, forward strand.
CAACCTGATGAATCACGGTGGCCCGATCTTCCGATAGGTTCGATTGAGTTCGTCGTGAGGACGTTGACGCTTTGAGGCTTCCGACCAGCAGATCGTCACCTCGCAATTCGCTACACCCGCACGACTGTCGTTATCAACCACGCTTGCACGCGATCGACCTTACCACGAGGGTTATGATTCCTGCAAGCAATCGAAGCAACTCACAAGAACAAGGTAGATGCAATCTGAATTATATTGCGAATATAGATGAAGTTCACAAGTGGGGTTCTCAAACCGAACAAGCGCTAAACCGCAAAGTGGCGAGAATAATCTAAGAAAAACCCAACCCTAAACCGTGGCGGCCGCACATATATAGGGGGGAACGTGAGGAGGTGGGAACCTAGGGTGGCGAAACTGTTCACTTGCCTCGCTCACGTGAATGTGCAGCCCCTAGGGTGGTCGGCCATCACATGGGCCTTATGGGCCAAGTCACCCATATATTACATAACTAGTGGGCTAATAATTGGTGACACAGCACCATGGTATGTAAATGCAGCGCCAGGGCATGTAGACATAGCTCGGCTTGTAGGAGTAGAAGTAGCGTGGTCCAATTGGATAAAATGGTATTGCAGTGGCCGCAAGTCCAACTGTGGAAGATTGAGTTGAAGTAGAGACCGCAAGTCCAACTGTGGAAGATTGAGTTGAAGTAGTAGTTGTAGGTCTTCTTGAAGTGGTCGTAGACCCTGCAGAGCTGGTCGTAGGTCTTCTGGAAGTGGTCGTAGACCCTGCAGAGTTGGTCGTAGGTCTTCTGGAAGTGGTCGTAAACCCTGCAAAGCTGGTCGTAGGTCTTCTGGAAGTGGTCGTAGACCCTGCAGAGCTGGTCGTAGTCCCTACAGAGCTGGTCGTAGACCCTGCAGAACCGGTCGTAGGTCTTCTCAAAGTCGTGGTTGTATCCTTAGGGTCGATGTCCTCATCATCCTCCCCTTCTTGAATTTGAGTCGTCCTCGACTCAGTCGTTTTCCCAAAGTCATCACTCTCCTGCAAAAGGTTAGTAGCAACAGGAGGCAAAGAAACATGCATTTCTTCTAATGGATACGGAGACCCTTTGCAAATTTCACAAATTTCAGTAAGTTCAGATTTAGTGGCAAGCATAACACACCCCTTCAATTTAATCCCCTCGGAACTAGCATTAGGTGCCACTTTCTCCCCTTTAGGTGGGAAAACACGTTTTGCTACTTGTTGATTTTCAGAATCATGTTCATTGGTGTTTCGTTCATTTTTAGCACGCTCTACTTCATCTTTCACAATTTCAGCAGGTGTCAAAGGCAACAACTTAATCTTCTTACCCTATGTGAGAATGAGTAGGTATTAGCTCTACCATGGTGCAAAACATCATTATCATATATCCAAGGCCTACCGAGCAACAAAGAGCATGCTTGCATAGGCACTACATCAAAGTCGAACTATCTTTGTAATTACCAAATGAAAATTGCACTCTCACAACTTGGTTTACCTTTAACTTACCACACTAATTGAACCATTGGATGTAGTAGGGACGTGGGTGTGGTCAGTGTGGCCAAGCCAAACTTCTTAACCATCTCGAACTTGCAAGGTTATTGCAGCTCCCTCCATCAATGATTACTCTGCAGCTCTCTCCTTCACGAGAAATCTGGTTTGAAACAAGTTGTGCCGTTGATTTTGCTCTTCTCTCTCCACTTGTGCGCCAAGACTCGTTGTGCAACAAGGCTCATATGATTCCCTGTCAACAAAGCAGCCTACTTGTTCCTCTACATCATCAAGATCACTTTATGCTTTCGTCTCCTCCACTGCAATGTTAGCCGCAAGTACATATTCATCCTCAATATCACTAGCACTTACATAACCTCCGTCTGCGGTGGCAAGGTATGCTCACGACTTGGGCGATCCCTCATGACGTGGCCCATTCCCTTGCAACGGTGGCAAATAATCCCAACAGACGGCCCGTGGAAGCAACCAAGAAGAACTCTTGGCGGGGCATGCACACTAGTAGATTTGCTTACCTCGGGTGCATGTGATGGTGTCGGAGGTGTCTTTGAACGCGCCTACTACGAGGAGGGGCAGCAGACGTAGCCGAAGGTGGGACTATTTTAACTTGACCCGGCGTTGTTCTTGGTGTAGACGTGCTTCCAAAATTGTTCCTTGGCCTCTGTTTGTCGTCCCGCAATTCCTTTTACGCTAAGCGTGCAAGTTGAAACAATCTAGGGATACTATCATATTCTTTGTAATCAACTATGTCCTGAATTTCACGTGTTAATCCTCCATAAAAATGTGCCATCGCAGCCTCTTCATCCTCAATAATGTCACAACGTAACATACTAATTTGTAGCTCCTGATAATATTCTTCTACAGATCTATTGCCTTGGTTTAAGCGCTGCAATTTCTTAAGCAAATCACGTTTAAAAGAAGGTGGAACAAATCTATTACGATAGCAACCTTTAGAGCATCCCAAGTAGTAGGCGCTAATCCATCATTGCATGCCCTATTCCACCAAATGATGGCGAAGTTTTTAAATTCACTTGTGGCTTGTCGAACTCTATGCACTTCAGAACTAAGTGAGCATTAAATTTCGTTCTCTACCGTCAACTCCCAATCTAGATATGTTTCAAAGATCATAAGCACCCACAAAAGATGGTATAGTGAACTTGACTTTAGCATATGGATCATCATTAACACGTGCATTATGTTGCTGAATGTTATTACCTCTCATACCTTGACGGTTGAAGTTCAACCGGTTTCGTTGTCGTGCATCAAAGGTGTCGTGGTTGTGCATCTCATTTCCATTGTCAAACTCACGGTCATGGGCTGCACCATGAGGACCCACACGCCCATTGTTCGGTGATTGATTGGCCAAACCATCAATGCGTGTGTTGAGCATTGCGATACTATCATTGAGTTGCTGCAGCAGTAGCGATTGTTTCGCAAACTTCCTATCAATGTCGTCATTAATAGCGTGGCGGTGCTCATCCAACACCCTCGTGAGCTCTTCCCTCAAAACACACTCTTGCGCATCCAATTCCTCACCTGACATGGTTAGTAAAAGACAAAAGACAACACAAAGATATTATCCCTATCAACTACTAGGTGGTGGGAGGTGGATCACACACTCTCAAGCCGCCTTACCAAGCTCTTATGAATTTCTTACCAATTGCGCAGTGGTATGATCGGAGAAGGTGGGATGTACGACCGCGGCGAATGGCGAATGCGAGGATCCAAATCTGAGGGCCGAAAGTATGTGGAGCTCGGACAGGTAAAATTTTGTAGCAAGGAATAGCAGTAATGAAAACAGATTAGCAAAGCTGAATCAAAGTCCATGGTACTCGTCACAGTTGCTGGCCCAAACGCGTTCCTAGAACTAGCTCGAGCAAGCCGAAATACAAGCACAATAGAACAAAATTCGCAAGGCAACTGATTTCTCCTGTGGGTGGTCGTGGACGAACTGTGGATTGTCGTGAGCCACCTGAGGGTGGTCGTAGACCAAATGAGGGTGGTCGTGAGCCAACTGGGGTGGTCTCTTTTTTCATTCTTTTTTTTTGCTTCTCTCTTTCTTTTTTTTTTTGACTGCCGAAACCCAACCGAGGGTTCCTCTCTCTTTTTTTTTTTGCGAAAGTGACCTTGACTCACAACTCTTCAAAACCCTCTTAAGGTGCAGGGATATATATAGGTCACAAACTTTTTCCGGAGAGCAGGGTATAAAGGTAATAAAAAGATACTCTCTCTCTCTCTGAACTTTGGCTAGGTGGTCGAAAGGGTAGGTGATCGAACTCGAAGAGATGGTCGAATCCGAGGAGGTGGTCGAACTCGAAGAGGTGGCCGAATCCGAGTGGGTGGTCGAATCCGACTGGGTGGTCGAACCCGAGGAGGTGGTTGGATCTGAGGATGGTGGTCGAATCCGATCGGGGGTCAATCCAAGAGGTGGTCGAATCCAACCGTGGTCGAACCCAAGGGGTGGTCGATCCGATCGTGGTCGAACTCGAGTGGGTGGGAAGTCGAAACCGAGTGCGTGGTCGGATGAGGGTGATGACACGATCTCGGCTATAGTAGACAAAACAACGGATGCAACCAAGGGCAAGCCGAGATACACGATGACCGAAACAACAAAGACTCGACGCTAGAAACTAGATCACGACGACTAGACCAAAGAACAAAGACACCGATTTATGGACTCGAATTCAACAACGCGAAAACTGAAAACACAACTGCGAAAGGCACAGAGTGGTTTGGACAGCAGAAGAACTAAGATCTAAAAATTTTTGTGGGGCAATTTTCTGGACTCTAGGTGATGAAAAACAACTAACAAAAAGGGATCAATGAGATTACCTAACGGCAACCTTGGTGCTCGATACCACTTGATGAATCACGGTGGCCGATCTTCCGATAGGTTCGATTGAGTTCGTTGAGGACGTTGACGCTTTGAGGCTTCCGACCAGCAGATCGTCACCTCGCAATTCGCTACACCCGCACGATCGCCGTTATCAACGACGCTTGCACGCGATCGACCTTACCACGAGGGTTATGATTCCCGCAAGCAATCGAAGCAACTCACAAGAACAAGGTAGATGCAATCTGAATTATATTGCGAATATAGATGAAGTTCACAAGTGGGGTTCCTCAAACCGAACAAGCGCTAAACCGCAAAGTGGCGTAATAATCTAAGAAAACCCAACCCTAAACCGTGGCCGCATATATATAGGGGGAACGTGAGGAGGTGGGAACCCTAGGGCGGCGAAATCGTTCACTGCATCGCTCACGTGAACAGTCAGCCCCTAGGGTGGTCGGCCATCACATGGGCCTTATGGGCCAAGTCACCCATATATTACATAGCTAGTGGGCTAATAATTGGTGACGCAAACACCATGGTATGTAAATGCAAAGTCGGGGCATGTAGACATAGCTCGGCTTGTAGGAGTAGAAGTAGCGTGGTCCAATTGGATAAAATGGTATTGCAAAGGCATAAAGTCCAACTGTGGAAGATTGAGTTGAAGTAGAGACCGCAAGTCCAACTGTGGAAGATTGAGTTGAAGTAGTAGTTGTAGGTCTTCTTGAAGTGGTCGTAGACCCTGCAGAGCTGGTCGTAGGTCTTCTGGAAGTGGTCGTGGACCCTCCAGAGTTGGTCGTAGGTCTTCTGGAAGTGGTCGTAAACCCGCAAAGCCGGGTCGAGGTCTTCGAAGTGGTCGAGACCTGCAGAGCTGGTCGTAGTCCCTACAGAGCTGGTCGTAGACCCTGCAGAACCGGTCGTAGGTCTTCTCAAAGTCGTGGTTGTATCCTTAGGGTCGATGTCCTCATCACAACCGAGCTAGCACTAGATCTCAGCCATTGAATTGAATCGAGTGGTCCAAAATGGTTGGGACGTTCGGACCGTCCGAACGTCTCTACCAATCGGACCGTCCAGCAAAGATCTAAGAGCTCAGAGAGGGTGGGACGTTCGGACCATCCGAACGTCTCATCAAGATCAAACTGTCCAATGCAAATCAGATGATCCACAAGCGATATAAGTGCAAACAGACAAGGAGGAGATCCTGGAGGACCTGGGAAGGTCTTGGCGGGCACGGGAAGGTCCAATAAAGATAAGGGGAGATCCTGAAAGACACAGGGAGGTCCAATAAAGCTAAGGGGAGGTCCTAGAGGACATGGGGAGGTCCAATAAAGGTAAGGGGAGGTCCTAGAGGACATGGGGAGGTCCTGAAGGACACAGGGAGGTCTAATAAAGGTAAGGGGAGGTCCTAAGAAATGGTAGCACCGCAAGGTGCGGGCGGTACTACTGGATTGGCGCCAAAGAAGACTTCTAGAGAGAGTTTCAAGGATTAGAGCAACGGAGGTGAGTCCAAGCGGACTCAGTGGGGGTTCAAAAGATACAAAGAGTGAGTTTAAATGGATTGGAGAAAGGTGTAGTCTTGGAGAGGTCTAAACTTGGGGAGGAACCACGGAAGGAGGTGTAGACCAGGGAAGGTACAATCATTTGGGGAGGTTTAGACCAAAGGAGGTCTGGACCCTTGGATCCAAACGAAGGAGAGGTCTGGACGGAGGGGTTTCTAAGGGAGAGGGATCCAACGGAGGAGATCCACGAAAAGTGGTCCAAAGGAGGTCTTGGCGGTCAGGATGAACCCGGGGAGGTCCTGACTGCCAGGATGAAGGACCAAGGAGGTCCTTAGGAACACACGAAAAGTTTAGGTGGACACAGGAGGTCTATGTGAACAAGAGAGAAGTTCAAGTGGACACAGGGAGGTCCAAATGAACACGAGAGAGGTCTGGTCATAAAGGAGCGTCCAAGCAAGGGAGGAGTCTGGACATAAAAGAAATGCCCAGGCAGCAAGAAGGTCTAAACCTTGAAGAGATTCAAACCAACAAAGAGGTGATCCAAATACAACGGTAGTCTAGACACACAAGAGGTCTAGACTCGCAAGAGAGTTCCAGACACAGGAGGACCTGGGCTCCAAGAGATGGCCCAACAAGAGGGAGATCTGGGCATAATGGAATGCCCAAGCAAGAGAGAGGTCCAGAAGGGGAGTTCAATCCCAAAATTTAGATTTCAGAGATCAAATATATTTGAAACACAAACCTGAGCTTAGGGCATCTCAGGGGTAATTGTGGCCCGAAGGAGAGGTCAAAACCGAAGAGAAACTAGAGAGGAGGTCTAGAAAGGAAAGGCTGAGCTAAGAGGAGGGTAGGACTAACAGAGAAAGGAAGAGATAGCTCCAGAGAGCTCAAGTAACACCAAAAGAACCAAACTATAGGGTTAGTTGAAGTTCGGTTTAATCATTTTAAACACCCAAAATCTGAAAAATCTCAAGTTAAGCTTTGAATTCTCATCAAAACAAAATGGTTCTTTTTATTTTGAAAATTTTTCAAAAAGGCTCTGAAAATCAGGGTGTTACAGTTTCCGGATGTTGCTCGCGCATGCGAGACTCCAATTCCCAAGTTGCTTCTCCACTGGACTTATGGGACCACCGCACTTTGTTGTACCTAGTGTATTACGCCTCATTACTCTTATCGATCTGATTAGAACCACTCAACGGACAGGACACGAAGATGCGGTATTACTGGCTGGTCAACGGATCTTAAGAAACCTCACCCTCCAAATGCCTCAAGCATTCTCTCAACACCGGGTCATCCAAAACATTATATACCTCGCTCCAGGACTCGAGACGGTTCTAGCGAATTGCTATCTTCTGAATTCCCCACAACTTCCAGAACAACCAAATATACTTGGGCTATCTTTCTCTTCGGGACCAAACCACATAACTTGCACGTAAACATATGGAACTCTTGTTCCATCTCTTAGTCGATCTCTTCATCCTAACAAGGAGAACCCCCGTCAAGCGGGGACGTGCAACACAGCTTATTTTAATCAAAATTTAATAATCAGATTCAACTGAAACACAAAGGATTCACAATGCAATACCAACTTTCCTCCAAAACGCTCAAATCCAAAATCAAAGATTCCTCATGAAAACCTTTTCGCACTCCAACTAGGCAGTTTGTAAATAAACTCCACATAAGCCAAAAAGAAATCACTCGAATGCTCAAATCAAACACTTCATTTATTTTCCTAAACCAGAAAGAACCTCCTTGCCAACATAGAGTCAACTCAAATTGTACCTGATCTCCATAATAAAAATCCAACTCAAACAAGAACCAATAGAGCACTTCTCTACTCGAGAGAACATTCTTTTCTCAGATATTCTTTTAAGAAATAAACCCTTTCTCAATCATGGATGTCCAGAATTATCACACTAACTCCTTCCTCTTAACCGACAATCCCAAAATGATCCTCAAACCGAAAGAACAACTATACTTATGTAATATTCTAAAATTAACCCTTAAGGGCCTTTGCGTAAATAAACAAAAAGGGATATGTGAAAATAGGGTATTTTGGAGTTTTAGGGAGGAGTTGGTTCCTACCGGGACAAAAGGATCGTGGAGATTAGGGGATCTAGAAAACCTAGTCACTCAATTGTTTTCCCGTGCGCCACCGTCAGAAAAACAAAAGAAAAAGCTGATCACGCCGGTGCGTGGAAGCCTTGCCTGGTGTCGTTCGGCCATGCGTTACTCTCACCGCGTGAAGCTCCTCTGACAAGCGCGTGCCCTTACACTTTGGTTGCTTGCGTGGTCATCCGCTGTTCATTGGCTGTGTGCGCGTGGGTTCAGCTAGAGCCACCTAACGACTGCCTCACGTTCAGGTTTGTGGATTGAGTTCTTTTGGCTGCATGCGGGCTGCGTCTGCTAGTGTACGACTAGATGCATAGTGATTGGAATTTTCTAGTAGTGCTACTTTTGCATGCAACGGTGACAGTGATAGTTGTTATGCATGGCTAGATATTCTAGTGCTGGTTACTACTTGGTAGTTGATTAATTGTGGGAATAGCAAGGTGAGACAATAATTAGTGCTACATGCATGTGATTATTTAATTGGTAGTAGGGAAGAGAGATGAAATAGGCAGTACTGCATAAACTAGTGTTGACTAATTAATGGTGTACCTCTAGTTGATTAGTTAATTAGGCACAGCTAGGAATATTTAATTCGATTAGTCGGGGGGAGAGAGATTAATTAGATAATGCTATTTAGTAGTTAACTAGTCTGGCCGTAGCATTCTATGCATGCATGCATGTTTAAATAGTAAAGATGAGACAATAGCTAGTTAGTGCTGCATGCTCCGTATTTATGTGTTTCTCTGGAATATTAAATGAGAGAGTGGAGTTAGCATGTTTTGTTGGAACAGCAAGGGGTGACGGTTCGGTATTGGGGAAGCGTTGCGGATTTGGGGGACGTGTAGGAGCGATGTCAATTAACTGTTGTTCTTGTGATGCTGTGGCTTGTATTGAAATTTGAGTGTTTATTGTAGGAGAGATGTCATGCTTGTTGCCATCTTCTAGCCAAACCATGCGTCGCAACTAGTAAAGGCAAGTGCATGGTAGACAGCGATCAATGATTGATCACTGCATTTCTTTATCGTTCATTACCATTATTGTTGTGTTTTTATTTGTATTTAATTGCAAGCAATGGAATGGTATGACTATATCTTGTTGATGAACATGAGGAAAATTGATATGATGAATATGATGAAATTATGCATTTTTGCATTCATAAGCATCTTTGCATATGAGAAGGTGATCATGATTGATCACAACTCCACGGGAGTGAAGGAGGTCCCCGATCCTTGAGGAGGACGAGCTTGAGAGTGAACGTTGTCGCGAGCGTTCACTCACGTATACCGGTATACACGTAAGAAGTGCATGTGGACATGTAGAGTAGAGTTGTATTGAGATATAAGATGAATGTGTGTGAAAACAAAGAAAAGAGAAAGGCATGAGAATATTAATAGAAGGACATGTGATGATAATGAAGTTATTGAATACTGTTGTTTTTATCATTGTTTGTTGTTTATTGATGTATTTGCTGAGTCATGGACTCACCCTTGCTCTTTTGTTGTTTTTGGTGATCGTTGAGGGCGCCACGATTGAGAGGGACTAGTGCACATGAGCTAGTTTCATACTTCAGACACATGACTATTTGCCATAAGAACCGTTTGAATCATTATTGCTGGACTACTTTTAGGACATATTAGAAATTGAATATGCTTAGATAAATGTTTTGGACTAGTCTATTTTGTTTCCAATGTTTTGGATTTACTGGTTTGGTGCTGTTTTAGACTTATTATCTTGCTATGTTTCCCTCGCTTATTTATTCATGCTTGACACGTCATTATTCATGTTCTACTGTGACCCATGGATGGGTTTTATTATTGCTTTGGTTGCCGAAATTTTATAGTGTGTTGATGAATATTAGTTGGAAGGTTAGTTTAGTGGCATTTCAGACTCAGTGTTGGGCTGGGGTGTTATAGTTTGTATCAGAGCGGGCTTTAGGTCCGTGGTGAATAGATTAATAACTTAGGTAATCTAAAATTGCTAAAATTTGTTTTATGGTTAGTAAAACAACTAAAATTTGCTAATGGTAAACTAATTTAAAATTTGACACACTAGTGCACAATAGGTTAGAGAGTGGGACAAGTATCGCTTTACGCTTATGTTATGTTGTATACTGATGCATGATTTGATATTGACCTTTGAGCTTATTGTGTGTTATTGATTGTGATTGATAGCTATGCCAAGAGGTAGAGGACGTGGTTGTGGTAGCCGTGGTGGTGGAGGCCGTGGTCCTGTGGAGCCACCACCTATGGTAGTTGAGTCTGTAACTGAGGCAAACGGAACTGCAATGGAGGGGGTTGCTGTTGACCTGCCTCCGGTTGGGGGCTAGGATAAGACCCCCGCTTTGTTGAGAGAGTTGGTGGGGGAGATCCGTGCTTTCCGTCAACAGGCGTCGGTAGCCCCTGTTGTTGCGGCATCTGTTGTTGCTTCTGTTGCTCCTCCACCTGCACCTGAGGCACAGATGACGCTTCGAGAGTGGATGGGGTTGAGGTTGGATCCATTTGATGGGTCGAGCACACCGGTCCAGGTAGCGGACTGGCTGCGTTACATGGAGGGGCAGTTTGGAGTCTTGGAGATGTCCTCACTTCAGAGGGTCCGTTTTGTAGCCTTTCAGCTAAAAGGGTAAGCAGACATTTGGTGGGATGGCGTGTTGTCTTCGAGGACCGCCGCTCAGGGGCCAGTCACTTGGGAGGACTTTGTTGATCAGTTCAAGGCAAAGTTCTACCCCTACTCCTTCATTGAGAAGATGGAGGTTGCCTTGATGACTTTTGTTCAAGGGTAGAGGTCTATTGCTGAGTATGAGGCTGAGTTCAACAGCTTGGTTTGCTTTGTCCCTTTGGTGGCCAACGATGATCTTCAGAAGGCCAAGAAGTTTCGTCGGGGTCTCAATGCTGAGTACCGACATGTGTTGGGAGCTACTCCACTCCGTGATTTCAGCTCTGTTGTGGAGCAAGCCAGGGGCATGGAGTTGGAGATGCAGCTCACAAAGGGGCAACAAGCCTCTGGTGGAGTGGTTGCTTCTAGTGGTGACCAGAAGAGGAGCTCTGTTGAGTGGAGTGGGTCTGTTCAGCGACCTGCTTTCATGAAATTCAAGGGAGGACCACAGTCCTCCAAGTCTAAGCAGTCGAGGCCATTTTCTTCTTCGGCGTCTCGTCCTTTTGCAGGTACTCCAGCTCTTCGTCCTGTCCCAGGGTAGGGCATGCTTTGTTTCAAGTGCGGCGAGGGACACCGTGCTGCTGAGTGCTCCTGGACGGGGGATTGTCGTCAGTGTGGCCGACCGGGTCACAAGGAGCGGGTGTGTTGCCAGAACCCCGCTAGTGTGATCAAGTGGGAGCCCGTGCCAGCTTCTTGTTCAGTGGGTCCCGCTCGAGGATCTGTCCAGATGATGGCTGCTCCTTCTGCGCTACCACTTCCTTTAGCTTGGGCGCCTCCAGCTGGGTACTATTGGTAGCCGCCGCCTCCTGCACCGCTTCAGGTTGCGCGACCAGCTTTACCTGCACCACCACAGCAGATTGTCGGGGCTCTCGCCGCCACAACGCCGTCTTCTTTTGCCATGGCGCCACCTGGAGTGTACGCCATGCCCACCGCGGAGTCCGCGGATCGTCCTAATGTGGTGACAGGTACTTTGCTTGTGGATTCATTTGATGCTATAGTCCTTTTTGATTTAGGGGCTACCTATTCGTTTGTCTCGACAGTGTTTGCTAGGAAAGCAAATCTGAGTATATAGTTGATTTCTCAGTCAGTGTTGGTCAGTTCTCCTGGGGGAATTATTACGAGCTCCACTGTATTTCCTGGTTGTTCTATTGTTATTGATGGGGAGAAGTTCACGGCGAATTTGATGGTCATTCAGTTGGAACCTTTCGATGTTATCTTGGGCATGGACTGGTTGCACTCTTACCGAGCTATGATATCCTATTTCTGTAGGACAGTCTCTGTGCAGACTCCATCTGGTGAGACTTTGGCCTTTCAGGGGAGTGCGCCTCTGCGCTCTCTTTCGGTGTTGGCCGGACTGTTTCCGGGTTAGTGTGCGGTGAAAACTGGGCTTCTCTTAGCTCTTGCTGAGAAACCAAGCGTGGCTTCGTGGATTTAGGAGATTCCGGTGGTTAGTAATTATCCAGATGTGTTCCCGGCTGAGCTTCTGGGCATGCCACCTGCGCGAGACGTGGAGTTTCGTATTGATCTTGTTCCGGGCACTCGGCCCATCTCGTTGTCTCCATATCGACTGGCATGTCTGTTTCAGGATGAGTTGAAGAAGCAATTGGACGATTTGTTGGCTAATGGTTTGAGCAGGCATAGTGTATCGCCATGGGGAGCTCCTGTTCTATTCACAGAGAAGAAGGATGGGAGTTGGCGCATGTGTGTTGATTATCGTGCGCTTAATGCAGTCACGATCAAGAACAAATATCCATTGCCCCGCATTGAGGACTTGTTTGATTAGTTGAATGGAGCTCAAGTGTTCTCCAAGATTGATCTCCAGTCAGGGTATAATCAAATCCGTGTGCGTGAACAGAATGTAAAGGAGACAGCTTTCTCCACCAGGTATGGGCATTATGAATACAAAGTTATGTCTTTTGGACTGACTAATGCACCTGCCGTTTTTATGGAGACCATGAACAGCATGTTACACGAGTATCTGGATGACTTCGTGGTGGTGTTCATTGATGATATTCTTATCTATTCCAAGACCAATGAGGAGCATGAGCGTCACTTGAGGCTAGTATTAGAGACTTTGAGAGAGCACAAGTTCTATGCTTAGTTGAAGAAATGTGAGTTCTGGATTTCAGAAGTGGGTTTTCTGGGTCATGTGATAAACCCTTAGGGCATTGCTGTTGATCCTAGAAAGGTCTCCATAGTGGTAGATTGGAAGAGGCCGACTAATGTGAAGGAGGTGAGGAGTTTCTTGGGCCTGGCTGGTTACTATCGGCGTTTTGTGCAGGATTTCTCTATCATCACCAAGCCGATGTCTCAGCTTACTCAGAAAGGTGTGAGGTTCCAGTGGACTGATGAGTGTGAGTGCAGTTTCTGCACTTTGAAGGAGAGGTTGGTGACCTCTCCTATTCTTACTCTTCCCGAGCCAGGGAAGTGGTTCACAGTCTTTTCAGATGCATCTCAAGTGGGTCTTGGCTGTGTTCTTATGCAAGACGGTAAGGTGGTTGCTTATGTGTCGAGGCAGTTAAAGAAGCACGAGCAGAATTATCCCACACATGACTTGGAGTTGGCTACAGTTGTCTTTGCTCTCAAGATTTGGAGGCATTATCTATACGGTGAGTCTTGTGATATTTTCACAGATCATAAGAGTCTCAAGTATATCTTCACTCAGAAGGATCTGAACTTGAGGCAAAGGAGGTGGCTGGAATTGATCAAGGATTATGATCTTAATATTCAGTATCATCCAGGCAAGGCCAATGTTGTTACTGATGCTCTTAGTCGCAAGGCGACTCCCGCTACTCTAGATTGCCTCGTTGCTGATTTTGATCGCATGGGGATATCCTATTGCTATGCGGGCACAACACATGTTGAGACGCAGTTGATCCTTGAGTCAGCTATTCCAGACTGTGTGCGGGAAGCACAACAGACCTTGTGCGGGAAGCACAACAGAGTGACCGGTTATTGTAGGAGGTCAGAAAGCGTCTAGATGAGGGCAAAGAGGGAGATTTCAGCATGGATGAATCTGGTGCTTTGCGGTTTAAAGGCCGCCTTTGTGTGCCACAAAAGGCGGAGGTCAAGGATGACATCTTGAGGGAGGCACATCGCATTTTGTACACTGTTCATCCTAGTGAGACTAAGATGTATCGAGATCTGAAACATAATTTCTGGTGGAAAAGGATGAAGGTGGACATTGCTAATTATGTGGCTTCTTATGGTGTTTGTCAGCAAGTGAAAGCTAAGCATAAGTGTCCTGCTGGGTTGTTGCAGCCTTTGGAGGTTCCCCTGTGGCCTTGGGATGATATCTCTATGGACTTTGTGGTGGCGTTACCTCGTTCACCACGAGGGAAGGATGCAATTTAGGTAGTGGTGGATCATTTCAAAAAGTCTACGCACTTCATTCCTGTTCACACGACAAGTTCAGTGAGTGATCTAGCTCCTATTTATGTGCGTGAAATAGTGAGACTACATGGTGTGCCAAAGACCATCATTTCGGACAGGGACACAAAGTTTGTCTCCAAGTTTTGGGAGAGTCTACAGAGTGCATTGGGCACACAACTTCGTCTTAGTATGGTATTTCACCCTTAGACAGATGGGCAGTCAGAGCGTACTATTCAGACTTTGGAGGACATGTTGCGGACTTGTGTTCTGTCTTGGAAGGGTAGTTGGGAGGATCAGTTGCCTCTTGTAGAGTTTGCTTATAATAATAGCTACCATTTCAATATTAGAGCCGCACCATTCGAGGCTCTATATGGGCGGAAGTACAAATCGCCACTTTGTTGGGATGTAGTGGGTGAGAAGGCAGTTTTGGGTCCGGACTAGATTCAGAAGACCGTTGAGCGCGTGGCCATGGTGAGGCAGAATCTGCTAGCAGCTCAGAGCAGACAGAAAAGTTATGCAGATGTGAGGAGGCGTGACTTGGAGTTTACGGTGGGTGATCAGGTGCTCTTGAGAGTGTCTCCCACCAAAGGCATTGTCCGGTTTGGTACAAAAGGGAAGTTTAGCCCGAGGTACGTTGGACTGTTCCCGATTATTGCAAGAATTGGGAAGCTGGCTTACCGCTTGGACCTTCCTGAGTCCATGCTCGGAGTTCACAATGTGTTTCACGTCTCGATGCTGAGAAAGTTTTTGAGGGACCCAGAGCATGAGATTTTGTTGGAGCCGCTAACTATTGAGCAAGACCTCACAATTGAGAGGTCGGAGTGAGTGCTGAGGCACAAGCCATTGGTTTTACGTCAAGGTGCTGTGGACACATCAGACCGAGAGAGAGGCGACTTGAGAGTTGGAGTCTCGCATGTGCGAGCAATATCTGGAGTTGTTCACGTCGGGTACGTGTGATTTGTTGTTTAATTTCAGCAATGTGGTTGTTCTTTGAGTAGAACGACGAGTAGAATTCGAGGTCAAATTCTGTTAAGGGGGGTGGAATGTAATATTCTGAAATTAACCCTTAAGGGCCTTTGCGTAAATAAACAAAAAGGGATACATGAAAACGGGGTATTTTGGAGTTTTAGGGAGGATTTGGTTCATATCGGAATAAAAGGATCGTAGGGATTAGGGGATCTAGAAAATCTAGTCACTCAATTGTTTTCCCGTGTGCCGCCACCAGGAAAACAAAAGAAAAAGCCGATCTCACTGGCGCGTGGAAGCCTCGCCTGGGTGCCGTTTGGCCGCGCGTCGCTCTCGCCGCATGAGGCTCCTGTAGCGTGCGCGTGGGTTCAGCTAGAGCCACCTGACGGCTGCCTCATGTCCAGGTTTGTGGATTGCGTTCTTTTGGCTGCATGCGGGCTGCGTCTGCTAGTGTACGACTAGATGCATAGTGATTGGAATTTTCTAGTAGTGCTACTTTTGCATGCAACGGTGACAGTGGTAGTTGTTATGCATGGCTAGATATTCTAGTGCTGGTTACTACTTGGTAGTTAATTAATTGTGCGAACAGTAAGGTGAGACAATAATTAGTGCTACATGCATGTGATTATTTAATTGGTAGTAGGGAAGAGAGATGAAATAGGTAGTACTGCATAAACTAGTGTTGACTAATTAATGGTGTACCTCTAGTTGATTAATTAATTGGGCACTGCTAGGAATATTTAATTAGATTAGTCGGGGGAGAGAGATTAATTAGATAATGCTATTTAGTAGTTAACTAGTCTGGCCGTAGCATTCTATGCATGCATGCATGTTTAAATAGTAAAGATGAGACAATAGCTAGTTAGTACTGCATGCTTCGTATTTATGTGTTTCTCTGGAATATTAAATGAGAGAGAGGAGCTAGCATGTTTTGTTGGAACAGCAAGGGGTGATGGTTCGGTATTGGAGAAGCGTTGCGGATTTGGGGGACGTGTAGGAGCTATGTCAATTAACTGTTGTTCTTGTGATGCTGTAGCTTATATTGAAATTTGAGTATTTACTATAGAAGAGACGTCGTGCTGGTTGCCATCTTCGTATTTAATTGCAAGCAATAGAATGGTATGACTATATCTTGTTGATGAACATGAGGAAAATTGATATGATGAATATGTTTAAATTATGCATTTTTGCATTCATAAGCATCTTTGCATATAAGAAGGTGATCATGATTGATCACAACTCCACGGGAGTGGAGGAGGTCCCCAATCCTTGAGGAGGACGAGCTTGAGAGTGAACGTTGTCGCGAGTGTTCACTCATGTATACCGGTATACGCGAAAGAAGTGCATGTGGACATGTAGAGTAGAGTTGCATTGAGATATGAGATGAATGTGTGTGAAAACAAAGAAAAGAGAATGTCATGAGAATATTAATAGAAGGACATGTGATGATAATGAAGTTATTGAATATTGTTGTTTTTTCATTGTTTGTTGTTTATTGATGTATTTGCTGAGTCGTGGACTCACCCTTGCTCTTTTGTTGTTTTTAGGTGATTGTTGAGGGCGCCACGATTGAGAGGGACTAGTGCACATGAGCTAGTTTTATACTTTAGACACATGACTATTTGCCACGAGAACCGTTTGAATCATTATTGCTAGACTACTTTTAGGACATATTAGAAATTGAATATGCTTAGATGAATGTTTTGGACTAGTCTATTTTGTTTCCAATGTTTTGGATTTACTAGTTTGGTGTTGTTTTAGACTTATTATCTTGCTATGTTTCCCTCGCTTATTTATTCATGCTTGACACGTCATTATTCATGTTCTACTATGACCCATGGATGGGTTTTATTATTGCTTTAGTTGCTGAAATTTTATAGTGTGTTGATGAATATTAGTTGGAAGGGTAGTTTAGTGGTATTTTAGGCTCAATTTTGGGCTGGGGTGTTACAACTTATTTAGAGGGACTCTACTAATCCACAAAAAGATTCTCTAGGCCACTCCAATACCAAGGAATTATTTTGACAAATGATTTCCAACACCTCAATAAAGATTTTTCACCCACAACCACATCATCTCATTTTGTTAAAGATAATCAACTTCAAATTCTCAGCACACATACTCATTCACTTTACCCAAAGTATTTTTTCAAAGATCAACACACTATTCAAAATTCGCTTTTGTTCATCTACCTTTACACATAATATTGGGTCTCCAAGGTCCTAGCATAAAAATGCAAAGCCCAAATTCAACCTCAAAGTCTCATACCATGAATTTCTGGTATAATTGAAAGAAAATCCTCAAATTCGCTTACTAAAATTTCACACAACTCAACAATAACCTTAGTCATTAATATCAGCATTCCTCACTAATCACGTAACCGCCCCAAGGCGATTTATTTCACCAATCCTAGACTTTCTCTAATCCACACCAATCCAATCCAGTTACACAACCACGATATACCCATTCGCAATATCCTAACTGATTGACCAAGATTCAAACATACACAATCACTAACGTCAATAAACAAATATATTCTTGGCCAAGTTATCCTTAGAGATAATCTAACTCCCATAGGGTTACTCACTAACGCCGAGTCATACTTGACAATAACTCAACAATTCCTGCTATCCCACTAATTAGCACGACGCTTAGGTTTCTCCACACCGCTACTCTCATTAAACTTCACCATCATAACTCTTCTATACAATCTTACTAAGTATCTAATTGCGATACTTTAATAAATTTATCAAGAGTCCATACTTTCGATAATCCCAACATCCCAACATTGACAAAGATTATTGGATCATATATAATTCGCCATAGGTTCCACTAGTTGTAACACTAATCAGTTTTATTTCATCGACAAACATTCCATTTAAATAGAATTCTCTCCAGGTGTTATAGGTCAAAACCAATTCACTTTCTACTGCTCTTCAAATAGCTTGGTTCCCAAAATCTCACCACTATCATATACTTGTCCACCACCAACCAGTCGCCATACTACACTTTATAAGACTCTTTAACACAAGTTGGTTAATTCCTTTCTCAAAAAGGAAGAGACAACCTAATACAAGATTCAACACACAAGAAAACATTGCTCCTCGGAGTGAGCATGAGACCAAGAGAAATTGTCAAATAGAAATGATCTCTAAAAACAAAAGTCGAAACCACAGTTGAGGGCATATGTCCCACAAGAAGGAAATTTCAACCTCCATAAATCATGATAAAACATTGCTATTGAAACTCAAGAAACTCTTAAGCTGTAATGACAGAAAAGTTGCAGATTATAATTCTTAACTCCAACCTCAAATACTTATGGTACACAGTTTCCGTTAACAAAGAAAGCAATTTTTCTTTGATTACAACATTACTTGCCAACCCAAACAAGAAATACCTTTAAAACCAAATCACGTTAATCACTTAAGAACCAAATAGAACCTTCCAATACGTCACGCTGCTCAAACTAATTTCATCTACTATATAAATCATGAACTCCCAAAAGATCACGAATACAAAACTCCAAACATTTCATTTAATCCATATTACAAAAAGCAATCAACTTACTTTCTCTCTAGAAGAATCATCACCACTCCAACGCGTCACAATCTCTTGTAGACCATATTATTAACATCAAGAATAATTCACTCTTAATAAGGTTCGTTATCATCAACTCTTCCTTTATAAAGTCCCCAAAAGCTTACCAATCTGTTACATACTACTTTATCATCTCATCCTCAATTGAGAGTATACCAAATTCTTACAATCTCACTACAACAACCACTTTATTTTTAGAGGGAACCTACTACACAATTTTAAAGATTTATACCAAAACCCTTTCATCAAAGGCATACTATTATCCGACCATTTCACCATCCTGCAAACATAGGTCATGTATTAAATTCCAACATAAACCATTGATGCCTATTCAATCATGGACAAAATTGATGGTCCTTTCTGTATTTGTTTTCCCACGAGCAAAAATAAGATCATCAAATAGCCAATTAGAGAAAATAATGCAACAAGTTTAGCAAACTAAACAATTCGAATGATCAACCATTTCATCAATATTTCACACTTCTTAATAACTCTATTGATTCCAATTAAGTGCGGTCATGCTCCTAATCATAGTTCATCAAGAACTACTAGAGGACAACATCAACTCAATTGATTTCACTCCCAAGGATACTCGTTTAAAATCTATTATGCACCATGCCATTAACCCAACTTGATACCCATATCATATCCATTTATTTCTCTTATTATAACCTCTCACTTAACCACGACATGACGTCGCTAAAGGGTTTAACGTTTTCTTTCATAAAAGAGAAGCATTCAACTTCAACACTCAAAATACCCAAAAGAGACACATTGGGTCAAACTTCCACATACTAAAGGGCTTGCAAAAAAGAAATTTGCATTATCTAAAACATCAAGCAATTGATGAGTCAAATTTCCAGTAAGGAGAACAAAACTTCAATACAAAGGTTAATCCTGACAATTAACCAAGTTCACCAGCCACAAGAATATCTCCAAAGTTGGGAAAAACAATAATTGCCTTAAGGGACAATTTATACCAATGGAAACACAACAACCCTTCTCAAAGAACCCCATCAACTGGAATAGACTACTAATCCAAGAGAAATCCATCAGCCACAACTGGACAAAAGTTGACCAAATTCAAATTCAAGGAAGAGAACAACTCTTCTAAAGTTACTTACTATCAACGTCTGTATTAAGATATTCGAGGTAAACACTTCACTATTCCTATACCACAAACGGTGGCGTAACCTGGTAAAGCCCAGGGCCATGACCTCGACCTCTCAACATCCATTATCCCCACACAACAATAATCATATAATCAATTAATGAGCAATCATACTCAATTCATATAAACAATCATCAATACGATATAGTCGAAATGTAAATGCAATGCAAAAATCCAATCCCACCTACTATGCTTAGTGTGTCAAAATTAATAATTCAAGTACCACGGACCTACAGCCTGCTCTGATATCAACTGTAACACTCCAGCCCAACATGAGCCTAGAATGCTACTAAACTAACATTATAACCATTTAAAACTAAGACAATTCTGTAAAATCCGGCAGAACCTCCTTTGTATAGGTGACTATACTTTAGGTTCTAATAGTTTAATATAATATCAATCAATATTCTAATCATCCAATTTAAAATATTCATCAAAGAACATCCAAGATATGCTAAAACAACTAAAGCATAATCCAAAGGGTAACCAAAATCTTCTAATCAACTCTATTACAAATTATTCCAAGCATAGTGAGTAATCATAAATAATTCTTTAAGAAGATTACTCAAATACTAAATCATCAATTCAATCAATTCAAATGTGAATGGTTCGTGCCATTGTACAACCACTCTAAGTTTTATTCCCTCCCATGCATGTCGTTCTTGTAAAGGGTACCTAAAAACACAACAACAGCAAGAGTGAGTCCAAAGACTCGGCAAGTACAATAAATAGAAACAATAGCATAAACAACTGTAATCATCAACACCCATCCACAAATCTCTATAATAAACATGTCATATGTTCATGCTATACAAGATGCTCAAATGCACTTTCACTTTCACTTTCTCTTTCTCTTTTGCATTTTACCGGTAATGCAGAGTATGCATCCATCGATGCATACCCATGCATGTGCCTTCTAGCACAGGAACCATTGCCCATACTCCACAAGTATGGGGACCAAAGCCCACACTCCATGAGTGTGGGGACCATAAGCCCGTCATATTCATGATGGGGACTTCAATCAATGCTTGATCACCACGTGACCAAGTCTTCAATATGATAGCATGATGCATATGAACAAAACTTTAAACCATCATAATCATGCATTCGCAGCAACATCATACATGAATAAACTTATTCACACTTCTAGCATTCATGATCATTGACATTCATAACATTCTAGCATCCATGAATAGCACATATATTCATAATACTAGTAAACATGATCATTGACATTTATAACATTCTAGCATCCATGAATAGCACATATACACAAAATACTAGCAAACAAGATCATACACTCATAATTAATCTATCAATCAAAGTACTTGCCTCAACCGTGCGAGAACGGAGGACGTGAAGAGGGTGTTGCCCCCGGGACCAATCCCCCACCTGAATTAATTAACAACCACTCTAAGATAGCAATACTGGACCAAAAACAAAACTAGAAGCAAATACAAACTCGCTATACTTTCTAGCGTGATCCCAACTCCAAACTCTTAAATGTCAATCTGTCCCCTCGACAGATAGTCATAATCTAAAATCCATAACTTTTTGATCCGACATCCAAAATATGCGTTTTTAGACTTTCTGAAAAGCTTATCAAATTCTCCACATAAACATATTTGGTGAGACTTCCCGATTCGGCCATCTTCTACCCTCACCAAACTGATTAATAGAATAGCCAATTCTCATCGGTGTTTCTGGACAGCGGCACTAAATCTATCATAACTTTCGGTACACAAGGACAAATATTATGATCTTGAGCTTTTTGGAAAGCGTAAAAATATATCTACAACAATAATTATAGTGAGGTCTTCTAAATAATCATTTAACTAACTGCTTAAGATTGATTAACAACATCTGTCCGAAATATAACTGAACTACCAGACAGCAGTACGACGAAATTCATAACTCCTAAACCGTTCGTCCAAACGGCATGATCTAATACTCTACGGAAAGTTATCGACGTCGTCTACAACTCTCTAGGAGGCATCTAGGACAGATTCTGTAGTTAACCTCATCAAAAACGCCGGCCCAACCTGATTGTCCTAAACAGATCTAAAACCGATATCGCCTAATTACTCAATTAAACAACTAATCGAAAGGGGAACGGGATTTACCCTTGTAGAACCACTGAAGAACACAATGAACACCACGTGATCCCTCTTCCTCTCCCTTCTATCTTCTCCCCCTTCCTTCTTCTTCTTCTTTCTTCCTTCTTCTTGATCGGCCACCACAACGGGGATCACCTTCTTCCTCCAATTGGCCGATAGCAAGGAGCTTCATCAGGGGAGGGAGGCACTGCTGGAGGGAGGAGGCGTAGGGAGCAGAGGAGGTGGCGGCCAAGGAAGCGGGAGGGGGTGGCAGCTATTGGGAGGGCAAAGGGGGCGCCCTAGGGTTTGCCTCCCCTTTTAAGGCCAGCCGCCCCTCTCTCAACCTTGGGCTAAAAAAAATGGGCCAGAAGTCCCAGCCCAGGTTGTCTAACCTTTGTAGTAACCCCCCTCTAACCCTTTGTTATTTCACTTTTCTATTTGGTCTTTCTCCCAAATTTAATTATTCTCTCTCGAATACATTTGGGATATTACATAATCAATGAGCAGAAGTGGAGGAGTATTCGCCTGCTTTTGAGGAGGAGGTTTACAAAGGTGTTGATTGCTAGGTCTTGATCCCAGTTGGTTGTGTGTGGTGAATCGATGGGTTTCTGCTGGAGTTTAGTTTGTTCTGTTGCTATTTATTTCATTATTGCCAGCCCTGTGAGGCTTACTAAATGTAAACTCGACCTTAAGGTCACAACAGTTATTTGTTATTCAAATTACTCATTTATTCTATTCTTTCTTCTTGTGTGGATCAATATTCACCTATGTTGACACTGTGTGCACTAGCGTGATCCTGGACTTGTGCGTTATACACAGAGGGTCCAGAATTGTATTTTTGGGTCTCGATAGAGGTGGTATCAGAGCCATACTGACTGTAGGTCTTGACCTTAGTTAGATCGGCCGTCTTAGAGTGTCCAAACTATTTTCTAAAGCAAAATTAACTTGCAAGATTAATTGAATTGCTTAACTCCTCTTATCTCTCTCTTGACTCAAGTATTGCTGAAATTTTCCTTCACCCAGCTGTTTTAAATCGGTTCTTACCCTCTTGTTTATCTTAGCAGATGCCACATTTCTAGATCTATGGTGAACACAAGGGAGGACTTGCTGCAGAACTATGGAAGCTTTTGCAAGTGCTCGGAGGATTCGATCGACCAATATACAAGGGCACCGACTAGGTGGTGAATGACCGAAGTTGTGAAGTGCTTTGTCGTTTAACCATCTATGCTTAGAGGGACACTAAAGCCAGCCATCCTCTGAATATCTTTGTTTGGAGGGTGGTCTTCTCAGAAGGAATTTAGGACTCCTCGCGCCTTGCTATCTTAAGGATCTACAACATCTACGCTGGCGAGCTTCGGGATACCGTCTTTCGTTATCATCCTCGTGCCTCCACAGTGGACCTTCCTGCACGATACCCGTCTACGGATGGAGAGCGCAATGCCACCATGGTGCATCTTGCCCAGTTTGCAGCTACTCAGGAGGAATCCTTGGAGTTGGCCACCACAAAGTTGGAGTGCATCTACGAGACCCTGCAGATGGTACAGGAGAGGATCACCACACTAGAAGAAGCTCTCTATGGCTAGCACGAGCACGACGAAGATCATGGAGAGGAAGACTCTGAAGAAGAAGACTTAGAGGAAGATTAGGAAGAGGCTAAGGAGCCAATAGAGTCCGAAGCACCAAAGGAGCCTGCTGTGCCTGCACCAGGGACGTCTGTTCCTGCTGCACCAGTCCCGGGGCACCAAGACCAGTTTGAAAGGATGCCAGCGCAGTTCCAATTATACAGTAGGCGGGAGCACCATCGTGGCTGTGGAGATTATCTCATCGAGTAGATCACTCAATTTTAGGTTAAGTCAGTTGAGGCTTAGAGTGTTTGAGCCGCGTTATTTTGAGATTAGGAGTGTCGCCCTTTAGACAATAGTTTGTGTGTTAGGATCGTTTGCTTTCTTATGTGCAAGTATGAGCTACAAAGGCCCTTAGGCATCTGTTGCAGCCATGCTAAGACCTTATTAATATAAGTGTTTCAGTTGATTTCTTGAAGCTGTGTTTGTCGGGTTTAATCTATCCCTTGATTAGTTCTTAATTTATCTTGTGCTTGCTACCTTATCTAACCCATGGAGCATTCGCCAGATGGTTCAGACTCATCACGCTGCTGCCAGTGGATCCGAAACCCCTGGGTTAGAAGAGAATAAGCAGACAACAGCAGGAGCATTCCCGCTATAAGCACCTCTAATTAATTTGCAGAATTTTGGAGTATTCATAGCTGCTCAAAAGTAGATGATGTATACGTTGATGAACCAGATGCAAAATATGACCAATAGTTAGAACAACAATAACAACACAACATCAGTCAACCATAGTCATCATGGACCATCCAAGCTCGCAGAGTTCATGAGAACTCACCCACCCACCTTTTCTGGACATGTCTCACCAGTTGAAGCCGATGATTGGCTTCGTGTCATCGAGAGGAAGCTGCTGATCACCCAATGCAGCGATCATGAGAAGGTTCTATACGCCACCCACCAAATGGAGGGGATTGCCGCTGAATGGTGGAAAAACTTCTGTGCCACGCATGAGATGCCACAGGATATTACCTGGGAAGAGTTTTTAATAACTTTTCGCTAGTATCATGTGCCAGAAGGAATTATTGATCTAAAGAAGGATGAATTTCACACCCTCAAGTAAGGAGGCATGTCAGTGACCGACTACCTCAATAAATTCTCTCAGCTTGCCTGCTACGCCGCGGAAGATGTCACCACTGATAAGGCTCGTTAGAGTCATTTTCTGAAAGGACTGAATACTGGATTGCAAGTAAGCCTGATTGCTCACACCTTTCTAGATTTCCAAGAGTTAGTCAACAAAGCTTTGATCCTTGAGGATAAGCGCAAAGAGTTGGAGGACAACCGCATGCGTATAATGGCTCAGCAAGGAAGTCATCAAGCTCAGCAGAAGCCGAGAATAGTTCCCCAACAGTTCACTCATTTTCCATCTCAGAACTCTTTCAGAACGCCTGCACCAACTTCAGCACCACGTCCAACTGCGCAGAACTTTCGCAACCCTACGATAGTCAACCCCAATCCTTGGGGCAATCAACAGAATGGAGCTAGAGTTTTCTATACCTGCCGTCAACCAAGACACTTCGCCAACCATTGTCCTCAGAAGGGAACAATGACTCCATTATGCTTCAACCTTAGAGCTACACCAACCAAGATGCTAGCACCAAGCAACAACCAAGGAGCCTCTCAAGCTACCGGTCAATCCGGAGGAGCACCGCAGTCGGTGGTCAGAGGCCGTGTTAACAACATCACTCTGAAAGGAGCCTAGGAAGCACCTAACATCGTACTGGGTAAGTAACTAGTTAACTTAGTACTTGCATCAGTTTTGTTTGATTCTAGAGCTTCGCATTCGTTTGTTTCTAGAGTCTTTGCAACCAAGAACAATTTGGAAATTATGCATCTTAAGCATAATCTGTTTGTCCAGTCGTCTGGAGCAGAGTTAAGTTCTAAAGTGGGATGCTTGGGAGCTAAATTACTCAGAGCTGGGGTTGAGTTCCTGGACAACCTTATTGTTCTAGACACCCAAACCTTAGATATCATTCTTGGCATGGATTGGCTATCTAAGCACAAAGCTCTGCTAGCTTGTGGCCGAAGAGCCGTAACAATCGAGGATACCAATGAAAAGATGGTAGAGTTTCTAGCCACCTTAGTGCGTGATGGACATCTATTAATCAATAGTCTGAAGATCGTTGCTTTGGAAGATGTGCCTATTGTTAGAGAATATCCATATATGTTTCTAGAAGAATTTCTAGGGATGCCACCGGACTGTGACATTGAGTTTGTCATCGATCTAGTGTCGGGGATAGTACCAATCTCTAAGAGACCCTATTGGATGCCAGTTGATGAGTTAGTAGAAATGAAGAAGTAGATTGAAGAACTTCTTGAGAAAGGTTATATAAGACCTAGTTCATCACCGTGGGGAGCACCTGTTTTGTTCGTCAAGAAGAAGGATGGAAGCATGAGAATGTGCATTGATTATCGTGCTCTTAATGAAGTCACCATCAAGAACAAGTACCCACTACCCCAAATCGATGATTTGTTTGATCAGGTGAAAGGAGCCAGAGTGTTCTCAAAGATCGATTTGCGACCAGGTTACCATTAGTTGAAGATTTGCCCGAAAGATATACCGAAGACCGCTTTCTCTACGCGGTATGGGCATTATGAGTTCTTAGTCATGTCCTTTGGTCTGACTAATGCCTCTGCATATTTCATGAACATGATGAATAAAGTATTCATAGAATATTCTGATAAGTTTGTAGTAGTGTTCATTGATGATATTTTGGTTTACTCCAAGACAGAAGAAGAACATGCTGAGCTCCTGAGGTTAATCCTAGAAAAACTAAGAGAGCATCAATTGTATGCAAAGTTCAGCAATTGTGATTTCTGGAAAAAAGGAAGTTGATTTCCTTGGTCATGTGATGGTAGACGAAGGAGTAGTAGTTGACCCTAGCAAGGTTAAAGCAGTACTACATTCGGAGCAACCCAAGATTGTGACTCTGATTCGCATTTTCTTAGGAAAGGCGGGATATTATCGCCGCTTCATCGAAGGATTCTCAACGATTGCTAAGCCTCCTACGCAGTTATTGAAAAAGGAGAAAAAGTTCACTTGTACCCCGCTTGTGAAGAAAGTTTTCAACAACTAAAGAAGTGTTTGACTTCAACCCCAGTGTTAACTCCTCTAGATATCCGGAAGGATTTTGATATCTACTGTGATGCTTCGCGTTAAGGATTAGGATGCGTCCTGATGCAAGAAAGAAAGGCTGTTGCTTATGCGTCAAGGCAATTAAGACCTCATGAGGAGAATTATCCTACTTATGATCTGGAACTAGCTACCGTAATGCATGTTTTAAAGATTTGGCATCATTACCTCATTGGTAACCGCTGTGAGGTATACACAGATCACAAAAGTTTGAAGTACATTTTCACCATGTCTGATCTGAATGAGACAGAGAAGATGGTTGGAATTAATAAATGATTATAATCTTAGAATCTACTACCATCCTGGAAAATCCAATGTCGTTGCAGATGCTTTAAGTCGTAAGAGCTATTGCAATGTTATGGAAGTAAAAGAGAATTGTTTAGAACTTCATGAGGAGTTTCAGAAGCTGAAGCTAGAGGTGGTAGCCGAAGGATTTGTGACCAGCCTAGAAGTACAGTCCACCTTGGATAAAAAGATTCGTGAAGCCCAACCAAATAATCCTGAGATTAAGGACATCAAGCTCAAAAAGGAAGAAGGTAAATTTAAGGACTTCACCAAAGATGATCAAGATATACTGTGGATTAATGGACGTATCTGCGTGCCAGATATTGTTGTTTGAGACAGCTAATTATTAAAGAAGCTCATGACTCGAAATATTCTATTCACCCTGGGAGTACTAAGATGTGCCAGAATATTAAGAATAAATTCAGGTGGCCAAATCTAAAGCGAGAAGTCGTAGAGTTCGTCGCCTTGTGTGACATATGTCAGAAAGTAAAGGCAGAGCATCAGAGACCAACAGGTTTATTGCCGCCCCTGAATATTCTAGAATGGAAATGGGAATTGATCGGAATGAATTTCATTACTAGCTTTCCCAGGACACAATCGGCTTACTATTCAATTTGAATAATAGTTGATCATTTGACTAAAGTTGCTCATTTCTTGCCCGTCAAAACCACTTACTCAGAAGATCACCTTGCCGAGTTATATATGTCAAGGATTGTCAGTTGGCATGGTATGCCTACGAAGATAGTGTCAGATCGAGGATATCAGTTCACCTCCCGTTTTTGGCAAAGTTTGCATGAAGCATTGAGAACTCATCTGAATTTCAGTACTACGTATCACCCCTAGACGGATGGACAGACTGAAAGAGTAAATCAAATATTTGAAGATATGTTGAGAGCTTGTGCTCTAGCTAATGCTACTAGTTGGGATAAAAGTTTGCTGTATGAAGAGTTCTCATACAACAACAGTTATCAAGCTAGTTTGAAGATATCCCCATTTGAAGCTTTTTATGGTTGTGCATGCAGAACTGATCTGAATTGGTCAGAAATAGCCAAGCGTAAGGTATTCGGACTAGATATTATTCAAGAAGTAGAGGAACAAGTGTCCATGATGAGAGAAAGATTAAAGATAGCTTAGTCGAGACAGAAGAGTTATGCTGATAACCGTCGTTGTGACCTCAGCTTTGAACCAGAGCATTTTGTTTATCTTCTAGTCACTCCGTTGAGAGGTGTCAAAAGGTTTCATGCCAAAGGGAAGCTTGGCCCTAGGTATGTTGGTCCGTTCAAAATTGTGGGACGTTGAGGAGAAGTTGCTTATTAGCTTGAACTGCCATAGTCATTAGCAGGAGTGCATAATGTCTTCCATGTATCTCAGTTGAAGAACTATCTTCGTGTGCTAACAGAACAAACCCCTTTGGATTCAATTGAGTTAAAAGAATATCTCACCTATAAAGAGCAACCAGTCAAGATTTTGGATGTCGTAGAGCGTCGAACCAGAAGCAAGACCATTTATTTTTGCAAAGTTCAGTGGAACAACCACTCAGAAGGAGAAGCAACATGGGAGCGTGAAGAAGAGCTGAAGGCTGAGTTTCCTAGCCTTTTCTATAGCTAGCCTAAATCTCGGGGTCGATATTCCTTTAAGAGGGGCGGGGAGGTTTGTAACATCCCAATTTCTGAGCTTTAAAAATCTTTTGAATAGTTAGTAGTTGGAAAATTCACCCTTGAGTTTTGTTTGATTTTTAAATCAAGCATAACATGGACTTTAGTATCAAAACCATTTAATATGATTAATGTCAACAACAGCTATTATCAAAACTATTTTATTTGGATTCTTTGTGCTTGGATATATTTTCTTAAGCTTTCTAGAATTTTTCTGAGTTCATTTGCTATTTTCTATTTGCCATTTGCATTTTCTGCTATTTCTAAAATAGAAAACTTAATTAAAATCTCAGTATATGAATCAGGCCGAATCTCCGCCCAAGGTCCATTCCTACTCCCTTAGACTAGCCTATGCCCCTATTTTCCCTAGCCCATTCCTTCTCCGTAGCCCAGCTCCCGCGCGTGCGTTGCACTCATCGATGACCGGTGGGCCCCGTAGTGCCATGTCACCATCATCAAGCTCCAGCTTCGTCCTCCTCGCGCCGAAGCTCAAGTCCGCCATGGAACTTTGTGATAAAACTATTTACGTTGTGTGCTATTTCTCATTGATGGCATGTGTTGCACTTAACTAACAGGGTGGGAAAAGATTTAGACTGATGCAAGTGGTGGAAACTCTGTGATATGGTGGTGCTTAGTGCTTGGGTTTTGAATTATGGTTACTTAGTTCGAAATTGAAAGTCTTGCCTTGGTCAATTAAGGACTTAACTTTCTGCACCATTGAACTGAGCCACAACTGTACGACCACATGCCTGGTGTGAGACAGGCCTAACTTAGTAAATTATGTAGTTTCGATATTGACTACTCAGGAAGTAGGTTAGGCTTTGTGTTAGGGTGGAGGTGTGTTTCTGTCTCCGTGACGATTCACATTTAAGAGCAGTTTGCTGTCTTTAGATCCAACGATGTGCGACGGGCTAATTTCCTATGTGGGCGTTAGCATCGTCAGTAAACACATCGGGAGTGTCAATGTTTGAGATGAAGTTTCTGAAATGTTTTGTTATGATTAGTGCTAGCTACACTGGCTATATCGTATGGGTAAGGTGTACAACCTTTGCAAAGTGTTAAACAATCTATTCGAACAGTCGCGTCTGTGGTCATGGACATGCTCGGGGATTTCACACGAGGATTAGATTTTCATAAAACATCTGGGAAGGGAGCTGTGTGATCTAAGTCACATGGCTGTGTGAATAATTTGATTAGACTTTGTGTCCTTTGTGAAAAACAACTATTAACTTACTATTGTTTATTTGTTTTAAGTTGTGTTTTAATCTATTATTCATATTCAATTGCAAATGTTGCATTTTTACAAAAGAACCACAGAAGCCATTCATTTGGAATAAGCCATCATGTATACATTGTATTTTGTGATATGACTTACGAGTACGGTTGTGTACTCATGCTTGCTATAATCAATCAACAGAAGTGGAGGAGTCTTCACCTGCTTTTGAGGAGGAGTTTTATGAAGGTGCTGATCGCTAGGTCTTGATCCCAATCGGTTGCCTCTGGTGAATCGATGGGTTTCTACTAGAGTTTAGTTTGTTCCGCTGCTATTAATTTATTTCATTATTGCCAGCCCCGCGAGGTTTAATAAATGTAAACTCAACCTTAATGTCACAACAATTATTTGTTATTCAAATTACTCATTTATTCAATTCTATCGTCTTGCGTGGATCAATATTCACCTATATTGACACTGTGTGTACTAGCATGATTCTGGATTAGTGCGTTATACATAGAGAGTCCAAAATTACATTTTTGGGTCCCGACACTAATGTAGTTGCATTTTGGACATGTACTACGGTTGATTGATCCTTATATGTGTGACATATATGGTTTCTGTTTTCG
Source organism: Phyllostachys edulis (assembly GCA_036346405.1). Lineage (NCBI taxonomy): Eukaryota > Viridiplantae > Streptophyta > Magnoliopsida > Poales > Poaceae > Phyllostachys > Phyllostachys edulis. The sequence continues at coordinate 11,358,534 of CM070557.1, forward strand.
CACAATATCCGACTAAATATTTGTGACCGAGATTATCTGCATTTGGTTCGATATATATTCGTTGCGTATTTGTGACCGGGACAATCCGTATTCGTATTCGCATTCGGTATAGTCCTTGTCCGATTCCGATTCTAAGAAAAAAATATGAAATAGGATACGGGATGAGCAATATCTATCTATATCCGCTCCGATTGCACCCCTACTTACCATCAAGAATGAGTCACAAGTGCTTTTGTCCAGAACTAATATGTTATCAATATAATATCGGTTAGTGAATAATAATGCTTAATCTTGTTTCATGGTTAGTCTAACTTTAAGTTGAAATGCAATTATCATGTATATATATCTATCTGTGCGAGCATTAGGTGCGGAGACACGAGAACAAAGCCAATGGGCACAACGAGTTTATCGTAGCACCTAATCAGTCAATTCTGGCAAACTGCACTTTCACGTTGCTTGTGCACTTTAATTTAACAACGTGTTGTTTACAGCATCTATCTATGTGGCTTGGGCAAACAGATGCATATAAACTACATTCCAAAATATTATTCCACGACTAGGTTGCATTTTCATTATTAGCACATGCATATGTGAGAGCGAAGTATGTGATTTGTAACACCTCAGCCCAACACTAGGCCCAAAATATCACCTAAACTACTATAGCTACCTATTTAAACATCAACTCACAATAAATTTTAGCAATCATGCATAGAGTAAAAACCCATCACTGAGCCACAAGAGATAAATTAACTCAAAGTAACTGCACAATAATAAAAAGTTCACATATTGGTAACATGTTACCATAATGGCTCAGGACACAAGCGCCTGAGAAATGTCCGAGATACCTGCACCTGAGAAATGCTTGGGATGCCGTACCCAAGTCACGCTTGAGATACACGCACTCAAGAAACGTCAAGACCATGCTCTCGGTACTTAGGATGTCAATAATTAACAATAATAAGCTACTATTAAGCAAATAAGAACCCATCCAATAAACCAAGCATTTAATAGAACAAACTGAATTGAGCTAATAATTAATCAACCAAAGTTCCAGCTATCAATAACAAGATAATCAAGTCCAATCATCAATAAGTAATGAATAAAATAATGATGTCACTAGATTATAGTAAGCAAGCTAATAGATAATGGCTGTGTGATTGATGCATGTGATGTTCGTGTGCTATTCCATTCCATGCAAGTTGTCGTCAACGGTTACCTAAAAGCAATAACAAAGCAAGAGTGAGTCTATGACTTAGCAACTACAAGATAGAACGATAAACAACAGTTTATTATTCATTTTAATCATCATCATTATCATAATCATGTTCAAGTCTCATCAATGTCATTCTCATCTTTCATATTTTCAAATCTCATCAAGTTCATTCTCATGTACTCAAATCTCATCAATTTCATTCTCATGTAGTCAAATCCCATGTATACAAATACCAATGATGCAACTCAACAGTTGATACCGGTATAGCTGAGTGTTCACCTGTCGATAACACTCTCTTGCTCCACCTTCTTGAGAGCGGGGTCCCCTACCTCTGTAGGACTTTAACATAGAGCAGGCCAGAATAGCCATAAACATGGCATTACTCATTTCCCTGGCCCTTATGCAAGTGAATTATGCAATTGTTCATTATTCATTATTAACATTATCATGTCATCCCATGATAATTGCATCAGCATATCATAATCTCATTAAATCATCAACATTTCATGTCATAATCTCATTGAATCATTGTCATCATAAATCATGGCATTTAATTAAGAAATAAGGAGCATAAATAAATGTCTTATTAATTCAATGGTAGAGACAAAGGTTAACAAACCAATGTTCACCACTCTACCAAGCACTTACCTTTTAACCTCTAGAAACCGAGTGATGCAAATGTGGCATTGTACTTGAGGCAATGTCCCTAAATAAACAATCAATATCACAATCAAAATATGCCATAACAATACCAAATCTTCAAACAAAAGTACTATCACACCTACACACAAAACCGATGCTCTTAACTTCACCGAACGACCTACCCACTGTCCCAGTTATCAAATGACCATAACTTTCATCTCTAAACTCCACATATAGTAAACTATATATATTTTTTGGAAACTACACAAAATTACCCATTATATTTTAGTTATGCAAAACTTCTGAATTTGTCGTTTAGGTTTTCGTTTCCAACCCCAAATTTATACAGGAAATTATCAAAACAGTCAACTTCACATTTTTGTATCTTTTTTTCTACAACATGAAAAATAGTAAACAATGATATTTCAGAAATCTACTAAGAAATATCTAGCTTATTCTAGTTATGACCACACAAGTAAATTATTTCAACTAATGTATGTAATTAACCCATTCTTACGGCTGCTACCATTGACATTGGATTTTTTGGATAGCAACCTTCTGGAGGCCATATCTTTCTACTCACAACTCTAAAATTAACGATCTAGACCCTAACGGAAAGCTACTGAAATTTTCTACAACTTTCCTAACTAGACGAAATCTTGATTCTAGGCATGGATATCCCAAATCCCCCTCACAAAGTTCTGCAGCATAGTTCAATGAACTAGGGCATGACACAATATCTACCCCGTGACCAAACCAATCTACAACATGATTAACCATTACTCTACGCAACATCCCAAAAATTCCAACTTTGGGAGAATATAATGAAAATAAATGGGGGAATAATTTTGAGCATGGTTTTGTGTGGGAAAAATATTTTGAGCTTGTTTTTGAACTTTTGCATAAATCAATAGTGAAATTACATGCAAACAACAGCTTGAAAGAATTTTTGATAAAAATACAGAACACATAAAATTATGGAAAATTTACAAAGTGAACTAGACTACGTCAAAAGCAACTCCAAAAATGTTTATAAATTATGGAGCAAATTTGGTAGTTTTAAAATTTTGGCAAAGTTTCATCCATTTCTGGAAATTTCAAACCCTATTTGAATTTCCCACTCGCCCATTGGGCCGAATCTGTGCCGGCCCACTCCTTCGTGCCTGCTCTAGCCCACGTCAGCGCCCCACGACTCCCTCTCGCTAACGCACCGGGCCCACCTGTTGGGACCCTTCTTCCACCTTGCGGCAGCACCCCTAGTGAGCTCGCCTACTCCGCACCCGGTTCCCGTCCGTGCCCACAATTTCCGAGCTCCACCTGCTGGCTACCCATCTCGCACATATCTCATTGCTACTAAAGCATATGTGCGCGTCATCTTCTAGCTTCTTGAATCGCCGAGAACGAGAGCGTTGTTCTCGATGCCGGTGAGCAAGCTCTACACCGTCGCCATCTCTAGTAAGCTTCCTTGCCCTCGCTACCTACAGTACCATGTGCCTCGTGCCTCACTTACTCTGTTTGTCTACTTGATGTAGCTCCGGGAGCTTCGTAGCATGTTCGCACTATCATCTCCTTCATCTCCGGCATGCACCCCGATCCAGACCTTCGTGTTCCCGATGCTCTAGTGAGCTTGAACCTCACCCAACCATGTCACATTGAGTTCCATACTCTACTAATGCTTCTTCCTTGCTTAATGTGGACCCAAGCTCAAGGAATCACTGGAATCGAGCTTCTTCCCCAAATCCGGCCGCTGCCAACTCTTTCTCTGTTCGTCGCTACTCTGCCGAGTCATTGGCCAATTCCTTCAACCTTAGTCGTCCCTAGTACGTCCGTGAGCTTATGCACAACTCCATTTCAACAATCCTTCACCAAGGAGCCATGTCACCGTGAAGCTATCATCGCCGCCACTACCCGTCACTACTCCAAGCTCTTCAGCCATCCCCAATGCCATCTACACCCTTGGTGAGCTTCTAGTAGCCCCCTAGAGTTTTTGTGCGCATTAGTTTGGACGATTAGCTAGTGTAGCATAGATTTTTCCATAGCTGGTCATGGCACCGCCGCGGGAAGCATTGTCGCCGCCGCTCTAATGACCATTGGTCCTTGAGCCACTGCCTGTAGCATCGTTTTTGCCCCCTAGAGCCAATGCACACCATCTTTCGTCACTGATATGCCCCATTCACAAATGCCATCGTAGACCTGAGGCACTCCATCGCTCCTTGCTAGTGTAGTGTCATCTCCGTCCATCTCTCCGGCCTCAACTACCACCACGTGGGATCGCCGTCGATAGGGGGGACTCATTTTGCCCATCCCTGAGCCAAGTCGTTGAGTCGTTCGCCGCTGAGCTCACCATGGCGCTCGGCCATGCAACTCTATTCCATCTCCTCCTCTCACCGATAGTGGGTCCCACTCGTGTTTAGGATTTGATTAATACTAATGACAGTGGTTAAGTATGCTAAGTCACTGACATGTGGGACTAGCCACTAACAGAAACCGTTAATTTCCCGAGTGCCCGAAACACTCGGGAAAATACCAAAAACACTCGGGATACTAATTCCCGAAGGTCGGCCGTTAGGAACAAAACAGTCGGGATCGTTTCGTCGGGTAAAAACTGGTTTCCTGAGAGTTACACTCAGGATGAACACCCCTTTAGCAACGCATATATGCGTTGGTAGAAGTCCAAATAAATGTTGTTAGGGTCTATGCCAACACATTTAGTATGCGTTGTCATTGAGGCCGTTGCCAAGGTCTGTGACAACACATATACAAGTGTTGGTAACATGTAAATAAAAGCGTTGTAAGGTTGAAACACATATTTTGATATAGTGGCAAATATATATATATATATATATATATATGCATTGGCATTGGACACTAGCAAATCGCTTCCAGGATTGTTTACAACGCATCTAATCATTGCAAAAGGTGTCATTTTCATTTCCAGGCTGGACTTATCAATTAGGGCCTATGAGGTTAAACAAAACACACATATCAAAGTGTATAACAAAAAAATTTTCATTGACATCAACAAAAAAATTGTTTCATTACAAAGAATTTCCAACTGGCTTTACAAGTCTAGACTCGAGGCATGCACAGTTATCATGATCTAATAACATAATACGCCCTAAAACATATTGTAGCACTCGGTCTTTATCTTCTGATTGCTTTGCAGTACTGACTGGTTTGAGAAATTTGGTTCTGGCCATGGCAGCTTTCTTTTATCACCATGCGTTGGAAGTACATCAACATGCAACTTGTCCTTAGGGATCAACTTTTCTGTCCAACCATGCAACGCTTGGAATGAATAACATACCAATCAAAATTATGCCTCCATAGTCAAATTTATGCCGAATACATCGACCTAGAAAAAACAAGGATCCAAATTAGCCATTTTCAACATTTAGACCACAACAAATGCTCATAGTAAATCGCCACTAAAATAAAGTATTCTACTGCAGCTTGATTCAGAGCATGAAATGCTTGATGATAGTACCATTCATTCCCACTAACGAGATGCTTTGATGATTTGTATGAATCATTATATCACTTTTTCACTTTGCTTGAACATCATTTCGATCCATGTTCAATCAACATCGAATCGGTCTTGACAATAAATTGCACTTATCTCTAGAAGATAAAAGGGACTTACATATTTGGAAATGGAATGCCGACAATGACCTTATGTCTTGGTCAAGGAAACTGCTGGATATCAAAAGCATGAACTATTGTATTATAAGAGAATAGATGTAGTGAATAGAAATATTATATGGTTCACAACTACCAATCTTGCTACAGGTTAGTGGGGCCAAAAGTTTGACACTAAATTCTCTAGGGCCTAATAACATACAACAATAAGGAGAAAATAAAGATACCACAACTCTAGCATTTTCATCAATGAAGTCAATCCTTGAGATACACGAAAATAAAATCAGTGACCACAAAGCATAAGCCAATGACAATTTATTATAAGCACATCTTGCACTAAGAAATTTGAAGCAAGGTTTCACATGTGTATAAATTCATATCTGATTATACACACAAATGTATAGAATTAGCACCTTCCCACGACAAACTGCAAGGAAAGCAGCTCCTCCTTTAGTAGATTCATGTGACGAATTCTTTGTCACTCCATTCTTCACGATTTGTTTTGCACCACCTCTGCCTTTCTTGAGGGGAGCCTTACCGAGGATTGCATTATAGTATCCTTTTAACTCAGGCTCAAGTTCCTCAGTACTTCCTCTAGGCTCTGAAACAAACAAGTCTTAAATTAGCAAAATGCATGAAATTGTAAATGTAGACTGACTTTTAGAATTTGATGCAACGTTTTAGCCGCAGCCTAGCTTCCCCATGTTGTATTGTATTACATAAATCCATAAATACCTCAATGGAAAATTGGAAATGAGCAGTTTGTTGACTGGGTTATGAAATGAGCAGTTTGTTGACTAGGTCATTTCAAGTATAAATCTGCCACTGTCCATGCAACAATGCGATACAATCAAAACCCAGAACTAAGCTTATAAAGACGATGAGGGAACAGCAAATGATGTTAATTCCCCCCCCCTTTGGGCCATACAACAAATGAGATATGACAAGCAACGCCTGCCATAAATTGTTGGCAAAATCATGGTATCAACATCAATGAACTGCACAGCATTAAAACAAAATCAAAATTGTCCTCCAGGAATGGAAGTTTGCAATCTAAGATGAACAGTTTGGATCTACAATTATCACACAAAAAAGAACATCAAGCAGCTGTCAACTGTGTTGTTGAAAACAAAAAAGAGAGGATAAAACCAAATTTAATTAGCTTGATCCAATCGTACATGGATTAATTATGATCCACTGAAAACAAATGGCAACTTAAGAAATAACGAATAGACAGATGAAAGGCAACCTGAGATTTGCAATTGAAGGCTGTAGTAAAATCCTTTTGTCGAAATGCATTATCGCCCTTCTTCTTTGAGTTCATTGTAGCTTGCATTTGATTAGTCCACATCTGAAAAGAGAGCTACCACCGAGAAAAAAGTTAAGTGAAATGATGCTAACATAAATATTAAAATCCAGTAAAATACTAAACCATTGATTTTGGCTTATTAACCCAAAGAAATTTTGCTAGTTGGAAGGCTCCTAGCTGAATTGTTTTAACAAAATATATTGTATACATCCGGAGTTTCATCTTAAGTATAGATCAAGTAGACAGTGCCCCAAAGGGGGTTGGGGGGGGGGGAACTTAACTTCATTCGCTGTACCCTCATCGTCTTTATAGCCAGTTGTTTCAAGTATAAATCTACCACTGTCCATGCAACAATGCCATACAATCAATTTTTAGTTTGGTTACAAAATCGAATAAATCCAGTCACTAAGTTCAAAGTATACCCCATACCTTTCAAGCAATTTTGGAGTAAGCACGCTAATAGAAATCTTGCGGCGGGGGAGGTGGAAGCGAGGAACATGGGGTTGGGGAACATCACCGTCTTCTTGGCCCACGGCCGATTCTTGGGGGACACCCTGTTTGCAGTCACGGACGGATGGCCGAGGGGCGAGGTGGGCTTGAAGTGGATCCGGGACTGTACGCGGCAACACGACAGCAGCGTGTAGGCCTCGGTGCACGCGGCACCCCGCTGGCTCTGCTTCTCCCTGGCGCGGAGGGCGCAGAGCGGTGTCTGCTCGGCAATCACCTTCCTGGGCGTTTGTTCGCAGAGGAGCATTGCCGGCAGCGACATCCGCCACCACTGGGAGGGAGGGACGGGTGCGAAGGCAAGGGACAAGTGAGGGGCAAACAGGTTGCGGCGGTGGGCGAGGGGCAAGCAATGGTGGGCGAGGGCGGCGCGGAGGCAGGTGAGTCGGCGATGGAGGCGGAGGATGCGGGCGAGGACGAGGGCAGGTCGGCGGCGGGCGAGGGCGGTGTGGTGGCGATGAGTGGGGAGTGGCGGGCGAGGGCGGCACGGTGGCGACGAGTGAGGGTGGCGCGGATTTGGGGGAAGGGACTCGGCACCGGATTTTTGGGAAGGAAGTGGGGATTTTTTCGACGAGGAAGATAAGAGGAAGGGACGGGGAGGAGGGAAGTCCGGATTTCATGAGTTTAGAGGGGGGAGCAGTTATTTGGCTATGGGAGGTGGTGGGCTGAGTTGGTTTTGCAACGCATGTGTTTTCTGTTGCGAGTTATGTGTTGTTGTATGTATGTTTTTCTTGTGGGAAATGCTTTGGCTCGGGCATCCGATGCACCGGATGCTAAACCATTCCCCACTTTGCTTATTACTCTTTCCCACACGGGGTGCTCTCACAGCCACACACATTCATACCACTCGTTCTTATCTCGCTCTTCCTATTCACCTTTCTCCCCCACGCTCTCCCCTCACACGCCGCCCCTCCCGCCCGGTCGCCGATGCCGATTGCTCCTCTTTGCTTGCCCCCGCTGCCAGATCTGCCCGCCTCCCTCTTCGCCCTGTCGCATCCCTCCTGCCCAATTTCCTTCTCCTGCCTCTACACCACAAGCATCGTGCAAGGGCGAGCACAACCACCCGCACCCCACGCGCACCGGTGAGCTGCCCGCGGGATGCTAGACGACGCGGAGTGGCTCGGTGCCATTCTCCATCTCCATCAACTCCTCCGGCCCGATCATCACGCTGGACCTCACCAAGAACGGGGGAGGCGTGCAGGTCATCGAGGTGGCTGGGGCGCCGCCAGACCTGAAGGTGTGCTAGGTTGCATCATCGGAGTTCCAGAGGGCCCTAGTGGAGTGGATGGCCAGCGCGCTCACCAGCGACCCCAAGTTCAACAGCGCGCTCACCGCGCCGATCCTGCAAAAGCTGCCAGATTACTACCGCTCGGTTCCCCTATCCCCTTTTATTGAATTTTTTGGATTTTGATGAACTGTTGCATATGTAGAAAAAGAATGTTACAGTTTTGATTTGTGATGTTGCAACCATTGTCCGGCGATGTTGCAACCATTGTCTGGTGATGTTGCAACCATTGTCTGGTGATGTTGCAACTCTTATATGAAGATGTTGCAATTTGAAGATGTTGATGTCCTCTGGATGTGTGTTGTGTTTAGATCATGAGAATGTTTCCCTGCCCTATGTGTCGCAGCCTCGCGTGGATCTACGCCTCCTCTGTGCCAAGGATGAGCAACCAGGCGATGGCCAGCTCTGTGTTTTGTTGATTTTTTGTTGTGTTTGTTTGATGTTGCGACCTTGGTAAAAAATTGTTACAACCGTGGAGAAAATTTGTTGCACACAAGGAGAAAATTTGTTGCATAATTATTGATATGTTGCAGCAAGTCAAAAAAAATGTTGCATCTGGTTTATATGTATGTTGCATTGGGGGTATTGAGACCGTACAGTGGGAGCCTTCCCACCGTACGTCCGACCCGTAGTCATGCCCTTTTCTTGTAGTGAAATAACTTCGCTGTGTGTTCGGATTTACACTCGGGAAGCATCCAACACTTGGGAGAATAGTTGGCACAATGGGTTCAGCCACTGTAACGGAATACTTTACCGAGTGTTGGCACTTGGGAAAGTCGAGAAATTTTCACTTGGGAACATTCCTTTCCCGATGCGTCCCGGAAATTGGCCCGAGTGTAACACTCGAGAAAGCTAGCCATATGGCGATTTTCTCGAGTGTATGTCAACCAAGGACACTCAGGAATAGGTTGCTTTTCCCTAGTGTATGTCAACTAAGGATACTCGGGAAATGCCTGAACAACATATGCACTGATTTTGTACATACAATGTGTTTCATTTTGAACCACGCTGACGGAAAACTCAGCAATCAAACAGACCGTACATTCCACAACTAGAGAAATACCACCAATTAGCCACAAATCATTACATATATAAATTCGACAAGATTGACATAATATTCGAGTTCACAATACAACATTCACATATATAGATCTAGGGGCGGAACTGGGCCTCGGGCCTCTCGGGCAATGGCCCGAGGCCCAGCCAAAAAATCACAAAGGAAATGGAAAAAATTGCTATGGGAAATCAGATGTTGGGCCAAACTTGCTTGGGCCGGCCCGAGGCTTGCAGTGATTCTGTCTACGCCCCTGTATAGATCGGACATCCACAACATATTCAAGTTCAAATTTGAAAAGCTAGACATAAGGCATGATACATATAACAGTTCCAAGTAATTCATGACGTGAATGCTTGGTACACCAATTGTCGAGGTGCATTTGGAGTATCTCAGGGGAAGCAAGCTTGAAGTACAATATGAAAAGGATAGCTAGAATAGGTGTTGTAGTAATGCCCCCAACAATCCACTGCCACTAGGATCTTTTTACTTTTGCCGATGTAGTCATCCATGCCATGCAACTGTAAGCAAGAGCAGGAGGATGTCATTACCGCAACACACCTGACATCAAAGAATGGGAGAATCTCAACCACAATCCCATGACCAATGGGAGGAAACAATGGGACAAATGGAAAATAAGTGTCACTGGTATGCCTAATTGAAGATTTGGCATATATTAGAGAACATAATCCATTTTGCAATTCATGTCCAAAGAAGCACCACATTACCAGTTTTGTATCTTTACTAGTGAGCAATCAAATCATGAACTAGACTTAAGAATCATGTAGCACCAGGACATGATAGATATTAAGTTATGCGCGGAAACTCACAAAAGCAGGATAACTATATTCTCAGAGCTGCCATCCCTAATATATAGGAACCTGATTCGGCAGCATTGTCACTTTTCAATATACACGCTTCATAAAGCAGTAACCAATTTCCTAAATAAACCGAGATCAATCTTGAGATGCAATACAAGCTTTAGCATGTCCCATCCAAAAACTGCTCAAGGAGAAAAGGGAACCACATCTGCGTGTACGGTTGTACCCAAGGAAATTGTCAATTGTGTTTGGACATTTCACGTAAAGTTTGTATCTTTTCAGTATCTAAATAAGCAGCTGCCCCTTTGTTGGGCATGCACTATTTACTGATGTAGCACTCCCCAAGGAACACCACCTCAAACACATGACATCCTTGTAATCAGAAGAAAAAAAGGAATGCAGATTTTCGGTAGAGATGGGCTTACAGAGTATGTACAGATTATAGATTGCTTACCCCTAACCATTGGCACCTCATCGCAACATCTCTCACTGTACTCTTGGTTGGTAATGAAGTTGCTATCTTTATATACTTCATGATGCCTTGTTCATTTACATATCTGAGAGTATTCATCATTGGTATACCAAAGAAAACAAAGTAAGTATACACCTGAGGGGTGAACCAAGGAATGCAAACTTTCAACAAGACATAGAAAAGCTTTACGCAATAGAGACCAGTCGGGCCCAGTTGTAGGATAAAGTTCAACAATAGAGACCACGAGTTCTGTATTTGCATATGATAACGGTCATAAAAGTGGAAATAGCTTACTTCTCGAGGCCATCTTTCAGCACCTGGAGCTCAAGATATGACCAATCAGTGGTCCTCCATATTTGATGTTCTGCCCAGAATCAGCAATCATATTGGATGAACTGGTTGAGACAGCCACTGAAGGTGTGGTGCTCAACATCCCTATATTGGCGTCCATCCCACTGGAACCGTTCAGGTACACTGGCATTCCTCCTGAGCCGCTAGCTGTCGCGCTTGTCTGAAATGAAACCACATGCTGGCTTTGTATCAGCATAGCAAGTATATTATAAATAGCGAAGTGTAAACCCAACCTCCATTCTGGATTGTCGGCGTAACGACTAGCTTCCACTAGATCAACAATGAAACGGAGCAGCTCCACCTGCTCCTCATAGCTGCCTCTACCCTGCAATCACGACAGTCATTGACCCACAAAAGATGACACACCTAGAATCTAAGTTTGTGATTCTCACATGCCAGAGATCTCGTATAACAAAAGCTAAAACTCAACAAATGTAACTCATAACACCAACAAGCACACTCATATCTCTCACCTGAATTGCTTCACTGTCGACCGAAGGCGTCATACCCAGGAAATTTGCAATCTCCGCCAAGTCTACAGAACCCCAAGCATTCCACCATCAGCACCACACGTTATTACAAGAGAAGCACCCATTTCAACTACGGAGCAGCGAAATGAGCAAAACTAAAACCTTACGTTGGATCCTGTTGTTCTCCTCGTCGCGATCGAGGCTATCCCCTTGCTAGTTCTGATGCTCTAATACCATCTGTAACACCCTGGCTATTCGGAAGGCAAGATGTCACCTGAATAATCTAACATACAACCATAATGCGGAACAATTCGAATAACATATCATCTAATGACATAAAGAGATCAATACTTAATAGAACCATGGCATGAATATAGTCTGAATCCAAGAAATTATATCAAAAGGATGACCGAAGATCACAAGCAGTACTTAAGCAACCATAACTTAGAAGAGGTTATCAACCACAACTAACTTTATTTATTACAGTTCATCAATTAACGAATGAAAGATAGAATCAAGTCCTATTATTAAAATTGGAGTATGGTGAAGTGAACGAATAGTGCGTGTCTACTCCCTCCCAATAGAGCCATCATCAACGATCACCTAAAATAAACAAACAAAGCAAGAATGAGTCTGAGACTCAGCAAGTACAGTGAATAATTGGACATACAACAATTATGAACAAGGCAACATTTTTTAAGAATATGAACATAACATTGAATGAATATATGAATGAATGGATTGAATGAAAGGAATAGACTGCACACGTGCTTATACCGGTATAGCTGGTGACACACCCGTCGGTGTCCACCTAAGCCCGCATTTAACAAAATGCGGGGATCCAAATCCCGTATGAAGAACGTTTCATACGGGTGTCTAAATCTGCCCACATTGAAATGGTGGGTCTTATGTGTCTATACTGGAATTGATGAGTCTTATAATCCACTCCCGTGGAAGGAACATGAAAATGGATGCATGTATTGAAATATGAATTATGAAAGACATCATATATACACATGGATATAACACATAATAAAGGGACATAAACTTTGAATATTCTCATGGAACACATAAAACACAATACAAACATCAAGCATTCATCATTCACTAAACATAAGAACATCAAAGTACCTGCCTTTCGCGTTGCGACACGTTAGTAGGCAATGAAGATGCCCCTAAACCCGAAGCCTCTCCGCCTACACAAGTAAGTACTAGAATTAAGAACAACATGGTACATGACACTACCATTAATGTTATACAATACCCTCCTGAACACCCAAGAAATAGCCATAATCCCTATTATGAAAACAGGCAACACAACCACGGAATTGAATCTGGACAGCAGAACGGAAATAACCATAACTATTGACCTAGGACTCGGAACGAGGTGAGCCCAGTTCCTAAAGAAACTTTACGAATATATCTATAACATTCTAGTTGGCGAAATAACCCAATTCGGCCAAAATAAAATGCTAACTGGCAATTGAACTCAGAAGACAGATTCTGCCCAAACGAAACGGACAGCAGTAAAGAACAGATCACAACTTTTGATCTACAACTCCGATTAGGGCGTTCTTTATCATTCTAGAAAGGTTATGAAATTTTCTAAAACAATCTAGTTGGGTTTAAACTCTGAATTTGCCTCTAACAAAAAAATAACTTAAAAGACATATTAACAGATCAATCTCGTCATAATTCTGGGTAGCAAGATTTAAACTATCATAACTTTTGATCCGTATGTCGGAATTAGGTGTTCTTGGCGGCCACGGAAAGCTAAAAACATTATCTAACTATCTCTAGAGATGGACATCTCGAATTCTATTTATAAGAACCCAAAATCGACCATGCAAGGTACTAGACAGAATTGAACATCTACTGGTAGCAAAACGATCCAACCCAAATAAACGAATTCGCAACTAATCCTCGTCAACCAGCAGGGAAAGCACGTCGTTACCCTTGAAGACCTGCGGGAAGACGAAGATCAAGTCTCGAAGAAGATGATCCTCTCCTAGCCCCTTCTCCTTCTCTCCTTCTTGATCAGCAACCCCGCAATGAACCTCGCCTTCCTTCACCACAAGCCGGCAGCAGGGGCGCCAAGCACCAGGAAGGAGAACGGCTTGGGGATAGCAGGGGGAGGCGCCACAAACCAGGAGGGACAGCAGGGAGGGGCGGCGGCTTGGGGTCTTGGGGGCGGCCAAGGGAAAAAGGGGAGAAGGGGTGCCCTTGCCTAGGGTTAAAGGGGTGGGGGCGCATGGGCTTTAGGCCCATGGCGCCTCCCCTCTTGGGCTGCTTGGCCGCCCACAAGGCCAAGGCATCCTGGGCCAGAGGCCCACCTCTTTAAACCCCCCCTCCAAAACTAAAAATTACACTAAAAACCTTTTCCCGACTTAATTCTCTCTAAATTAAATTCGGGGTATTACAGCTTTTGCATATGAACTCCAAATTGAATGAATATTTTTTTTATAAATTAATCTAAAATCATGATGTCTGAATATGCAGAAATATTTGGATTTTGTTGCTATTGAGATTATTTTTGTATAATTAATTTGCTCTCAGTTATTTTCGAAAAGACGTTGATACCTCGAACAAAATTTTCGATGATCCTCTATCCTCATACTCTAAGATACTAGAGCAAGATAAGCACCTCCTGTTACCATGTTGATCCTATTATTTCAAATATTCACTACAACACAACATCCATGTAGAAACGTCCAATCTATAGGCTAGAGACGTGTTATTTCATCTCTAGAGGACCGTAGAGCTGTTTTTATAAAGCGTCCTTGAAGCGCCTCCCCACGTACCGTGTCAAGAACTGTAGAGACGCTTGTAAAATATGTGTGCAGGATATAAGACGCTTTACAGTGATTCGCGCATTTTGCTACAAACGGAAACATATATCGTCATATGAAGACATTATTCCACCTCATCGAAAAAAACTAGAAAACAGTAGAGCACATGTCTTCACATGGAAGCATCATATTCTCACAATCAGCAAACTAAGAAAACTATAGAGCGTGCATGCACTTCATAGCAACAACAAATATTTGAATTTACAACAAGTGGTGTTCACAACTAAATCAAACATCCATATAAAAAAGGTGCAGATACATCAGGAAAAGATCATATGGATTGACACAACATTTTTTCTAAATAGTTGGAATCTATCTATAAGCTTTGCCCAGGGAGAAACTAATACATTAGCTCCTCCATCTCCGTTGCATTCTCTTTGTAGTCCTCAATTTATCCTGCAAAGCCGGTTGAAAAAGAAATAAATATCCTGGTTAGAAAAGTGTAAGATGACAAGTTTATTTGATAAAATTAGAAGAATGTAACATACCAGATTGTTTTGTGACTGATTTAAAGTTGTTTTCTTAGCTCTTTTGACCTAAAAAGCACACAGGTTCTTCATGAATAATAGAGTTTAAGCAACTATCAAACATTGGAATGTACTCAATGATTATATGAAAATGGACTTACATATGACCGAGGCCAAGCAACAACACAACCAATAGCATCTCTTACTGTATGTATATTTTCATATGGTCTAAGCAATCTTTCATTGCCAATATTTGTAACAGCATGAACAACAACTCCAAAATATTCATCTCCAAGCATGTCTCCTCCAACCACACATGCTTTATCTTTACTCACTAAACCTCCTTTGGCCATAACTTTATTTTTGTTTCTTGGGTTCATCGAAAACAAGAAGACTTCAATATTATCATATTATTTAAAGAAATACAACATTTGTTATTGATGAACTTGTATAGGGTTTATTTTATACAAAAACTAGGAACATTACATATTGAATTGCACCAACTATATTCTAGTACTTCCATTCTTTGAGGTACATATTAGATGTGACAGACATAATTTAAATGAGGAAGATTAGTGAATGCACAAACAAAATCGGTAATACTACTGTATGAAACAATACGGGTGTAGTAATTTTGATTTGTAGTTTGCATATACTTGGTTAGTAACCTGCTCACGCGGTAAAGCTGATTCAGCACAACCTTGATTGGCTTCAACACAATTTTCAGTACGTGCTTTCTACAATTGAAGTTTAGTTTAGTTGTAAGTGAACTTATACTAAAAATGAGCATAGTTCGATAACTGAGTGAAAATTTCTCCACACCCCTTAGCAATCATGCGTTCATGTGGTATAGATGAATTGGCATAACCCTCTTTAGTTCTAGTACAATTGTCGAGACACAATTGCTGCAACTTATGATAAACGATAGTTTTAAAACATTAGCAAAAACTTGCATTTAAATTTGTTAATGCATAAAATAAATGAAAAACCACTGCATCACCTGCATAGTATTCGGTGGAGCGTGTGCATTGCCATCTGATTCTTCAAGGTCATTATCAGATTCATGTCGGATATCATTATCAACAACTCTTTCAAAGAGATCAACCTGCAATGAGAACATGACCATAATATATCAATGTTTATCAATTTATCATTGGACAAAGAAAGACGGGTTCAGTTGGTAACTTCATCATTTTCTGCCGCTAACATTGCATTTCTCCAATCCTCTCCAGGAAACTTTTTGGCAATGAACTCACGCATCATTTTCACCTCGTCTCTTATGTCTTCTACATTATCTCCCATTGATCGTAGTGCAAATTGAAGCTTTTCTTCTTGCTCAGATTGCTCAACAAAATTTAGTCCCTGAGAAACCTTTACTTGGCTCCAATACTTATCATCATAGTACCCTTGAAGTTTGGACTATTTTCCAATTACACCTTCAAACACTTCATTATAATCTTTACATGACAGGCTCCTATTGTTATTTGTTTTCCTTTTTTGCTAATTCCTCATAAGTTGTATCCTATTGAAATAAACAACTCCTTGGAGCACCTCCTACTGTTCTTGTGTCCTACTGTCTCCTTTCGACATCATGCTGGTTGAGTCCATGTTACCTGGCTTTCTTGATGATAACAAGCTTTTCATGATACCCTTTCCACTACGCCGTATTAGGTTTTGTTGTCCATAGAAATGGAACGCAAAGGCAACACTGTTCTGGCAAGAATTTGACTTCTTGCGTTGCTTTGCTTTCTTTTTGTTATTCTCTATGCGGATTGTGCAGTTGAAGCCTGGCTGTAAGACTGTTTCACACCTACAATATTTGAAGAATCTTTCTTCAGAAGTCTGCGTAGAGAGATATTGCTATACACAAAAATAAGGTTTATGATCTAGACAAAAGGTACCAAAATAGAAAAGAAAAGAAAAGGCAGCATAACTAACAAACTACTGACCAAGTACACAATCTATCAAAATGTACAGGAATGTCTTAGTCACTTTAACCTGGCAACTAATAATGTATGGCATCATATTGCAGATTGGAGATGGTTTTCGTCAGAATTATTACAAGTTGACTTCTAACAGATAAGGCTTCTCAAAAATAACTAAACATACGTAACAGATCGGAGACCAAAGATTAAATAAGACATACAAACTTCACCGTGATTTGTTATACTCGAAACAACCATATGACAATACCAGCACTTCAACACAATTTTCTATTTTTCATTTCTTCTATGATAGCAAGCTCACAATTTTAAGGACACAAAAAGGCAGAACAACTAGCCAAGGTGCAAACTTGGTATTATGATCACTGATCAAGAGCCAATGGAACATGCAAAATGTTAGTCCTACTATGATCAATCATCTGCTTGGACTTACGACAACCCATCTAAAGGTTCTGTATATGACAAATTGCTCTCATGAAATAGTGTTTTTTAAAGTTGCACGAAACAATATTTCAAAGAATAGATTGACGCTGAAAAGCAGAAAAGAAATCATCAAAAGCAGTACCACTTAATCAATGTAAGTTAACAAAAAACTCTTGTTTAGTGTGGAAGGAGTTTAGCATAAATCCAGTTAGATCTTGGAGTAATTGATAGCATACAGAAAATTGAGAAAGATATGTGCAAGTCCAAGCATGAAACATCCGACTAGATAATTGGTACTGCGAAGTTATCACAATAATTCAAGTGTAGAGCCAATTATCCTCAAGAAAGCAGCCAAACAGTTCTATAGTGCATAATATGGTCTATTAACTTTAAGAAACAGTTACAACATATGGATCACTGATATTGTGTATTTGTGTAATAATAACATAGGGGTGGCCAATGAACCTAGAAGTTTTGAGACTTTGAGCATTTGAAGAATGAGAATTTATTTTCATAAAAAATGAAAAAGAAGATAATGTTTTACCATTTGATCAGTATGGGTGTTTACTTGAAAACAAAGGAAAAAGTTTTTCCTATTATTAGACATTTGAAAATGAGCCTTGCAACTGAAAAATAAAGATACTTTTTTCAGCCATATAGAATAGTAAATAGATACAGCTCATTCACCCACTAATTTTATTACACTTTTGCCTATGAGCACAAAACGAAAATCAGATAAAGCCTGTGACTTTTCCCATTTCACTGCCATCAAAGATTATTGCCAATAGTACATCCGTTATGTCAACTTAACAAGAAAAACATTTATCTTGGTATAGGATAGCACATATAACAATTGTGCTTCTTGAAGTTTTAGATTGCCGCATGGTAATATATATAGAAGGAAAAAGTCCGGTTTACTCCCCTGAACTATCAGAAAAGTCTGGTTTACCCCCTGAACTACAAAACCGGTTTTTTAACCCCCTGAATTTGTCAAATCCGGTCAAATAACCCCTCAGGCCGGTTTCAACTGGTGGTTTTACCCACGTGGCAATGGTTTTGCTGACTGGGCAGCCACGTCGACCTCTTTTACCACATGGAAATGTCTACAATTAATTTCTTGCTTGCTTTCTTTCTTTCCCTCATTCTCTCTCTCCTGTTCTTCTCTCTCTCCGGCCGAATGCTCCCATAGCACCATGGCGCTGCCCAACCGCCGGTTCGTCGCCACCGGTGCCGCCGGTGCCGCTGCTGCCTTGATCATTGCCGCTGCCACCGTCTTCCGGTGCGTGCAGCAGCCGCGCCGGATCAGCCCTCTACCGGAGCACCGGGCATTGAGCAAAGATCGACTTGGCCTCTGTCGCGGGGAGGTTGGCCGACGCCCTCGCTGCTTTCGGGCGCGCTGGCGCGCGCCACCTCGCCCGCCGCGCCCTCGCCCGTCGACTAGCGCGCCTCGCCGCCTCCGTCACCGCCCTTGCGCCGCCTTGGCCTCCACCGCGGGGAGGTTGGCGGCACCCGCGCTTCGGTCGGCGGTGGGCCTCACCGGCACCGCCATGCTTGAACTGCGTGCATGCCGGGAACATCGGCGCTTCACGGAGACCTTCACCGATTCTGTTCCCTTGCAAAACACAGTCTTGTGGCGGGCAATGGGTGTCGGCAGCGCCGAGGAGCCGCGAGGTGTCGATAGGGACGAGTGCGCGAGCGTCCAACGGGACGAGGTGCCGCGAGGCATCGACGGGGACGAGGTGGGGAGGCCAGATCTAGGACTCGGGTGGTGGGGGAGGAGGCGACGGAGGGGGAAGGAGGCGGCGGAGGAAGACCAAGGTGGAGTGGGGAGGAGGCCGCGCCGGTACCCGGAGTTGAGGAAGGTGCCAGCGCCATTTTTGTGGTGAGGAGGGAGAGAGAGTGGGAGCAAGAGAGAGAGATGGAGAAGAAGAAAGTCCATGCTGTCCAACACACATGCTGATTCGGATGACACATATACGCTGACTAGGACAAAACCGGCCACGTGTGCAAAACCACCGCTCCAAACCGCTACGGGGGGTTATTTGACCGGTTTTGACAAATTCAGGGGGTTAAAAAACCGGTTTTGTAGTTCAGGGGGTAAACCAGACTTTTCTGATAGTTCAGGGGAGTAAACCAGACTTTTTCCTATATAGAAAGACAGGCTAATTAGTAGAATAAGAATTTTTTCTGACAACAATGCAGTTGGTACACAATTAGAGCACAAATAAATTCTAGTACAAGCTAAATGACATGAAAAGGGGTAGATTTTATTGTCAATAGTATATAACATTTGTATAGAAATTCTAACCACAAACAACAAGGAATTACAATTGAAAATGCGACATTTGTCAAATGCACATGAATACACTGCAAGATGCAAGCATCCATCCAAGTTGTAGTGGACACACACAAGCAATAAGTATACAGGTCCTATTAAGTAGCAGGAAACTCTCACCTCTGATAAAGGAAAATGGAGCCACCTAGGGGTATCC
The DNA here is from genome assembly GCA_036346405.1 of Phyllostachys edulis. Taxonomy (NCBI): domain Eukaryota; kingdom Viridiplantae; phylum Streptophyta; class Magnoliopsida; order Poales; family Poaceae; genus Phyllostachys; species Phyllostachys edulis. The sequence continues at coordinate 11,378,468 of CM070557.1, forward strand.
TGGCGGCCTCAGTGTTCGCGGTGAGGCGGTGCCCTAGTAGTGCTCCAATCGGGCCCACCCCGCCTCCCCGCCTACCCACACCGCCAGCCGCTACAAGTGCTAGACCCTCAGTGTGGAGGTCACGTCCACGTGCGTCTTCCCAGAGCTCTCCTCACGGAGTGACATGGGCTGGTTCCTGGCCCTGGCCGCCGTCGACAGGCCATTACTGCCGTGATTCTTCCCCATGTAGCCGCCAACCTACGATCGGCGAAGGAAACAAATCCTAAGGGGCAAAACAACGAGCACCTGGTAGGCGCAATGAGGGAGCGGTAGGTGTCCCAGCAGTGGTGGACCTAGGACTAAATTTGAGGTATGGTGGAGTCGCCAGCATGAACCAAAAAGTATTACCCAAAAGCAAAGGAATCCATACACAAACTATACTGCAATCACACTAATTCTATCACAATCAAGTCCTTTTGGAGTTCTGCCTAGTTCATTGATCATCACTCATGACAAATTTTGATAATATGAGACCGCTTTTGGAGTTACGCCTTGCCAAGAAGGCCCGATGTTTGTTTTGGGGTTACATTTAGCGAAATAGGTGCAAATCATGAAAGGCTAAGAGGATCACAACTAGGATGAGAAACGAACTTCATCATGAAATGAGTATCTGAAGACAAGTACTCCAAACTATTGGAACATGGAATTGACAATGAACCTACTCCAAATGATCTCAAGAACTTGTTGTGCATATTACACTAATAAAACATTTGCTCAAAAACTATGTCAACCAAAGCAGTTCTGTTGAATTTAGAGGAGGATACTAATTCATGGATTTCATTCTTTTTCTGAGTAGATGCATAGATCACAACTCGAAGGTACTTGTGCGCAGAGTTCCTTAGCCTTCTCGATGATGCGCTGAGAGCTCCGCTTCAGGTCAGCCTCCACGAACGGTAGCACATCTGCCGCCCCAAGCCCCCAACTCCCTCTCTCGATGCCTCGATGTATCCACCGATTGGAATTGGAGGGCTTACAGCCTTCGACCCATCATGGCCTCAAGGCTTAAGACCCCAAGGCCCAAACCGCTGGCGTCGCTCCACCAGCCGCCCGCCCGCTCGCGTGAACGCATCACGCCATAGCCCTCGTTTTCTCGCTCGAAGGCGCCACCGCCCTCGTTTTCTCGCTCGAAGGCGCCGCTGCCCTCAAGGTCATCGAGGGCCGAGGCACCGATGCCTCCTCACGGCTCCCGCGCGCCCGCGCCGCTAGGGTCCTTTGACGAGGAGGAGGAGGAAGGAGTCAACGAGGTCCTACCCCACGCCGTTGCCGCCGTCGCCCGATCGAGCTGATCCCTCTCCTCGGCGCACTTTGAATCGACGCACCACCGGCCAGGAGATAGGGATTTGAGGGAAACTACGTGGGGGGAGGGATAGCACCCGATTGGATTTTAGTGTGGGGAGGTGGAAAAATTTTCCAAAGGAAATGGCGGGGTAAGCGGCAAAACTAAGAAATTAGTGTGCCAAAGTATTTTGTTGTAATATCTAGCTGGTGAAAATGAGTCACATAATATCCGTCCGATCATGTATCTGTAAAATATCTACGTGTGTTGATATTTTCTAGATTAAATTTATATTCGATATATTCGTTTATGAAATTTTTCATGGGACGTGTGTTATGATACAGGACAATTAATATCTGCTCCGTATTCGTATCTAATAGAATATCAAGAAGTTATTGGATAAATTAGAAAAATGGATATCCAATAAAACGCCAACATAAATATGTGAACATTAATATCCTTTAATATGCTCGATGGTATATAATTCTGTAGCACGTTAGATATAGTTGATGTCTTTGTTGGTGAAGTTATATAATTCTCGATCGGTGACTCGGCACAGCGGCATTGGCGGTGAACAATACCATCATGGATAGTACAAATCTACTGGTGACGTCGACCACCCCTCCCTCCTCCAGCCTTGTCTCCGACCTGCTTGCGCCTCCTCCCCACGCAAGATGAGGCTTCTTACCCAAATCCAAGCCCTAGCCAACTTCCTCCTCTCCCAATTTGTGTCTCCTCCTTCCCGGATCTACCGCCTTCTCCACGACTGGTGTGGCCTCATGGAAGAGGGGCGATCGCGGCTCCATGTGCACGGCTATAACACCCTGGCTATTCAGAAGCCAAGATGTCACCTGAATAATCTAACATACAACCATAATGCGGAAGAATTTGAATAACATATCATCTAATGGCATAAAGAGATCAATACTTAATAGAACCATGGCATGAATATAGTCTGAATCCAAGCAATTATATCAAAAGGATGATCGAAGATCACAAGCAGTACTTAAGCAACCATAACTTAGAAGAGGTTATCAACCATAGCTAACTTTATTTATTACAGTTCATCAATTAACGAATGAAAGATAGAATCAAGTCCTATTATCGAAATTGGAGTATGGTGAAGTGAACGAATAGTGCGTGTCTACTCCCTCCCAATAGAGCCATCATTAACGATCACCTAAAATAAACAAACAAAGCAAGAATGAGTCCGAGACTCAGCAAGTACAGTGAATAATTGGACATACAAGAATTATGAACAAGGCAACATCTTTTAAGAATATGAACATAACATCGAATGAATATATGAATGAATGGAATGAATGGATTGAATGAAAGGAATGGACTGCACACGTGCTTATACCGGTATAGCTGGTGACACACCCGTCGGTGTCCACCTAAGCCCGCATTTAACAAAATACGGGGATCCAAATCCCGTATGAAGAACGTTTCATACGGGTGTCCAAATCTGCCCACATTGGAATGGTGGGTCTTACGTGCCCATACTGGAATTGATGGGTCTTATAATCCACTCCTGTGGAAGGAACATGAAAATGGATGCATGTATTGAAATATGAATTATGAAAGACATCATATATACACATGGATATAACACATAATAAAGGGACATAAACTTTGAATATTCTCATGGAACACATAAAACACAATACAAACATCAAGCATTCATCATTCACTAAACATAAGAACATCAAAGTACCTGCCTTTCGCGTTGCGACGCGTTAGTAGGCAATGAAGATGCCCCTAAACCCGAAGCCTCTCCGCCTACACAAGTAAGTACTCGAAATAAGAACAACATGGTACAGGAAACTACCATTAACGTTCTACAACACCTTCCCAAACACCCAAGAAATAGCCATTAACCCTATTTTGAAAACAGGCAACACAACCAGAGAATCGAATCTGGACAGCAGAACGGAAATAACCATAACTATTGACCTGGAACTCGGAACGAGGTGAGCCAGGTTCCTAAAGAAACTTAACGAACATATCTACAACATTCTAGTTGGTGAGATAACCCAATTCGGCCAAAATAAAATGCTAACAGGCAGTTGAACTTAAAAGACAGATTCTGTCCAGACGAAACGGACAGCAGAAAAGAACAGATCACAACTTTTGATCTACAACTCCGATTAGGGCGTTCTTTATCGTTATGGAAATTTTATGAAAAATGCTAAAATAACCTAGTTGGGTGAAAACCCTGAATCTGTCATTAACATAATCATAATTTAGGAGACAACTTAACAGATCAATCACGTCAGAATTCTGGATAGTAGGAATAAAACTATCATAACTTTTAATCCGTATGTCAGAATTAGGTGTTCTTGGTGGCCACGGAAAGCTAAAAAATATTATCCAAATATATTTAGGAGATGTACATCTCGAAATCTGTCTCTAAGAACCCGAAATCGACCATGCAAGGTACTGGATAGAATTGAACATCTACCGGTAGCAAAACGATCCAACCCAATTAATCGAATTCGCCTATAATCATCAACAAACAGCGGGAAAAATACATCGTTACCCTTGAAGACCAGTGGGAAGACGATGATCAAGCCTCGAAGAAGATGATCCCTTCTCTTCTCCTCCTTTCTCCCCTTTTCTCCCTTCTCTTCTCCTCCTTCTTGTGGCCGGCCAGCAGCAGGTCCTCTCCAAGGTGGTAGCAATGAAGGAGATGGAGGTGGAGGAGCCAATGGAGGGAGATGGCCAGGAGGGGCGGCAGCCAAGGGGGAGGAGCTAGGGGGCGGCCAAGGGGTGGGAAAGGGGGAGGAGTTTGTGGCGGCTAGGGTTGGGAAGGGGAAAGGGTGGCGCCCCCCCACTCCCATATGGCCAGCCTCCCCCTCTTGGGCCTTCTGGGCTGCGGCCCATGGCCCAGGTTGTTGAAATTTTATAGAAAAACCCTTTTCCAATTGATTATTCTCTCTTTTCTTTAATGCGATTACTGACGAATATTGAATAAATTTCCCTCTCTGAATGAAATTCTCCCTAATTGATATTCGGGGTATTACAACAGCTATGGAGGCTAGAGGCCAGCGGCGACCACAACCCAGGCAACAATCAAGTCGTCAAGGAGAAAACTGGTGGCAACGACAACAATTTCACTAGCAGAGACGGCGAGCGCAGCATGGAAATTTGAACAATAGAGAGTAGGATAGTTATGTCATATGTGCATTAATTACTTCGTTAGGTACTTCTACGACCAAAAAAAATTGGTATTTTTGCATCTCTGGTATTCGGTCTTGGGTAACTAGGCAACGATTATATATCTGCATTAGATTGCCATGGTAGGCTGATCATATCTAGCTCTTTGCTTGCTCGAGCTCCGGCGGGATGGCAGATAAGTCCGCGCTGGTGCCGGTGCCGTCGGGGGCATTCTTCGGTGTGGGAGGCGGCGTCACTAGCTTCTGCTTCTTCTTCTTGGAGTGGCGGCGGTGGTGGGGATCCAAAATTCCGAATGCACTCAATGCAGGCTCTGGTCATTTCTTGGAATATGGGGGGGGGGAGAAAGAGGGTTAAAGAGAGTAGCAATCAGGAAAGAAACAAGAGATGAGAGACATCCAAGTGGCAAGGTGCTATCGTTGTTTTTCTCGCGAGTAGGGATTGAAACCCCCTTGGAGCATTAATTTTTGCAAATGTTTTAGATTTTAAATTCATATTTGATCCAAAATGTTTGAACGAAATTCTTTCAAAATTATTTTCAGTCCTTTCGGTCCCCACTGAAAAAAATTTAAAACGAAATACTTTTCCTAGAGCTGTAGAGGCATATTCTAAAACGTCTCAAGATTCGTCTCTACATAAATGTAAACGTATATGTGCCTTCCTACAGTAAGAGATTTTGTGGGTTCATATAAAATGTCTTGAGAAGTGTCTTTACATACGAGGTGTTTCTTGGTGTAGAGACAGCAATAAAAGCGTCAAAACAAAAGCATATCTACGTGATAGTTTTGTTGTAGTGATTGTACTTGTTTTTGCAAAATCTATTATGCGTGCGTGCATGTTTGTTTAAAATTGCTTTATTTGCGGGTAACGGTAGTTATACACCCATTGTATGCATGATCCTCCTTGAAAAGTTGATATCCTTTTTGTTGTAGCATTTAGGATATGGGTTAGACAATGAGTGATGTCAATTTGGGTATTTCGAATAGAAGCTTAGCTGGGCTCTTGTCTCGCTAAAATTGACTAAATGTTGAAATTGTGAGTATGAATTTGGGATATTTTGAAATATAGTCCAGAGGGGTTTACCTCTGTTATTTTGTATAAAAATAAAAATAAAAAAACTTAGTTTGTGACGCGGGCGAGTTATATTATAATCTGAGGAGTGTGAAATGTGTATCTCAAAAGTAGATAGGGGGGGTGGATTTTTGCCCTAGTCGATTATGGAACAAATGCCGGTATATCCAACCTAAGCGTAAGCGTACAACCACATGGCTGAACTGGGGCGGTCTTAGCTAATTAAGTTATCTAGGTCTAGCCTTGCATATTGTTAGTCCGTAGTAGTGCGAGCATATCCAGGTAGGTTTGCTCGAAGAGGCTCCCTTCACCAAGGTGTCAGGGATGAAGCTTGCTGACACAACCACTACTACACAAAGGGTCATCAAAGACAGTTCTAAACCGTCATCATAGACAGTTTCTAAACCGTTTGAATTTATGTGTTTGTGATAATAGGTGGTTATCACAGATGGGTTGTGAGCCATCTGCTATAATTCACAACACTAACGGTTTTATCGTATAAACCGTCTATGAAGGAGTACTATCACGGACGGCTTATACAACAAACTGTCTGTGATACGTAGGCCATCACAAACCTTTATGTGTACCAACTATCTGTGATTGGAGGCATATCACAGACGGTTAGTAAAAATAACCCTATGTGATATCCTAAATATCACAGATGGTTTTTTGTGGTAGTCGTCTGTGAAGGACTATTATCACAGATGGCTTATACAACAAACCGTCTGTGATACATAGGCCATCACATACTGTTATATGTACCAACCATTTTTGATTGAAGACATATCACAAACGGTTAGTAAAAAACCATCTGTGATATCCTAAATAACATAGATGGTTCTTGGTGGTAGCCGTTTGTAACAAACCGTCTATGATGCATAGGCCATCACGGACCGTTATATATACCAATCGTCTATGATTGTCTTCAATCATAGAGGGTTGGTACATATAACGGTCTGTGATGGCCTACGTGTCATAGACAGTTTGTTGTATAAGCCATCTATGATAGTTCATTCTGTACCTACATATTTTTTCTATTTTTTTCTAGCCTTAGGAACTGCTAGCCATGCCCTCTAAAAACAAGCAAGAACAAAATAGATAAATCACAGATGGAATAATTTCACAAATGAAATCACACATGAATATAGATAAACAGACAACTCAAAGTGATTTACCACTAAAAATCAATTACAAAGTTCATGTATTGTTGCTAGAGTTACAATTGAATTATAGCTCAAAGTGAATTACAATTGAATCAATTGTTTGAACACATATTAAGTGGCATGAAACTCTCCTTTTGAGTCAATTATCTTTGTCATGATGAAGGTGGCGAGCATTCCTCGAACATTTGAGAGTTCGTCCATATGGAATGTACTTGATTCGATTGTCATGCCCTGTCACCAGGACTAAAGTAGTAAGCATATATATTTAATTTGATAATTACGAAATAATTATTGCAACATTGACAAACCTTTGGATCCTTCGTCTTAGCACTCATGATTTCCTACATATGACGGCAAACATAGAATGCACATACGTTGCCTTATAGTTGCTCGTGGCACTACAAAAATAGAATTACATATATAGGTATATTCAGTTCAACACGCCAAGTTACAAAGTGTGATATAGGATTATTGTGTTGTAGCGGGTACCAAAAATCATGTCCTGTGTTGTAGTGTGGCCCTCAGTCCGTTGTGTTTCCCTCCCTCGAAAACATAGGCGCTGAGCGACCTATATGATTCCAAAAAGTTATCCTCGGCCATTTCAAATGAAGGAAGACTACAATAGAGTTATGTATAGAGGAAATGAGCATACATGTTGAGTACTTTTTTGCAGAAGGGTGAAGTCATGGTTCTTGTTGACTAGGAAATCAAGGTATATTACCTTGTTCCACCTTGGTACAATGACTAACATGATCCAGTGCCACCTACTCATGTATGTCGCTATAGTCATTAAACCTAAGTTCGTGTCGCGTATAATGTACAAATGAAATTTGTATAACAAGTAGTGAAGCACTTACCCCTAGTTGTAGGGCACCAGTATGTAGTCCTTGTCACGGTGAGCACGCAACTCCTTCGTTATGTATTTCTCGATGTAGGATGCGTCTTGTTTGATGTATTGCTTAGAGATCAACTGTGGGTCAAGGAAACCCACCGGTTCTCACGATTGCTAGGCTTGTTGCATCATGTATCGATACATAAGCAATGAGTTATGATATTTATCGGTATTGCATGAATGTAGAACTTGATTGTAAACACTTACAGTGTCCTGCATCATAGAAGTGAGACGTTGAGGGCGTTGAGGTTGAATAGTTTGAATAACTCTTGGAAGCCCACGACGAAGTAGCCCGGTCTGTCGAGGAAATTGTTCTCCGTGTAACTGATGGTGATTCCAGTAGGCCGGTTTTTCCTCACCTCGTTGTTCTCCCGCATGTACCAGGCATGCAAACTCGCATAACCCAATGCAAGGTGGGATAATAGCGTGTCAGGGACAAACGGACTTCTGAGGGAGAACGTCCAGGGCTCGCAAAGCGCCTTAATGTTCTTCTATTTGGCTGATACAGAGGACTTCTAAAGCAGGGGTTGAGGTGGAGGAGGAGAGGATTCTGTTAGAGAGGCATGGTTGTATGGAGATCGCTGCACCGCAGGTGCCAAAATCTTGTTCGATTTGGCCTTAGTGCCTCGCATGTGATACGTCTTCGAGAGGGATGACTCGACACACTTTTCTTGTTTCTTCGGCGTCATCTCCATGGGAGCTGCTACGGAGGCCTTTTGAAGCAGGGGTTGAGGTGGAATCATCGAGGGTTCTGTTCTAGAGGCATGGTCGTGTGGAGATCGCGGCACTGCAGGGTCTAAGGCGATGTCCCTCTTGGGCCACTAGACAAAAGTGTGCATGGCATCCTCTAGTGTTATGATGTCTTCATTTGGGGGCTTCTCCAGCGGGAAGGCCATGAAATTGTCACATACAATGTCTACCTGGACCCTAGTGTAACCCTACACCAGCTGGGCACCATGCACCGTTGTCCCTTCTTGTCATGGAAACGCCCTTCCCGCCCAGCCTCAATAGAAATGGACCCAACCAGCCTTACTTGGAGCCTGCCGGGCATGGGCTCCTACAAAATGATACACAATTCGCTAAGACGTCCTACAGGTCTATCTTTGGAGCATTCCAGAGATGTATATTACTTGGATGTCGTTGATAGGTAATTGGACGTCGCCATGTTCAGAAACTAGCGTGGACGCGCAGCTACTCCGACGTTGAGGGGGAATGGCTCCCAAAATCACGGGGGTGGCTTGCAACTAGTTGATAGAGTTGATTCATTTGTTCCTGCAATGATGTTATCTGTCCTTGAAATTGTGAAGTAATGTACGCACTAATCTCCGCACGAAGCGCCTCTTTCAACCGTTCCTCGTGCTCAGCCTTGGATCTCTTACGACTCCTATATGCCTTGGAGTCGTGTGGGAATCCCTGCTTCAGGGGTACATAAACCCCAAGGCCTCGCGTGCGACCTGGGTGCTCCTTGTTTCCCAGGGCCGTGGATAGCATAACCCTCTCCCTTATTGCTTCGAAGGAGCCTTCAGAAGATTCGGTAGTCAATGTTTGCTGCAAGAGGCCATCATGTTATTTTAGACCCTATGAAGTTATAGACTTATTAACAACTAGGTAGTTCGACATATCTTACCAGACGTTGGGACACTTCCTCGTCTGTTGGGTTTTTAAAAGAGATGGCGCCCAAAGACGTGATGCTTGATGACCTCGCTCTTAACCAGTTTCGGGTGCACTCATCTGTGATTCCAGCAAATGGCGGGGAGGCCTCTGACCAGACTGCCTCCTCGTCCTCCACCATCCATTGTGGGATTTTTCCTACATACCTAGCGGTGCCGAGTCTATAAGGGTGAATGTTTTTTTTGTCTAGATAGCCCTGTGCGCCGCACTTTGCTGCTGAAATTTGGTCATCGTCTTCATTCACGCAAAGACGTCCCATGTATCCTATGACACGAATTGATACTTCGTGAAGGGAATCTGATCCTTATTCATGTACTCCGTGACAAGCTTGCTCTTGAAGGTCTTCCACGCTTTTCCTATCACGAGCAACACCTGCCATCGCACGAGTCCCTGCTATTCTGGTGGGATCTCAAACGAGCTTGTAAAGTCAGTCCACAGTTGGCCTCTCTCTACGTCCATCAGAGACTTCCAGCTTGGTGTGGTGATGGGGACTCGTTGCCTTCCAAGTATTCCGCAGGTGGTCCGGAATGCTACCGCTGCTTTCCTAGGATGTAGAGGGACCCCAACATCAGAGACCGCCGTGATGGTCATTCAGCCCTTAGGTCTTTTTGATATTCCTCTGCCATCTCACTTAGTGGCCCCTTTCTTTAGAGCGCCAGACGCAATTAGCGACGGTGGCGCACCATCCATCGGAGCCCTAGACGCATTCGGCGACGGCGGCGCACCGTCCATCTGAGCCCACATGCATTCGGCGATGACGGTGCACTGTCCATCGAAGCCATCTCTGAAGATACACACCCCAAGAACTAAATTTGCAGGATTCCAATGACTAAAACTTTAGTTTCTATTTTCATGGAGAATTTCTGCTTGGTAACATATTAAACATGAGAATATTCTTGAAAGATAGAACATGAAAACATACAAAATAAGCATATTGCTAAGATTTAGAATGTTTTAAGTTTGCTCTCAGATGTTGAGTTGCACAAGATACAATCTTGGCCTTTCTCAATACTTTTGTCAAGATTCTTCACTAATTAAGAATGATTACAATGGATCAGATTATGAGCTCAGAATTTAATGATCTACTTGTTATGTCAAAATTATCTCAAATAGCAAAGTTACTTTCAGTGAACAGAACGTTATACAATTAACAGTGCACAAGAATCACTTGATTAAAACATAAACCAATCAGCAGATTGAGGATTAATCACTTAATAGAATAAACAAATCACTAATTTCAGCAACGTGAGCCACTCGATTAATAGGAGAAAGCCAATTGATTAATAGAGGAACAACATGATCAGAATAACATCATTTGTTATCAATTTAATTTCACAGTATGACAAAAATAATCACTGAGCAGTAAATTGAACCCACAGCAGTACAATGCAAAATCTCCCAGTACTAGAATTAACCAAAATTCAGATTTAGACTAGCACAACACATATATGCAAAGTAAAGCACTCCTGTAAACAACTCACAAAGCGGATGGCAATCGAAGCCACCAAGTAGAATCAGGCAAGCTGGCATGTCCAAAGAAGCAGTAAACCATGAGGTACAAGGAAATACCTATAAGTGTGAGGGACGGGGGAGTAGCAGGGCAGCGTTGCAGAGCAGCAGGGGCCAGCGGTGTTAGGGAGATAGATGCACAAAAGCAGAGGGACAAGTGGCATCGAGGAGCAGCAGGGCGGCATCGGGGAGCAGCACAGACCAGCGGATACAGTAAGAAGGGCGACGTCGGCGTCGGCATCGGGGAGAAGGGGAAGGAATGGGCGAGTGAGGAGTTAAGGGCGCTGGGGAGGGAGACGGGCGAGTGAGGAGTAAGGGCCAAAACCCTAGCGAGGTCCTACTAATAAATCGATATCACAGACGGTTCCATAATAGATCCGTTTGTGATATGTATTACAGACGGTTCTAAAGTACAATCGTCTATGATATGGTCGCATATCATAGACTATTCTATTATTGAGCCGTTTGTGATATGGTCGCATATCACAGATGGTTGTACTTTAGAACCGTGTGTAAAACATATCACAGATGGTTTGTTCCACTAAACCGCATGTGATAGTTCCTTCTATAGTTAAAAAATATTCAGTTTTTGGGTTAGCCTCAGGAAATGCTAGCCATGCCCTCTAAAAACTAGAAAGCAGATACAATCACAGATGGAATAATTTCTTAATTATTGCATCGATTACAATGGAATAATTTCTTAATTACATGCCGAGTTTCTTAATTACAATGGAACAATTTCCAAATAAGTCTTCACCGTGTGGGATCAATCCACTTGGCTATTTCCTTTAAAGAAATAGCCCTTCATGATGATCGATGCGCATATAGCTCGCTTCCTCACTGGGTTCTTCCTCGAGCTTGATGCCATCTCCGAAAGGAGGCAACTCGTAAAATTGATTGTACTCTTCCTCATCCATGGCATTCTCAACTCTGACAATCCTTCTTTTTCTACAAAGAACTACATGGCTATTATTATTTGCAAAGTCCATTACATAAAAAACTTGAACAACTTTCTTAGTGAGCACGAATGATTCGTCCTTGTATCCAACATGTTAGAGGTCCATAGTAGTGACGCCGTATTTTTCGACCTTCACACCTTGTGGAAGTTTGACCCAATGGCACCGAAACAAGAGGATCTTGAAAAGTATGTAGTCGAGCTGCCAAACCTCCTCTATGAACCCATAGTACCCACATTTCATTATGTTTGGCCCAATGGTTTGAATCGCTCGTGAACGCACCTATCACGGACACCGCCGTTTCGATCAATGCTCTTCCTATCCTAAGTTGTCGTATAAAATGTGTACCCATTTATGTCGTATCCTTGCCATGTCACAATTGTAAATTTTGGCCCTTGTGCCAACCATCACAACATATCATCACTTGATGACCTCCTAGTGAATCGTACCTTTAACCATTCTTTGAATTGACGGTTGTACTCTCTCATGATCCAAACCTCCGACTGGCCTAGATTATGTTGGCGTACCATGTCTTTGTGCTCGTTGATGTACGGGAACACTTCTGCTATGTGTAGCAAGACCGTAAAATGGGCTTGAGAATACGTATCCAGATTGGGAGTGATTGTTTTCCTTTCGATGGTCCCGATACCCTCTAGCCTCCCCTCATGACGAGATAGAGGCACACCTATCAGTTCCACCTAAGCCATGTAGTCGATGCAGAACTCAATGACCTCTTCGGTTGCATAACCTTTGATGATGTTGCCTTCTTGTTGAACCCGAGAACGAAGGATCCCGAATTCCCTATGTTTCATACACTAGTCTAGGATAGCTAGTGTACATAGTCGAACAAAAGTGATATCACAATCATATCACACATTTATTTAACATAAATCAGAGTTTATTACAAAATGGGGCCTGAGGCCAAATAAAATAACACAGCGGAAATAAAATAGTAGGGGAACCATACGATGCGCCACAGGCAATCGTCTAGGGGCGTAGGCCTAGTCGTCAAGATCCTCACCGTCCTGATAAAGCTCCTCACCTGAATAAATATTATTCAGTAAGAGTGAGCACAACTTCCGTGCTCGCAAGTTACACCCAATAAAGAATTATGATGCATGCATATGTGAACAAGTGAGGTTAATAGGGTTTATTTTGCATAAAGCAGCATTTTCGAGTTTAAATAATCATACTAGGTTTCAAGGCAATGTTTAATATATAACTAAAATTAGATTTTTAAATTGACAGTTTTATATTTGGATAACCTCCATGAATGAATGGTGGAGGATACCCTCCTATCACATGGCTAACTGCCCAATTTTTACCACAAGGATTTACCATCCTAAAATCATTTACAAAAAATCATTTTAAAACCAAAAGCAAATTCTAACTTAGAGTGGCTTTGCTCAGCATGTCCATGACCGTGGACACGGCTATTCGAATAGTTTTCTACTCTGTAGAGTGTGTACAGCTTTACGCATAAGTGATAATCATTTTATAATGTCAGACATGACACGCTTCCGAAGGCATGCGACTAAGTGATTATCATGAGGCTTTTACAATGTTCTACCTTAAAGTTTTCATGCCTGCTAAGGTTTCGCTTTCATTGGGTTTACCGCCCTCTAGGAGCCCCCTCTTGTGCCAAGTGGGACTACTGTCTAACCGACACCCACACAACAACACGACACAAATAACAATAAGATATCACAAATTATTAAGCCCAATCTGTCCCATTCCAAACATGTGGTGGTACGGTGAGGCGTAGCAAAATACGCTTAATGGTCGGTCCTTAATTGACTTGGGCAACGTTCTACAACCCTGGACTCGATCATAGAAATGATTCAATCCTGTGCATCAACTTGCACCAGACCAACACCCATTATGCCCAAGTCTAAACCATTTTAATTTATTTTTTCCAAGTGAAAACATTTTCTAAACTTTCTATGGTAAAACAATATAAATAATTTGGCTAAAACTTCCCAAATCCAAGATTTTGATCTAAGCATTGTCTAAGTATATAATTATTTTCAAATTTTATTTTGAATATGGTGATAAGGGAATGATAATCCAACCATCAATGTTGGCTATACAAAGGAATTGGAATAACTAAGAATTTTAAATCAGGAATTAAAATAACTGAATAGAATTATGCTTGCAATAGTGATTTAAAACAGAATTAAATAAATTTAAAATAGTGGGATCAACATGATCAACGGTATAACCTGCCTTGCTCGTAGTCCTGATAATCTAACTCCTCAGAAGGGTCGAGCTCTCCGGAGTCGTCAAAATCTATACGCGAAAATACGATGAATTCAAATAATACTCAAATAAATTCAAATGGAAAATCAAATTAACTCCAAATTAAATAATTTTGGTTTAGTTAGCTATATATTGATTTTATACTAATTTAGAAATTTGAATCACCTAAATCGGAGTTCGAATGAAGAAATACGAGCTCCTGGAAGTTTAAATATAAAGAAAACCCTCAATTCAGATTTTATTGAATTTCATGAATTATTTTTCTAAAGGGAATTCGATGTATTGTGCAAGATGACGTCAGCACTCAGAAAATCCTTTTTTTGACCGAATTCTTTTTTATTGGAAATCTTTTTGTATCTGTGACAAGTGGGCCCCTAGTCAATGGACTAGGTCCACGGCTAGTCAAATCTCCACGGTGGACACGGTTTATGCTACAGTGAAGGGCTGACATGGGGCTAGCGCAAGCGCCACGCATACATTGATTTAGCACAAACGACCAAGGTGGTGCTGACGTGGGCTCTCGGTGGCACCTATGTGGGTGGGCCACATATGCCTGTGACCAGCGAAGCTTCGGTGATGAGCTCACCGGCGCTCTGTGCCACGGCGAGGGGTGTGAGTGTGTGCAAAAGATAGGGAATGTGATACTTAACTTGATGCTCATCGAAGATGATAGTGGGCGTGCAATTTTGGCTGTTGGTGACGAGGTTTGGCGGCGGTGCATTTTAGGGCTTCGGCGAAGTGGTGCTCTGGTGGTTCTCCAATGAAGTGAGTGCGTGCACGGTGTAGGTGATGTTGAGGCGATGCCGAAGAGGGGGTCGGGTGGCCGGAGCGTGGTCGTCGGTGTCGGAATCGAAGGTCGAAGCAACTCCGGCCGGCGATGAAGAAACTCGGAATTAGGGCGCTAGACAGAGGGAGGGGCTACGAGGGTGACGACGCTGAGGTGAGGAGGCTAAGGCGTAGCTGAGGCACTATTTATAGTGGTGTGGGCGGGACTGAGCTTCGTGCAGTGCAAGTTGGCCGTGCGGTGATGCTGGCGAGGAGTTTGGGATTTACGGCGAGGTAAAGGAAGGTAACGGCTGGGTCGGACGCGAATTGACGCGATGCTTTAAATGCGTGCGGAATCTCAGGGTTTAATGAGGATTTCTCTGGGTTTTGGAAGCTCCAAATGCGCAAAAATGGTGGAGGTGTCCGTGTTTCAAACGGGGACGACGGGGAAGTAGGAGAAGGTGACGTGGCGCGGGCAGACCCACCTGGCAAAGAAAGAGAAAGGAGTGGTGAGAGAGGTGCGACGTTTGGATCGTCCGATTTTGATCGGACCGTCCAAACTGATTTGAAATGTTTGGACCGTCTGAACTTCAAATCTTGATCTGACCATTCAATTTCA
Source organism: Phyllostachys edulis (assembly GCA_036346405.1). NCBI lineage: Eukaryota > Viridiplantae > Streptophyta > Magnoliopsida > Poales > Poaceae > Phyllostachys > Phyllostachys edulis. Next base: position 11,393,865 of record CM070557.1, read on the forward strand.
ATCGGACGGTCCACAACGCTTGGGAACGTTCGGACTGTCCGAACCTCTCACCTTGATCGGGCCATCCGATTTTGATCGAACGGTCCACAAAAGAGGTAGCGGGTGCACGTGGGTTGTGCAGGCCACATGGGCCACGCACGCGAGAGAAAAGGAATGGGCCGAAGGAGGTTTCGGCCCAAAGACTGTTCCCGATTTTTAATTGATTTAGCAATTTAAATAATCTTGTTAATTCAAATTGGCTTTAGAAAATAGCAAATAAAATCCAAACATTATGAGAAAATTCACAAAAATTCTCTATGACATTTTGGATTTGAATAAAATATTTCAACTTATATTTGGTATTTAATTTTGCAAATAAATTATTTTGGCTTTGAAATAAATAGGAAAAGTTTTTTTAAAAGAAATTAGAAAATTCCACAAAAATAATTAAAATTTATTTTCAACTGAAAATTGAAATTTGGGCTGTTACAAACCTACCCCCTTAAAGGGAATCTCGACCCCGAGATTCAGACTGGGTTAGCAAAAAAGTGGGGATACTCGGCTTTCAAATCTTTTTCCTTCTCCCAGGTGGCTTCTTCTGAATGATTACTTCACTGGACCTTGTATGAACGGATGACTTTGCTTGTAGTGATACGTTCTGCCATATCAAGAATCTTGATTGGTTTCTCCACATAGGTGAGATCTTCTTGAAGATCGATGCTTTCAAGCAGTATTTCCTCTGTTGGCACTCTAAGACATTTCTTCAATTGTGAGAGATGGAAGACGTCGTGAATTGTAGACAGGGATGCCGACAGCTCTAGCTGGTAGGAAACTTCACCTCTTCTTGCCAAAATCTTGTAAGGTCCAACAAATCTGGGTGCGAGTTTCCCTTTAGTCCAGAATCTTCTTACTCCTCTGAGTGGAGTAACTCTAAGATAGACGAAATCTCCTATCTCAAAGGACAAATCTCTCCAGCGGTTATCGACGTAACTCTTTTGTTGATACTGAGCCACTTTTAGGCGTTCTTTTATTGCCTTTACCTTACTCTCAGCTTTTTTATCATTTCAGGTCCAAAGAATTGACGTTCTCCCACTTGATCCCAAAGAAGAGGAGTTCTACACTTCCTGTTGTACAATGCTTCAAATGGAGATATCTGCAAGCTGGCTTGGTAGCTGTTGTTGTACGAAAATTCTGTATATGGTAGATTCTAATCCCAACTCTTACCATAATCTATAGCACAGGCTAGAAGCATGTCTTCTAGAATTTGATTTACACGTTTAGTCTGGCCATCTGTTTGGGGATGATACGCTGTGCTAAAGTTGAGTCCGGTTCCCAAAGCTTTATGCAGACTTTTCCAAAACCGGGAGGTGAACTGTGAACATCTATCAGACACTATCTTCTTAGGTACTCCATGTAGATAGACGATCCTGGCCATATACAATTCAGCTAACTTACTGCTTTGGTAGGTGGTCTTGACCGGGATAAAGTGAGCTACTTTAGTTAACTGGTCAATTATCACCCAAATGGAGTCATATCCTGATTGGGTCCTAGGAAGTCCGGTGATAAAATCCATTCCAATTTCCTCCCACTTCCATTTGGAAATTGGTAATGGTTGTAGCAAACCAGTGGGTCTTTGATGTTCAGCCTTGACTCGCTGACATACATCACAACGGGCAACAAACTCAGCAATTTCTCTCTTCATGCTGACCCACCAATATTTTTCCTTCAGATCTTGGTACATTTTGGTACTTCCGGGATGAATTGAGTAAGGCTATTCATGTGCTTCCTTTAGAATTAGCTATTTTATTTCCTGATGATTAGGCACACAAATGCGATCTCCAAACCATACTATACCTTGCTCATCCTCCGAAAATCCTGGGGCTTTGTCCCTTCTCATGTTCTTCTTGATTTCCTTGATGTCCTCATCTTCTATCTGTTTCTCTCTGATCTGACTCTGAATGGTTAGTTGAACTTCTAACATGTTTACACAGCGTTGGCTGACAATCTCTAAGTTCAAGTGCTTCAATTCTTCATACAATTCTGGCTGATTCCCTTGAACCAACATGGTGTTGCAATACGCCTTTCTGCTCAAGGCATCTGCTACCACATTTGCTTTGCCTAGATGATAATGGATTCCAAGGTCGTAATCCTTTATCAGTTCCAACCACCTTCTCTGTCGAAGATTAAGCTCTGACTAGGTGAAGATATACTTCACATTCTTATGATCTATGGAAATCTCACAGCGGTTACCAATAAGATAATGCCACCAAATTTTGAAAGCATGCACAATTGCTGCTAAATCTAGATCATGAGTCAGATAATTTCCCTCATGCGGTCTCAGTTGACGAGATGCATAGGCCACAACTTTTCCTTCCTCCATTAACACACATCCAGGTCCTTGACAAGATGCGTCGTAGAGGATATCAAAGTCCTTATGGATATCCGGTAAGACTAGCATAGGTGCGGAAACTAGTCTCTTCTTCAACTCTTGGAAACTCCTCTCACAGGCATCTGTCCATTCAAATTTCTTCTCCTTCTTCAGAAGCTGAGTCATGGGTCTAGCGGTCTTGGAGAAACCTTCAATGAATCTGCGGTAATAACCAGCTAAATTGAGAAAACTTCTCACTTTCGTGACTGACTTGGGTTACTTCCAATCCATTACTGCCTCAACCTTGGCTGGGTCTACCACAACTCCTCCTACTGATACGATAAGTCCGAGGAAAGCCACTTGGCTTAGCCAAAATTCGCTCTTGCTGAATTTGGCATAAAGCTGATGCTCCCGAAGCTTATCCTGAGGTGCTTCTCTTGCTCTTCCTCATATTTTGAGTAGATAAGAATGTCATCGATGAAAACGACCACGAACTTATCCAAGAATTCCATGAACACTTTGTTCATCATATTCATGAAATAAGCAGGGGTGTTTGCCAAACCGAATGATATTACTGTGAACTCAGACAGTCCATATCTGGTTGTGAAGGCAATCTTTGGAATGTCTTTTGGTCTGATCTTCAGTTGGTGATAGCCGGATCTTAAATCAATATTCGAGAAGATGCTTGCTCCTTTTAGCTGATCAAACAGATCATCAATCCTGGGTAATAGGTACTTGTTCTTGATTGTTACGTCATTGAGTGATCTGTAGTCCACACACATTCTCATATTGTCTTTCTTCTTGACAAATAGTACTGGAGCTCCCCAAGGCGAGGAACTTGGTTGGATATAACCTTTGCTCTTCAACTCTGCAATCTGCTTCTTCAGTTCTGCTAATTCATTTGCAGGCATTCGGTAGGGTCGCTTCGAAATTGGAGCGGTCCTTGGGACTAAGTCAATTAAGAACATTATGTCCCTATCTGGTGGCATGTTGGGTACTCTTGCATCACTGGTATGTCTTCAAGCTTTACTTCCTTCAAACTGGTTAGGATGAAACTTCCTCCTGTAGAAGTTTTGGGTCTGAATTCTACTGTAATCCCTTGCTCATTGGTGAGGGTGATAGACTTATTGGCACAGTCTATCTGTCATTGATTCTTTAGCTAGTCCATTCCAAGGATTACATCCAAACCTTGAGAGTGTAAGACTATTAAGTCTGCCAAGAAAGATACTCCGGATATTTCCAGGGTAAGGTTTGGGCATAGAGAACTGGTCCTCATTTCCGAGCCTAGAGAATGGATTATCATAGGGTTAACTAAGGGAGAGATAGGTAACCCATATTTTTTCCACAAACTTATTTGGAACGAAAGAATGTAAGGCTCCAGAATCAAATAAGACTGATGCTGGTATCGAATTAACAAGGAACGTACCAAGAACAACGTCTGGTGCTGCCTGAGCTTCCTCTGTTGTGACGTGATTTACACGTCCCTTCATGAATTGGACCGTCGGCTTTGGGGTGCTGCCGGAAGTTGGAGTTCCCGAAGTTGGCTTGGTTGGAGTCACGGACTGTTGCTTCTTTGGGCATCTATTGGCATAATGCCCTGTTACATTGCAATGGAAACCGGTCACTCCTGCTACTGAGGAAGTCGGGTTCTTCTGCTGAAATTGGCCTCCGGATGAATTGCTGCGGAAGCCAGAAGTGTTGGGGCGCTGAGCTGGTGCTGGGGCTCAACACAAAGAAGAATGAAATCTCCCACGTTGAGGTGGCTGAGGTTGAGTGAAGCGGGGCATGGGGAGACCTCCGGAATTGAATTTCTGTGCGGCTATCCTCTGCTTGCGATTCTGCATCTCCTAATGCTTGCCTTCCTAGCGGATAGCTTTGTTCACTAACTGCTAAAAGTCAATGAAGTCTTGTGAGATCAGATGAACGGAGAGTTCATCATTTAATCCTTCTAGGAATCGCTCCTACCTGTCTTCATCCTTGGCCACGTCTTCTGGTGCATAGCGAGAAAGCTGATTAAACTTATGCAGATACTCACTCACTGAGCGGTTACCCTGGCGAAGCGAGCGGAACTCCTTCTTCTTCAGCATTACCATGCCCGAAGGAATGTGTGCACAATGAAAAGCCTACACAAACTCATCCCAAGTGATTGCTTGAGCATTGGCATGTGAAACACTGAAGTTGTCCCACCATTCAGATGCAGGACCATTTAGCTGATGCGAGGCAAACATGACCCTCTCACAATCTGAGCATTGAGCGATGTTCAGATTCTTTCCAATGGCACGGAGCCAATCATCTGCATCCATAGGTTCTGTGCTGCTAGAGAAGGTTGGCGGACACATCCTCATGAATTCTAACATAGTTGCTCTTGGTGGAGGTAGGGGAGCATAAGGTGCTACTGTTACTGCTGTTTGAGCATTCTGATTATTGTTGAGAGGTTGAGCCAACAGATCAATCAGATGTGTCTGATAGGCCATCATTTGGCGCCAATCAGGCGCTTCAGTCAGAGGAGTTGGTGGCTGTTGAACTGGATTCTCTTGGTAGTCGGCGTTCTCGTTTCCTTGTCCCCTGGCGCTGCCACTTCCGGTATGAGTAGTCACCATCTGTTGGATCCTCCAAAGACTTAGAAGAGAGAAAGAAAGCTCTAAAGGGGATAGATCTAAAATAGCCCAAGAACCAAACAAACACAAAGCAAAGAATAACTTTTCAAAATAGCTCTTTTATTAATTTATTTTATTAATTGATTTTGGCTACCACAAAGGATACTGGTAGCTCATAATTCGCGTCTAATGTTCAAACTAAGGATAACATCTAAGGGGTAACTAGGGTGTAGTCTGGCTCGCTAGAACTAGCCTCGCCTGCCTTGTAGCGAGCCAGCTATTCTTCTATGGCTTGCAGCCTCTCTTTTGCGGTCTCCAACTTCTCTTGGGTGGTACGCAACTCTTTCAGGGTATGCCAGTAGGCATAATCCATAGCCTTCACCAGATACACTTGGTGTGTGAGATCGGGAGAGTCTTCATCTCTAACCGAGCGGAAGGTACTGCCGAGCCAGGTCGGGATGTGCGTCGGGTGGTAGTGGAACCCGGTGACGTGGAGGCGATGATCGTAAATGTAGTAGAGTCTGCCGATTGCTTCTCTGGCTGCGTCCTGGATGCCCTCGAAGAAAGTGTCGTGCCTCATCGGGGCGTCAAAGATGTGGAACTCCGTGTTTGGATCCAGGTTGGGGTAGAGTATCACCTCTACCTTCCAACAGCCTTGATTTCCCACCTTGTACTTGTGTCCCTGGTATGTTGGTCTCTCATTGAAGTCCAGATGCTGCATCATCTTCCAGAGGACTGCGCCCCAATGTCTAGCAAAAACACCATGGGAAATGGCGTTCGGTGCTTCGGCCATCTACAATTTTTGAGAGAGATGAGTTAGTAACTATTTTTAAAGAGAAGGGTTAAGAAGGACACCAGAAAGACCAAAATATTTTTAGTTTTTAAAAATAAGTCCTTAAGGGTTTCATCCATTCTAGGCCACGACATATAGTCGATATGGCTCTGATACCACTTTTGTCGACCCGGGAACAAAGGATCCTGAATTCCTTGTGTTTCACACACTAGTCCAGGATAGCTAGTGTACACAGTCGAACAAAAATGACATCACAATCATATCATGAATTTATTTAACATAAATCAGAGTTTATTACAAAATGGGGTCTAAGGCCAAATAAAATAACACAGCGGAAATAAAATAGTAGGGGAACCACACAATGCGCCACAGCCAATCGTCTAGGGGCATAGGCCTAGTCGTCAAGATCCTCACCATCCTGATAAAGCTCCTCACCTGAATAAATATTATTTAGCAAGAGTGAGCACAACTTTCGTGCTCGCAAGTTACACCCAATAAAGAATTATGATGCATCCATATGTGAACAAGTGAGGTTAATAGGGTTTATTTTGCATAAAACAACATTTTCGAGTTTAAATAATCATACTAGGTTTCAAGGCAATTTTTAATCTACAACTAAAATTAGATTTTTAAATTGACAGATTTATAGTGGATAACCTCCATGAATGAATGGTGAAGGATACACGCCTATCACAAGACTAACTGCCCAATTTTTACTATAAGGATTTACCATCCTAAAATCATTTACAAAAAATCATTTTAAAACCAAAAGCAAATTCTAACTTAGAGTGGCTTTGCTTAGCATGTCCATGACCGTGGGCACAGCTATTCGAATAGTTTTATACTCTGTAGAGTGTGTACAGCTTTACTCACAAGTGATAATCATCATATAATGTCAGACATGACACGCTTCCGAAGGTGTGCAACTAAGTGATTATCATGAGACGTTTACAATGTTCTACCTTAAAGTTTTCCTGCCCACTAAGGCTTTGCTTTCATTGGGTTAACTGCCCTCCGGGAGCACCCTCTTGCGCCAGGTGGGACTACTGTCTAACCGACACCCACACAACATGGCACAAATAACAATTAGATATCACAAATTATTAAGCCCAAGCTGTCCCATTCCAGACATGTGGTGGTACGATGAGGCGTAGCAAAATACGCTAAAAGGCCAGTCCTTAATTGACTTGGGCAACGTAAATACGCTAAAAGGCCAGTCCTTAATTGACTTGGGCAACGTTTGTAACACCCTGGCTATTCGGAAGCCAAGATGTCACCTAAATAATCTAACATACAACCATAAAGCGGAAGAATTTGAACACTATCTCATCTAATGACATAAAGAGATCAACATTCAGTAGAACCATGGCATGAAAATAGTATGAATCTAAGCAATTTATATCGAAGGAATAATCAAAGATCACAAGTACTCTTGAATCAACAAAACATAGCACTAGGTATCAATCACCATCTAAATTTATTTATTACAGTTCATCAATAACGAATGAAAGATAGAACTAATTTGTAATCTTGAACTTGAATAGGGTGAAGTGAATGAGTAGTGCATGTCTACTCCCTCCCAATCGAGCCAACATCAATGATCACCTAAAATAAACAAACAACACAAGAATGAGTCCGAGACTCAGCAAGTACAGTGAATAAATGGAACATACTACAAACATGATCATGACAACAACATTGAAGAATATGAATAAATCACAGAACAAATATTTGAATGAATGGAATGAATGGATTGAATGAAATGAAGGGACCACACACATGCATATACCGGTATAGCTAGTGACACACCCGTCGGTGCTCACTTAAGCCCGCATTTAACAAAATGCGGGGATCCAAGCCCCGTATGAAGAACGTTTCATACGGTTGTCCCAAACTGCCCACATTGGAATGGTGGGTCTTACGTGCCCATACTGGAATTGATGGGTCTTTTTAATCCACTCCCGTGGATGAAACATGAATAATGGATGCATGGAATGGAATATGAATATTGAAAGACAACATATCTAAGCATGGAGATAACACATGTGGAAAGAACATGAACATTAACTATTCTCATGGATCACAGAAAATACAATAAGAACATCAAGCATACATCATTTTCTAATCATCAAAACATCAAAGTACTTGCCTTCCGCGATGCGACGCGTTAGTAGGCAATGACGGTACTCCTAAACCTGAAGCCTCTCCGCCTACACAATATATACTTGAAATAAGAACAATATGGTACAAGACACTACCATTAACGTTCTACAATACCCTCCCGAACACCTAAGAAATAGCCATAATCCCTAATATGAAAACAGGCAACACAACCACGGAATCGAATCTGGACAGCAGAACGAAAATAACCATAACTATTGACCTGGGACTCGAAACGAGGTGAACCCAGTTCCTAAAGAAACTTAACGAACATATCTACAACATTCTAGCTGGCGAGATAACCCAATTCGGCCAAAATAAAATGCTAACAAGCAGTTGAACTCAGAAGACAGATTCTGCCTAAACGAAACGAACAGCAGTAAAGAACATAGCATAACTTTTGATCTACAACTCCGATTAGGGCGTTCTTTGAGATTCTGGAAAGTTTATGAAATTTTATAAAACAATCGAGTTGGGTGAAAACCCTGAATTTGCTTCTAACATGAACATAAATTAAAAGATAAATTAACAGATCAATCTCGTCAGAATTCTGGGCAGCAAGATTAAAACTATCATAACTTTTGATCCGTATGTCAGAATTAGGTTTTCTTGGCGGCCACGGAAAGCTAAAAACATTATCTAAAAATCTCTATAAGATGGACATCTCGAATTCTGTCTCTAAGAACCCGAAATCGACCACGCAATGTAGTGGACAGAATTGAACGTCTACCGGCAACAAAACGATCCAACCTAATTAATCGAAATCACCTCTAATCATCAAAAAATAGCGGGGAAAACACTTTGTTACCCTTGTAGACCCACGGAAAGATGATGATCAAGCCTCGAAGAAGATGATCCCTTCTCTTCTCCTCCTTTCTCCCCTTTTCTTCTTCCTCCCGATGGCCGGTAGCAAGGAGCAGCAAAGGGGGCGACATGGAGGGCGTGATAGCAGGGAGGGGAGGATTTGCTACAGTGGTGGCGTGCTACAGTAGCCGTGTGCTACAGTAAAAAGTGCCTAGGGTTTGGTTGCCTCCTTCTTAAACCAACTTCCCACTTGGGCCAAACAACGTGGGCCGAAAGCCCAAAATTATTTCTCCTCTAAAAATCTGATTTCTCTTTTTAATTCCTGTTAAATATCTTTCTCATTTCAATTAATTCTCTAATGTTAAACAGAATATTACATAACCGCTGTTGGATACTTTCTTTGTTAGGAGAAATTCGAAATTGAATAAATTCCCTCTCCCGAATAATATTCTCTCTATTTGATATTTGGGGTATTACATTCTACCCCTTAAAACAGATTCACGAATCCTCACACAAAGACTACTGTGAAAGAACAACCATAATCGAGAACTATCAACGGTAACCACGCACCTAAAGTGAACAAATCCGATAACGCCGACATACTGAAACTCCAACTCCCAAGTGGCCTCTCTCTCGGACTAGTGAGACCACAACACAAAGACGAAACGACGCGTCGTCCTAACACTCAACCCGGCATTTTCAGGTACACTCATCAGAAGAGGATCGAAGATAAGACCCTACTCGATGGTCAACGTCTTTAACGAAACCCCAAGCTTTAAATTGCTTAGCTACTCACTTAGCACCAGAACACACCAGACGTTGCGTACGTCGCGTATGGACCCGAGACGGTCAAAGCGATACGCCAAATTACTAATTTCCGCAACTGTCGAAAACGAAGCAAAGTACCTGGACCAAACTCCCCTTTGGTACGAAAACACACAACAAATGCCCAGAACCACCCCTCGGTACACGTCCGTGCGTCTAGTGCCGGCACATATGCCATGCCGTATGTCCACTCCGGGACCACACGCGCCATGAGCCATATGCCCACGCCCCTGTCCCGCACGCGCTCATGCAGCGAAGGTTGATGCTCAAAATCAAACTCTTCATCTAACAAGAATCACCTCCTTTAAACAAGAATGCACAATAGAACTAGTTCTTAAACCACTGACTCACAAAGAGAATCCAACTGGAAATAGAGAGTTCTCATCGCATCCACGCAATACTAACTCTCTACCAAAAGATAAAATCCCAAATTTGACAATTCATCACGAAAACAATTCCACTTCCTAAATAGGCAGTTTATGAATGAATACCACAAAAGCCAAAGGAGAAATCACTCGAATGCCCAAACCAAATACTTCTTTTGGTTTGTCTGAATTGGAAAGAATCAAACATGCCAACAAAGAGCCAACTCATAGTGCGGAAGACACCAGTCAACAACACAAAACTCAAACAAGAAACAAGAAAACGCTTCACCACCCGAGGAAACATCCTTTTTCTCAGTTTCTCTTTTAGGAATAAAACTCTCTCAAACCTTGGAATTCGAATTCATCGCTTACCACACGAGCTTCAACCTCTTAATTAAACCTCCTCAAATTATGCTCAAACTGAAATACATCATCCACACCGTTGTGGAGAGAATTGAACGTCTACCGGCAACAAAACAATCCAACCCAATTAATCGAAATCACCTCTAATCATCAAAAAATAGCGGGGAAAACACTTTGTTACCCTTGTAGACCCACAGAAAGACGATGATCAAGCCTCGAAGAAGATGATCCCTTCTCTTCTCCTCCTTTCTCCCCTTTTCTTCTTCCTCCCGATGGCCGGCAAAGAAGGAGCAAAAAGGGGCGACATGGAGGGCGTGGTAGCAGGAGAGGAGGATTTGCTACTGGTGGTGGCGTGCTCTGATGGCCGTGTGCTGCTACAAAAAAAGTGCCTAGGGTTTGGTTGCCCCTTCTTAAACCAACTTCCCACTTGGGCCAAACAACGTGGGCAAAGCCCAAAATTATTTCTCCTCTAAAAATCTGATTTCTCTTTTTAATTCCTGTTAAATATCTTTCTCATTTCAATTAATTCTCTAATGTTAAACAGAATATTACATAACCGCTGTTGGATACTTTCTTTGTTAGGAGAAATTCGAAATTGAATAAATTCCCTCTCCCGAATAATATTCTCTCTATTTGATATTTGGGGTATTACATTCTACCCCCCTTAAACAGGATTCGACCCCGAATCCTCACTGATTCTGCCCAAACGAAACGAACAGCAGTAAAGAACATAGCATAACTTTTGATCTACAACTCCGATTAGGGCGTTCTTTGACATTATGGAAAGGTTATGAAATTTTATAAAACAATATAGTTGGGTGGAAACCCTGAATTTGCCTCTAACATGAACATAAATTAAAAGATAAATTAACAGATCAATGTCGTCAGAATTCTGGGCAGCAAGATTGAAACTATCATAACGTTTGATCCGTATGTCGGAATTAGGTTTTCTTGGTGGCCACGGAAAGCTAAAAACATTATCTAAAAATCTCTAGAAGATGGACATCTCGAATTATGTCTCTAAGAACCCGAAATCGACCACGCAATGTACTGGATAGAATTGAACGTCTACCGGTAGCAAAATGATGCAACCCAATTAATTGAAATCACCTCTAATCATCAACAAATAGCGGGGAAAACACTTCGTTACCCTTATAGACCCACGGGAAGACGATGATCAAGCCTTGAAGAAGATGATCCCTTCTCTTCTCCTCCTTTCTCCCCTTTTCTTCTTCCTCCCGTTGGCCGGCAGCAAGGAGTAGCAAAGGGGGCGACATGGAGGGCGTGGCAGCAGGGAGGGGAGGATTTGCTACAGTGGTAGCGTGCTACAGTAGCCGTGTGCTACAGTAAAAAGTGCCTAGGGTTTGGTTGCCCCCTTCTTAAACCAACTTCCCACTTGGGCCAAACAACGTGGGCCGAAAGCCCAAGATTATTTATCCTCTAAAAATCTGATTTCTCTTTGTAATTCCTGTTAAATATCTTTCTCATTTGAATTAATTCTCTAATGTTAAACAGAATATTACATAACCACTGTTGGATACTTTCTTTGTTAGGAGAAATTCGAAATTGAATAAATTCCCTCTCCCGAATAATATTCTCTCTATTTGATATTCGGGGTATTACAACGTTCCACAACCCTAGACTCGATCATAGAAATGATTCGATCCTGTGTATCAACTTGCACCATACCAACATCCATTATGCCTAGGTCTAAACCATTTTAAGTTATTTTTAACGAAAACATTTTCTAAACTTTCTATGGTAAAACAATACCATAGTCTCAATTTAAATCAAGTTTGAATAATTTGGCTAAAACTTCCCAAATCCAAGATTTTGATCTAAGCATTGTCTAAGCATATAATTATTTTCAAATTTTATTTTGACCAGTGTTCACCTAGGCGCTAGGCGGGCGGTGGGTGGCTGCCTAGCGCCTAGGGTGCCTAGGCTGGGCCTAGGCAGGGCCTAGGCAGCCAAAGAAAATTACAAGCATCATCGCATCCAGCATCAGTCCAAGTAAGCGGGATGAATACAGAATAGCAAGCATCAGTCCAAGCTTGTGTATATGTTGTATGTATGTATGTATATGTGTAATTATGTAAGAAGAAATGTTACATGTATGTATGTATATGTATAATTATGTAAGAAGAACAATTCATAATTGCTACTTGCTAATTACCTAATTGAGTATTGACTACTAATTACTAAATAGTAAACACTATTCACTTAATCAATAATCACACTGCCACTTCAACATCAACTAGCCAACTACTACTAAATCGCTACTACAGTACTACTAAATGTCTAAATCGCACTGGTCTACTGTTGTCTACTAGTACCAAGTACTACTAAATGTAAATCGCACTGGATGGGCTACTACTAGCAGTAGTACTACTACGCAGTGCGCAGTACTCGACACAAGACCAAAGCAACTTTTTACAAAGACCCTAGCAGTAGTACTGCTGCGCAGTGCACACAACTTGACACAAGACCAAAGCAGAGAGCCAGTTAGGAGGCGAGGGCATGAGGCACAGAGAGGTCAAGAGGAGGCGGCTGACCTGGCGGCGACTAGACGAGGCGGGCGATGGGGAGGGTCGGAGGCATGATGGCAACGGGGAGCCGGGGAGGAGCTGCGTGACGGGGACGAAGAGCCGCGGCGAGGAGGTGCGTGACGGGAGGTCAGGAGCAGAGCAAGAGAAATCGGGTACGAATTGTGAGCCTCACTTACCTTTTGTTCGGTCTTCTCCCCCGAGCGCCCAGCACTGCCTCAGTGCGCCCAGTGCAGCCTCAGGCCGCCCAACACCATTCTAGAACACCTTGAGCCACTGCGCCTAACCCGCCTCACGCCGCTTAGAACCGCCTTGGCCCGCCCAGGACTGGCTAGGCGCCCGGCCCGCCTAAGGCGATGACTAGCACCAAATCGCGGCGGGAGGCCTACGCCCAGCGCCTAGGAGGCCTAGGCACCCACCTAGGGGAACACTGATTTTGACTATGGTGAAAAGGGAATGATAATCCAACCATCAATATTGGCTATACAAAGGAATTGGAATAACTAAGAATTTTAAAACAGAATTAAATAAATTTAAAATACTGGGATCAACATGATCAATGGTATAACTTACCTTGCTCGAAGTCCTAATAATCTAACTCCTTAGAAGGGTCGAGTTCTCCAGAGTCATCGAAATCTATACGCGAAAATACGATGAATTCAAAAAATACACAAATAAATTCAAATGGAAAATCAAATTAACTCCAAATTAAACAATTTTAGTTTAGTTACCTAGATCTTGATTTTATACGAATTTAGAAATGGAAAAAGTCCGGTTTACTCCCCTGAACTATCAGAAAAGTCTGGTTTACCCCCCGAACTACAAAACCAGTTATTTAACCCCCTGAATTTATCAAATCCGGTCAAATAACCCCCGTAGCGGTTTGGAACGATGGTTTTGCTGACGTGGCCGATTTTTGACACGTGGACATCCACGTCACCCTCTCTCTTCACTCCACCTCACCTCTCCCCTTTCTCTCACCGCTTATCCTCACTTTGAAACACACACAATTTGAAACACACAAGCACATCTTCTTGCTCGGCCCCGGCTCCCTGTGCCGCCTCCGCCGCTTCTCCCGCACCTCCCTCTGGCGCCACCCCACCCCACCCCACTGGCCCGCACCAGGCAGACCCATCGGGCGCCACCGAGGTCCGCACCACCACCAGGGCGGGCGAGGGACGCTCGTCTAGCGACGCCAAGACGCGAGAGGTCGAGTCGCCGAGCATCGGGAATCGTGGAAGCGGTAGCGCGAGCAGCTCCCACCAGAGAACTCGATGCCTTGGCGGTGCAGGCCTCGGTCTTGTGAGCCTGGCCGATGAGGCGGGGCGCCTTGCGGTCCCGCTGCTCCCACAGTGCCGATCTGCCGCCATACCTCTGCCCCTCCGGCCCATTTGGGGATCCGTCGAACACTGGTGATCCTACAAGCTCAGCACTAAGAAACGCCAAGAACCCGTTGGACCAGTACAATTTAGGTGGGGATGACGAGGAAGGAGAAGACAGCGACGAGGGGGTGGTCGTCTGGGAGCGGGAGGCGCGGTTCGCCAGGCCCGTGGGGTCGGGAGAGGGCGCAGCACCGCAGCGTGGTAGGATCCGCAGTGTAGGGGTGGAGCACAATGCGATCCTGATCCAGCCGGCGGCAGAGCAGGATAACCAACCGCGGAGGAGACGGGTGGTGACTGGGGAGGGGAGGGGAACGTATGGACGGGAACGTACCGAACGGAGGAGAGAGAGGGAGAGACGAGGTGTGGAGGAGAGAGATGGAGGAGTGGATAGGTGGTGCCGGTCGGAATACTGCCTGCCTCAGGTGATGCGAAGGTAGCACCTGACCAGGGTGAGAGTGAGGAAGATGACACATACAAGGTGGGATTTTGCGACGGCGGCGGTGGCGGTGGAGCGGTGGCTGCGGTTGCTGGCATGGAGGGTTGCGGGATGGGCTCGGGCAGGATGGGCTGGCACTCGTCGACGGCGGTGCAGGCGGCGGCGGAGTTGGAGCGGGACATGGCGCGGTGGAGGACGACGCCGACGAGGGCGAGGGCAGATGGGACGGTGAAGAAGATCTTGGTCGCCTTCCCAACGTAGCACAACCGCATGGCTGCTGCTCTCTCTCCGGCTCTGGTGGCTGTGAGTGAGAGAGCTAGCCAGCCGACTACTCTACTAGTGTTGTCCAACCAGTCAACAGAACACAAAAGTTGAATTCATCTCTATCCCAGTCAGCCTCTCTCTCTCCCAGTCAGTAAAATCATTGCCACGTCAGCAAAACCACCGCTCCAAACTGCTACGGGGGGTTATTTGACCGGATTTAACAAATTCAGGGGGTTAAATAACCCGTTTTGTAGTTCAGGGGGTAAACCAGACTTTTCTGATAGTTCAGGGGAGTAAACCGGACTTTTTCCTTAGAAATTTGAATCACCTAAATTGGAGTTCGTACGAAGAAATACGAGCTCCTGGAAGTTTAAATCTAAATAAAACCCTAAATTCATATTTTATTGAATTTCGCGAATTATTTTTCTAAAGGGAATTCGGTTTATTGCACGAGATGACGTCAGTACTCGGAAAATCCATTTTCCGGCCGAATTCATTTTATATTGGAAATCTTTTTGTATATATGATAGGTAGGCCCATAGTTAATGGACAAGGTCCACGGCTGGTGTAACATCCCAAAGTTCTGTTACCATAATAAAAATTAATAAAGTTATTATTTTATTGGATTTCCTGAAATTTGAAAGAGTTTTATTGCTTTTCTTGAATTTCAAGTTTCAAAAGTCAAAAATAAAGATTTATTGAAGTTTTATTTGATTTAAGATGAAAAATAAAATTTTAATTAATTTCTAGAATTTTCTAGAATTTTAAAAGCTTTTCCTAAGTATTTCAAAGCCAAAATAAATTAAATACACAATCTATTACTAATTTTAAGTTGGAATTATTTTATTTAAGTCCAGAATGTCTTTGAGAATTTTTCTGAATTTTCTCATAATTTTTGGATTTTATTTGCTATTTTCTAAAGCCTATTTGAATTACTGGAATTATTCAAATTGCTAAATCAAAGTAAATCTTCAAACAGTGCGTGGGCTGAAACCTCGGCTCGGCCCAATCCATCCTCACACACACGTGGCCCATGCGGCCTGCTCGCCCACGCGTTCCGTCTCCAAACCCTCCAACCGTTGGATCAAAAACGAATGGCCAGATCTGGATGGAGTTTGCTCGGTCCGAACGTCCCCACCATTGTGGATCGTCCGATTTCAACCGAACGGTCCGATCTTGATGGAGCGTTCGAAACGGTCTGAATGTTTCAATCAACAAGGATCGCCCGATCTGAATTGGATGGCCAAATCTTGATTGCACTTTCGGACGGTCCGAACGGCCAACTCAATTTAGACCATCCGATCGAAATCTAACGGCTAGAGCATGACCGTTACTTTCTTTCGCTATCGTCACCACCACGTGGGGCCCGCGCGTTAGGTCTTTCATCTCCTTCCTCTCTTTCTTCTTCACTCGCACGCACCGCCATTGCCGCATCTGCAGGAGCTTTCTAAAACTGTCAAATACGAATCAATTCCCTTGATTTCGCGCGCATTCAAACCACCATTCACCGCCGCCTCCCTTCCTAGCCGTTTCCCCTTTTCTCGCGCCCGTTTCGCCGAGGTTGAGTAACCGCCGCTGTGACCTTCGCCGCACGATCTCCTAAACCTAGCCTCCTCCGCCCCTATAAAAGGGAGCACGAGGTGCCCCTCCCTTCGCTCATCCCGTCTTCACCACTCACCTCTCCTCCCTCGCTCTCTAATCGCCGGAATTCATGTTTCCTCGCCGCCGGCCACCACGACTTTCGCCAGCAATTTCTCCACCATTGAAGGGTTCCCGGTCAACGCCGTCAACACCTCCAGAACCGCCTCGTCGTTGCCTACCCGGTGCGCACCTCACCCTCTCCGGAGCGCCACCGCAACTCTTCGCCGCCGTCAAGCCCGAGTTCGCTGCCGCCTTTGAGCTCGCCGCCGGCCACCGCATCGCATCCCCACACATCGGAGGTGAGCATCAGGTTCGGCAAAGTCCCCTCTATCGTTTGGTACCACACACATCCGCCGCCAAACGCCAGCGTGCTTTGGACCAAAGCGCCGCCGGTTTTTAGCTAATGTGGCACCGCCACATGGTTGCCACATCATCACCACCTAATCCCTAGCGCCCAGTCAGCGCCTACGTGGCATCCCAAAACCAAAAATCAGCCGCTAACATCATGCTAACATAGTAATTCAATTTTCCTTTGGAAGAATAATTCTATTAATTCCAAGGAATTCCAATTTCATCATTTCTTGTGAGTTCCAAACTTCCAAGGGTTCGTTCTCCTTCATACGAACTCCGATTTAGGTGATTCCAATTTCTAAATTTATATAAAATCGTAAACTACCTATCTAAACTAAAATTATTTAATTTGGAGTTCATTTGAATCTTCATTTTGAATTTTGCTTGAATTTGGTTTATTTTCGCGTATAGATTTCGACGACTTCGGAAAGTCAAATTTCGATGTCGTTTGAGAACATATAAGAGGATTGATTTTGACTGTATGATCATCGTGGTTGTACACATAGACTACCTGGAGAGTACTTGTGAGTACTTGGTGACCTGTTAAGGAAAACAACATCGTCTAATCAAGCAAGGCAAGTTATACCTTTGATCTTCTTTGAATCCTAGTATTTTAAATTATTTAAATTCTGTTTTAAATTATTACTGCATGCTTATTTCTATTCAATGTAATTTAAATACATGTTTTAAGCTTTATAGTTATTACCAATCTCAATATATAGCCCTTTATTGTCAAGACAGACAGTATGAAGAATCTTTTCGATCGTTATGTATTCAGAAGTTAGAAATTGAAAAGACTAGATTATAAGAAAACATTAGTGTTGGAGGAAACACCTTATATTTGAACTATAGCAATACACGATTGATGTTGGACAATAGCAATGCATTAATCTTGGAAATTGATTATAGAATGATACAATTGTTGATTGTTGGATGATTAGGGTTGAATAATTGTTGGATATTAGATTTTTAGATATATATGATCGTTGGGTATTGGATTGTAGAAGTAATTGTTGGATGTTGAATTATAGGATTATATAATTATTGGAGATTAGATTCTAGGATTACATGATTATTATGGTTGGATTACGAAATAGATAATTATTGGATATCGGATTTTAGATAATGGTTGATGTTGGATTCTAGAAATAGATTGTTATCTGAAAATTTGATTATAGGATTACATAGTCATTGGATTGATGTCGAATTTGTAGAAATAGTTTATTAAGGAATAATGGATTGATTGATATCGGATTATAGAATTAGAGTATAGTTAAATGTTGGATCGATTAAAGTTGGATCATAGAAATAGACTTATAAGGTGTAGATTGGAGTATAGGATTTTATAATTGCTGGAGATTAGATTATCACAATACTAATGTGTGACGTCCCACCCTGTGATATACAGCAAAGGTCCGGGAGGACGGGAGGACCATTTTTTTTTAGCTACGGTACTACCGCATGGAGGAGCGGTAGTACCGCTCGGCGCTGCCCGGACCTCCCAGGAGGTCCTCAAGACCTCCTGGAGATCTTGGCCAACAACCCGCTAGGAGCACCTCAGCGTATATCACAGAGAGGTCCGACAGGATCTCCCAGGCCAAGTCCCGTAGGACCTCCTGGAGGTCCTCGCCTCACAAGACCGAGCTAGTCCCAGAACAAATTGGCTAGCTCAAGATGTAACAAACACAAGTGTAATCAAATCCATACAACAAGCTCAAAGAGAAAATGCACCAAAATAACACATATATTAACAAGTGGCCTTATGGCCAAGGTTTGTCTGACAGGTGCCACTCAAGGCTAACAACGGAAGAGAACAACAACACAATGGAGGCAAGGACATAAACACTAAGTCCGTTTGGCCAGCCCACAAAGCTACCAAGTGGAGGATGCCACCTACTACGCAAGGTCTTCAAGGGTGCTCCTCCCGGAAGCACTTTGGACCACTGAACTCCAACCTCTGCTGGTCAAAACAAAGGGGCACAAGCCAATGAGTACTTTGAATGTACTCAAGAAGCCGTGGGTAAGGTATGCAAGTAGTATTATGCACGGCTTGACAAAGAGAGTCAGATGGTTAGTTTGCGTAAAGCCAAGTTTGACAAAGAAATAATATAATAGATTGCAAAGCTCAAGTTTAGAAAACATAATACATAAGTACATTTGCTTTTCAAAGGGGACAGTGAGCACCCACTCACACCCAAGGCACCAACCCAAACCTCTCTGGAGCACCCACCCCAGAGCACCACAAGACCAGCCCCTGGACCACTTTGTGAGCCAGCCATGACCCCTCTGAGCGGCCAAGGTCTCTTGAGGTAAAAGCCATGACCTCTCACCAAAGCGCCCAGGAGGAACACTATTTCACAAACAGAATTCTACCCCTCATTCGAAATCTCCGGGCATGTCCATAACCGAGGACGCGGCTATTCGAATAGATTTACACTCTGCAGAGGTGCACAACTTTACCCATAAGTGGTAGTCGCTTGATATTACACACGTTACCTTAGACATATGAATCAAGTGGAGACTACCACCAGGCTTTAACAAGGTCCTGCTCTGACTCAGTCACCAATATTAAGGTTTCGCCATCACGGTGTGCGTATAGCACCCGGTGGCCCCCTCTTAAGCCGTGGTGCTCCATCAACACCTCCTCTACCTTGGAACCGAATCGTAACAAGACCAGTTATTACTCCCCATCCACCCCATAATGGACATGTGGTTGCACGGTTTGGCCTGATCAATGGCTCCCAAGGTTCATCCTTAAATGGTCGCTCAAAGTAGGCATTCCACAACCCAAATGTGACCCAAAGAACAACTTGGGGCACCCAGTGACTCTATGGCTGCCACCCTTGATCACCCAGTGACTCCATGGCTACAACCCTTGAGCACCCACTACTCGCCTCGCCAACTCGCCCGAGCAAAACAAATTTTTAGGTTCAACTTTGCCAAAGACCACCCAAATCCTAGCGCAACATAAATTTAAAGTGGTCTTGCACCACAAACAACACAACTATGGCTTCAACCCTAGTTGCATATCGCTGGCACCAACCAAAGTTCCATAATTCATTAGTCAAGATTAAGCCATAATGATGATTCATGAGGAGACCAACGCCTACTAGAGCAAGGCTAAGCAAGAACGATACCCATGTTGGCAATAGCAATACAAGACCAACTAACAAGACCATCCTAAGGTCATCAAAGGTAACATGTCAACATGTGGACTACCAAATAGACAAGGAGGCATAAAACCAGTAGGTATTTAACTAGAGCCCAAACCATTTTATACAAATTGCAATGCAAGTTTAACAAATCAAAATACTTTTGCAAATGGGATCAAGATGGTCAAGGGTCCCATGTCTTGCCTTCAATGGCGGGCTGCTGAGCTTCAACCAGGGCTGATGGATCTTCACGCTCTTTAGCACCCACGGAATCTACACGATGCAAAGAAAACAACTAAATAAAGCAGCTTAAAAAGGAAACCGAAAAGAACTAGCAAGAACAGAAAGAAAAGATCCACAGAAGGGGAGGTCCAACAAAGAGGAAGGAGGAGGTCTGAGAGGGAGGAAATCCCACGGGAGGGAGGTCCAAGAAGTGAAGGGCTCGGACTCAAGGAGGTCGAACTAGAGGAGCTTGGAGAGCTCCTCCAGCCGAGAGAAAAGAGGAAGGGAAGAAATGACTAACAAGGAGCAAATGGAGGCCCCGGTGCCCTATTTAAAGAGAAAGGGAGAATAGGAGCACCCTCAAAAGGGCGTCAGATTCAAGGCATCAAGACAAAAGGTACACCGCCAAAGGTGCGAAAAAGGGATAAAGAAAGCTAGGGATGTGGTAAAAAGTAGAAAAGAGTACAAAAGGTAGCTAGCGAGATTTAATGTGACTCAACCCACATCAATGCACTTAAGACCGCCAGGGGCGATCAAAAGGTGCATGCACCGGTCAAAGGGCATGGTCCATGGTCCAAAGAGGAGATCCAAGGAGGAGGTCCAAGGAGGAGGTCTGCGAGGAGGTCCAACGAGGAGATCCACAGAGGAGATCCCACAGGAGGTCTGCAAGGAGATCCAGAGAGGACAGAACAAGGAGGTCTTTGAGGACTAATGGTCCTTAAGGCCACAAGGAGGTCCAAGGGCAAACAGGGAGGTCTAGACCACAAAGATCTAAACACAAAAGAGGAGGTCTGAATCCAAGGGAGGTCCAAACACAACACAGGGAGGTCTGAACCTAAAGGAGGTCCAAACGCAACACAGGGAGGTCTGAACCTAAAGGAGGTCCAAACGCAATAGGGAGGTCTAGACCACAAAGGTCTAAACACAAAAGAGGAGGTCCTCAGGATGAAGGTCCAAAGACACACAACGCGGAGGTCCTATGGACGAAGGTCCAAAGACACAACCACGGGAGGTCCTATGGACGGGAGGTCCAAAAGACACGCACGAGGAGGAGGTCCTGACGGTTAGATCTCCAAAAGGGAGGTCTAACGGTCAAGATCTCAAAGAGGAGGAGCTACACGGTCAAGATCAAAAGGCAACGGGAGGTCCTAACGCTCAGGATCTAAAAGGAGAACCTGAACGGCCAAGATCTCAAAGGGGAGGACCTGGACGGTCAAGATTTCCAAAAGGAGATCCGACGGCGAGATCTCAACAAGGGGAGGTCTGAGCGGCTAAGATCTCGAGAGAGAGGTCCTAACGGCCAGATCTCAACAAGGGGGAGGTCTGAGCGGCTAAGATCTTCAGAGAGGAGGTCCTAACGGCTAGATCTCAACAAGGGGGAGGTCTGAGCGGCTAAGATCTCCAGAGAGCAGGTCCTAAGGGCCAGATCTCAACAAGGGGGAGGTCTGAGCGGCTAAGATCTCCAGAGAGCAGGTCCTAACGGCCAGATCTCAACAAGGCGGAGGTCTGAGCGGCTAAGATCTCCAGAGAGCAGGTCCTAACGGCCAGATCTCAATAAGGGGGAGGTCTGAGTGGCTAAGATCTCTAGAGAGGAGGTCCTAACGGCCAGATCTCAACAAGGGGAAGGTTTTAGTGGCTAAGATCTCCAGAGAGGAGGTCCTAACGGCCAGATCTCTATAAGGGGGAGGTCTGAGCGGCTAAGATCTCCAGAGAGGAGGTCCTAACGGCCAGATCTCAACAAGGGGGAGGTCTGAGCGGCTAAGATCTCCAGAGAGGAGGTCCTAACGGCCAGATCTCAACAAGGGGGAGGTGTGAGCGGCTAAGATCTCCAGAGAGGAGGTCCCAACGGCCAGATCTCAATAAGGGGGAGGTCTGAGCGGCTAAGATCTCCAGAGAGGAGGTCCTAACGGCCAGATCTCAACAAGGGGGGGGTCTGAGCGGCTAAGATCTCCAGAGAGGAGGTCCTAAGGAGTTCCACAAGGAAGCAAAGAGGTCCATACGGGCATGGGGAAGTCCAGAGGGATTTAGGGATGCCCAAATGAACACAGGGGTTGCCAATGGATGTTGAGAGGTCCACGGGGAGGCCAAAATAGGGAAAAGGGGTCTAGATAGAAGGAGGTCTAGACAGAGAAAGGTTTAGGCTGAGAGGGAGGTCCAGACACAAAGAGATTCAAACCAACAAAGAGGGGGTCTGGACTACAGGATAGGCACAAGGAAAAGGTCCAAAGATCAGAGGGGTTTGAAACACAAACCTGAGCTGGTCTAAACCCAAAGGAGGCCTGGGCCGACAAGGAGAGAAAGAAAGAGAAGGGGCACCTAGACACAAAAGAGGTCTGGGAAGGGGAAGCCAAACCCAAAGGCACACAAAGCACAAGAGGGAGGAAAGGAACACACCAACAAACTCCCAAAGGAAACCGAATAGATTTAGTTCAAGTTTAGATTAGTCAATTAAAGCTTCTTTTTGAAAACTCAGGTTAAGCTTTAAACTCTCACCAAAACCAAATGGTTATTTTTAAAACTCCGGAAAAACGGGACGTTACAACCTACACCCCTTAAAAGAGAATCTCGACCCCGAGATTCGGGCTGACTAAAGAATGGGTTGAGGAACTGGGTTTCACTCACTCTTCCAACAACTTCCTCTTTGAGTGAGACAAAACCAAACTACCAAAACACTAACCAGAGACTTACCAGGGAAGAGATCTTGAGCCGGCTGGGCTTGCTCCACAGCAACACAATTCACATGCCCCCTTGCGGCTAGAACTGGAGGTCTTATGGCTTGCCTTGAAGCTTGGGGAAAGGCTTGGTTCCACTGGCGGGGTTGAGGGCAGTGCTTGGCGAAATGACCCCACTGCTGACAGTTGAAGCACTGGATACCTTCAGCATACATGGTGTTCCGGGGCTGCTGGTTGCTGTCGAACTCCTGAGCATCTGGATAGGGCGCTGCTGTAGAGGTCCCGAACTCAACCGAAGGTCCCAAAAACTGGTGTTGTTCAGACATCTTGGTTCGCTGGGGGTCTTTGATAAGCTCTAGGCTGTGACATCTTCCTCTTGAATGTCTCTGCAAGTTCTTTTCGAGATTCTTCAATCAATAAAGCCTTGTTTACCAGATGCTAAAAATCTGCATAGTCTTTGCCAATAACCTGAACCTTCGGACTGGGGTTGAGTCCTCGCTTGAACTTCTTCTTCTTGGCTTCATCTGTGGCAATATCCTCTGGAGCATAGCGTGCCAGCTGAGTGAATTTGTTGAGGTACTCACTTACTGACAAGCTTCCTTGCTTTAGCTCGCGAAACTCGTTCTTCTTCATTTCTACCATCCCATCTGGAACATGAGAATGGCGGAAGGCTTCTGAAAACTCAGTCCAAGTGATGCTCTGGTGGTCTGCATGGGCGGCACAAAAGTTCTCCCCACCACTGCCATCGGGCCTTCAAGCCGGTGAGTTGCATACAAGACTTTTTCACGGTCGCTGCACTGGGCAATGGTAAGCTTCTTCTCTATTGACCGCAGCCAATCCTCAGCATCCAAGGGCTCCGGGGAGCTAGAGAATGTCGAAGGTCGGGTCCTTAAGAAGTCCACCAATTTTGACTGAGGAAAAACTGGAGTTGAAGGCTGCACGCAACCGCTGGGCTGATACAGTTCACCAAGGCGAGGAGGGTAGCAGCTGTCTGACTTTGTTGGGCCATCATCTGACTCATGTTCTGCATCATGGCACTCATCATTTGAGCTTGGGCTGCCATAAACTGCTCCAAACTTTGCCCTGCAAGTGCTGCTGGAGGAAGAGGTGGTGACAAAGGAGGGTCCTCTGGCTCACTCTGACTTGCTGAATGCCGGGTCTAAACCATCTGCAAGAAGCTTCTCTGGTTTAAAAAGGTGAGAAAAGCAAGCACAAAGGTGAGAGGGAAAAGCACCAAAGGTGAGTTAAGACAGAGGAAGACAGATGGAACATTCTAGGTAGGGAAAAGTAGGTTAACCCGAAGAGAACTAGTAGCCAAAAGCTACTAAGAGGCAAGAAAACTCAACAAAAGACCTTAGACACTAGGCTAAGTGATGCTAAAAACAAAAGGGTAGCCTAAAGACAGCACTACTAAACTTAACCTATAGGGGTGGTCCACTTAAAACAAGGCCAGACCTAACAAGATTGCTGAGATGAGGGGGTCATTTTGAGCTTAGAAACAAAGTTTCCAGAAAGGGTAAGATACAAGAACCCAAGAAGAAGCCAAGAAAAGGATAGCTCAAGAAAAGAAAAGAATGAATCAAGTTGAGGACAGAACGAAACAAGATAAGAAAAAAACCACCAATCAAATTTTAAGTTGGTTCGATTTAGAAAATAGCTTTTAAAACAGACTAAAACGACCTTGCTAACAAAGGTTACGTCCTACAGTCAGCATGGAGCTCTGATACCACCTTGTGACGTCCCACCCTGTGATATACAGCAAAGGTCCGGGAGGACCATTTTTTTTAGTTGCGGTACTACCGCATGGAGGAGCGGTAGTACCGCTTGGCGCTACCCGAGGGAGGTCTGCTCGGACCTCCCAGGAGGTCCTCAAGACCTCCTGGAGGTCTTGGCCACCAGGACCTCCCAGGAGGTCTCCAAGACCTCCTGGAGGTCTTGGCCAACAACCCGCTAGGAGCACCTCAGCGTATATCACAGAGAGGTCCGACAGGATCTCCCAGGCCAAGTCCCATAGGACCTCCTGGAGGTCCTGCCTCTGCGCACCGAGCTAGTCCCAGGAACAAATTGGCTAGCTCGCACAGAACAAACACAAGTGTAATCAAATCCATACAACAAGCTCAAAGAGAAAACAGACCAAAATAACACATATATTAACAAGTGGCCTTATGGCCAAGGTTTGTACAGGGGTGCCACTCAAGGCTAACAACGGAAGAGAACAACAACACAGCGGAGGCAAGGACATAAACACCAAGTCCGTTTGGCCAGCCCACAGGCTACCAAGTGGAGGATGCCACCTACTACGCAAGGTCTTCAAGGGTGCTCCCCTCCTGGAAGCACTGGACCACCTGGAACTCCAACCTCTGCTGGTCAAAACAGCAGGGCACAAGCCAATGAGTACTTTGAATGTACTCAGCAAGCCGTGGGTAAGGTATGCAAGTAGTATTATGCACGGCTTGACAAAGAGAGCTGTATGGTTAGTTTGCAGAAAGCCAAGTTTGACAGCAAATAATATAATAGATTGCAAAGCTCAAGTTTAGAAAACATAATACATAAGTACATTTGCTTTTCAAAGGGGACAGTGAGCACCCACTCACACCCAAGGCACCAACCCAAACCTCTCTGGAGCACCCACCCCAGAGCACCACAAGACCAGCCCCTGGACCACTTTGTGAGCCAGCCATGACCCCTCTGGAGCCGGCCAAGGTCTCTTCGAGGTAAAAGCCATGACATCTCACCAAAGCGCCCAGGAGGAACACCATTTCACAAACAGAATTCTACCCCTCATTCGAAATCTCCGGGCATGTCCATAACCGAGGACGCGGCTATTCGAATAGATTTACACTCTGCAGAGGTGCACAACTTTACCCATAAGTGGTAGTCGCTTGATATTACACACGTTACCTTAGACATGTGAATCAAGTGGAGACTACCACCGGGCTTTAACAAGGTCCTGCTCTGACTCAGTCACCAACATTAAGGTTTCGCCATCACGGTGTGCGTATAGCACCCGGTGGCCCCCTCTTAAGCCGTGGTGCTCCATCAACACCTCCTCTACCTTGGAACCGAATCGAGAACAAGACCGAGTTATTACTCGGTCCACCCCATAATGGACATGTGGTCGCACGGTTTGGCCCAGATCAATGGCTCCCAAGGTTCACCTTAAATGGTCGCTTTCAGCGAGGCATTCCACAACCAAAATGTGACCCGGCAGAACAACTTGGGGCACCCAGTGACTCTATGGTCGCCACCCTTGATCACCCAGTGACTCCATGGCTACAACCCTTGGAACACCCACTACTCGCCTCTGGCCAACTCGCCCGAGCAAAACAACTTTTAGGTTCAACCTGGCCAAAGACCACCCAGTCCTAGCGCAACATAAATTTAAAGTGGTCTTGCACCACAAACAACACAACTATGGCTTCAACCCTAGTTGCATATCAGTGGCACCAACCAAAGTTCCATAATTCATTAGTCAAGATTAAGCCATAATGATGATTCTTGAGGAGACCAACGTCTACTAGAGCAAGGCTAAGCAAGAACGATACCCATGTTGGCAATAGCAATACAAGACCAACTAACAAGACCATCCTAAGGTCACAAAGGTAACATGTCAACATGTGGACTACCAAATAGACAAGGAGGCATAAAACCAGTAGGTATTTAACTAGAGCCCAAACCATTTTATACAAATTGCAATGCAAGTTTAACAAATCAAAATACTTTTGCAAATGGGATCAAGATGGTCAAGGGTCCCATGTCTTGCCTTCAATGGCGGGTCACGAAGCTTCAACGTATGATGGATCTTCACGCCCTTAGCACCCACTAATCTACACGATGCAAAGAAAACAACTAAATAAAGCGACTTAAAAAGGAAACCGAAAAGAACTAGCAAGAACAGAAAGAAAAGATCCACAGAAGGGGAGGTCCAACAAGGAGGAAGGAGGAGGTCTGAGAGGGACGAAATCCCACGGGAGGGAGGTCCAAGAAGTGAAGGGCTCGGACTCAAGGAGGTCCGAACCAGAGGAGCTTGGAGAGCTCCTCCAGAACCGAGAGAAAAGAGGGAAGGGGAAGAAATGACGAACAGGGAGCAAATGGAGGCCCCTGGTGCCCTATTTAAAGAGAAAGGGAGAATAGGAGCACCCTCAAAAGGGACGTCCAGATTCAAGGCATCAGTACAAAAGGTACACTGCCAAAGGTACGAAAAAGGGATAAAGAAAGCTAGGGATGTGACAAAAAGTAGAAAAGAGTACAAAGGTAGCTAGCAGCATTTAATGTGACTCAACCCACATCAAATGCACTTAAGACTGCCCAAGGGGCCAGTCAAAAGGTGCACAGACCAGTCAAAGGGCATGGTCCATGGTCCAAAGAGGAGATCCAAGGAGGAGGTCCAAGGAGGAGGTCCTGCGTGGAGGTCCAATGAGGAGATCCACAGAGGAGATCCTACGGGGAGGTCCTGCAAGGAGATCCAGAGAGGACAGACAAGGAGGTCTTTGAGGACTAATGGTCTTTAAGGACACAAGGAGGTCCAAGGGCAAACAGGGAGGTCTAGACCACAAAGATCTAAACACAAAAGAGGAGGTCTGAACCCAAGGGAGGTCCAAACACAACACAGGGAGGTCTGAACCTAAAGGAGGTCCAAACGCAACACAGGGAGATCTGAACCTAAAGGAGGTCCAAACGCAATAGAGAGGTCTAGACTACAAAGGTCTAAACACAAAAGAGGAGGTCCTGTGGACAGAAGGTCCAAAAGACACACAACGCGGAGGTCCTATGGACAGAAGGTCCAAAGACACAACCACGGGGAGTTCCTATGGACGGGAGGTCCAAAAGACACGCACGGGAGGTCTAACCGTCAAGATCTCAAAGAGGAGGACCTACACGGTCAAGATCAAAAGGCAACCGGGGGTCCTGACGCTCAGGATCTAAAAGGAGAACCTGAACGGCCAAGATCTCAAAGGGGAGGACCTGGACGGTCAAGATTTCCAAAAGGGAGATCCGACGGCCATATCTCAACAAGGGGGAGGTCTGAGCGGCTAAGATCTCTAGAGAGGAGGTCCTAACGGCCAGATCTCAACAAGGGGGAGGTCTGAGCGGCTAAGATCTCCAGAGAGGAGGTCCTAACGGCCAGATCTCAACAAGGGGGAGGTCTAAGCGGCTAAGATCTCCAGAAAGGAGGTCCTAACGGCCAGATCTCAACAAGGGGGAGGTCTGAGCGGCTAAGATCTCTAGAGAGGAGGTCCTAACGGCCAAATCTCAACAAGGGGGAGGTCTGAGCGGCTAAGATCTCCAGAGAGGAGGTCCTAACGGCCAGATCTCAATTAGGGGGAGATCTGAGCGGCTAAGATCTCCAGAGAGGAGGTCCTAACGGCCAGATCTCAACAAGGGGGAGGTCTGAGCTGCTAAGATCTCTAGAGAGAAGGTCCTAACGGCCAGATCTCAACAAGGGGGGGGGGTCTGAGCGGCTAAGATCTCCAGAGAGGAGGTCCTAAGGAGTTCCACAAGGATACAAAGAGGTCCATACGGGCATGGGGAAGTCCAGAGGGACTTAGGGATGCCCAAATGAACACAGGGGTTGCCAATGGATGTTGAGAGGTCCACGGGGAGGCCAAAATAAGGAAAAGGGGTCTAGATAGAAGGAGGTCTAGACAGAGAAAGGTTTAGGCCGAGAGGGAGGTCCAGACACAAAGAGATTCAAACCAACAAAGAGGAGGTCTGGACTACAGGATAGGCACAAGGAAAAGGTCCAAAGATCAGAGGGGTTTGAAACACAAACCTGAGTTGGTTTAAACCCAAAGGAGGCCTGGGCCAACAAGGAGAGAAAGAAAGAGAAGGGGCACCCAGACACAAAAGAGGTCTGGGAAGGAGAAGCCAAACCCAAAGGCACACAAAGCACAAGAGGGAGGAAAGGAACACACCAACAAACTCCCAAAGGAGACCGAACAGATTTAGTTCAAGTTTAGATTAGTCAATTAAAGCTTCTTTTTGAAAACTCAGGTTAAGCTTTAAACTCTCACGAAAACCAAATGGTTATTTTTAAAACTCCGGAAAAACGGGACGTTACATAATGGTTTACATACTGATCTCGTACTAGACAAGTCTTGGACATTAATCCTTCATACCTTGTCACCCTAGATAAAACTCTGGTTAATACAAGTCTTGGACTGATTGAAAAACTTTATGCTTAGTCAAGGCTTAGACCAAAAATGTTTGATTTGGGGAATTTCAGCCAAAACTCAAATGTTGTTTAAATGACATCCATGGCATTGGTTTGTCATGGAAGATTTTGCAAATGTTTTGAAAAATAAAAAGGAAAAGTTGGTTTGTACTTGGGCGAACTAGATGGTTGGTGGGTGCAAGTTTATGCACGGGTTCAATCTGGGTAGGATTGAGACCCAAGGTTTTTATTGGAAGTCGCCTAAGTCAATTAAGGACGGCCTAAGAGCCGCTTTTGCTAAACTCCACTGTACTTCCACATGTCCAGAGTGGGCGGGACCTGGCTAACTAATTTGCAATATTTCACCATGGTCGTGCCATCCGGTTGCGTGGGCGTCTATCATGACCTAGTTTTATTTCCACCTAGAGCAAGAGGGGGCTTCCGGAGGATGGACAGTCCAATGGAAGAGAAACCTTAGCGAAGCAGGACTATGGTGGGATAAAGCATTGTAAAGGCCTTGACACGTGCTTTAGACTGCTTACCTACGGTAGTGAGTAGTGGTATCGACGAATGCCAAACAAACTAAAGAATTCATGTCTTGTGGGTAAAGCTGTACAACCTCTGTAGAGTGTAAAACTATTCAAATAGCCATGTCTATGGTCATGGACATGTTTAGCATTTGCCACTCAAAGTTAGACTTTGATTTTGTTTTTAAAAGACTTTATCAAATGGTTTATTCAAATGGAAAATTGGACGGTTAGCCATGTGATAGGAGGGTATCCATCACCATATTTCATATGGAGGTTATCCTACTATAAAACTTGAGAATTTATAAAATGAATTTTCAATATAGAATAACTGCTTTGGAACTTAGTATGGATATTTGAAAAGAAACATTGCTTTATGCAAATTCAACCAATAAGCATTCCTTTGATATATCCTCGCATGCATTATAATATGTTATTGGGTGTAACTTACGAGCACGGAAGTTGTGCTCATCCTTGCTTAATGCAAATAATTTCAGAGGAGAAGGACTTTGCCACCGATGTGGATCTCGACGACTAGGCCGCTACCCCAGTCGATTGCCTGTGGCAGATCAGCTGGACTCCACTACTTATTCTTCGTCTTCCATTGTGTCTCTTTATTGTTGGCTTGTAAGCCTTTCTTGTAAATAACTCTGTTGATTATTAATAAAGTTATACGATTTATGGATGTTACCATATCTGTTTACTATGTGAACTAGCTACTGATCATGGAACTAGTTCAGAAATACATAGAGGATTTGGGGTGTTACTCCCGGGTCCGACAGAAGTGGTATCAGAGCCATATTGACTGTAGGTCGTGACCTAGTTAGAATGGCCGTTAGTTGGAAAAACTTCAAAACTTATTTTATATAACAAGTAAAATAATTTGTTTTCTCCTCCTCTTGGTCGTCTATCTATCTTCAACTTCTTCATAGCAATTCTTTCTTACCTAATTCTCTTTTCACCATTTTGTAATGTTAAATGGATCTTCTTTCCCTTATAAATATCTATAGATGGTCAACATGATTATTAACCCTTACGTTCAAGATTACAAGACATGGAGCCATGAAGAAAGTATCATCATCTCCACCATCCAAAGACAACGGACAAAATTTACCGAAGATCGTGATATCAGCCCAACCATATAGTTTAAATCTACCAAGACTCATTTTGTGCATTGAGTCATCTCACTAGCTTAAGAGTATCAATCGATAGAACGTCGTATAAAACTATTAAAGTTTTTCTGAAAATCTTTTGAGTTGGTTCTTCCATTTAGGAGTTGTTTCGCTCTATCCCCTTAAGTTCTTCTTATTTGTCTCTTCCCTATCCTTTGTCTCCTTCCCTAAACCTTTGGAATAACCGGCAGATGTTGAAGACTCGTCGATCTAAAGGTGGTACCAACACCAATAATGATATCCCTGAGAATGTCAGTACCGAAGGCAACCAACAACTGACAGCAATAACACTTCAGAATTTGAATCAGTTTTTCATCACCCAGACTCAACTAATACAGCAGATAATGCAACAAATGAACAACAACAACTGTATTCCGACAGCCATTGCTCCTACAACACATGAACAGTGCTCCTACGATGAGTTACCAAGGAATAAGCCACCAGAAGCATCACATAATGATGACATAAGCCACTTCCTTCCTGAAAGTCACCATCCATGCAAGTATGTTCTCTGTTACAGATGTGGAGAATCAGGACACTTCACTTACGGATTCCCTCAAAAGGGAAAGCCAAAACAAGATATCCATCGTGTTCACTGCAATAACAACGGACACTGTTTCATCAAGCGTTCCAAGAAGAAGATAATCCAGTATAAAATATGCAACTACTATGGCAAGAAAGGGCACCTTGTCAAACAATGCCCCTTATCAGCATTCGTGGCACTACAAGCAACCTCAGCACTTGAGTGCAGACCAGAAGAACCTCGGACAACACACAAAGCAGCAAGGATATCTCAACCCATCATAAGAAGCCAAGTGAACCAAGTCAGTACAGAAGAAGCCCAAGGATCAGATAAACAGAATTCCGGCCAAGTCAAACACAAGACGGTCAAACAAAAGGACAATCTTCATAAAAGGAAGATGGTAGATCAAAAGCAACATGGGCCAAGAAACTCCAAGGCTTGTGTAATTCCACCCAAATCCAACCAAGCATACCGCACTCATGATTCCAGGATCAATATCACTTCCACTGACGCAGTTATCCCATGACAAGATTGGTGGCCAATCTTAACAGAACAAAATATCAAGGGTAGGAATGCAATGTTTCAAGTGTTAGGAAAAGGGACATTTTGCCAATAAATGCCCGCAAAGATATCCAGCACTCACTTCAGACAGCATTCTAGAAGCTAGTTTGATCGCAACAATAACACCAGAAGTAGGTGGTAAAAACAACAGAAGATACATGTCACAGTTGCAGAAATACAGAAGTTTAGGCTTGCCAATGCCTCAAGAAACAACCATGAACCAGCCGGCTAGCTTGTTGCTCCCCAACACCTCCGTTGAAAGCCAGACACCGAAGGATTCATCCTATTTTGTAGGCATCACGTGTTTCAATTGCCATGAGGTAAGACATTTTGCCAATAAATGTCCAAAAAAGTAGTAGGTAGCAAATCCATCTAACTCTGAAGTTCCAAAGGTCTACACCATGGAAGCAACTAGGAAGCCACAGAATTCTGAAAAAGGACGTATGTACAACATCATAGCTCGGGCCCTACCCAATAAGGAGCAGGATGTAGATAACGACAACTCCAGTTGAAAACCTTGTATCCCCAACCTTCTATCTAGCCACTCCGAATCTCAGGGATGAGATTCCTTTTAAGAGGGGTAGTTTGTAACATCCCAAAGTTCTTTTACCAAAATAAAAATTAATAAAGTTATTATTTTATTGGATTTCCTGAAATTTGAAAGAGTTTTATTGCTTTTCTTGAATTTCTAAAGTTTTAAAAGTCAAAAATAAAAATTTATTGAAGTTTTATTTGATTTAAGTTGAAAAATAAAATTTTAATTAATTTCTAGAATTTTCTGGAATTTTAAAAGTTTTTCCCAAAGTATTTCAAAGCAAAAATAAATTAACTGCACAATCTGTTACTAATTTTAAGTTGGAATTATTTTATTTAAGTCCAGAATGTCTTTGAGAATTTCTGTGAATTTTCTCATAAATTTTGGATTTTATTTGCTTTTTTCTAAAGCCTATTTGAATTACTGGAATTATTCAAATTGCTAAATCAAAGTAAATCTTCAAACAGTGCGTGGGTCGAAACCTTGGTTCGGCCCAATCCATCCTCACGCGCACGCGGCCCACACGGCCTACTCGTCCGCGCGTTCCATCTCCAAACCCTCCAACCGTTGGATTGAAAACGAACGGCCAAATCTAGATGGAATTCACTCGGTCCGAACATCCCCACCATTGTGGACCGTCCGATTTCAAACGAGCGGTCCGATCTTGATGGAGTGTTCGGAACGGTTCGAACATTTCAATCAACAAGGACTGCCTGATCAG
The DNA here is from genome assembly GCA_036346405.1 of Phyllostachys edulis. Classification (NCBI taxonomy): domain Eukaryota; kingdom Viridiplantae; phylum Streptophyta; class Magnoliopsida; order Poales; family Poaceae; genus Phyllostachys; species Phyllostachys edulis. The sequence continues at coordinate 11,426,978 of CM070557.1, forward strand.
AATTGGACGGCCAGATCTTGATTGCACTTTCGGACGGTCCGAATGGCCCACTCAATTTAGACCGTTCGATCGAAATCTAACGGCCAGAGCATGACCCGTTACTTTCTTTCGCTATCGTCACCGCCACGTGGGGCCCACGCATCAGGTCTTTCATATCCTTCCTCACTTTTTTCTTCGCCCGCACGCACCGCCATTACCGCATCTGCAGGGGCTTTCAAAACCGTCAAATACAAATCAATTCCCTTGATTTTGCGTGCATTCAAACCACCATGCACCGCCGCCTCCCTTCCCGGCCGTTTCCCCTTTTCTCGCGCCCATTTCGCTGAGATTGAGTAACGGCCGCCGTGACCTTCACTGCATGATCTCCTCACCCCAGCCTCCTCCACCCCTATAAAAGGGAGCACGAGGTGCCCCTCCCTTCGCTCATCCCGTCTTCACCACTCACCTCTCCTCCCTCGCTCTCTAGTCGCCGGAATTCATGTTTCCTCGCCGCCGGTCGCCACAACTTTCGCCGGCAATTTCTCCGCCATTGAAGGGTTCCCCGTCGACGCCATCAACACCTCCAGAACCGCCTCGTCGTTGCCTACCCGGTGCGCACCTCACCCTCTTCGGAGCAGCACCACCACAACTCTTCGCCACCGTCAAGCCTGAGTTCGCCGCCGCCTTTGAGCTCACCGCCGGCCATAGCATTGCGTCCCCACACATCAGAGGTGAGCATCAGGTTCGGCGAAGTCCCCTCTATTGTTTGGTACCACTCACATCTGCCGCCGCGCCGCCAAACGCTGGCAAGCTTTGGACCGGAGCGCCGTCGATTTTTAGCTGACGTGGCTCTGCCACATGGCTGCCACATCAGCCCTAGCACCCAGTCAGCGCCTACGTGGCATCCCAAAGCCAAAAATCAGCCGCTGACGTCATGTCGATGTAGCAATTTAATTTTCCTTCAGAAGAATAATTCTATTAATTCCAAGGAATTCCAATTTCATCATTTCATGTGGGTTCCAAACTTCCAAGGGTTCGTTCTCCTTCATATGAACTCCAATTTAGGTTATTCAAATTTCTAAATTTATATAAAATCATAAACTAGCTATCTAAAATAAAATTATTTAATTTCGAGTTCATTTGAATCTTGTTTGAATTTGGTTTATTTTCGTGTATAGATTTCGACGACTTCGGAGAGTCGGATTTTGACATCGTTATGCAAATTCAACCAATAAGCCTTCCTTTGATATATCCTTACATGAATTATAATATGTTATTGGGTGTAACTTCTGAGCACGGAAGTTGTTCTCATCCTTGCTTAATGCAAATAATTTCAGAGGAGAAGGACTTTGCCACCGGTGTGGATCTCGTCGACTAGGCCGTTACCCCAGTCGATTGCCTGTGGCATATCCACTGGACTCCACTACTTATTCTTTGTCTTCCGCTGTGTCTCTTTATTGTTGGCTTGTAAACCTTTCTTGTAAATAACTCTGTTGATTATTAATAAAGTTATGCGATTTATGGATGTTACCATATCTATTTACTGTGTGAACTAGCTACTGATCATGGGACTAGTTCAGAAATGCACAGAGGATTTGGGTTGTTACTACCGGGTTCGATAGCTAGTCAAATGTCCATAGTGGAAACGGTTTATGCTATAGTGAAGGGGCTAACGCATACGCTGATTCAGCACAAAAAACCAAGGTGGCGCTAACGTGGGCTGTCGGTGGCGCCTACGTGGGTGGGCCATGTAATCCTATGACCGACGTTGCGCCGGTGACGAGCTCGCGAAAGCTCTGCACCACGGCGAGGGGCGTGACTGTGTGCAAAAGATATGGAATGCGATACTGAACTTGATGCTCCCCGAAGATGATAGCGGGCGTGCGGTTTTGGCCATCGGCGGCGAGGTTTGGCGGCGGTGCATTTTAGGGCTCCCGCGAAGTCCTGTGGTTCTCCAACGAAGTGAGTGCATGCACGGTGTAGGCAACGTTGAGGCGATGCTGAAAAGGGGGTTGGGGCAGCCGAAGAGTGGTCGTTGGCGTCGGAATCGAAGGTCGGAGCAACTCCGACCGGTGGCGAAGAAACTCAGAATTAGGGCACTAGAGGGTGGTGGCACTGAGGTGAGGAGACCAAGGCGGAGCTGAGGCACTATTTATAGGGGTGCGGGTGGGACTAAGCTTCGTGCGGCACAAGTTGGCCATGTGGTGATGCCGGCGAGGAGTTGGGTATTTATGGCGAGGTAAAGGAAGGTAATGGCCGAGTCAGACGCGAATTCACATGGCGCTTTAAATGCGCACGGAATCTTGGGGTTTAATGAGGATTTTGCCGGGTTTTGGAAGCTCCAAATGTGTGAAAATGGCAGAGGTGTCTGAGTTTGAAACGGGGACGACGGGGAGGTAGGAGAAGGTGATGTGGCACTGGCGGACCCACCTTGCAGAGAAAGAGAAAGGAGTGGTGAGAGAGGTGCGGCGTTTGGACCTGTAATAACATGGCTATACGGAAGCCAAGATGCAACCCAAACTACAAACATCAATCAACTCTATAAATTTTTCTAAACAAATCAACAACTAGTAACAACTAAGCTTCATCACACAACAATTCTGATATCTTAACAAACATAAATTTCAGCAAGGATTTAAGCACTAAATTTCAGTTTATAGCAATTCAATCAAGAGGAACAATATTATGAATACGTTCGGATAATTTTAAACCATCAATTAGCATGAATAAACTTTAAGAACGAACAATAGAAGTACCATGAATCCAATTATTACATTCAATAATTTCCAAATGAAAGGTAGCAACAGAAATATTATTTAGTTGGTGAAGTATGTGATAATGTGGATTTCTTCATGTGATCTACTCCCTCCCAGGACGTGTCGTCCTCAACGATCACCTAAAAACAAAATTGGCAAGAGTGAGTCCAAGACTCAGCAAATACGAACGAATGATATAAGAAACATTGAATTGAATACAAGACATAAAACATTGAATCGAATACAAATCATTCTCAAATTATCCCATACATATGAATATACTATGAATGCGATGCAATATGGATATGTCTCCACTTCTCTTCTGCATATACCGGTATAGCTAGTGATATACCCGTCGGTGTTCACTTAGGCCCGTATTATCCAAAATTCGGGGATCCAAGGCCCGTATGAAGAATCTTTCATACGGGGATCTATTTGCCCATATTGGAATAATAGGACTTATTTGCCCATATTGGAATGATGGGATTTTCAATACGCACTCCTATGGGTGAGGCAATGATTGAAATAAAATGAATCTCAATACCCACTCCCGTTGGCTAAACATGAAAACTTGGAATGAATGTAATGAAACAAAATGAACACTTCCATACCTTCCAATTGTTATAAGTATTTAACGGAAACAAGCAATCAGTGGAAAAAATACTCATACTTCATAAGATTACCCATATCATAGTAATTCAACCAATTTGTACAAACACACATCCAAGATGACCCAAAATGTACTTGCCTCAACTACGAGACGGATGACGACGAAAAGAGGACTGTATTCCCGGGTTCTCACCACCACCTGGCATTCGTAAAGCATACTAAGAAAACCATTCAATTGCACATAGCACAGCAATAAAACTAAACGAACTCATTCGCTCCTAATCGCAACCCGAAACAATATCATTACATTGCCAAGTCGCAATCTGTCCAAAACAGACAGCCACCATAGGAAAACCATAACTTTTGATTTAAAGCTCCACAAATCATGAACTCAAGTTCTCTAGAATATATACACACATGCCGACAAATTATCAGGTGACCCGAAGTTCAAATTGTTTCATCTGAACCCTTGTTTTTTATCTCCGAAGATAGTTCTATCATCTTCGGTACTATCAACTTAGAAATCACCTATCTTTCAATTGGTACAACCAAACACAATGATCTAAGTCATCCTGTAATCTACAGATAACTAGTGTCCATTATAAAGTTATTATAATTTTTTCATTGTGCAATAAAAGTTGCTAACAGAGCAATCTTTCCTAACTGTCCCCAACAGAAGGACAAAACTGCAACGAACAATTCGAAATTCCATAACTTTCGTTCTACTTGTCCAAAAAATATGAACTTGGACTCTCTGGAATCATTATAAAGTTAAATATCTATGTCATGCATACCAAAAGTCCATATTCATCGATTTTCAAACTTTAATTTGCAAAACTATGTTCGCTGCCCGAATCCTCGAGACTGAACAGGCACTCGGATTGGAAAAATCATAACTAAATATCTATCCATCCAAAAATTGCGAACTAAGACTTTCCAGAAATCTATCGCAATTACCCACATAACTATAGTAGACCCTAAATCTGGATTTCACTTAGAACTAATTCAAACTTACGGATCATCAGAACTGCAGAATTACCGATCTTCAACAGCAGGGTACTAATATGATTTTCAGCAACATATCACATATAAAAGAATTGCAAAAGCTCAAGGGAAACACAAATTTGCCCTAGAATAACCCTGCTGGATCTCGCTGAAGTTTCCGTGAGGATCCCCCTTCTTCCTTCTCCCTCTTCCTCTTTCTTTCTTCTTTCGCCTTCCTCTCCTTTCTTTCTCCTCTTCTCCTCCTCTTGGCATAGCAAACAGGAATGGGTGCTCAAGACCCACCTACTACAGTCTTGGTGGTGCTACAAGATACAAGGCGATGGTCTCAGAGCATAGTGCTAGGGTTTGACTCCTCCTCCTTGGTGTTTGCCCACCTTGGGTTAAACACGCGTGGGCTTTAGGCCCACGACCCAAGTTCTCGGAATTACGCAAAAATCCCCTCCAAAAACTTGTCCAATCCATTCTCTAATTAAATTATTTTCTTTCTAAATCATTTTTCCTCTCTTAGGATGATTCAGAATATTACATGACCGTCCGATTATGATCGGACTGTCCAAACTGATTTAAAACGTTCAGACCGTCCGAACATCAAATCTTGATCTGACCGTTTAATTTCAATCGGACGGTCCACAATGCTTCGGAACGTTCAGACTGTCCGAACTTCCCACCTTGATCGGGCCGTCTGATTTTGATCGGACGGTCCACAAAAGAGGTAGCGGGTGCGCGCGGGTTGAGCAGGCCATGTGGGCCACGTGCGTGAGAGAAAAGGAATGGGCCGGAGGAGGTTTCGGCCCAAAGACTGTTACTGGTTTTTAATTGATTTAGCAATTTAAATAATCTTGTTAATTCCAATTGGCTTTAGAAAATAGTAAATAAAATCCAAAAATTATGAGAAAATTCACAGAAATTCTCTCAGACATTGTGGATTTAAATAAAATATTTCTAACTTATATTTGGTATTTAATTTTGCAAATAAATTATTTTGTCTTTGAAATAAATAGGAAAAGAGTTTTTTAAAAAATTCAGAAAATTCCATAAAAATAATTAAATTTTATTTTCAACTGGAAATTGAAATTTGGGTTGTTACACCTCCGGCCGAGATTGATTCCGTACATAGGACTTGAAAATTCCTATGTATCTCTCGAACGGGTACATATGATGTAGGAACACCGAGCTGAATATCTTTATCTCTTTCACAAGGTGAACAATGAGATGGACCATGCTATCAAAAATGACAGAGGAAAATACATCTCAAGATGACATAGAGTCGTCACCACCTCAGCCTATAGAGCATCTAGTCCTTCGGGATCGATGACCTTTTGAGTAATTGAGTAAAAGAAATAACACAACGTCATGATTGCCACTCAGACCTTGTTCGGCAAAATACTTCTAATTGCAATAGGAAGAGTTTGTGTCATCAGCACATGACAATCGTGAGACTTCATACAAATTGATTTCAAACCTTCCACAGAAACAAGTGTTGGAAATATGCTCTACAGGCAATCATAGAGATGATTATATTTCATTATGTTCATAATATTGGATAATATGTTATCTTGTTCCCAGAATAATATCGTTAATATTTATTATCAAGTATGTGACTTGATTGTGAAACTCTATATTTCTGCGATGATTATTCTTAAACGTTCCCTGGTCAGAAACATATGAGGACACATATGAATAGACTAGCATATGTATTGGTTGATGACTATGTTTCACAGGTCATGGATATGTAGATATCAAACTAGTAATATGGACACATGTTACAGAACATGGTGTTGGATAAGACCCACCTTGAGACACTATTGAGATTGTTATGATTCTATGTATCGTTAGTTGGTCTCAAGCAATGATGATGTATAATCCTTAGACCTGAGATCAGCATGGTTTCCTACATGTGTAATAGCACTCTTAGGGGTTGCCAAACGCTGCTTGTAACTGGGTAGTTATAAAGGTAGCTTTCGGGTATGCTATGAAATATGTAGAGGAATGTGACTGGTCGGATATGGGATTTGCCCCTCCTAACATAACAGGAGAGATGTCTCTGGACCCCTTGTTGTGGTCGGATAAAGAAAGTGCATGGCCATGCCACTAGTGGTCGAAGTGTTCGACCACATGAAGTTATCCGACGCTCGATTGAGAAAGTATTGATGTAACACCCTGGCTATTCGGAAGCCAAGATGCCACCTAAATAATCTAACATACAACCATAATGCGAAAGAATTTGAACACTATCTCATCTAATGACATAAAGAGATCAATATCAATAGAACCATGGCATGAATATAGTCTGAATCCAAGCAATTATATCGAAGGAATGATCAAAGATCACAAGTAATACTTAATCAACCATAACATAGCACTAGGTATCATTCACCATCTAAATTTATTTATTACAGTTCATCAATAACGAATGAAAGATAGAAACTAAATCATAAGGTTGAACTTGAATATGGTGAAGTGAATGAGTAGTGTGTGTCTACTCCCTCCCAATTGAGCCAACATCAAGGATCACCTAAAATAAACAAACAAAACAAGAATGAGTCCGAGACTCAGCAAGTACAATGAATAATTGGACATACAACAATCATGATCATGACAACATCATTGAAGAATATGAATATAACACAGAATGAATATTTGAATGAATGGAATGAATGAAATAAAGGGACTGCACACATGCATATACCGGTATAGCTAGTGACACACCTGTCGGTGCTCACCTAAGCCCGTATTTAACAAAATACGGGGATCCAAGTCCCGTATGAAGAACGTTCCATACGAGTGTCCCAATCTGCCCACATTGGAATGGTGGGTCTTACATGCCCATACTGGAATTGATGGGTCTTTATAATCCACTCCCGTAGATGAAACATGAATAATGGATGCATGGAATGAAATATGAATAATGAAAGACATCCAACTGTAATAATGGCATACTCGAATACGAAAGGAACATAACCATTGAATTTTATCATAGGTCATAGAAAAACACAGTGCGAACAACAAGAAATTAGCATCCATTAGCTTTAAGAATATTAAAGTACTTGCCTATGTTGGAATGATGGGACTTCACTACCCAGTTCAGTGGTGAACACGAAAGAAAGAACGAATGTATATGTTGAACGTAAACATATTATCGAAGAATCAAGGTATATCAACCATGAAGGAAAACAAGGAGTACCAAAATTACCCATTTCACATTCATCAATCAAGTGGAACAAACAACAAACAAGACAGATCAATTGTACTTGCCTCAACCGTGATACGAAAGTCAACGATAGAAAGCTCTAGCCCCAGGGTTCACCACCACCTAGCAATCGTAAAAAAATATACTAAGTACACCAACCAAAAGTGTACAGCAATACAATGAAACAAAAAGAGAACAAGCGTCCGTAATCGCAATTCCAACTTTTAATCAAAACACTCTCAAATTCCCAAATCTGTCCAAATGAACAGCTGTTAAGTAAAAATTCATAACTTTTGAGTCAAAAATCCAAAATCCATGAATCCAATTTTCCTAGAACCTACACAAGCCTAGCTACAACTTCTCAGGTGACCGAAAGATCAAACTAGTTCATCTAAGCCTTTGTTTGTAATCCCGAAGACCGATCTGCCATCTTCGGTACTATTAACTTGTGAATTTCATAACTTTTGTTTGGTTCAACCAAACACATTGTTCTAATACTCTCTGGAAAATAAAGGAAACCAACTATCTCAATAAAATTATATCAAATATTTCCATTGTGCAACAAATATTGCAAATAGTCAAGTAAAACTCTTCTGTCCACAACAGAGAGGTAGATTACAGCCTGAGCTTCTAAAATTCATAACTTTTGATCTAAAAATCCAAAAATTATGAAAGTTAATTTTCTGGAATCACAATGAAAACACCGACAACTCTCAAGGAGACCAACTGACCCAATTCGGCCGTATCCCATATAAAATTTACAGATCTATGATCGCTGCACAAATCCTGAGACTGATTTAGCATCCTGTCTTGCGAAATTCATAACTAATTAACCGTTTATCCAAAAATTATGAATTAGTACTTTATGGAAAGATAACGAAAATTCTTATCTATCTCTACCAGACACTAATCCTTGAATCTGCTCGGATCTAACTAAAAACTGCGCGTCAACAAAAAGACAGATTCAACCGATCTACTATAGAAATCTCAGAACAGCTAATGAATATGAATCGCATACGAATTATCTATCAAAACTAATTGAGATCACGAATTTACCCACAAGAACGACATGAGATGCCGCTGAAACCTTCGTGAAGCCCTCGCGAAGATCACCCCCACATTCTTCTTCTTCCTCTCCTCTCTTCTTCCCTCTCCTTCCTCTTCCTTATGGCCGGCAACAATGGAGAAGCACCGGAGGGGAGGGGCGTGCTACAGTAGCACCGTGCTACAGTGACGGCTATGCTACAGTACCTATGCTACAGTACTTAGGTGCTAGGGTTTAGTTCCCCCCACATGGGCCCAAAGAGCTATGGGCCAAAGGCCCGAGTTCTAAAACTCCTCTAAAATTCTGAATTTTCCCTTTCTAATTATTTTTAATTCTAATACTAGTCACTTATATGTTTTATATTTGAACGGGATATTACAATTGAACAGTCCATGGATGACACAGCATCTCACCTGGAGTTCAACCAGATATTGTAAGGCAAAGGGAGAATACACAAGTAGGTTGCTTAGTTTGATCAGTTACGAACTGGTCGTATGGAGATACGAGCTGGTCGTAGACTGGTCAAACGTAATCACAGAGTGGTCGTAACCTGGTCGTAAGGAGTTACGAACTGGTCGTGACCAAATACGAACTGGTCATATAGAGATAGGACCTGGTCGTATGTGATGAGGACCTGGTTGTAGATCATATTGCATTAAGGTTCCTCCGATATAATTTGTGTGTATTCAGGAATCACTATGTTCTGCTAGGAACCGTTAACGACTCGTGGTCAGAAAGGGTTTTCGAGTCACAACCGATTACGCATAAACCTAACAGGTCACACACTTAATGGGCTGGAACAAATCAGTACGGATACGATTCGTCAAACGTGTTCGAATAGGATCCGTCACAAGCACTATATAAGGAGATGCATGAGGCTGTTGGGATGAAGAGAGTTGCTCCACCGAAACCCTAGCCGCCATCTTCCTGAGAGCTCTACCGTGCGACTTGGTGCTAGCACACCGACGTACGGTTGTTTCTTCTCTGGACGTGTGGATACTGTAGAGGCGCTACTGCGATTGCTGTTGTGCTTGAGGACGATCCGCGATCTTCATATGGAATTGCAGAGGTTGCTAGAGGAGACGATCGACTCACAAGGACGCTGCCCGATCGACTACGACCACTGCATCGACGTGCTCGATGCTGGATGATCGACTACAACCACTACATCGACGTGCTCTATGTTGGACCAGGCTGCTCCAATTCTTCTTTCACTGCTCTGCGTGTCTAGTGGTAACAATCTATGATCTTCTACTTGTATGGCTTCCTGGTTTACGTGGTAGAATTTTTGAATTGTTACCTAGCGTAGCCTACCCGTATCCCAACAACAAGTTTCTTAATGCTAGCGGAGTAGCCGGATGGAACTTTCACACCATGCAAGCTCTGGCACAGTTCCTTTCTCTTGGCCTTGGACAGAGTGTAGCAAGTCGGAGGAAGGTACGTTCGTCCTTTATCGATCTCTTTTGGTGCTAACTTTGTCCTTATGTTTATATCAACCAAGTCACACCGTGCGTTGACACCATCCTTTGTTTTGTCACGAATGTTCAGTAAGAGACCAATCAAGCTATCACATACATTCTTCTCCATGTGTATGACATCGATGTAGTGGCGAACTTCTAATTGCTCTTAATAAGGTAAGTCCCAAAAAATTGATCGCTTCTTCCAGATGTTCTTTTGACGGGTCCTCAATTTACGTTTTTTCCAAGCACAACATCAATATCCTTAACCACATCATAGACCTATTTCCCTCTGAAAGCCCTTGGAGCTGAACCGTCCTCCTTATTTTCGTCGAATTGTTTCTTCATCTTACGGTATGGGTGGTACTTGGGAAGGAACCTACGGTGACGCATGTACACAGTTTTGCACGAGTTGTTCAGCCACACACTCTCGGTATCATGTAAGCAGTGCAGACAGGCTTTGGCTCCTTTTGTACTGAACCCCGACAGGTTACCAAGGGCAGGAAAATCATTGATGTTGTAGAACAACATGGCGCGCAAAGTGAAGTTCTCTCGTTTGTACGCATACCATACATGTACCCCTTCATTCTATAGTGTCACAAGATCTTCTAGCAATGGTGGTAGGTGCACATCAATATCATTTCCAGGTTGCTTCGGCCCTTGGATAAGTAGTGACATCAAAAAGTACTTCTGCTTCATACACAGCCAAGGAGAAAGGTTGTACATACATAGATTCATGGGCCAGGTGCACCGAAGTCTTCGAATCTCCCATCGAAGTTTCTCCACTAGACATAATCAATAGGGTGTCTTAGCTTTCCATCTTTCTTACACTCCTCTGAGTGCCAACGCAGCAATCTTGCTTCCTTTCGGTTTGCAAATAAACGCATCAAATGGGGAATTGCAGGCAGATACCACAACACCTTAGCAGGAGGTCCTTACTTCACCTCGATGCCCTCGTCATCATCGGAGTGATTCTTACGCTTGTATCGAGATGCTTTGCACACCGGACATACATACATGTCTGCATCCTCACTACAACAGGACTGACTTTATACAACACATTGTCTGCAACACATAGGCTATGTGTTGTAGCTGCAATGCTTTTGCATCACATACTATATATTGTTGAGGCTCTTTGCAACATATAGTTCACTCATTACAGAAAAGTGTGTTGAAGAGTCTCATGGCATCATATAATATGTGTTGCTTACATCTCTATATCTATATCTATATATCTCTACTACTAAAAAGAAGAAGTTTACCGTGATCCGTCCTCCCACTATCATTTCCGTCCATCCGAATAGGCAGCTACGGAGAGCCCGGATCGCGTTGCACCGCACCTTCAGCACCCACATTTTATCCCCCCATTCTCCGCGCCGCCCCCCCTCTCTCTCGCAGAACTCCCCCCCATTCTCTCGCAGAAACCTCCGCTTGCCTCCTCCCCTCAAACCGTCGCCTCACTCAAGGCCGCCTCGCCACCTCCGCATCTGCGGAACCACGCCTCCTCCCCTCCCCTCCCCTGCTCTTCCTTCCTCTCCTCCTCCCACAAACGCCAAATCCCCAAAGGCCCTGTCCGATCCAACCCCAAACCCCCCAATTCCCTCGATCCGCTGCAACCCCGACCCCTCCGCCCCCAAACCCTAGGAATTCGCGAAGCCTCCATGACGGCGGGATGGAGGAGCTGGTGGGGAGGGTGGTGAAGAAGGCGTTCCCGGGCTTCGGGTTGTACAGCGGCGTCGTGGAGTCGTACGATGCCGAGGCGAGGTACTTCCACGTGCCGAGGCAAGGTTCTCCTGCCAGTGACATGAATTTGCCTGCCGCAGCCACCTCCATCGGAGGAGACCACGCCGCGGCGCCCGCGCCCGCCGCCTCCACGGAATACGCGCGCTACCCGAGGCTCTCGCTAGAGGATGTGGCCTCGCCTCCGCCTACCCCTTACCACGCCGCTGCCACCACCGCCGCGTCGCCCTTCTCAAGCAACCCCTACGTCTCCTCCCCCACCTCTGGCCCTGGACCCCAAATCTGGCCCTACTTGCCGCCGATTCGAGCAAAACTTCACAATTTTGTTACTATCTCGGACTCTCTCTCTATCTTTTTCCGATACAATGGGCACAGTGAAGGACGTCCTGGGGAAGATGTTGGAAATATGCCCTAGAGGCAATCATAGAGATGATTATATTTCCTTATGTTCATAATATTGGATAAAATGTTATCTTGTTCCAAGAATAATATTGTTAATATTGATTATCAAGTATGTGACTTGATTGCGAAACTCTATATTTCTACGATAATTATTCTTATACAATCCCTAGTCGGAAACATATGAGGACACATATGAATAGACTAGCATATGTATTGATTGATGACTATGTTTCACGGGTCATGGATATGGAGATATCAAACCAATAATATGGACACATGTTAGAGAACATGATGTTGGATTAGACCCACATTGAGACACTATTGAGATTGTTATGATTCTATGTGTCGTTAGTTGGTCTCAAGCAATGTTGATGTATAATCCTTAGACCTGAGATCAGCATGGTTTCCTACATATGTAATAGCACTCTTAGGGGTTGCCAAACGCTACACCATAACTGGGTAGTTATAAAGGTAGCTTTCGGGTATGCTATGAAACATGTAGAGGAATGTGACTGGTCGGATATGGAATTTGCCCCTCCTAACATAACATGACAGATGTCTCTGGGCCCCTCGTTGTGGTCGGATAAAGAAAGTGCATGTCCATACCACTAGTAGTCGAAGTGTTCGACCACGTGAAGTAATCCGACACTCAATCGAGAAAGTATTGAACAGTCCATGGATGACACAACATCTCACCTGGAGTTCAACCAGACATCGTGAGGCAAAGGGAGTATACACGAGTAGGTCGCTTAGTTCGAACAGTTACGGACTGGTCGTATGGAGATACGAGCTGGTCGTAGACTGGTTGAACGTAGTCACAGGGTGGTCGTAACCTGGTCGTAAGGAATTACGAACTGGTCGTGACCAAATACGAATTGGTCATATAGAGATAGGACCTGGTCGTAAGTGATGAGGACCTGGTCGTAAGTGATGAGGACCTGGTTGTAGATCATATTGCATTAAGGTTCGTCCGATATAATTTGTGTGTATTCAGGAATCGCTATGTTCTGCTAGGAGCCGCTACGACTCGTGATCGGAAAGGGTTTTCGAGTCACAACCGATTACGCATAAACCTACAGGGTCACACACTTAACGGGTTGGAACAAACCAGTACAAATACGATTCGACAAACGTGTTCGGATAGGATCCGTCACGAGCACTATATAAGGAGATGCATGAGGCTGTTGGAAGGTACGCGTGAAACACCACCGAAACCCTAACCGCCATCTTCCTGAGAGCTCTACCGTGCAACTTGGTGCTAGCACACCTACGCATGGTTGTTCCTTCTCTAGACGTGTGGATACCGTAGAGGCGCTACTGCGACTGTTGCGCTTGAGGACGATCCGTGATCTTCACAAGGAACTACAGACGTTGCTGGAGGAGACGATCGACTCATGAGGACGCTAGACGATCGACTACGACCACTACATCGATGCGCTCTACGTTGGACTAGGCTACTCCAACCCTTCTTCCGCTGCTCTGCGCGTCTGGTGGTAACGATCTGTGATCATCTACTTGCTTGGCTTCCTACACTACAACATGAACACCCCTTTACCAACGGATACGTCGCAACGCTCTATGCATACGTTATGAAGTAATATTATGGCTATGCATAATATGTGTTGCAAAACCTATTCGTCATAAATCATGTGGATGGCTACAAATAACTTGCGTTGCAACCTTATTCGTTGCAAATATTTGAAATGCCTAGTTTTTATTTTTATTTTTGCTGAAAATTTTACAGAATAGAATTGTTTGTTTACCCACAAAATACCATTAAATACAAATACAAATCCCCTTGGTTTTTTTTTCTGTTACATCGTCCCCTTCCCCATTATATTTCAATTGCCCTTCGGTTTCCACACCCATGCCACCGCCTCCCCTCCACACCCACTTCGCCGCCTCCCGCCTCCCCTCCCACCACACGCCTCCTCCCTCCCCCCACGCCGCCTCCTCTCCCAATGCCGCCGCTTCCCCCCTGCCTGACGCCACCTCCTCCCTTGGCCCTCCAGCTCCTCCCGGAGACCCCGACGGCAGCCCTTCCTTCCTCGTCCGACGCTGCCTCCTCCTGAAGACTCCGACGCTGGCCCTTCCTTCCTCGTCCGACGCCGCCTCTTCCCGAAGACTCCGACGCCGGCCCTTCCTTCCTCGTCCGACGCTGCCTCCTCCCGAAGACCCCGACGTCGGCCCTTCCTTCTTCGTCCGACGCCGCCTCCTCCCGAATACCCCGACGCCGGCCCTTCCTTCCTCGTCCGATCGTGCAGCTCTGTTCACACCCAGGTAACCGCCCGGCCCACCTCTCCCCCCGTCTCCGTGCGGCGATCCCCCGATCATGCAGCTCCGTTCACACCCAGGTAACCGCCCAGCCCACCTCTCTCTCCTATCCTCTTTAGCTGCCTCGGCCGGCGCAAGGTTCGCTCCTAGGGGTGATATCCCTAGTAGTATTACTGATCTATCTCTACATTCTGGTCTTGATCCCTTGTCTTCCTTGGTACGGTCCTGGCTAGGTCTTGATCCCTTGTCTTCCTTGGTACGGTCATGGCTAGAATATCCGAGTGCAGTCATCAATTGATTACATATGTAGCAATTGATTAATTAGTTTCTGCCAAGTTCAGTTGATCCCTGTGGTCTAGAAGGACAACAACAACAAACCCTGTAAAGGATCTAAATTATTTGCATTGGTTAAGTCCCTACACATTGTAAATAGAACCAGTGATGTGTCATTTATAGGTTGATCAGCACAAAGACTTGATTAGTAAATTGAAGATTAACAAAATTTCATTCCAAAAGTTCTCTTTTTCACTTTGCAAGGCTCATCTCTGTATAGCATAGGGTTCTTGACCTTGATGATGAGGTTATTCTTTGCCCATACGCAAGGAAAACAAATTGCAGATGCATCATCACAAGAGACAATTTTTGATCTTATTGCCAAATGCTCTTCGTAACTGCAGATGTTCATAATATTAGTGCATGCTTTCTGAAGGAGTAAAAGGGATCAGCTAGTAGACCTTTCAACAGAGTGTGAAAGGTGTGATGAGCCATTGCATCATGTCAATAGCACGTTTGTCTTGACGTGGAAAAACAGTTCATAGGACTTGGTCTTAGTCCATACATGTCATGATCAATGCCATTGCTTAGGCATGCTGACTTGTCCCTTACAGTTGTATATCTTGAAAAATATATGTGATTGAAAAATGTCAAGTTTTATGGAGTCATAAACCTAAGTTGGATCGTTTAAATAAAATGAAGTTGGAAGTTAGGATGTCATATATTTCTAGTCTCACATCTGCGATCCAATCATCCAAATAATCTGTACTATGACTCAGAAGTACTACATAGTCCTCCATACTACTGGCCCTGCTTCTCCCTTGGGCCATGGAAACAGGCCGAGGATGAGCTCGTGTCAAGGTTCAACAATTATGCGAAGCCGTCAGTGACGCTGAGGAGAGCTCAATGGATGAAAAATCTGCTGGAGACGAGCAAACCTGCAAAGGTTGTGCTCTTCTTCCTCGCCATCTTTGCGACCGCGCTGGCCATCAGTGACTGCATGCTAACACCTCCAATATCCGGTACTATATGCTTGAACAATTAATTTATGTATGGTGGTTCATTAAAAACTGTTGTGAGGTTTCGGATGATCTGACGATTTCAAATCTTTTTGTTGCTTGTGAAAATGATTCAGTACTGTCGGCGGTCAATGGCCTGAAATTGAGAGCACCTCATCTGACAACAGGTACAAAGAGATAGAGAAAAATGAGTAATTAACATGCACTTCCCTTTAATTGCTCTTCCAGGATATCAACAATAATAACATGGTAGAGAATTGTAATCTGAGTTAGCTAATTAATTAAACCTACGAGGCTAAAAGGAAATTAGAGAACAAGGCTTTGAACGATTAATTTGTCCGTACATGGCTACATGCAGCTAATAGTCCGCCCTATACATGTTACTACTTACGTCCGGCACCAATTTCAGATCATGCTTTGCTTGTGACAAAATTGCAGAGATGGTTAAGTCTTAAGAAATTAACTGCAGAAGTTGACTGACTGAATTTCTCATGAATTCTTGTCAACAAGATTATGAGTTCTTGATTAAAAATAAAACCTGCTATAAGTACCTGGTGCCCAAATGGCCACCACAGTTTACATTGCTAGTTCTGAGTCTGACACCACATGCTTTCCACCTATAATGAAAACAACATGTATTGTCCATCAAAATTAATTTCTGATTTGGTTACTTCTTAACAGATGAAATTGTATGGATCACGGTGGCAATTCTGGTGGTGTTCTTCGCGGTGCAGCGCTTCGGGACCGACAAGATTGGTTACACGTTTGCGCCGGTTGTTGTTATCTGGCTGCTCCTCATCGGAGGTATTAGCATCTATGACCTGATCAAGTACGATATTGGCACCCTGAGGGCATTCGACCCGAAATATATCATCCACTATTTCCGAAGGAACAAGAAGAAAGGATGGGTCTCACTTGGTGAAATTCTCCTTTGCTTCACAGGTAGGCCTACATCATCTGACCAAATCAAACCAG
This sequence comes from Phyllostachys edulis, assembly GCA_036346405.1. NCBI lineage: Eukaryota > Viridiplantae > Streptophyta > Magnoliopsida > Poales > Poaceae > Phyllostachys > Phyllostachys edulis. The sequence continues at coordinate 11,443,702 of CM070557.1, forward strand.
CATTCTGATGATACTGCATTCACATTGATCATGTTCTTTACAACACCGCACTAGCTATTAGGGAAGAATTGTGTACTGTTGTTTGCTTCAATATGTAATCATTGTGCATAAAATAAGTATACATTAATTTTCATGACAAGAAATATACATCATTTACAGAACTGAAAAACAGTTCTGTGTGACAGGCACAGAAGCCCTCTTGCTGATTTAGGATACTTCAGCATTAAGTCAATTCAGGTAAATGAATGTTGATTTTTAACATATTTTTGAAATTCAAGGCGAAGCATGAACATTTTTATATAATTTATATCCTAAAAAATAATATATTAAGGTGAATAGGAGAGAACATATATGAACAATTGTTACTTGGTGTAGGTCGACTGTGTACATCACATTAATGTAGTAGTGTAGTACACTATCATTACTTTCTCATGATCATCATAGTATCACTATATATGAAGTAGAGTTTATTCAGAACATATTTAACTATTGGAAGTTGTAGTATTTCACTTGTCTTTATATGTAGATGTACAGACATCACGAAGATGGATTTAGACCTCTCTAATGTTTATTTCTAATTATTTGACCTCTTGTTATTAGCATGACGTCTAGAACAAAAAAACCGCAAAAGGAGCTAGTGCAACCATGCTTGTTGATGTAGAAGATACACCTTCAAATTTTGTCTCCTCTATTTCTATTTTGCTAATAATTTATTTAAATTGCATACTAATGTTCCACATAATATCTTTTGTAGAAACAACAATAAGATACATTTAATTGGTTGGCTACCAATTCGATAGCAGTACGACAATCTTTATGTTTATTTGATGTGATTCTCTAAAATTATTTAAGTGCATCCTTTGTAAAATATTTGATCATGTACTTATATGTGTGGACTAGGTTGGCACTAAAGTATTCTTGAAGAGCTGGAAAAATACAAATAAGGATGTGGCTTTTGCTACAATCATAAGTTGTGATCCAAAAGATAAACTTGATGGCGTTCAGTTAGGAAATGAATTTTGGATGGTGCATGTCGATCTTACAATTGCAAAATGTGAAGAATTGATACGGCCATACAAAGGCTACAAATTGATTGGTCATGCAGTAGGAGCTGATATTGCGTGGCCATCAACTTATATACGGTGCTTCTTTTAGTTTTGTTACTTTAATATTGTGATTTTGTTTCTTCCTAATGGTGCATTAATGGACTCTAATTTTTGATTGTAGGTTGATAAGATAAATGGATGATGCTATGGATGCCATGTTCAATGCAAGGTGGAGAATAGTGACGTAGGCAGATGATCTTCATTACATTTAGATTACATTCTGTTAGGAAATGATGTTCAAGATCTTCATTACATTTAGATTTTATTCTGTTAGGAAATGATGTTAAAGTAAAATATTTATATCATGTCTTATGTGGATGGTTCTCTGTGTAATGCAATGATTTGTTTATAATATATGAGTGTTCTTTTTAACCATGTTATGACCGATAATGATTTTTTTACTTTGACTTCTACACACTTATAATTGTTGCAGCAATCTAATTATATCCGTTGCCAAAATAACAAAACTCATCTGCGTGGCAAGTACCAACGCTTCTATGCGTTGTGACAATATAATTATATCCAATGTTAAAATAGTAAAAGTCATCCATGCATGGTAAGTACCAATGCATACAAGTGTAGTTACAACATGACTATATCCGTTGCTACTCGCAACGCCTTTTCATATCTATTACCAACGCTTATTTATCTGTTGTAATAGACTCTCGCAACGGCCTCAATGGCAACACATAGTAAATGCGTTGGTATAGATCGTACCAACACTTATTTGGATTTTTACCAACGCATATATGCGTTGGTAAAGGAGTGTTCATCTTGTAGTGCTGGTTTGCGTGGTAGAAATTTTGATTTGTAGCTATCGTAGCCTACCTGTGGCCCAACAGAAGATGGGGAAGAGGTTCGGCGAGGCCAGCCGCAAGACGGAGAACATCACCGGCAACTTCTGGCAGCACTGTGAGCTTCAATTTCAAAAATTTTGCTATTTGTTTTGCATCAAATTGTCAATGCTTAGTGTTTGGGCATGTTATATTTGTTATGGAACTATGCAAGCAACGATTCCTTGATTTCAAGTGTTTCAAGTGATCTTTGCTTGCAGCTAGAGCAAAATGGCTACAGAAAATCACCTAATTTTTTTTACTGAATACAGATGGATGGAATGGTTGTTGCAGGCTTGCAGCCGTAATCTCATTTGGATGTTCATCCTGCTGAGGTAATTAGCAGTTTTTTCTTGAACTTAGTTCAATTCAGGTAAATGATTTAACCAATTTTATCCATGTTAATCTCAAGAGCTCATTGCCATCCTTGGTTCATTATGTTGGAGAAGATTGTGGCATATGAAGTTTATGGCCAACTCACCATCGAATTGTTCAATGTGCACTCCAGTGGTTTGACTGATGATTCTGTTATCGTTTTGTAGGTTGTGCATCCAATCAGGAATATCATAGACTTGAAGAGAAGGTTGGGTGTTGGCCGTCGTTGTTTCGGGTACTTCCATCCTGCAATATCAGGTTGGTCAGACTATTTTGTTGCTGGCTGTGGTTTCTTGCACTCTTGGACTAATACTACTGATGCTACAACTGAATCTTAGCAATGTTTAACTAACCACGCATAATTAAAATGTGATACAAAGAGTTGATATCTAGCTACATGTTTGAAATTTTCGTAGGGATCAAATGATGAATTAATTGTATATGTCACAGTTCTGTACAATTGTTTGTTAAACACAACAATTCACAGTTTGTGAAATGATGTTTTTGAGTTTGTAATTAGCTTTGTTTGAGTGCTCTTACTGTCTTCATTAACACTAGGGGAGTCCCTGATTTTCGTTGTAGTTGCCCTCCTCAAAGATATGGCCAGATCTATACAGCTTATTAAAGTTTGCCACGGTCTTATTTGAATGAATGCGCACTCTACTCCTCTGCACCTTATGTTATTTTATTATATCAAGAGGTTTTGTGGGATGATCCTCCAACTCCTGAATGTGAAGCCAAATGTGCACTGTTTTACTCAATATCGTCAACCCAGGTAAACAAGGTTTCCAAGGATTATGAACCGTAAAGAAAGTATTTTGCTAAGCAATTTAGCATGAGTGACAAAGTGAAAAAAACTTGTTTCTTTTCTTTTTCTGAAAGAAAGTGTTGTTTTATCATTTTCTGAAAGACAAAACTCCCACCAAGGATTGGTTTAAGAACAGACAAGAAGGGACAAACAACACTACATATGGCTTCAAAAGGACAAAATGCTGAAATGGTGGTTGAGTTGTTGAAGTCTGATGTCTCAGTTATCCATTTGGAAGACAGCATCGAGAACAGACCATTGCATGTTAGAACTCAGAAGAGCAATATCATTGTAGGTGATTGCATATTGGGAATTATCTTTGATATGTTTACCTTCTTTTAGTTGTATTATTTTGTCAATCATTTTCTATCCTATCTTATTACTCTCTGAATGTAATTTTGGTCAGTATGATTTTTAGCCTAAACGTAAGCACGAGGGGAGGCGAGAGGCAGCAGTCGGCAGGCGCAGTCGCATGGTGCAGTCTCGCAGAGCTGCAGAGGTGCGCACGGTGAGGACATGTCGGTGTGCGGCAGTGCGTACTCATGGCCGGAGCTGGAGCGTGGCAGAGGCCCTAGACGGCATCATGGCTAGCAGCAACTGGAGCTTGCTGGTTGAGTAAGTGATTTGGGATTTTGGGGTTGAATGAGTGAGCAAGCCAGCAAGATGTCGGGTGTGTGAAACTTGAGATCCTCCTTAATGATTATGAGTTGATCACATATTGTTCAAACCTTCTGATGGATCTCTTGTTTAGGGGAGCTAAAGGCGATTCCATGGACACATTTGACCCCTCTAAAGGTAGATGCTGATGGATGGTGTCACATGGATCTTCGTAAATGTGATGTTGTTAAGCTTGGTAATCAATTTTGGAAACTGCGTATTACTTTTCCAATTGAAGAAAATGAGGTGCTGGTAAGGCCATGGCACTACTACAAGACAATCGGTGATGCAAAAGGAAAAACAGTAGCTTGGCCTTCAACTTTTGTATGTTTGTCTTGGCTTGCTTTACTTTCAATGAGTTATCTCTATATCATACATACTTATACCCCTACAATTTATTGTTATCCATGCAGGTTGAAAAGGTTAATGGTTGAATTTTCTATTTGGATCTATTCCTCACCAACTCATCAAGCCGAAGAAGAGACTTCATGAAGATTAGCTAGCGATACTTATGTTTGGCTTTTTAGGACCCAATTTAGACTTGTTATCATGTTTAGCATTTTCAGCAAACTCCAGTTGATGTATGGAATGATGTGAATGACAATACCTTTATTTATTTCCATGTGCAATGCAATCTATCTTTTCGGTGTTCTTATATTGAGTTGTATAATTTTTATATTCTCAAACATTGAATGAAAAGTATTGAGATAATAGTTTGTGTACTTTCATAAATTACAAAAATAATTATTATTTCATTATGTTGTTGAATTTGCTACAAATATGCAACTGGCCATAAAAATGTGTTGTTGATAACAAACATGTGTTGCTGATAAGTGTTTGCAGTGCTGTTGAAATATGTGCCACATATGTTGTTATAAATAGAGAAATACGTTGCAGGCTTCATATGTCAGCAACACTTATTCTTATGTATAACAACATTTAATTTGTGTTGCACAGGCTCATCCTAGCAACGCCACTTATAACAACACTTAACATTTGTGTTGCTAGAATCAGTAGCAACACTTTTTCGTACATACAGCAACACATACCTGTGTTGCTATATGTCAGTCCTGTAGTAGTGCCTCTTTACGGTAGATGATACAATTGTTCGGACATGCATGTATTCTTTCTACTTCTATTCCCAATAGATAAAGAATCTTCTTGGCTTGGTAGGTGGTTCTGGGCGATACGTTTCCCTCTGGAAGGATGTCCGCTAGGAGACCTAACAACGCTGTGAAACTCTTTTTGGACCAACCGTTGCTTACCTTCATTTTCAGCCATTCAAGCACAGATGACAACCATGTGTATTCCGACTTGTAGACCGGGAACAAAGGTTTTCTTGAGTCCTCCATTAAGCCCTTGAATTTACTAAACTCTCTCTCACTATAGTTCCCTTCTGCATTGTGTAACATCTGACCCAGATTGTCATCGTGCGAGCTACCCTCATCGAAAGCACAGTCCACATCCGGCATATCGTTGTCTCCCTCGACGATGTTACTACCTTCCGGTATAATGTACTCTTCACCATGACTAGTCCAACATGTATACTCCTCTTTAAACCCCTCCGAATCAAGTACGCTTCGATCTGCGCCGGGTTGGTAAATATTTTTAGATTATCGTAGTCAATGCATAGACAGTACATATATTTTATCACCTTCTTAAACATATCCTGCTCAGCAGCTCTTCTAAAAGCAGACACACCATCAATGTACTCTCCACTCACACGGTTCTCAACGTACATCCAGCTTCGGTCTATCTATACTACGCACGTAACAAATTAGTGTTAAATTAGATTAATGCATGCAACTACTCTTCCTATTGACCAAACATACTACAAATTGAATAGCGATTAACCCAGGATAAATATAAAGGATTACAGATAGTTACCCTTAGAGCTCATGATGAAGATCCCAAATATCCCATAAGATCCTCCTCTCTTTCTTCCTCCTTCCATTCTCCTCCCTTCCTCCTTCATTTGATATAGTCAGAACTGAGGCTTACTATGATTTTACACAATACAGGACAAGTCAATGTATATACATGCTGCTCATTGTTTTATTGTAAATCTTGGTTGCCAATAACCTCCATGGATGATAAACCTAACTATCATCAATCTCTCTAGATTATAATGCATATAATTGGAAGCAAATACTAACCTTAGATCACCAAGAACAAATAGATCTACAAACACACTTGCAAATCTACGGTATTAATTTCTTTCACCAAACAGCCGAGAGCCAGCCGCCTCCTTCAACTTGGATGCCTACAGCAAATCATCAACCCAGAACCAGTTCAGAGGAAGACAGGAAGTGAACATACATGAACACCAAACAAAAGCTTAGAAAAGGGGAGGCAGGTTAACTAGACAAGATCGTGATTCTGAATCGGATGAGAGATACTCAGATACTCTAGGTCGTATTTTAGGATCAAATTGTGGAATCTAATATTCTACCTAATTTTATAAAAAAAAATACATTTTTTCAATGTGTCTGCATTCGAAGAGTGATATCAGTGTTTATTTGGTCATTTAACATCTAATTTGATTGATAAATATCTAAATCGTAGTAGTTTAGATTCCATGTCATTCAGAGCTATAACTAAAATATTAATTTTAACAACTTTGTCATTACTTGAACTTTACATAATAAGTAAAATAATTAATTAAAATAATTTTATTATTCCAAACCTCCAAATCTTAATGTCTAATCTTAATGTCTAACCTACTAATTAGTTAGTACTTATCATACAACTTGAATTGAGAGATGGGACACAACAAAACACTTAAATCTTTGAATTGAGAAATAGGACACAACCAAACACCTAAATCTTTCATAATCTGAGGTGGTGCGTGATTCTACATGATTCAACAATTCTACCATAATTCTACCCGATTCTACGACTAGGAGCATGATTCTACCACGATTCTTCTAGGTGCGACTTAAGGTTCGATTTAAATCATATTGGTGTTGTATGATTGTACCTTGTACGGGAGGAACCAAAGCAACACCATCATCAATTCAAGCACACATTAGTTTAAGGTTCTGATAACAATTTCACATGCAAATTGGCTACCCACGATTTGCTAAGCAGCAATAGTACTACTAACACCAAAAACATAGCACAATATCTGAACTAGATGGTCTGATCCTGATGCGCCACACCCTGATAAGGATCCACCTAGTTGATTAGATGAATCCTGATTGTTGGCCCAATCTTTCACAGTACACTTGAAGATCAATAGCAATCTCACAAACCAATTCGGTGAATTGAATTGCAAGAAAATCAATACACTCACAAACCAATCTAATAGATTGAATTGCAAGTAGTAGCCTCCGGTGAACAGTACTCCGAAGCAAGAGATAGATAACTTAATCTCGCTCTCAATCTTTCTCCCTCAATCTCTTCAACTCATCTCACGACTCAAGAACACACGATATGTGCCAAAACAGCTTTTTTGATTTTTATTATCTAAATCATAATTTGTCCACCTACATGGTGCGGCCATGGGGGGTTTATATAGCCTTCCACGCAAGCACAAGGCTCAGATGAACAGTAACACTGTTTGCTAGAGTAATCGAGACAGTTATTGTTCATGTGAACAGTAATCCGAGTCAGTTACTGTTCATGTGAACAATACTTGAACCAAAATTCCCTATTTTAATTAAAAATTTAAACTACTCTAATTTTGGAATAAAAATATTAAACACCAATTGACTGTCCGAATTGGATCCAAACTGAACCAACCTACATGCCATGTTCCCGGTGTCCTCCCCATGCATGGCCAAGTCTCCCTCTCGGTTTCCCTTGTGTTGTGGGCTTTTCTTCTCTTAGCTTCTTGCGCAAACTTGTTCCATGCACTTGATGCTTCTTTTGACGCCAATGCAACCCTTGCTGCCATGTCACCACATGTCTTTCTTGACCGCACACATGCGCTAGGGTTTTATCCCGAGAGAACGTTCCCTCTCGTTGGCTAGCATCCCCATCCACCCTATCGGCCTTCACAATGTTTTGTTTTACCTTTTGTTGCAAAACAACACCAATGGTGCCAATTTGAGTTCTAGCACTAGTTTGCAATTTAGGGATGTAAACCAATGCTTTGGTAGTAGTTATGGCCGTATCATCCTCCCTTTCTTCAAGAAAAGACGTCCTCGTCTTTTGTGTAACCTCAGGAATCTCCGTCAGGGTAGTCTTCACGATCGCTTTTTTAGCGATGATCTCCTTAGCATGAATGGAATTCTCTGGTATAGGACACAGGGCATATGATCTTCCCTGATACACCAAAGAGTACTTGTTGGACCTCCCGTGGTGCGTAGCATTGCGATCATACTGCCACGGACGCTCCAACAGCAAGTGACATGCGTGCATAGGCACGATGTCACACTCCACCTTGTCGTGATAGTCTCCCACTGAAAAATAAACTTTGACACGATGAGTAATTTTTAGTTTACTGACATTATGCAACCATTGTGCATAATACGGTTCTGGATGTCTCCATGTTGTCAACCCCAAATCTTGCACCAAATCCTTGCTAATGATATTGTTGTAGCTTCCACCATCAACGATAAGCTTGCAAACTTTGCCAGTGATTTTGCATTCAGATTTGAACATGTTGGTTCGTTGCCCCGTTGCGAAAATTGAAGTGTCGTCAACATGAACCGTCTTGGTCAGCATACAAAGACCATCTTGTGGTGCCTCACTAGTAGTTTTGTCATCATGAAACGACTCATCCTCTTGTTGTTTTTGGGTAGAAAGAAGGGCCGCCAATTCTGATTTCTTCTTTTCTTCCTCGACCAACCGTTCTTCTTCCCGTTTCTTGGCCTTTAGCCTTTGCTGCTGCTCTTTAATGTCTTCTTGGACCTTGTCTTGTCGCTGTTTATCTTCAAGGTACCTTCACGAGGACCAAGATGTAATCTCCTTTCGCGTTCCTCTCCATGGAAAGGAGTAACGCATGACGGGACATGATGCAACTCAGTGTATGTTCTGTTCTTTCAACCAATATGCACCAATCACCAACGAACATGCTCGCATATGCATAGAAATCACATCACAAGTAACAACAGCAGTATATCCATCCAAAGAAAATTTTACCTCCACTTGTTTTGTGATTAGAATGTGTTTGAACCTCCAAAGCAATAGATATGGCTCTGGATGTGGCTTTGTGACCAACCTCAATCTATCCACAAGTGTTTGGCTTACAGCGTTTGTCAAACTTCCCATATCGATCATCATAGCACAACCTATGGTCCCCACTCGACACCGATTGAAGAATATGTAGCTCGGATCGTGGAGTGGATCCTCCTCACATTGATCTATAGTGTAGTTGAATTGCATGACCAACTTCATCTCCTTCATGTCGGCCATGTCGATACTTGATCTTCGCAGCAACAAAATACCGTGAGCAACTGAAGCTCTGATACCACCTGATAAGGGATACCTAGTTGATTAGATGAATCTTGATTGTTGGCCCAATCTTTCACGGTACACTCGGAGATCAGTAGCAATCTCACAAACCAATTCAGTGAATTGAATTGCAAGAAAATCAATACACTCACAAACCAATCTAATAAATTGAATTGCAAGTAGTAGCCTCCTGTGAACAGTACTCCGAAGCAAGAGATAGATAACTTAATTTCGCTCTCAATCTTTCTCCCTCAATCTCTTCAACTCATCTCACGACTCAAGAATACACGATATGCGCCAAAACGGCTTTTTTTATTTTTATTATCTAAATCATAACTTGTCCACCTACATGGTGCGGCCATGGGGGATTTATATAGCCTTCCACACAAGCACAAGGCTCGGATGAATAGTAACGCGGTTTGCTAGAGTAATCCGGGACGGTTATTGTTCACGTAAACAGTAATCTGAGTCGGTTACTGTTTATGTGAACGGTACCCGAACAAAAATTCCCTATTTTAATTAGAAATTTAAACTACTCTAATTTTGGAATAAAAATATTAAACACCAATTGATTGTCCAAATTGGATCCAAACTGAACCAACCCACATGCCATGTTCCCGGCATCCTTCCCATGCATGTCTCCCTCTCAGTTTCCCTTGTGTTGTGGCCTTTTTTTTTCTCTTAGCCTCTTACGCAAACTTGTTCCATGCACTTGATGCTTCTTTTAATGCCAATGCAACCTTTACTACCATGTCACTACATGTCTTTCTTGACCGCACACATGCGCTAGGGTTTTATCCTAAGAGAACGTTCCCTCTCGTTGGCCAGCATCCCCATCCACCCTATCGGCCTACACAATATTTTGTTTTACCTTTTGTTGCAAAACAACACCAATGACGCCAATTTGAGTTCTAGTATTAGTTTACAATTTAGGGATACAAACTAATGCTTTGATAGTAGTTATAGCCGTATCACACCCACACCCTAGTTAACCTGATCCAGTTGAGAACTGAGATCATTACTCCCTAACCTCCTACCTAGCCTTAAGCAACTCAAGTTCTGGGGATCGCCTCAATTATCTTACTGTCACATAGACAGCTAAGCAGCGTACCAAATTATTAACTCGCCATGAGAGTACAGCTCAATTTGAGATCATTGTGTTTTATATAGCAGTATGTACAGGGCGACGCCATCAGGCAAAAAACCAGACATCAAGAAGGCAACAAAAAACATGAAAAACAAGATCCATGGCTTTCATGAGTCAGATTTACGAGTATGTCAATCAGCATAGATCCTCCATTGTGGCGGATCCTAGGACTGGGGCGACAATATCATATCATCATCCTCCGGACAAAACTGAAGGGAAAAAAACACACAAACAACGAAGCTAAGTTGGATGAATTCAGATCCACGTTCCCACATTCTCTGGACAATACGTCGATTTTAACATTTAATTTCAGTTAGTTGAGCGCTTTAGTTGTTTAAATATCAGGATCATGGTATCAGTTAAACCATCGAGTGTTGTGATAGAGCCGTTTATACACAAATAGATTCGAGCCCAGAAGACAAGGGGGGATACTGCAAAGTGTATACCAGGATGATTAATTAGAGAGGGCCTCAGAGATCTTGGTGGTTTGTGATCATCAGATGGGACTCTTGCCCCCATCAAAGAGTAGCAAATATTTTGTTTTCACATCACTGGCCCTCAAAAAAGCAGACAAACAGAACCAGAAAAGAAGAAACAACTAATTTTTTTCCGAGATTAAAACCACCCAATGGCCAATGGCATGATCTTGAGTCAGAAGTAGCTGGTTAAAGATCATCTTTCGGTTAAAAATCAATGGGAATCCGTCTGATTTTCTTCATCATCCCCAACCATGCCCATCGGAAAACACTCAACAACCAAGACTACGAGAAAGGTAATGCAAACCAATCACAGAAATTTACCTGCTTTGTCACCGGCGAATCCTGGGATAAAACAGAGGATGGCCGGAGCTAAAAAGCAGGCAGCGAAAACTAGGAAAGAGTTCTCCCCTTTGGTTCAATCTCGCCTAAGGATAGATTGCTCGCCGCATTCGAGATTAGCAGCGAACAATTGCAATGTTAGGCTAGTCGACTCAACAAAAAAAAAAGCAGATCAACAACACGAAAGGATCAGATCAAATAAAGAGGAGCACAAATCAAGACCGATCTATGGGGAGATTAGGGTTTATGCCA